>OZ023312.1:38321259-39014229 GCA_964007375.1 Ophion obscuratus | reverse complement strand
GTCAAGGTGCCAATACCTTCCGTCGACCGTGCCGAGTATTTGCATCTGGATGTGGAAAAGTTTTGAGGGCAATTTCCTTTTTTTCTGGCAGAAAATTTGCCTGCACGTCCACGATCGCGGAATTCGTCGATAAAAGTCTTCTTTCGCGTATCAATATCGCGCTTCTTTAGCCGCGGAAGGTCCGAATGACAATGATCATGATACTCCGAAAAGCAAATTCGAATGACAAGTATTTGCAATATTTGCCAAATATTCTGTGAATAATTATGGGGGTCTTATTTTTGCGACTTTTTTGACAGAAAAGATTCCTTCACCATTTTCGAGAGTTACAAGGAACATCACTTTTGGTGTCCTTCTCCGATTTTGTTGAAAATTTTTTATGTGGAAGAGTATCAAAAACTAAGAGACAAGTATTTTTTTATCGGCGGAAATACGATTTTAAGGGGTGAAACGCACCCTCAAAAATGGGGATGTTTTTCGTTTTTCGTCGATAACGTTGTAACGGTACGAGATATAAAAAAAAATTCAAATTGCAACAATGTTTATTTTTTGTGTACTATACATTGGAAATGAGAACGATAACGTTATCGACGAAAAACAAAAAAACACTCCTATTTTCGAGGGTGCGTTTCACCCCTTCAAACTGTTTTTACGCCGATAAAAAAATACGTGTCTCTTACTGTGTGATGCTCTTCCACATAAAAAAGTTTCAACAAAATCGGAGGAGGACAACAAAGTGATGTTCCTTGTTAGGGCATTTTCGAGACTTTCATTATTACTTTTGGCTGTTACATGGTATTTTCTTTATCAATCAAGCATAAGCGGGATTGGTCTAAAAAAACCAACGAAGATTTTTCTCTCACTAACACACACGCAGAATATGAGCCAAGAAAAAGTGAGAATTGTTTAAAATCGATGAAATGATAGGAAAAAATTGAATTTTCCGAAAAAAATCCCTATATTTTGCAACCAAATAATACTTTTTTATTTTGGTTTCCAGAACAATTAGGGTCATGTTTTAGACAATAAGGTTAGAAAGATTCATACAAAATTTCATCAGAATCGGTCAATTGGTCTTTTGGCTACGCTTCACTCCAGTTTTGAAAATGCAGTTTAGAAGACCGTGCCATACCTCCGCGATTTTTAAAGATTAATTGAATTAAAAAAATACCATGTAGCAGCCTAAAGTAGTAATAAAACATACCCTAAGTGTGAAAGACAGCGAAGAAATATTTCCTTTAAAAAGAAATCATAAAAATCAGCTAATTTTTCCCTCGCCTAAAAGTATCTGCTCCCTTGACCAAGATTTCTATTTCCAACTTTTCCATTCCTGGAGATTGGTTGATTTGAATGAGCTGTGGTAGAAATTTTCGGCACTATAATTGCAATGTATTTTCGTATTCGAAGGAATGAATTTGTTACAGAGCTCAGGTATAATTCAAGGTATAATTACCAATATATGGAAGTGTACATTTCGAGCAGTGAGAAACATCAGCTGAGAAGCCCGCGGGCTCGGCGGATTTGGGGAATTTCGTGCGATACAAAATTGAAGCTCTAAATTTGTCGTTGAACCGAAATTCGCATTGACCGTACAGCCGTATATCTCATTTGTATAAACGAATTACATGCGATATTTATATTTGCGAACGCTTTTCTCCGGCTGTCCAAAACTTTCGCGACTCCATCCGATCGATAAGCCAAAAATAAAGAGCCTCCCTTTGAAAATAAATTGCGCTATATTCGCGGCGTGTAATACTGGAGAGGATTATTATGCGCATAGCGAGTTCGCGTTCGAAATAAAGCGAGAGGGATGAATGTGCCTGGATCACGTAATATTCGAAAAGTGCCTCCTCATCGCATTATCAATAAATGCCATTCAACTGTAGATCCGTATGGAATTTTCAGTCGCTCCTAAATTATTCTTCGGGACATTTATTCCTCGACGCAATCGAAATTTATTGTACTTTGTCAAATCATAGAGTTGATAAAATAACGTACGTTTGATGCGAAGCCTTAACGAATGATTCCCGTCGTTCATACGTTATTACGTCCATACATCATTATTCAACGAGATGAATCGGAAAAATGATTGACTCTAAATTAAATCAATTGAAACAAAAATAAACTCTGATGGATCAACCTAATTGCGTATTCTATTCATAAAACTGTATCGTATATGATTTTTATCGAACAAGGTTTTTTGCATGCTTGTATACATGTTTGTATTGATGGCATTTTTATTTTTGTTGGTAAATGCCGGAGTTGGGCGTAATTCTATTTATAAATACGAATACGAATTTATTCACATCGTAATTTTTATGACAATATAAATACAAATTTATTCGTACTTCACTTATTTGTATTCACATGCATGAATACAAATACAATTGTATTCGCAAATATTCTGAACATACAAATAAATTCACAGAAAGAATTGTAAATATACACAAAAAATATCAATAGTTACGAAAAATCATGTGAATTAAAAAAAAAATTCACATAAAAATCTGTGAATGCAAATGTATTCACAAAAAATTGTAAATACGAAAAAATTCACAAAATAAGTTGTGAATTTTTCCGTATCTAAGACAAATTAAAATCAAATTCACAATGATTAGATTAAAATTCACACCAAAAGTGAGTTCTTGTTGAGTTCAACACAATGTTTTCTCTCAAAATACGTATGGACTCACTTGTGGTGTAAATTTCAATATAATTGTCGTGAATTCGGTTTTAATTTTGTTCAACTTGAGGAAATTCACAACTCATTTTGTGAATTTTTTCATATTTATAATGCAATATTTGAAACTCACAACTTTTTTTGCAAACATTCCTTTGCCTCGACGCAATGGTTTCTCTCAAAATACGTAAGAACTCACTTGTGGTGTAAATTTTAATCTAATCATTGTGAATTTGATTTTAATTTGTCTCAAATACGAAAAAAAAATCAACTCACTGTGATTTTTTTTTGTATTTACAATTTTTTGTGAATACATTTGTATTCACAGATTTTTATGTGAATTTTTTTTAATTCACAGGATATTTTGTAAATATTCATATTTTTTGTGAATATTCACAATTCTTTCTGTGAATTTATTTGTATGTTCAGAATATTTGTGAATACGATTGTATTTGTATTCGTATTTACAATAAGTAAAGTATGAATAAATTTGTATTTATATTCACGTGAAAATCACGATGTGAATAAATTCGTATTCGTATTTATAAAAACAATTACGCCCAACTCTGGAATAGATGCACCCTAAAATTGTAATCAATCTCATTTTATTCTATAATATTGAACTAACATGTTCAATGTTATTGTAGGATGTTTTTGTAATTGCATATTCGTAAATGTTATCTTAAAACAGGACTAAGTATTTTAACAGGATTTCAACTTAAGAATTTCAAATTGCAACAGGCCTAAGGACAAAAACCGATTCACTCTCAAAACCGAACACTCGTTGATTTTGAGAAACCTCATTAAGGCGGTATTCTAGTCTAAAAGTCTAAATTTCAGGCGTTTTTTCAGGTTTGTTAAAAAAAAATAACAAAAATCTTTACGATCCATTTTTTAGTATTTTTATTGATGTTTCAAGAAATTGTAAGAAAAAAATTGCAAAAAAAAAATAAAAATTTACCAACCTATGGGCCTCTAAGTATGGTCGTGATAGAAGAGTTGAGCCGGTTGACATGATTTCAAAGTTCCCATTAATCTGAAACAAAAGTAAAACCAATTTTCTTGTTCAATAAGAATGTCATTATGGCAGGTACTGAATAGAATTTTTTTAATGGCGACTGTCTGAAAAAACTTCAATTTTTCGCCTTATTCTTTTCCAAGGTAAATTTTTTTGCAGTAGAAATAATAATTGCGCAATACCCGCGGTAGGGACAATAGAGGAATATGTACTGAAGGTCCATACCATATTTGAAGTCAATCGGTTAAATAGAACTCGAGATTTTAGGTCAACTAGGTTGAAAAAAAATAAGTTTGAGAAAAACGCGTAAAGTTTTGAGTACAATTTTAGACAACCGCAACCCTCCAAGTGGTACAAAGGCATATTAAACTTACGTTATATTAATCAACCATTCCTGCCTCGTAATGTGTGCCTTCCCCGACTTCGAAATGATGATTTTCCGAAGCTCGTCTATTCCGGTCTCGTTTGTTGGCGTGAATATTGGGACTTTCAAAACGTTCTTTTAAGGCAATATTTTGACCAGTCTACACTTCAAGAATTTTTTTTTTTAAATCGATTTTTTCAAATTTTTAGACTAGAATACTGCCTCAAGAAAATCAAGGATAAATAATCAATTTCGTTCACCGATAGGTCAATTGATAATTCTCAGTCGCTCCTAAATAATTCTTCGGGATATTTTTTTCCCGGACCTCTAATAGCGCACGATGAGAGTCCCGTGGAGAATTTCTTACAAAAGTCCTTGAAGACGCTTCGAAAGGACCAAAGTAACCGCAAAGCTCGTACGGAGGAGCTTCAAAGGATCGAAAATGTATAACTCGATATAGCTGTTCAAGTTGCCCCGCTCGTTGGAGTGACTCCAAAGTGCTTCTCGGAGAGTTTCGTCAACTTGAGGAGACCCTTTGGTATTACTCCTCTCGGCGACACACAGAGCCGTCTTTCTCAACGGTATCGAAGACTCACACGCACGCACGGATGCCATCACGAATAAACTTACGTGTATCGAGACTGAATCGAGTTATTTATGGAGCAATCAATTGAAAATTACTCAACTTGTACGTCGAACCGAAGAAAATTACGTAAACTAGCGTCGTATCTTCGCAAATTGCATTCAATAATTTTAACGACTTAATGGTGATTGGTACCAGCCAATTTCTTCTTTACACACGATGTCAATTAGTATATTCGTAATTCAGAAATTCTCGTCACTGAAATGAGACCACCAATCATTTCCAGACCTGCATAATCAAATCTAATTCATCGATAATAAGAATTGATGAACATATTGCGGACGGAGTAAATTACAAGTCGATTAAGGCCTTATATGCGCGATTTCACCGATTTTCGAAGGTACTTTTCTAGACGCGGTGAAAAAAAAATGACGCATATATTGCCCACATTTTTTTTACAGATCATTATGCACATGTTTAAGTATATGTAAAAAAATGAGAATTATTAAGGGGCCAGTCCACTTTGGAGCCACAAAAAAGGCTATTTTCGCGATTTTTTTTGAGGATTTTATAAAAGATATGAATATAAAAGTTGTTGGGCTTGATAAATAAAGTCTTGAAATACATTTAAAAAATGTTTAATCCATTTTTACTCATTTTTAAGTAAAAAAAACTATAGTTTAACGTAACGCCTAAAAAATAAGTGGGCTAGGTAGCTCCATCACAACTCGGCAACGGTTTGTCTGAAACAAAAAAAATCAAAATCCATTAGGTTCAGTATGACACCAGCTGCAAAATCACCCTCGGATATAAAGTTTTATCAAAAAGAAACAAATGGCAGATGAAAAACGAAAAAAGTATTAAAAAACGCATTTTTCGCAGTTTTTCGCAAAAAAAAAAAGTAAAAATCAAAATTTTGAAACCATCGAGGGTCATCTCGTTTCGAATCATGTTTACGATATGTGGTTCAAATTACAAGAGAATCGGTTCATTAGGTTTAGAAATACGATGGAGCTAGATTCTGAAAACTTTGTTTCGAGAAAAACGCGTTTGAAGTTTATGCTATGAAAAACTCTAAACTCAATCGGCAATTCCTGCATCGTACAAAATCCCTTCTGATTGCTCATCGTCGTCGATTTCTTCAAGTCTTGGTTGCTTTCGATTTTTTGAAATTTTCAAAGTGGGCTGGCCCCTTAACAAGTGGCGGAGATGTAACATAATAAAGCAATGTATCTTTTTGCGCGCGCGTTGATGGTGAAAGTTCTCGGCATCGACGTGTGTGTTTGAAAAAAAATGTACATGTTGATAATTGCACAATGAATGTATCTTCAGTGTGAACCAACAATATTATGTAAACAAAAATATTATAATAAAAATTCGAAACTTAAAATTTTTCTACTCAATTTTCTGTCGGTATTTTATTTTTTATATTTTTTTGTGTCATTGAAATTTTTGGGTGATGATACTAAGAATATTTTGTAAAAATTCCAAAGCGATCTGAACTTTCGTTCAAGACTTAGAAGTTCCACATTGTGCAAAAAAGTGAATCGTGGAAAAACGGCTTTGAAGTTGGCGGTCGGGGGCGCCGCGCGGTATCTATTATAAATGCAATCTTACCTTATTTTTAGAATTTTTTTAATTCTGCAAAGCTTAAAATATTCCTAACCGTTCCGGCTAAGGGAATCAAAAATAATTTAAAAAAATGAAAAATTTGGAAATTTTTAGCGTACATAAGGCCTAAAATGGAGCTCCGTATCTCGGTATATATTAATAAAATCCATACCATGGGCAGCTTTGACAGAATTATGCATGTATATGCATGATTGGAGTACACGAAAGGCAATGTTAATGTAGAAAAACGTACTTTATTTTGTACATTGCAGCATACTCATAACGATACCAAACTGCAATAATGTACCGTTATAAATGTACACATATAAAACTGTAAGTAGTTATAGTCATCGATGTTAATTAACTGCACCAACAGTGTAGTTAGAAATGGTAGAAACCATTTTTCTTTCGTCATAACATGTAATTAAGCTGCATTTTAAGTAAAGACGTTGATTGATTGAAAATTTAATTTCAATACTTAAGGGGTCTTCTCACTTTGGACACTATGAAAAAGAGGCTATTTTCATGAATTTGTTTGATCGCTTTATATTATAGATATTGATATAAACGTTCAATAAATACACTTTCGAAATACATTTTTTTTTTTGTAATTTATTCATGTAACCCAAAGAAACTTATAAACGCGTTTTTCTCGATACAACGTTTTTCGATGGCTTGTTGATAAAATCTTCGAAACTACTGAACCGATCCTTATACAATTTTAACCATATATATGTGTTATAAAAAAAATGTGTTGATAAAAAAAATATGATGTTGAAGTTTGCATCGTTGGAACGCAACCAAAATTAACTTTTTCAGACTGCCAAAGCATTTTTTGGCGTATTTTGGCTACAAAAATAAATAAAAAATGTAGGATCCTTATTAAAAATCTACAACATAAATTGGCAGGAAAATATTTTCGATAATAATAAAAATAAAAGAAAAAAAAATCGCTGCATCCCAACGATGCAAAATTGAACACCGTAAAAAATGTGCGTACCAAAATTTGCATACCAAAATTTATATATGGTACTATAAATGGAGTAACTTAACACAAATCATTATCAAAACTCCATACCTAATATTTCGTAGACGTAAGATGGTTCTTCACGATTCTCTCCCCTTTATGCTCTTCAACGTGGGGGGGGGAGGGAGGGGAGATTTACACGCAGGGGGTGAACCCCTCTGGAAATTGCATCTGGTCGGCCATACTTTTGGACGGTACAATTTCGCTTTCATCAGAGAGAAAGAGCCAGCGAGAGACTAGTGCGAGGCAATACGCCGGACCATCGAGGCTTCGGAAGTTCGGAAAGGGTGGATGGAAGAGGACGAACGTCTCGGCAGCTGAGCCTTACGTTGGATGGAATGGACGCAACCCAATCAACCCCTCTGGCGCGCGCCATCGTCTTACCCTTTCGCGAAGGGAAGTTATCTTTCTTGTTCATACCCCGAAGGCAGTTGTGCGTGTTATCCCATCTCTGGACGGAAACTCTCAAAACTATCGAGAACCCCCCCCCCCCCCCCCCTCCTTCCGCAACCCCCAACCGATCGTTATGAGGAGAATGCGAAATATCAATGTATAAAGCGAGAAACGCAATGCCTGTAACGTCGTAATTGTCGCATTTATTTATCGCAAGTAAGCGGAAAATAAAACACACAAAATGATTTTTTACGATTAATTATATTTGCTTTAGATATGTTCTGTAGGTGTCAATTTTTTATCCTTCACGACAATGCATCGTAAGAATTGAAATTATGATGTTGAAGTGTCCATCGTTTAAACTCAATGAAAATATTTTTTTTGCAATTGCCATTTTTTTTGTTGGCAAATCAAAGCTATTGTGAACTTTTTAAAGATCCTCATTAGAGACTCGCAACCTAAATCTGTCAAACGTGATTTTGAACAACGATAGAAATGAAGAAAAACGAAAAAGAACTTTCGTTGCATTTCAACGATGCAAACTTCAACAACATTTGAAACTGTTCACCTGGGTTGGAGTTGCGATAAAACACACGAATATGAAGGAAAAAAATTGTGTATGCTGGAGTTTGAACCATTTGATAAACAGTTTAATAAGATTTGGGTTTACCAATATTTGTAAAAACACGTATTTCTTGTTTTTAAGTACACTCGACGTATAACGGATCTGCTGAACATTAATCGAACTCTCTAATGGGAATTACTGTCACCGTTTTTTGCATAGGCATAAAATCTACTGGGTTGAATATATATGTTCCAAGATTGGGGCATTTGGTATTTGTCGCAAGCAAGTGGACAATAATTCACACCAAATAATGTTTTATGATTAATTCTTTGCTTTCGATATGTGCTATAGGTGTCAAATTTTTAACCTTCGCGCCAATGTATGGTTAGAATTGAAATTATTCACCTGGCTTAGAGTTGCGATAAACACACACAAATATGAAGGAAAACATTGTGGAAACTCAACTTTGAAACATTTGATAAACGATTTTCAAATGGTTTACTAAGATTTGGTTTTACCAATATTTGTAGAGGTGCATATTCTTTGTTTCTACCAAGGAAATTTGGCAAGCTTGTAGAATGGTTAAAAATAGGCGACACGTATTTTTTTATATCTACGGAACGTGATTTTTAAGGGGTGCAAAAGATTTTTAAGGGTGTTTTTCGTCGATAACGTTGTCGTTCTCATCTCCGATGTGTAGTACACCAAAAAATAAACATTGTTGCAATTCGAAGTTTTTTCATATCTCGTACCGTTAAAACGTTATCGACTAAAAACGAAAAACACCCCAATTTTCGAGGGTGCGTTTTAATACTTAAAAATCGGGTTTCGCAGATATAAAAAAATACGTATCGCCTATTTTTACCCATTCTACAAGCATGCCAAATTTGATCGAAATCGGAGAGAGCGACCTCGCAACCTTTCCTTGTAAGTACACTTAATATATACGAGTAATGAATTTGCTGAACACCAATTAAACTCTCAAATGAGAATTAATGTCACCGTTTTTTATATGCCTCGCATAAAATCTACTGGGCTTAATATATCTACTGGGTTAAGTATATGTTCCATGATTGCTCGAGAATTTGATGCGACTTTCACTCATCTCAAATTAAGGGGTCTTCTCACTTTAGACGCTAAAAAAAGGCTATTTCCATGATTTTTTGTTGATAGATTTATATTATAGATATTGATATGAAAAGTGTTACACTTAATAAATACACTTTCAACATACATTAAAAAAATTTATTTATTTATTGAAGTCACTATTTATAGACGAAAATGGTAGTTAAATAATGTCATAAAACAAACGGTTTAAGATTCGGTATGTTAATCGCTATAGCACATATCATATGATTTTTTATATATGCAAAAATAACAAAATTGCAAACATTTTTCGAAAAAAAAAAATACAAAAAACGTGTTTTTTCACCGTTCTTAGCGAAAAAAGTAAATATCGAAATTTAAAAAAATCCTTGATATGCGCTATATCTATAGTTGTAAAGAATATGTAGTTGACATTTCATAAGGATCGGTTCAGTAATTTCGAAGATTTTATCAACAAGCTGTCAAAAAACGTTATTTCGAGAAAAAACGCGTTTAAAGTTCGTTTGAGTTACATAAACACATTAAATTTTTTTAAATGTATTTCGAAAGTGTATTTATTAAGTGTAACAACTTTTATATCAATATCTATAATATAAACCTATCAAAAAAATTCAGGAAAATAGCCTCTTTAGCGTCTAAGGTGAGAAGACCCCTTAAAGCAAAAAAAGCTCGCGATGCTTTTATTTGTATACACCGAAGATTGGAATCGGCAAATCGTTCCTCGTCCAATTGCATTTTAAATGCACATCGATAAACGTAAAAGTGCATCCGAGTTTTCTCGCAAAATGACAACAAACAAAATGAGCTCTCTTACCTGTAGAGTAAAAAAAAATACGCGTATGCCAGTCGCGATTCAATCTTGGTAAAAGGGTCGAGCTTTCAGCGTATAAAGTGATCAAAATCCATCGCTGCCGCGGACGAACGTCCGCAATACCATGGCCAAACATTTCAACGATGCTTGGAAACAAGTTGAAATCGTGGAGAAGGAAAAGCACGGTGTAAGCGTCTCAGGAAATTCGGTACTTACAGCTAGCACTTAACTAGAGTGTTTTAAATGATCTGATTGATAGATGAGCGGATAAGTTCTTAAATCAGTTGCAGCCATTTCGAAAGCGTTTTACTATTTTTTTAACAGCTAAACCGCGCGCTTAAACCCTTACGAATCCTCAGTAATTGAATATTGGCATTTAAGATTTGGGTGATTGGTGCACGTTTTTCTGATTATGATATTAACGTGATTACCACAGAAGTATGTTATCGAATTATAGAGTACGTAAATTTTGTGTGATTTTTTGTGTGATTAAGGCTTTATATACGCGATTTCGCCGATTTTCGAAAGTACTTTTCTAGACGCGGTTAAAAAACATGATGCATATTTGACAATATTTTTTTACAGATCATTTATGCACATGGTTAAGTATATGTAAAAAAAATCAGAAATATTAACAAATGGCGGAGATATAACATAATAAAGCAATGTATTTTTTGCGCGCGCGTTGATGGTGAAAGTTCTCGGCAGCGATGTGGGTGTCCGAAAAAAACGAACATATTTATAATTGCATAATGAATGTATCTTCAGTGTGAATCAGCAATATTATTTTTTTTAAATTATTATAACAAAAATTCGAAACTTAACATTTTTTTACTCAATTTTCTGTCGGTATTTTTTTTTTTTATATTTTTTTTGTGTCATTTAAATGTTTGTTTCTGTGATTCACACGATAGGTGATGATACTAAGAATATGTTGTGAAAATTTTGAAGCGTAAATTTTAATTTTTTTAATCTGAACCTTCGTTCAAAAGTTAGAACTTTCACAAGGTTCAAAAAAGTGAATCGTGGAAAAACGGCTTTGAAGTTGGCGGTCACAAAACTTTAACAATTTTTGGAATTTTTCATATCTGTAAAGCTTAAAATATTCCCAATCGTTCAGGCTAATGGAATCAAAATTAATTAAAAAATGAAAAAATTTGAAATTTTTCGCGTTAGTAAGGCCTTAATTCATGTATCAACGAAACTTTATGGAAAATTTCATAATCCCTCGCGAAATAATTGTACGGTAATTTATTGTATCGTATTGCAATCATGCTAACGTTTTCGTTCGTCTTTCCCATACATCCTTATCGAACTCTATGACAACGCTATAATCAGTTGAAAGCTCGATAGTTGAGGCTATCGTAAAGTGCACTATATTAGCTCTAGAGAATTTTGCCCAAATTTAAATATTTAGAAACACAAGTACAACAATCATTTGAGAAAACACCATTTTCACTAAAGTTTAATTATAATAATAATTGCTCTACGTATTGTGCCACTTACAAGTGAGATATTTGAGAATTTCAAACTCCAGCCAGAATCTCCTAAAGATCCCAAAATCATCACATCAATTGCGTCATTAAATGATTTTTTTTCATCGCAAAGATCATGTGCGATTTTTAAAGCAAAGTATTTTTCTTTTTTTTTCAACAATTAACAACGACATAGCACTTTGAAATTGTTGTTCTGTTCGGCTCGGCAAAAACGCGTTACGTGACGATTTTAGAACTGCCAGAAATAGCAACATCTGCATGTTGGTTTTTAATTTAACTCTCGCGCGCAATTTTACCGCGGAAAGTTGGCAGCTTACAATACGAAATGTCAGTTAAGGAAGGAAGTCACGGTGCAAAAACTTGCACAGTAGCTTTTCCAATTTCCCCAAGCAAAATTTGAAGGAAACAATTTATTTGTTTTTGTAATTCTTGAGAGTACATATATTGAAAAATATGTTGGCTACATTTTTTATTCATACGTCCGAAAATTGACGGAGCTACAGTCACTTTAGTGAGAACACAATAGGCATCGATCACAATAGATGAAGTGCAGGCTCTTATTATGTTGTGAAATATAATGACGATGAAGAACCCTCATATCGCCCGCGACTGGATACTTCAATGTAAGTATCAATATTCTAGAAAAAAAACGTAACTTTATATCAAGAAAAACGGAACGAAAACTTTAAACGCGTTTTTCTCGAAACTCCTTTTTTGGACCTTGTCCCAGCGGATACTCAAAAACTTATCAATTGACTTTCATTTTTTTTGTTGACATTTTTGCAATCGCAGTGGCTAAGGTTTCACGTGGCCAATTTTAAAAATTTTAATAATTACTATTTTTAGACTGATTGAATAGAAAAAAGGATCGTGAAAATAGAAAAAAAATGTACAAACTGTCGGCATTTTGTAAAAAAAAAACAAAATAAAAAACGGCTAAGCATAACGATAGCGACTTTTGTATAGATGTCGATAAATTTTTGACTTTTTATTTATAGATAACCTTTCATAAAGATATCGATGGGGCAATGCAGAGACATTTTTTTCGTCGTCAAATCAAGGCATATATCGGGGTTAATTTTAAAGATTTTTAAAATAAAAATTGGTATAAAAGTAGATGAATATATACTTCATAAAATGAGTATAAACCTGATCCTTTCATAATTAGTAGTCTATGAAAAAAAATCGCAATTATTGACGACAAAGCACCCGTTACGTAACGGAATAGAGGGTGGGGGGGAGTTCCGGCCAAGCGTTACGGTCTTGTTACGGAGGGGATAAAAATTGGGAAATTTGGCGTTGCGTAATTTGTGTACTATGGCCGATAGCGTGGCATTTCGCGCCAATATCTACTATTTGAATGATCGTGATATAAAAACCGTTAATAATTATCTTTAGAATGATTTAAAAGAAAAACTCTTTCGACATTCTGTCGAAAGATCGCAAAAGATCAATTCTAAAAGAAAAAATCGAACATTTTTTTCGACTCAATACCGCATTCCGATAATCCAGTTATTTTTTCTCTTATTCATCCTACATTGTCAATTCCAATGATGTTTTGCCTTGGCATCACAATCATTGAAAACATCACGGCAAAGTATGAATTATTTATGTATGTATTATTAAGTTAAATGGTATTTTTTTATTAATCTTTGAATGTGGCGGAAGTATGGCACGGTCTCCTGAACGTGTTGCGGCGGATGTTGTCAAACGGCGTGACTCGTAGCGTCGGCGGGATTAATCTGAAAAAACCAACGAAAATGTTTCTTTCATTAACACAGAATATGAACTAAGATTTTCCTTGATTCGTTCACTTTTGTCAGATGTTGAAAATCGATTAAACGGTACGCTTTGAAACAAAAAGATTGAATTTTCCGAAAAAAACGGCTACATGTTGCATTAAAAAAAACATAACTTATTTTTAACTCTCACAAACATTTAGGGTTATGTAGACAATAAGAAATCAGCAAATTTTTACCTCGCCTAAAGACATCTTCCACCTTGAGGCGGAATATACGTGTACAACGATCGAAAAATCGATTTCTTTTTTTTCTTCTTTAAACGATAGAACTATATATGTAGAATATTTTCCCAACGTTTCAAAGCGAAATTTAAAAAACTTCAAACGTTGCAGCCCGTCAACGCTGTGCCTCACCGCACGGATTCGGAGCGGGCGTGAACTTCAAACGCGTTTTTCTCAAAACTGCATTATAGAAATTGGCGTACAGGATTACTCAGAAACTGTTAAGCCGATTGAGTTGAAACTTGGTAGAAATATTGATAACATTGGTACCTTCTACTTGACGGGAATTGTTTTTGAAAAATTGAAAAAAAAAAACTACTTTTGTAATGCACAATTTACAGAAATGTTGTGTAAAATGTTGATTTTTTTGGTTAATGCGTGGCATTTGCTTAAATTTGCATTTTTTTCTTTTTAGTTACCGTCACATAGAAACCATACATGTTATAACTGAAAAAGTGTTTGAACTTTGTTGGAAATCAAAGTATGCGGGGAACTAGACTGCACGCCGATTCGCAACTCCCGCGGCAACTTTGCTGTGGCATTCTGCCACAGCTCCGCCATTTTGATGATGAATTCATTTAAAAAAATTGTTTTGTATACTTAAATTCACTATTAAAGTATACCTTAAGTTTCATAATTGTAGAATAATTATTTCTTAGTTTAAAAAATCCTTCAATATTGCTTAGTTTTTTCCTGTCTAAATCCGAGTCCGGACATATATATATATATATATATATATATATATATATGGGTGGCCCTTAATATGGGTAAAAAAAATGGATCGCGCCGCCCTCCAAAACGGTGCCAAATAATAAAAAAAGAAACCTACGCGAAGCCCCAGCTATGTCCGTTAAGAGGAAGGCGTGCCTGTAAGCATGAACTTAAATTAAAATATCAATTTTTCTTCATGATTGGAGAAATGTCGATTTTTTAAATCTAGTCTATTTGTCAATTTTTCAACACGATATTTCTGTGGTTTAAATAAAAAATTCGTACTGAACGAAATAGTATCGATATCTTATGTGTACATTTTTTAAATATTATGTTTTTTCCGACCAACTGGATGATTTGTGCGAATAAATAATTTCTTTGTTTTCAATAAAACGAACAAGCTCGCCAAGTTTAAAATCCTGCCAAGTTTAAAATGTCCCTATGCATTTTTGCCAAAGTAATTTTCAAATATATTTTTTATCCACAGCACTGGAAGTCTGTTCTCAGTGAAATATTAATATGTTTTTATATCAGCACGCGGGGAATATTTCTAACAAAACTTAAAAAAAAAAATTCTGGCCAATCCGGAAGTTCGATGTGAATGGTTTATCGTGAATTTATATCCTTCGTACTTAATAGATTTTTCTGACAAGATGCAAATTTAAAGTTTGATTTTGATGTGATTAAAAGCGTTCGACAGCAGCTAAATCGAACTATTGTTCCAAAATAATAGGATGGTAAAACTGAAAGCTCATCAAATCTAGTATGGAGGACCTTATTGTTTGATTTGTATATTGAATACCAATATACAATAACTTCGGAAAGTGAAAAAAAAATTGACAAATAAACTAGATTTATAAAATCGAAATTTCTCCAATCATGAAGAAAAATTGATATTTAAATTTAAGTTCATGCTTACAGGCACGCCTTCCTCTTAACGAACAGTGCTGGGGCTTCGCCTAGATTTTTTTTTCATTATTTGGAACCGTCTTGGAGGGCGGCGCGATCAATTTTTTTTACCCATATCAAGGGCCACCCTAATATTATATATATATATATATATATATATATATATATATATATATATATATAATGTTACGAAGCTCGACTCTTCTGTTAAAAGTATAGGTATTGGAGAATCGAAATTCAGCGAGCATTTCGCGGCAACTATGTTTCGGACGACCACGGAATATTATCGCGCGACATTGGCTCGTGTATAATATCCTCCGAAATGTTTAAGGAGCTTGAAGGGTAGGGCGAGGGGCAGACCAAAGTTTGTGCGAATCGTTGGAGACTTAGCATCGATAATACAGACAGCAAGTATATACGTATGGAGGCGCGAGTAGCTCGCCAAGCTCTACCCATCCAATTTCCTTGATATTCGCGTCGAAGGGGTCCTTCCGGTCGAACGGCCTAAGGATTCCTGGGATGCCTTCGAGGCCCGGCCAAAGAGGCTGCGCCGAGTCAGCATCAAGTACAGAAGCGACGATAGACTTGTATTAATTTCATATCCCTTCCGTCGTCTCGTAGCGCGTAGGAGGGCCTCCTTCAATCATCTATTTATTGCTGGAGCTCAATCTCGAACGGTTTCCCTCTCTCCCTCTCTTTCTCTCGCGCCCTATCTTATTTTCGACCCTCCTTGACCAAACGGAAACCCTTTCTGGGTATGAATCTTTGGGCATTTGCCACGGGGCAAGATGAATCTTCGATCCGTAATTACATCAATTAATCACATTGATAAAATCATATTAGCACTGTGATTGAACCTTCAACTTCCTTTGGAAACATTAACGCATCTTCAATATTCGCCTGCAAATGGCAACGTGGGGAATAAGAAGCGATTACAAACGTGTAGCAGCGATTTGGTCCTTTGACATGTTCCTAATTCTCTCGTCTCCAGCATTGGCGAATCCACGGGTAGCCCAGTTTGGTCGGTTTCAAAGTGACTATCTTCCCACAAACATCGAATTCCTCATTTGTTATTGTTACCACCAATGAATACTCAAAATCCCAATTCTCCAGCTTCAATAAAGTGCCAACAATATCATTACCAGATTTTCAAACATTTTCAAGGACTTTGTAACATAAGATTTTCATGAAAACCTCAGAAAACCATTTTCCGTTTTCTTCTGATATGTCAACTTTGTATTCGAACTTTCGTTAATTTGTTTTGTTATTATTCCCTCCGAAGCAAGTTGAACTGCCCTGCAAGTGTGTCCGTAACGCAATACGACCTGTCCCCGTGTATAAAGTTGGATGCAACGGAAGCCTTCCCTTGAATAATTCAATGCGAATGTTTATGGTCACCGAAGGGTGTTAAAGGTCCGCCCGGATGTAGAGCGCTTTATACTTTACGAGTTTACGACCCTGTGCCATGAAGTCCACCTCAGAAGAGATCCCGGAGTTTTTCATCACATATGCTGTGCAAAGTCCATTACAATTATTGGGTTTACGCATACCTGTCTGTCTAACTTTCAAACAGTCGCCATTTTATATAGCTTAAGGTTGCAGAAGGAAATACATTCGCGAGTCATGCACGGTGCTTGTGCTATATGATCACCTCGTAAATGGCATTTAAACATGATGCGAAAACGGTAATTACCAATCGATGCTCAAAGTTGGCTAATATATTCTATACAGAGTCTGTAAAAAATGTTTTGTCCCTAAAAAGGAAGCAAATCCCGTTAGTGTTAGCGCTTTCAATATTTATATATTGAAAGTATATATATATTAAAAATTTCAATGTATATATATATATTTATATATATTTATATTGATTTTTATGATTATTTATACTTTCAATATATATATTGAATTATTATGATTATTCATACTTCCAATATATATATATATATATATATATATTGAAAGCGCTAGCTGAGTAAAAATATTTGAATACAGTATATTATATAATACCATATCCCGAGCAGAAATTTGTTCAGGGTGAAGTCCGGACCGGATCAGGCTGCCACAATAGCAAATCCGGGCCGGGTCAGGCAAATTTAGTCCGGCCCTGATCAGGGATGTAACGCTTTTGCATATTCAGGTCCGGATCAGGCACCTTATCAGGCTCTGATCAGGCCCGGATCAAGCAACTTATCTGGCCCGGATCAGGCATCTTATCAGACCCGGGTCAGGCTCCGTATCCGGCTCGGATCAGGCACTATATCTGGCCCGGATCAGGCACCTTACCAGGCTCGGATTAGGCACTATATCTGGCTCGGATCAAGCAACTTATCTGGCTCGGATCAGGTGCCTCATCCAGCCTGAGACATGCGTGTCATCTGGCTCAATGATTTGATTAATTTTTTGTTTAACAATAGATCAACATTTATTAAATTATTATCGCAGTTACACGTTATCAAATTTACTAACGTTATTAAAAATATGAAAACATTTTTTTAAAGTTTAAGTTTTTATTTTATTTGACTTGATCGTTTAGTTTTTATTCCGGTTTTGGCGATGACCGTTCCAATCTTTCGGACTGTTTATGACCGCCGCTAGCCCATCCGAAATTTGTTTCTCTTTGATAGAACCTGCGTGGGGAGTACCATCATACTTTGTCAAGATTGCATCTGAAATATTTTGAATACATAGAAAAATTAGTAAATATACATAGAAAAATCACATCTTTACATTAAGAGCATATATCAGTCGAACCTAGGGAGCGCCACCGTTCCCCGTCGGGTATATCTATATTTATCATAAGTATAGATATATTCGACCAGGGAAAAGTGAGCGATATAGGCTTCGACTGATATATCCTCTTGAGATAATTAAATAATTAATAATTATTTAAAAATGGTGTACCTCGTAGTGGCGTAGCTCAATCTCTTTTCATCGTTCTCGCATCATTTGTATATATATATAGTGTTGTATATATATTATTGAGAAAAAAATGTTCGACGGTACAAAATGCAATTTGCGCAATTATTTCTCGTAATCTGGTCCTTGCACGTATGTATGAGTACATTTATGTACATATACGTATGTTTGTACTGTTGAACATTTTTTCTTGATACGAAATATATCACACTATATATATATACAAATGGTGCGAAAGTGACAAAGTGAGGTTAAGCTACGCCGCATAGTCTTCGCCCACCAAGTCGTATTTTATATATTATCACTGTTCATGTGTAGATAATCTACAGTATAATCGCAAATATACTTTACCTGAGATTTTGTATGCACTGCACTTTATTGAAGGGCTTGCCTTTCTTCGGGAGAAATTGATGAACCGAACGAGATGTGTCGATGTAGCTACGGCGTGGCTGTTGCGCTTTCTTCTACGTATATATATATAATGTACGTCTTCTACGTACGTCTTCTACGTTCTTCTACGTATACATATAATGTATACGTATAGATAAAAAAGATTTTGAAACAAATTTTGACGACACGCACTTTCGGTTGATAACCATTGTTTTCATATATTTTGCGTGCCTGCGTGTGCAGCTGTCAAAATATTTCGTGAGGCTTCGCCGACGGAGAGGCGCTATCTAGTCCTAGAGCGGAGAGGTTACGGAGTGACGAGCTTCATGCGAGGCTTCTATCCGGCGCAAATCAGACGTGCCTGACTAGGGTGCCTTATCGATGCCTGATAAGGCTCCTATCCGGCGCAAATCATGCGTGCCAGATCAGGGCGCCTTATTGATGCCTGATAAGGCTCCTATCCGGCGCAAATCAGGCGTGCCTGATCAGGGCGCCTTATTAATGCCTGATCAGGCTCCTATCCGGTGCAAATCAGGCGTGCCTGATCAGGGTGCCTTATCGATGCCTGATAAGGCTCCTATCCGGCGCAAATCATGCCTGCCAGATCAGGGTGCCTTATTAATGCCTGATCAGGCTCCTATCCGGTGCAAATCAGGCGTGCCTGATCAGGGCGCCTTATTGATCCCTGATCCGGGCCTGATAGATCCTCAGGCAGCCTGATTAGATTTCTGCTCGGGATATACAGTACCGGTCAAAAGTTTTCCATCACTTTTGATAATTGCAAAATTATATTACAATAATATAATTAATTCGAAATGGCGGTCAAGCCAGCTAACGGAACGGACGCGTAGTCTTTGGAGAGTGTGTAAAGAGTGAGAAATCGAAGTGAAGAGAGAACGGAAAAAGTTGTTCTGCAATTGATAAGGTTTTGGGAGAGGGCCAGGAAGGAGTGGAAGTGTTGGGGATAGAGGGGACGGTGAAATAACAGCAAGGAGGAAGAAAATCTGGTGGGTGACACAAAGTGAGGTTAGGAGGTGAGAACGTGGAAAAGAGAGAGACGGAGCGAGTCGGATGGCGTCAGGCGGAAGCGACGACGGCGACAGCAGCAGACAGCGGCTGGGAGAGGAAGCAGAAGGAGAGGTATATAATACCGACCGTGAAGATGAGATTGGCGTCGATAATAGCGAGATCGTCATGGCCGAGGGGTTACACGACACCCCGAGGATGTGCGCGTGGACGACGGAGACAGACGCAGGAACACCGAGAGAGGAGGCGGCGGAAGAAATAGAAACGACAGATGAAATTTTGCAAACAGGCAAAAGGAGGAGAGGTAGGCCGAGGGGAGCGCTTGGTTTAAAGAAAAGAAAGGTGCATGCCGTCAGGTCGCTGATGGACTGCTGGGGGACAGGGAAACGAGGAAAAGGGAGTAAAGGGGGCGCCAAGGAGGAACGATGCGGAGAAGGAGTGAGTGAGTCTACGCTTGGGGGCAGCACAGGGCGGACGGCCAGTCAAGGATGGGAGAGAGAACTATTCGAGAGAATGGGAAAAATAGAGAAGAACCTGGCAGAAAAATTGGAGGAAAAACTAGAGGAAGATTGGGTAATAAAAATAAAGAGAGTGGTGGAAAAAACAGTGGAAGAGGTGATGGACAGGAAGAGAGGGGAACAAGACCAGCGACAAGGTGGGGTAGAGGAGGGGGACGAGGACCGCGAGACGATTCCGAGAAGAAAGATGGAGGAATTACTAATAGAAGAACAGGAGAGGTGGACGGGAAGATTTAGAAGGCAGGAAGCAACCATAGAGGATTTGAAGCGCGAAAATGAGGAAATGCGCAGAATGCTCGGGGAAGTGCAGCAAAATAGGAGGCGAGCGGAGGAAGAGGAGAGGAGGCAGGAGACGGATGGGAACAGACAAAGGTGGGACGAAAATCAAAATGAAATAGAAGAGGAACCGCGAGGACACGAGGAAGTGAGAGGAGAACGGGGAGCGAACGAGGAGGAGGGAGTGGGGGACGAAGGATGGGTCGAAGTGAGGAGAACCAAGAAAATAACCGGGCAAGGGATAAGCGATAAGATGAGACAACTAGTAAGGAAGAAACCAAAACGGCTGAGTTACAGCGAGTGGCAGGAGGAATGGAAGGAGAGGAAAAGTAGGAAGAAGAATATTGTGGTGCAGGATGTCCGAAGATCCGACAGAGGGATGGTCTGGGACATGGAAAGGGCGATCTGGGAAAAGACAGGAGTGAGACCGCGGATCACGAGATGGAAGGAAACGCCATACGGCAATGTAATAGTGACCGAAACGTTGGAAAACAAGGTGAGAGTCATGAAGGCGGTCGAGAAAAGAGGGGAGCCGGACGAACAAAGGACGATCTGGGAGGACCCTACCGGTCGAGAGTGGGAGGTACAGAGTTGGATTGAGGAGTACGCAGCTATCAGGAGGAAGCAGGGAAAGTCGACGAAAGTAGGCTACCACAAAATAATGATTGAGGGGAGATGGAAGACATGGAACGAGAGATTGGGAGACCTCGAGGACACGCATAGAGAAGGAGCCAACAGATGGGAGGAACGAGAAGCGACAACGGGGTTTCGACAACAGGAGCAACATCGGTACCGCGGGAGATACGAGCGGTATCCTGGAACGTGGCGGGAATGAGAGCGTTCTCGGAAGCTTGGGAATGGCTGAAGAGGTTCGACATTATCGCAGCCCAAGAAACGTGGTTAGAAGAGCGGGAGGGAGAAAAGCTGAGGGACCGGTTGGACAAAAATTTTGTATGGGTTACAAAGGCAGCAGAGAGGGAAAAGAAGAGAGGGAGGGCGAAGGGGGGTCATCTAGTGGGAGTGAGAAGGGAGGTTCTAGGGGCGGGGAGCGTTAGCAAATGGAAAGGGGGGTTAGTAATCAAGAGCATTCTATTGGGTAATGGTAAGCACGAAAAGGGTACTCTGGTAAGCGTGTACAATAAAAAGCTAAAAGAACTAGAACGAGAGCTGGAAGAAATAATTGATGAAGCAGAGGAAAGAGGGGAGGCGCTAATACTTATGGGAGATTTCAATGCCAGAATAGGAGGGCAACAAGCTGAAATAGTAGAGAGGGGAGAGTATGAAAATGAGAGGAGATCGAAAGACTTAACGGAGAACGCGGAAGGGAGAAAAATGTTGGAACTATGCGGTAAAAATGGTTTAGTTGTAGCGAATGGAAGTTGGGAAGGGGATAGGGAGGGAAGCCTGACCTTTGTAGGAAGCCAGGGGGAGGGGGGTTCGGTCATCGACTACGTAGTAATGAATACGCTAGCCGAGGGAATATTAAAGAAAATTGAAATAAAGGAAAGAACGGAATCAGATCACTTGCCCATAGTGTTGACCTTTGAAAGGAGCAAGAAAGAAGGGGAGGAAGAACATCAGTCTAGCGTGGGCCATCGAAAGAAGAATAGGAGAGAAAAAAAGTTCACGTGGAAGCACGAAAAAGGCGAGCAGTTTGAAGGCAGCTTCTCTACATTGTGGAGGGAGAAGGAGAGAAAAAGCGACGCTCTAGACCGATGGGATTTGTTGTTGGAAACAATGAAGGAAGCAGCCGAGGAAGTGGGAATGGTGAGGTGGGCAGGGGGTAACAGTCCGAGTGGAAAAGGGGTAAGTGACAGGGTTAAAGAACAAAAAAAGGCGATATGGAAGTGTCTCAAAGCGTTCCTCAAAAAACCAAGGACGGAGGAGAAGGAGGCACTGAGGGTGGCAAGAAGGGAGCTGAAGAAGATAAGAAAGGAGGAAAAGGAAGAACTCTAGAAGGAAAGATGGGAGAGGGTATGCCAAAGCAAAAACCCCACTGAGCTATGGGGAGCGTTGAGAGCACTCAGGCCCAGGAAAACTAGTTACACTACCCGATCTATCACAGAAGTGCAGTGGATGTCGCATTTTAAAAAACTATTGGGAAACAAAGAGGAAGACCAAGGAGAGGAGGCACGAGCAGAGTATGCTCAAGTAAGTGGAAGAGGGGAAGATAGTGAAAGGGGAAGACTAGAGGACGGAATAGTTAATCGGGACATAAGTTGGAGAGAAGTCGAAAAGGAGTTAGCGAAAATGAAAAAAGGAAAGGCGGCGGGTCAAGACGGCATGGCGGTGGAGTTCTTCCAGGGATTACCCGAGGAGGGGAGAAAAGAGCTCGCGGAAATACTAAACGGTTTGTGGAGGGGTGGAGAAATAGCAAGAGGATGGGAAATCGGAAGGATATATCCAATACACAAGAGCGGAGACACAGCAGAAGTAAAAAATTACAGAGGAATCACGCTGATGGATACGGGGTATAAACTGCTAACCAGAATAATGAATAACCGAGTAAGGTTCTGGATAGAGGCAAGAGAACTACTGGGAGAAGGACAAGCAGGTTTCAGGGCAGACAGAGGGACACGGGACCATGTCTTCGCACTGAACACGCTAATCAACAATAGATTAAACAGAAAAGGAGGCGAACTGTTTACGGCATTTGTGGATTTCCGGACGGCCTTCGACTCGGTAAATAGGGAGAAAATGATAAGGAAGATCGAGGGAGCAGGAATACAAGGAAGGCTGTTGGCAATGATCAAGAGAATATACAGGGAGACGCAAAACCAAGTGATAACGGCGGACGGAGTGTCGGAAAAGTTCAGGACAGCAAGAGGGGTTAGGCAAGGCTGTGCTCTGAGTCCTACACTGTTCAATCTCTTTATCGAGGACATGGAAGAGGGCTGGATAAAGAGAGGGGAGGGGGGTACGGTGATAGGAGCCCGTGCGGAAAACTGATAGGGCATCCCTAATAAAAATAAGGGCCTTTCAGGGCTTCCCTAGTGCTTTCCCTAGTAGGGATTTCCACAATGGGCCCAGACTTGGCCATTATCGGGATAAACTTGTAGGGATTTCCACAATAGGCCCCGACTTGGCCAGTATAGGGATAAACAAGTAGGGATTTCCACAATAGGCCCAGATCTGACTATTATAGCGATAAACCAGTATAAATAGCTTAGGATACATGGTTGATGGTATTTCAATTATTCAAATCGATTATATACATCGATCGAATAATATTATCGAACGCAAATTGGGAAAAAGCGTAAGGGCATTAGCAAATAAAAAATCAACGAAGAACACAAATATTCAGACAAACATCAGACAGTATTTACTTATCAAATTAAAGAAACCTTTTACATAGATACAAACAATTCGTTATGGTTTGACTCATACATGGAGTAATGCTTGCGCATAAATGTGAACAGTCCCAACCGGTTTTCTCGACATTTTTATAGCAACTAATTTCCGCTCAATACTCATCATAGGGAAAATTATTTCTTCTGTAGACTTCGCTGATATTTCCCATTCATAAACTTTATCTGACTGTCTAGGATAAGTAAATAAATTGGTCTTTGTTTTCCAGATCTTTCCCTCAATGGAAATAGATTCCAATGATTCAGTAGACCCGTATATTTTTTTAATTTCTACTACACATCTATTCCTTAGAATGGATGTGTAGTAGAATATATTTGTTTAAATAATGCAAAAGACTGGCATAACTATATAACTATAATCAATGTGATAATCTTATAATTTCAAATTTAAGTGTTACAAGCTATCACAATTCTAAAAAATGTTATCATAGTGGATAGTTCCTCAAAGATAAATGTTTGCAGTGAAGAGAGTTCGCCTCACATTATTTTTTGTATTAATTTTGTCATGGCAGTTTGTCATAAAGGCTCACATGCAAATACGCAATCACATTTCTACGGGCGCACACATACATACACATGAACTCACGCCCACACCTATGCACATGAACAATTACATAAAAACAAATACATATATACCCTGACGCATTTAACATACACGTATATCCACTGATACGGATATTTTATGGCGCTGAAATGGTTTTGATGAGGCGCCGTTGAGGCATTTTCAGAGCGCTAAAATGGTTTTGATGAGGCGCCATTGAGGCAACTTATAAGGCCCCGGTCGTTGCGCCTTTAATGGCCCTTGTTGACAAAGTGTGACCGGCCGCTAACGGCCCTCATGTGGCTTCCAGATTAGGGCCCGAATAAAGTTAGGGGAATATTATTGGGGCCCGATCACAGCCCCAACTCAATTTCCGCACGGGAGGGGTCAAAATCTACGCCCTAAAGTATGCAGACGATGTAGCGCTGGTGGCGGACACGGGGGAGGGTTTAAGGGACATGATTAGAGAATTGGAGAAGTACGTGAAGAGGAACGATCTGGAAATAAATATTGAAAAAACAAAAGTGGTTATCTTCAGGAAAGGAGGAAGACAGAAGAAGGAAAAGGGGTGGGAAATTAATGGCAAGAAGGTAGAAGTCGTAAAGGACTTTAAATATTTGGGGGTGTATTTTTCTACGGGAAATACTTTTGAAAAACATTTAAGGATGGTGGAAGGAAAAATATGGAAAGCCGCGAACGCAGCGTGGGGCATCGCTAAAAGAGCTAGAGTGGGCAGACTGACGGAGAGGCTAAGGATAGCGGAGGCAATCGCAAGGAGTGGATTGTTGTATGGAGTGGAAGTGTGGGGCTGGAAAAGGAGAGAAAGAGTGGAGAGAGCCCAAGCCAGGTATACGAAGATGGCGATGGGACTACGGAGAAATACACCCGAGTATATTTGGAAAATGGAATCAGGGAGCAAAGGGATTGACACCGTAATGGTAAAGAGAGCAGCGGGTTATATTTCAAAAATTTTGGAGATGGAAGAAGGGAGATGGCCGAGAGTATGCTTGATGGAAGAGGCGCGAGGCTTAGTTAACAACGATGGAAGCAAATGGGCTAAGCAGCTAAATGCAGCAATGGAGCAAGCTGGAGAGGGGCAGGTGGCGGAAATACTAAGAGGAGGAAACAAGGAAGAATGGAGGAAGAAGAGCGGGAGAGCGGTGGAGAAGTTGGAGCAACAGGAATTGCAGAGAATGTGGGGTAAAATTCTTAGCTCCAACTTCTGCAGGGAGTATAAAGAAAGAAAAAGAGATGTGGGGATGGGGGAGTATTGGGATAAAGGGACCGTGAGAGGGGAGACTAGGGAAATTTGGGCCAGAATGAGGTGCGGGAGCGTAGGAAGAGAGGCGGAAAAAGGATTCCGAAATACTAGGTGTAGAGTGTGTGGAGGAGCAGAGGAAACATTGGCACACGTCTGGGTATGTGAGGAGGTGCGGAAGAAGTTGGAAGGGGGGGCGTGGAGAGAATTTAAAAAGTGGGAGCGACAGCAAGGCACAAATCCAGAAGGGGGGTGGAAGAGAGCGCTAGAGGGAAAAGAGGTAGTGCCAGAGATGTGCGAAATAGTGCGACAATTTGAAAAAATGGCAAGGGAAAAGGACAGAGAAATAGGGGGATGAAAAGAGGGAGGTGAGGACGAGTAATATGGCGAAAACGGGAAGAAATTTTAGAGAAGGATACTTAAGATAAGATAAGTGAGGTTAAGTTGCGAAAGGAAAAATGTAAGACAAGAGAGGAGTTTGTAAAAAGCCCGCAAGGGTGTACAAGAAATAAAGGAATGTACTACTACTATAATTAATTCCATTTCGTATTTCACGAAGATACTAGAAAGCTCTCTAAATTAATTATATCTTTCTAATATCATTTCGCAGTTATCGAAAGTGATCGTAAACTTTTGACCGGTACTGTATATATAATATATACTATATACGCATACATTATATTATATATTTATACAATATATAATATAATACAATAACTTATTTTGTAACGATGTTTTTGAAACATTAAATAACATAATAACGATGAAATAATAGCGACGACGTATTTTACAAAATAAATATATGTATAGGGGTGATATTTTGATCCCATTATATCCATTTCACGTTGGCGATCAGCACATTTGCCTGTTTTTCGAAGCGTTCTTGAAATAAACACTATATTAATACACTTACATTTTTCCAACAATGATTCTTCAGACGCTGGGTAACTTTGTAACTTTTTAACACGCCATTTTGAGCATGAAAAAATCAGGTACCAAAAGGACGGTCCTCGAAGGTGAATAAAAAAAATTACCTCTCCCGATGTGTACATATGCATTTATACATACACGCACACAAACACACACACACACATGCATACATGAATGTCTGCGACCGTTATTTTAAACGGATTGTCTAAGTACATTCACAGAGAAAAAAATTAAACTATATAAATGTATTTCAGTAGTCGACATGGCCATTAAAATATCAGTTTCGATTTTTCTTCAAGTTCGGCTATAGTTTAGCAATTCAAACGGAATGTCTAAGTACATACACAGAGAAAAAAATTAAACTATATAAATATATTTCAGTAGTTGACATGGCCAATAAAATATCATGTTGAAATCCAATACCAAATATTAGGCAATTCAGCACAGCTCTTTACGAACACTCGTGAATTACGTCCCACTTTTTTCGGAATGTCAGTTATTAATATGTCTGCGTCTGAATTTGGGGCTTTCCATGGGAAATTGTGCTGAATTGTTTAGATTTAAACATTAATTGCCGTAAAACGATGTCCCAGAACACACAGAATCTTCCAAGTTCTGCTATTATATTTAGACGATGTCTGAAAAAACAATTTGCATCCTCAACATTTATCGATAAAATGGTCGAGCCTCCTTAAGAAGAAGAGAGAGAAACGAATTAATTATCAACAATGTGGTCGCCAAGAAAGAGCCATGTAATTCAAATATAACGAGGTCAATTCACTGTGGTCGTGGTTGTGCCGCAAAAACGGGAGGGGCCTGCGTATATATAATGAGACATCACGATTCTCCATCCCCGATTATCGCGATAACTAGCTTCTCCAGAATAGGGCCGCGAGTGCGACCTTTCCCATTGCCGAACCTCTGTTCTTCATAATCCGCAAAGCACTATATCCTGTGGAACTAAAATCGTTTATTTCGTCTGACAAAATGCTTGAACAGCATCTTGTGATGAATGATAGCTTGAAAAGCATGTTTCGATGAATTTATTTTATCTTAGATTTATTTTTGATTTTCTATTGTGCATAAGGGAAAACAAATAAGATGGGGATTAAGTTTTGCAATTATTTATGTGTGGGTGATACATGATGCGTAAACGGTAAATGACCAATCGATGCTCAAATATGCACTGAGAGAAATGTATGGTGTTCTCAACCATATTTAAACTACTTTTTGTATTTTCCTGGGGGGACAATCATATTTTATAGCCATAGTTACCATAATTAGTCAAAAGTACAATACTGCTTATTGATGTTTTTGAAGTGGCATGACTTTTGCACATATGTTAACCGCTACCACCAATTTTACAAGTATACGTTTATTCTTCAATTATTTATAGGGTGGACCATTTAACGTGACCACCCCAAATATCTCCGTTGCCTTTAGGGCGACGAAAAAAATGTCGGGACGTAATTTCATTGATTTCGAAGGGTTGATACAGTGGTGAAAAATTCATCTTTGTCAAGGTCATCGTTTTTGCGTTCTCAGGGTCATCAATGGTTTTTCAAATGGGAACATATTTTTTTTATGAAGGGGCTATACCAGTGCGACACTTTAAAAAAATCGATTTTTTTGTCTTTTTCGACAGTTTGTACTTTTAAGAATATCCTGTAAAAATTTTGAGGCCGTATCTCTATCATTTTATCGTGCAAAAATCGATAGCTAAATCTTTAAACGCGTTTTTCCTCGAAATGAGATTTTTCAAATATGCTGACATTGTATCAGAAAGAGCAATTATCCGATTGACTTGAAATTTGAATTGCGTACTCTTGAATATAATTACTCTGCAATGACGTAGGATATTTTTGATTGGATGAAAATTGACGATTTGGCATTTAAAAAAACGACCATTTTATAGGCAAGAAAACAGACCTTTTTTGATAACAACGCCATTTTGTTAGATTTTGATATTTTTCGAAAATCCTACGTCATTGTACAGGAAATACCTTCCAGTTTAACGACATTTTTTCCTTTTTCGGTTTCAGCTACTCAATCGGCCGGAATCATGTCAGCAGTGGAGGAACTTTTCTTTTTGCGCCTCCGAAGGCAGCGCATAAGTCGCGAGGATCTCAATATTTTTTTATGACAAAAAAATATGTAATATAGGTCAAATATAGCCAAATATATTCTTAATTTTCCGAAACATTGAATTGAGTATTGTTCTTCCAAAAAATTTAGGAAAATCACCTAAATTTTCAGGGGTCACACTGGTATAGCCCCTTAAGGTAGTTCTGTAGGTACACGTATGAGCCAAAAGTTTCGATTGAAGCTTATAGTAACATCCAATACCTATACGATGCTGTTCGTTGTACGTTTTTGACAGAGCTTGTACCCTCTACATGTCCCACACATTCGCACCTCACGCAGAGGTAGGTCTCATACTCGTATAGAGAGCGGCGCTGTAATCGTGGCAACAGCGCGATTTTCCTGCAGTCATAGCGTTGAGCTTCCAACGATCCGTCTTTCGCGAAATATATTATATAAACAAAAAAAGCGTGAAAATGTCAACCAAAATGCGATACAAAGGAAAGTTTACAAGCAAAAAGGCGCTTGCTAAAAGGCTGAAAGCTGTGGCAGCCATATGTCAAGCAAATGCGGCTAAACGCGATGAGAATAACCACAACCTCAACGATCAGCAACAAAAATTCGCTGTCGAAGGACGTCGGATCGTGGATTTACAACATCTTGCCGACAGTTTATATTGTATTCGCTGTAACAAAGACAAATACACGCATA
This sequence comes from Ophion obscuratus, assembly GCA_964007375.1. Lineage (NCBI taxonomy): Eukaryota > Metazoa > Arthropoda > Insecta > Hymenoptera > Ichneumonidae > Ophion > Ophion obscuratus. The sequence goes on along the minus strand of OZ023312.1, from coordinate 38,984,915 downwards.
AATTGAACAAAGTAAATTTGTTTGCAGAATACATTTATTTCACATCCGTCAGAATGACTAGAACTCGGGAAAAAAAACACGCTTCGAGTTTCCAGACAACGCGCCGATCAGCTGACTGCAGCATACACTGTTGCCATTCCGTTACAGATGGTTGGGCCCAAGTTCGGTGTGGAATAAAATTACCACTTTTCATAAGTCGATATCTCCGAAACTAAACGGTCAAAGTTTGTCATTTTTTAAAATCAATCTCACAATAGTACTGCGTACACGTGTGTTTTTATTTTGAAATCCTAAGATCCGTTTAGAACCTATATCGAGAAATGCGAGCAAACTCCTATCGGTTTACGTGTTAGGTATAGGGATCGCGCATAAAAATACCCATATTCAATTGCAATTATCTCATGAACTGAACGGTGAATCGAATTGAATTTTTGGGCATCAGTCCATGAAGGTCATGTCTGCACCATACTTAGATTGCAGCCAATTCCTAAGATTTAACGAAAACTACAGAACTACCTTAAAATATTAAAAGGAAGGCGTATGCCAAATTTGAGACCGAAATTCGGTTTTCCCTTTTCGGAAGTATATCTAAATATCGATTATTGTTAAATTTTACACTGTTATGATCCCATAATATACTAGCGGCTCATTTTTTTTTAATTCCACATCGTCCTAGTTACCAGAACCGCCTATATCGATTAGCCGTGCAGCCACGGTGGCACTTTGTTTAGACAATGATAATAACTTCATTGTTTATTAATATGTATCCAGGGAAAAAGCTGGACTTTGGCAAGACTATGTATTAATTGTGTGTTAAATCCCGTCCTCGTCGTTCTGATACTTTCACCGGTAAAAAAATATTGGAAAACGCCGGTTTTTTGCGCCCTACGTCCAAGGACCTAAAGTTTCTAAAGTCTTGATTGGACGGTGAGAGGGAAAGCCGCGGGAACAAGCTCGAATGATCATGACAACGAAGAAGCCTTGAATCCAAGGGAGAACGATTAAAATAATCGAAGAAAGTATATAGTGAAACTCTACCCGACCGAAGGAACGGGTAAAGGAAGCGTAAAGGGGATGAACTTATCAAGCGACCGAAAGGAGGATCGACTATCAGGGACGCGCGGGCTTATACGGTCCAACCCTAGTATTCTGGTATGCCCAAGAGTTATGTCCTGGAACTGATTGCCCCGCCTGGTCCTACACTCTTACGAGAGCCACCGGTTTCCACAAGAAAGGAATACCCTTTTGACATCTCTCTCGTTCTCTCTCTCTCTCTCTCTCTCTTTCTCTCTCTCTCTCCCCTCCTGCTCTCTCTTTCTCTTTCTTTGTCCTTCTTCCCTCCGTCTACCAATATGTGCATCGAAATCCCGAAACCACGAAAAAAAGGCTCCATCGTTTATCGATTACAATCGAATGTTTCGAATCTACAATGGAAATACATTAGACCAAGACCTAACCCTTAAGGCTTTATATACACTTGTAGCGGGAGAAGGGACGGGATTTTATTAATTTTTTTTCTACGGGACAATAAATCTTCATTGAAAAACTGTTAACAACATCGATTTGTACATATTTTTATGTACTTGTACAATTTTGTTTATTCAAAAATATTCCAACATGGCCGAACTCCAGCTGTCTTCCAGGAGCGCCTTCTTTTGAGCATCAGTTGCGTTGGACATGATAACTCGAGAACGGTTCATCGGAAATAAGAATTTGAAAAAGACTTAATTAGTATATTGCATTGGCTTGGGCCTGGTAGAAAGATTTGTAAAAAATGTATTTGAAATAAATGACGAAGATTTTAACAAAAAAATCATTTTCTGAAGTCCTACTTTTTCGTTACAATTTTTTTTTTTCAACAAAATTCAAAATCCTTCGTCTAGGTCCTAGCTATTATCATAATAAATAAGTGGTATACATTTGGGATGCATCGGATTAATATTTTTTTAGTAATCATGGCCACCGCAAAGGTGTTCTCAAAAAAGACCATTCTGAGATAATCGCGTTTAAGATTCAAGTATGTTTCTTTTACATTTGAAGTTAATGTAATGCTCCGATCTTTATGAAATTTGGTGAGAATATTCTTGAGATATTGTACTTAAGGAATATGCAATCAAAAATGTTTCCATTTTCCCGACCATCACAAGTGTATATAAGGCCTTTAAACAGTTTCTACAAACTTTCTGGTAATTTAATTTTAGGCATATGAGAAAAAAATCATAAAAATCGACCGTGAATTCCGGGACCTTTGTTAAAAGAATTGGGCAAAACAATTTCGCTAATGATTGGGCGCTCCTCATTAAAGCAACTCTGGCTCATCATCTTGCATGGACCTTGGTGGCTTTTCTCTCCCCCGGCGATACAATACAACATAACACTCGACCGTGTGAATCCCGTTGGGAATCTCGGAGGTACTATAGGCAGAGAATAATGTGTACACTGAATCGGGAGCCCTGAGATTATGCTTGCTGAAAACCTTTGGGAGAGTCCAGCGGAAAGTCGACCAGGCAAAACGCTCGTTGCCTCAAAGACCTCTTCTCTTTCGCGAGGGTACGAGAAGACACGTGATCTTACCGCGACCGCCATCGGTCAAACGCCGATCTTGGTTAATCTTACTGATCTACGGCATGATTGCTACGCTCTTGACCTTCTTGGAAATACCGTGAAAGGATCCCGGCTGATTAAATAATAACCTTTCCAGCTTTTGCTCACGCATATGCATGTATCTAAGTTCAAACAAAATGATGGGATGTTCATTTCATATATGAGGCATTCCACGTCACTTCAGCCAGTAAAAAAAAATCCACAAATAATTTTGAAAAATCGAGTTACTTTATTGAAAAATATTCCTACCGAGTGTCGACATTTTTGATAAAATTTCTGACGTTTTTCCTCGTTGATTACCATTTTTTAATAATTTTCCATTTAAATGGCTGTATCTTTGGCAGGATTTGACGTATTTACATTCGTAAAAAACGAAAATGTGCGTCTTTTCCTAGCCTTCCAGAAAAAAATTAATTTCGATTTTAGTGAGCAAGTCGAACGTCCGTTTCAGGGCAAAGTATGCAAAATATTTTTTTTCTTGAGGAAAGACACTCCTTTTTTTATTTTTAAGAATTTCCCCGAATTGTGAATACGAAAAACGGATTTTGGATATTTTTTATATTATGGGATTCCTAAACACCGTGGAGTAACAGCTATTTTTATTTTTTTTTATTTTTTTTATTTTATTAATATTCGATTGAAGAGTGTGGAGCACTCGCTGTGTGTTTACCAGGTTTTTGAAATACATATGACATATATGTCATATGTATTGGAGCCTTGGAGCGCTCCACACTATTCGATCGAAAATTAATAAGAAATTTAAAAAATAAAAATAGCTGTTGCTTTACGGTATTTAGGAATCCCATAATATAAAAAATACCAAAAATCCGTTTTTCGTATTCACAATTCGGGGAAATTCTTAAAAATAAAATAACGAGTGTCTTTCCTTGAGAAAAAAAATATTTGTGCATATTTTGCCCTGAAACGGACGTTCGGCTTTCTCAATAAAATCTAAATTAATTTTTTTCTGAAAGGATATAAAAAGATGCACATTTTCGTTTTTTTACGAATGTTAATACGTCAAATCCTGCCAAAGATACAGCCATTTGAATGGAAAACTGTTAAAAAATGGTAATCAACGAGAAAAAACGTCAGAATTTTTTTTAATTTCGACACTCGGTGAATATTTTTCAATAAAAGTGACTCGATTTTTCAAAATTATTGGTGGATTTTTTTTACTGGCTGAAGTGACGTGGAATGCCTCATATGTTTATTTTTTATTGAATTTTAATAATATTTCATAAAAGATTATTCTTTCATTTGAGTGAATATTGTCTTTTGTAATATTCATTCAAATTGCAGAGAAATAAACATTTATACGAATAAAATGCATATTTTGGTGCGTTCTTTCGTAATTTGTTAAACACCTATCGGTACGCGATTTTTTCTTACATAAACACTTCTCGTATGAAAATAATTTTTAAGTGGAATTCTATTTTCTATCAATGAAGGGGGGAAATGTCGTTAGGCGAGAAAAAAATTGCTGATATTAATGATTTTTTTCAAAGGAAAGATTTCTTCGCCATTTTTGCCAATTAGGGCATGTTTTATTACTACTTTTGGCTTTTACAGGGTATTTTTTAAATTTATATTAATCTTTAAAAATGGCGGAGGTCTGGCACGGTCGTCTAAATGGGTTGCGATGAATGTTGTCAGACGGCGTTACACGTGGCGTCGGCGGGGTTAATCTGAAGAAATACCAACAAAGATTTTTCTCTCATTAACTCTCATACGCTGAATATGAACCAAGAAAAAGTGAGATATGTTGAAAGTCGATGAAATTGTACACTTTGATACAAGAAGATTGTATTTTCCAAAAGAAAATGGTTACATTGTGTGATGATTTTTTTTCCTTTTTAAAAACGTTCAGGATCATGTTTTAGACAATAATATTAGAAAGTCAGTTTTGAAAATGCAGTTTAGAAGACCATGACAAATACCTCCGCCATTTTTAAAGATTAATTTTTTTTTAAATACCATGTAACAACCAAAAGTAGTAATAAAACATACCCCAAGTCTCAAAAATGGTACGTAAATCTTTCCTATAAGAAAAAATCATGAAAATCAAATGTTTGCCTCACCTAAAAATTACTCTCCCCTTAATTTCGAGCGACGATGTATAGAAATTACGCACGTTCGCAAAAGCTTCAATTGAACAGAAGTTGAGAACATAAAACGAAATTTGTTTACACCCCTCCGTCAGACGCCTCCGTATTGCCTTTCGCATACTGTTCAAAGACATTGACTGACAAGGAAAGATAATTATAATTGGCGACTATAGAGCACAGCGTTCCAGACAAATAAATATTCATTTGGTTATTTTGAACTTCTTCGTGTTATCGACCCCGACTGCAAACATGTAAATACAAATGATTGTTAATTGGCTAATGAAGATCGTAAGTACAGTAGTTCGAAGACTACAACTGTCAGGGATTGTTAAACACTAAAGAATAATTTTTTACCAAATGTCGTGTGTTAAGGAACGTCGGTTGATAATGGTGCATCAAAAAAATAATCTAAACCTTCAGGGGATATACGTTTGTGCGTACTTGCATTTATATCTCAACTTATCTTGCATTATTAATTTCATTTCATCTTGGCGTTCTGCTCGATAACTTTCGTATCGTCGAGACTGCGAATTCATTCCGATTTTTATCGGATTACAGTGAAACAAAAATATTTATATCTTTCGACGTGGCAACGGCAGTAGTTCCTTACGCCCACATTCATCTCCTCTTTTTTCGTGATTTCTGTCTTCAACGGGGTCATCCCATGTGACAGCTATTTTTTTTTTTGCATTTTTTGGGATTTTTTTATAAAACGTTAAAACACAATTTTTAAATTTTTACCACACATTTATTTACTTTTTCACAGACCCTCGGAATTTTATCAAACAAAAATAACGAGTTGAATCGACTTTAGACTGTTCGGAAGGCACTCATGTGTAAAAAAAGTTTGATGACGACTGCCATGATTCCGAAGGTTTTGCTCATCTGAAATAAAAAGAAAGTCAAACAGCATTTTAATTTGTAAACCTGAGGTTATCGCCAGAACTAGAGTGAAGTAAAAATATCGAAAATTAAATTTTTGGCACCGTTTTAAAAGTCAAGTTCCAAGTTTTGTCATTTTTTTCGACTTTTTCAGCTTAAAAAAACTGGCACATCAGAAATATTCTAGTCCGAGTGAGAACTTTAGATGTGCTGACTATATCATAAAAATTTGAGCGAAATCCGTTCAGTAGTTTTTGAGATATCATGTGCAATTTGAAAATATTGAATATCATTTGAAATTTGAAAAACACAATTTTGAGGAAAACGCGTTTAAAAGTTCAAGAACGATTAACACCAAAAAAATATTGAATCACCATTAGTCTGCTATGCCAGGTCTATTTTTCCAACTATTTGCGTCTAACACGCGCACATTTTTTTGAAATTTGTGCAAAAAAACAAATTTCGATTTTTTTGGACCTGTCACACGGGATGATCGCCTTCAAAATATATTTGAAATTAGCAAAATGGACGTCGACGATCGAAGTCCTTTTTTTGGCACAGTGCTATGTGAACCTTCAAACACTGGGGGAGATTGAAATTTCTTCCATACTATACCGAACAGATTATACGTTGCGGAGAATTTCAAGCAAAGGGATGAAAATCGAGGACTCTCGGAGAATAGAACGCCAGATACGAAAATGTTTTTGTCCAGATTCTCGGAGCAAAGTTTCACGAGAGTTGTCTATATAGAGCGCCCGTATAAACGGTAATGCTTGCAAGGGAGTAATGGAACTTCGAAACATACCGCAAATTTAGTTAATTGAAAACCGTCTCGTACCTGACTCACTCGAACGCAGGAGACTTCCAGGAGGATTACATACAATACAATCGTGCAACGATTCAACAACATTTGACATGTGCATTTATGTTTTATACAAATCGTGCTTATGATTTATTTACTCGTATGGAAAACATGCTGATGATTTATATATTTATTTATTATATCGTGATTATGATTTATTTACTTACATGCAAAACATGTTTATAATTTATATATTCATTTATTATATCGTGCTTATGATTTTTTTACTTATATGAAAAACATTAAAACCCCTACACAAGTGCTCCCTGAATTTTTAAATTTCTTTTATTTCCATTGCGGTGTACATTGTACAAAAAAAAACATATTTTACTTTGTTTCGAACTGTAAATTATTTGTTAAAAAAAGGGTCCACTTCGGAAACTAAATAATTTTTCTTTCTTGTGTAGTCAGATCAGAACAGGTCCAGAGCAGTAATACAAAAGAGAAAAATTGAAAATGCTTTCTTCTCGGGAACTAAAAAAAATTGTAGAACATGGATGGGATCGATTCGCACTTATATGCAAACATGCTTATAATTTATATATTCATTTATTATATCGTGCTTATGATTTTTTTACTTATATGCAAAACATTAAAAACCATACACAAGTGCTTCCCGAATTTTTTAATTTCTTTTATTTCCATTGCGGTGTACATTGTACAAGAAAAAAAAACATGTCTTACTTTGTTGCGAACTGTAAATTATTTGTTAAAAATCGGTTGCCTGTAAAGTCGGTTTACTGACGATAGTTGAACGTGACAACGTCATAAGAAAATACTGATGGAATGGCTTCATTTTTCAAAAGAAAATTTTAATTTTGTTTGTTTGATAGATATTTTGTATGGATATAGAGAAGGAGGTAAATGGAAATCACAATTGAATTGATCAAGTTACATTTATTTGTACGCATAAATACAATTATGTCAATTTTTATTTATTTTTTTTACAATGTACATATTTTTTACAAGTATGAATGTGCTTTGAGCAACTGTTTTACAACTTTTATTTTTTCATAAAATTCTTCGTTCAGAAAATCATTTTAAATTTACAAAATACTTGAATAAAATTTATTGTTTAAATTTCTACTCGACTGTTAAAATTTAATTTTTGATTTTATTATTTTATAATAATAAATTTTGTATTGACATTATTTCTTTCAGCAAGTGAACTGAATAAAAGTTGTTGTTCAATTAGTTACTTAATTATTTTTGCAAATTTAATTGTAATTTGTTGTAAAAAAGTAATAATTTTGAATAATTTATTATAAGAATAAACTGTGATTAAATTACTGTTCATAAATCTTAAATTTAAAATTTAAAAATTGGAAACATCATTAAAATTTTTGTAACTCTAGCTTTTAAAAAGCCCGCCGCAATGTGTTTGATATAGGAGAAAATTGTTCCCTTTGACGGCTGGCTGGTCCAACCTGTCATTTCAGATACGTTGTTATGATATGTGGAAGATTTAACATTTATGTTTTAATTTTTTGAAATCATAGCTACGCTCGATAATTATTTCGATCGAATAGTAAAGCAATTGATTTTTACTCATCGTGAAATAGTTCTGTTAACTTATTGTTATAGTTTTGTCAATTATAGCATAACCTACAATCGCTGCACTAGCGGACCGATGCTATTTATTTTAATGATGAAAGCACGAATATTCGACAATATATCACTGAACATATATTTAATATCGAAAGAATCATTACCTTTATCGCCGCAATTATCGTTGCTATAAACAATTGACACCGGATTCACTTTTCACTGCATTTCATACTTGAAGAAAACATGTACATGTATTATTGTATAGCAGCTGTCCACGCGGACGCATCGCTCATGGCCTCTGCACACTGCGCGCGATGGGCGACAAGCAATGAGCGATATCCAATGAGAGCTCGAGTATGACGGAAATGCTCTATGAGAGTGACGTTGCCATTGGATATCGCTGATCGCTCGTCGCTCGTCGCTCGCAGTGTGCAGAGGCCATCACTCAAGTAGGAGAGAGACAGATGTCGAACGCTGCCGAACGCTGCCGAACGCGGAGGCCGATTGTGCCTCTTTGTCGCTCGTTCCGCGCTCTCGCTTGCACTTCAAGTCTTAAATGGAACGCCTCAGAGCGAGGTAACGCCGCATGAGTCATGTTTTTTCGTGCGTGCAGCCGGCTCCATCGAATTATAAGACGTTGTCACGTCAAAAAGGTTACACTTCGGAAATTAAATAATTTTTCTTTCTTGTGCAGTCAGATCAGAACAAGTTCAGAGCAGTAACACAAAAGAGAAAAATTGAAAATGCTTTCTTCTCGAGAACTAAAAAAAATTGTAGAACATAGATGGGAATGATTCGCATAGGCATTTATACAAGGCATCTACATTTTATTTTCGACGTCACTTTTCGGGCCACCTTCGCACTACTGCTTTCCAGCCTTTTATTGGTTTAATTTTATGAAATATTTAATTGAAAAGATTTCGAACAGACGTTTATAACATTGAACAGCGAACAATAAAAAAAAGTCTGTGATCCTATCTTTTGATTTCCTCCATATATTATGTTTATTATATATCCATATATTTATATATATATATATATATATATATATATAATTATTTAAAAAAGACAGAATAAGGAAAGTTTTTAGCTGATTTCTCAGTAAGGATGGTTGATATGTAATGGTGAGCCGGGTGTATTCCTCATTTCGTCTCAAGATTATAATGCTGTTTAACTCGACGACTCACTCATTGGACTGCGAATAATTCTTGTTTTTCAATACTCGTCGGATATTTTCTGATAAACATTCAAGTCCGTCAACCTTTTTATCGTACCGCGCCGATCATGTAAAAAGTATTTTTATGTTATTTTTTTAATAATCCGAATTTCGCGAGCTACGATTCTCGTAACGATAGACCGAAACAAATGTACATTTGAAATCACAAGAATCTGACACATTTCGACACTTGACTGTGCCCTTCCTCACGCATGGAGTGTCAAAGTTTATCGTTTCGAAAATGTCTCAATATGCAGATGATAAGGCGTCACGATATTTCCAATCGAGATCATTTTTTTTATCCCCCATAGATCTACGGGGCCAGGAAAATTTCGAGTAGTATTCAGTTTTCGTCTGACCATCGCGACGATACATCTATGATCAGAATACTACAGATCGTACGGTACGGACGCAGGCATAATTCGTTTTGTCAAAGTACTCCTTTCGCGGAGGGCCGTATTTTGTGGGGGCGTAAGCAGAGCCGTGCTGAATGATTGATAAATTACAGTGGCGCTTAGTAAAAATATATCATAATCAATTATTATACCCAACAATAAACTGGAATTTAAGATTTCGCGCACATTAAGGTAGAACGAGCGCGCACCGAGTGAAATTACAGAACAGTCGACTATTTAGATTTGGAGATAATGGGTTTTTAAATTGCAACGTTTAAGGGACTATACCAGTGTGAACGCTGAAAATTTGGGTGATTTTCGGGAATTGTTTGGAAGAAAAGTACTCAATTAAATGTTTCGGAAAATTGAGAATATATTTGGCTATAGTTGACCTATATTACATAATTTTTTCATAGAAAAATCTTGAGATCCAAGCGACTTATGCGCTGCCTTCGGAGGCGCCAAAAAAAAAGTTCCTCCACTGCTGACATGATTCCGGCCGATTCAGTAGCTGAAACCGAAAAAGGAACAAAATGTCGTTAAACTGAAAGGTATTGCCTGTACAATAACGTCGGATTTTCGAAAAATATCAACATCTAACAAAATGGCGTAGTTATGAAAAAAAGTTTGTTTTCTTGCCTATAAAATGGTCGTTTTTTTTCAATGCCAAATCGTCAATTTTCATCCAATCAAAAATATCCTACGTCATTATCGAGTAAATATATTCAAGACTACTCTGTTTAAATTTCAAGTCAATCGGATAATTGCTCTTTGAGTTACAATGTCAGCAAATTAAAAAGAAATCTCATTTCGAGAAAAACGCGTTTAAAGATTTTACTATCGATTTCTGCAAGATAAAATGATTAGAGATACGGCCTTGAAATTTTTACAGGATATTCTTAAAAGTATAAACTGTCGGAAAAGGCACAAAAAAATCGATTTTTTCAAAGTGTCACACTGGTATAACCCCTTAACACGGCAGGGTCTGCATTGATCGAAAGTCAGGTCCCATAACTCGCCGTACCATTTCCCGTGTAGAAATTTGAGTCGGGAAAAAGTACTGCCCCTGATTTGCCTTCCCGAGATAATATCAGGCTCTGATCGGGCCTTCCACCCTGGAATAGGTTCGCAATGTAACGGGTCTAAGGTTAGGTCCCGATCCGCTGTTCCCTTTCTTGGGAACAGATCAGGAACGGGCCGGAGAACAAGCAGTAACTGTTCAGGAAATGTCGATAAAACCAACCTCAAAATTACTTTTGTTGATATATAGAGGACAAGAAAAATGAAAAAAACATTGACGTCGGCGTCGTACTATAGATATTAATAATTCACCGTGATAATGTCATTACATTTATTGTAATTATATCCTCTATCATATCAGAATATAATTTGCGTTGACTATCATAATTTATTCTTTATGATAGCATTGTCAGGCGTCGATTATAATTAAAGAAAATTATATGATGATAAAACGGACTATACAATTACAATAAATGTAATCATATTATTACATTCAATTATTAATATTTTCGATGACGCAAAAAGTATTATTTAATAATAGGTTGGGATTTAATATTTAGGAAATGTCAATGTTCCCCCCAGGAAAAGGTTTTGTGAGATTCCTAGTCTGTTCCACAAAAGGGCCCGGTTAGGTAAATCGGACGAGGCAAGCCAGGCCTGGACCAGACGTCAAGTCGGGAATGCCCGGTCACATTTCTGCACGGGTTTATTGTGTTTTTGAATTTTGAAAAAAATTATGTTTAGATAGCAAACTAGTTAGGGAAAGAGTGAAAAAAGTTTGGATTGCCTTTACTATTCAGTTTTGCTAAAAACCTTCAGTAAAGACAAAATAATTCTCCGTAAAAAATATTTGTCCTCTATAATACGAAGAAATATGGCAACAGCGCAGAGCAGTATTGTTCAATATTTCGAGAAAAAAGCAAATTATCGTGTTCCTAAAGTTGAACATTTTCATCATAAGAAAATATTTGCGTTATCAATATTAATATTTTATATTGTTTATTTTATCTTCATTAACAAATAAAAGATTTGGTTAATTCATAACTAATTAAACATTTTGTTCGATTAAAAATTACTTCTAAATAAACATTTGTGTTGCAGTATAATTTTCAATATGCCGCGCAAAGTACGTCATTGGTTACGTGAACGATGCGGTGATGCCATATGTCTTCTGATTATAGGGGACAAAGATTGTTTGCAGAAAATTATTATGTCTAAACTTCAATGCAGACCCTGCAGTGTTAAGAGTTCCAATTTTAAATCCCATTATCTCCCAATCTTAATAGTCGACTATCCTGAAATTACACCCAAACATGTATAATGATATGAACCATGTCTGGTTAAAATTTGAACAAAGTTTATAGAAATCAAAAGCGCGCGCTCGTTCTACCTTAAGTAGATTTAGACATTTTTACATTTTCTCTGAAAAGTCGCGGTTACGACAATTCTTCTGCTAATCACGTTTTTCTAATTTCTGTCATTAATATTTTCTTTAAACATTCGGTGAGCCTCTGTTTTAATTGTCATTAGGGAATCTTTAGAATTTTTCACACGCGTTGAACAGTTTATATAAGGCGTCTAGAGTTATTTAGTGTATAATTTATTAGATAAAAATGTGGCTAGCGTTTCATCTACACATAGTGCCGTATAAATGAGACGATTTTCAGAGTCGTAATTTTTCATTAAAACTTCGATAATTCGGATTTAAATTTTACCAGTATATTGGGATGTATTTTTAATTGATTATAGACGAAAATCAGTTAATTGTTAACTATTCGGGTTCGTGGAAGAAATACCTTAATTCAGACGGTGTGTCGCCATGTATGACATTTTTATCGAGGCAATAGTATCGATCGTAATTCATTTTCACAGGCATAGCGTTGCTCAAAGTATGCTTATCGTAATTGCAATCGGGATAATTTGTCTGAAAATTTGAATACTAACAATTATATTCAGAAATCATTATATCAAAAATATTATATCCGGCAATTTAGATACTAACAAACACGATAAGGCATTTCAATATTGATTTTCGAATAAAAATTCGAAAAAAAAACATCGAAATTCTATCGTCACACTAGTCGACAATGGGCATTTTGGCATTCATAGTTTGAAAAAATGAAAAAGCAATGAATTTAAATTAAATGTTAGTGTAAAATGATTACAATGTAACGGTACCGGGTACATCCAAATTGTTACTCTTATGACTTTACTTGATAATGAAAACTACATGATGACTACAAATTAATTATCGTATGCATCAACAGTCTTCGGAATGTCAATTGCTTGAACGGATTTTAATTTATAAGACCTGAGTTGTACTGTATACAAAGTCTTGTAATTCCTAATACTTCATGAGATCAAAGTTTGCATCGTTGGAATACAATGTAAATTATTGTTTTTTCAATTGCTCGGATTTCTTGTGGCTAATCTTCGTTATGTAAATCCATCAATCATTTTTTAAGTTTTAAGCTTATTCAGAGATCTATAACCTGAATTGGCAAAAAAGATTTTTCGAAATAGTAAAAGTGAGGAAATAAAAATAAAAAAATATAAAAAATAATTCTCGTTACGTTCCGACGATACAAACATCAAGAGCACGTCGAAGTGATAGACACTACAAAAACTGTAAACGAATAAACTAATGATGTCCGAAAAGAATTTTCAAAATAACTTTTATTGGCGTTCGAGAATAAGAATAAAAGTGTGTTATTGTTATTTTCATTGTAATTTGAAAACTATTGTTATTTTCATCGTTATTTGAAAATTGTTGTTATTTTTATTGTTATTGGAAAATAATGATAAAAGTTTGTTATGTACAATCTACAGTTCTACCAGTGTCTTATATTTACTAATAATAGTATTAAGGTAGTCCTATGGCCAGGCTTCAATCCATAGGATTTTTATAATTTTTTTTCTTTGAGCCTCACTAAATATATTAATCATCGTCTCTGTGAAATTTCAGGGTCGTTTATTGACCTAATTACAGAGAAAAGAATCATTAAAGTTGCGTATTTTTGTGAAGGAATTCCGAGACGACATACAAAAACCTAATTTCCGGTCGCTACAAAAGCGTATATAATAGTGTGAATCCGTCAGATTCGTAAAAATAATCAGATTTACATACTTAACACTTGCAGTAATCCAGTGCGCTCAGAAAAAAAATACGCTTATTGACTTAATTTTTATGTAATATCAAGTTTAATTTGAACTTCCGGTATTGGACTTATTACCACTTGCTACGATAAAGAGACGTGACAGCAAGGCAACAGCTGACTGTAGTCCTAACCTCATCTCAATCTTTCGAATTTCCACACATATTTCATTTTTTACCGACATATTTCGCCGACACAAATTTTCCACGCTTTTTACCCGTCGTGGCCGGAATACAATTCTTTATATTTTCCGCACCTGACATTGTTTTTAGAGATCGACGTTGAAAAGCATGGAGGTTAAACTCACCTGGTTGAGTAAAGAGAGACGGAGATAGAACCAATATTGCCAAACATCAAACCTCGAAATACTGCGCGAATCGTTCGAATAACTATTTTTCTAATTAAATGTTAACATTCTTTAAACAGTTTACACATGGAAAATTTAGTTATTACAATTTTTTTGTTTGCATTTGTTAAAAACATAAACTGTACGAGTCTCAAGTATAATCAGTGGTATGACTAGTGTGAAGCGATAGGACTACCTTAAACATATTTCGAAAAACTATTTTCTTTCACTAATTCGATTTAATTGTGACGTTGGAATATTAAGGGGCTATAGCAGTGTGAACGCTGAAAATTTGGGTGATTTTCTCGAATTTTTTGGAAATAAAGTACTCAATTAAATGTTTCAGAGAATTAAGAATATATTTGGCTATATTTGACCTATATTACATGATTTTTTCATAAAAAAATATTGAGATCCAAGCGACTTATGCGCTGCCTTCGGAGGCGTCAAAAAAAAGTTCCTCCACTGCTGACGTGATTCCCGGCGATTGAGTAGCTGATACCGAAAAAGAAAAAAATGTCATTAAACTGGAAGGTATTTCCTGTACAATGACGTAGGATTTTCGAAAAATATCAAAATCTAACAAAATGGCGTAGTTATGAAAAAAGTATGTTTTCTTGCCTATAAAATCGTCGTTTTTTTCAATGCCAAATCGTCAATTTTCATCCAATCAAAAATATCTTACGTCATTGTATAGTAAATATATTCAAGAGTACTCAGTTCAAATTTCAAGTCAATCGGATAATTGCTCCGTGAGTTACAATGTCAGCAAATTTGAAAAATCTCATTTCGAGAGAAACGCGTTTAAAGATTTAACTATCGATTTTTAGAAGATAAAATGATTACAGATACGGCCTTGAAATGTTTGCAGGATATTATTCACATTATAAACTGTCGAAAAAGGCCAAAAAAATCGATTTCTTTTAAGTGTCACGCTGGTGTAGCCCCTTAATGGAATTCGCAATGTTAGAAAATACATCAAAGCTACTCCGTATGGAGTTATTCCATCAAATATTATACTTTGTTCAATGTTTCAACCAATAATAATAAAAAACAAAATAATATATAAATTCACGTTTCTTTTCACTGAGCCCACCGTTTCAAACGTTGCCGCCTTTTTTGCGGCCACGAATAAGTTTTGAGAACCGCTGCTGATAGACAGGTCAGGCAAAGAAAAAACTTCTTCGTCATAACAGATATATACGGAGGGGAACCTCTCGGGCAGATATTTCGAAGCCAGTGAGCGCTTAGTGTTTCGTACGTGTGGACCGGCTTATTTCGTCACGCACACACGCATTTACGATTCCACGGCATACGAGCGATAAAGCGTGTTGGCGATCATTTGCTCCGCGAGTGAACTGTACACTTGCGTACTCGATCCCGACAAAGTCGTTTCATCGTTCGTTTTACAATCCCGGTGAACATACTCCGTTCCACGAACGCTTGAACTCGCTACACCCGATTTTGCAATTCGATCGAAAGGTTTTCATTATTCGTAGATTTTATTTCGCAAGCATCGGATAGTCCAAAAATAAATTTCTTTCGTTCAAATCAACACGTGCTCGTAGAACATTCAACAGGACAATGGCAACGGACGTGCGTGGTGTCGTGCTGTCCGGCACAAATTTTGCCAAGTAAGTACATCACAAATTAAGGAAACGATTCGAATGATTCAAAATCATTTCATTTGTTATATTACTGTGTTATATTACCGTTGTCATTATTTTCTAAAGTCAAACGATTTTTTTTCTCAATAATATATTAACATATCACTCGATTACGCCACGATTGTTGACAAGAAAGTACGATTGTTTATTGAAGAGTAATTTTTTTTATTTTTCTCTACAATGTAGTGTCAAAAATTCACAAATTTGACGCATCGTGAAAACAAGATCAACCTTCTTTATCCACTGTCGATCTATGTACGCCTTACATTTTTTTCAAAGTCGAATAAAACAACGACGTTGAAGTTGCCATCGTTGCAATGCAACGATTTTTTCTTTATTTTTCATTTCTTTATTTTTATCGTTATCTTTTTTGCAAATTGAGGTCGTTTACCCCAATAAGAATACGTACACGTTTTAGTGATTTTGACAACCTTAATTGGCCAAACAAAATGTGTGCAATTAAAAAATGTTGATTTTCATTGCATTCCAACGATGGTTGATATTCATTGCCTTCAACGTCATATGAAATATTGGCGTTGAAGTTCAATTTGTTTCAACATCAATCTTACGAAATGTATTTTCTTTTGGTCACATCTGTTTATATTTTTTTTTTTATTGGGTTTGTTCCAGTCGTACAGGGTCCTTCCCTTTTAACGAGCCCCCAATCCGCCTCTACCGCCAATTCCACACCCCCCCACCTGCGGCCGCAGCCGACTTCCCCCTCTGTATCGTATTCACCATGACATATCTGTCATGGGTATAGGGAAACTGCGGAAAACCTATACCAATACAGCCGGTCATCAAGTTCGCTCCCCAGTCGTGGAACTAGTCTTATTTCGCCGTGAAATGCCGAAGAAAAACATTTCACGACGAAATGTACGCGGCTGGGTTTCGAACTCGGGACCTCCCGGTCCGCAGGTTTAGTGGCGAGCACGCTAACCACTAGACCATCGCACCGGTCACATCTGTTTATATTTATTTCCTTTTTTCTTTTACCGCAAACGAGATTCGTTGCTTGCTGCGTAGTGTAGTAATAAACTCTTATGTTTTTGCTATTTCTTTTTTGATTTTACTTTATTCGTTATATATGAATTATTTTATTTCTCAATATTTATTTATTTTAATTTAAGGAGCTTCAATAGATCTTCATTTGATTAAAAATATGGATCATTTCGAAATTACATCGCGATTCTATGATTTATTGTTTATTTTCTGAAGCCGAATAACAATTATGGACCCCCAGTATATTTTGAATTAACTTCCACCGGGGCGGAATGTTGTTTCAAGGCGGGATGTACATTTAGACAGGAAGAAAATAAGCAATATTGAGGGATTTTTTAAACTAAGAAAAAATTATTCTACAATTATCAAACTTGAGGTATACTTTAATAGTATATTTAAGGTATTCCTTTCGCGGAGGACCGTGTTTTTTGGGGACATAAGGGCGAATCATTGGTTAAATTAAGTGGCGCTTTATAAAAATAAGTCACAATCAATTATCATACCCAACGATAAAGTGGAATAAAAAATTTCCCTCAAATTTAATAGGTTTAAACATTTTTACATTTTCTCTGAAAAGTCGCGGCTACGAAAATACTTCTGCTAATCACATTTTTCTAAGTTTTATCATTAATATTTTCCCTGTTTTTATTGTCGTTACGGAATCTTTAGATTTTTTTACACGTCTGAGCAGTTTACGTCAGGCGTCTAGAGTTATTTAGTGTATCAATTATTAGATAAGAATGAGGCCAGCGTGTAATCTCCATACACCGCCGTATAAATGCGACGATTGTTAGAGTCGTAATTTTTCGTTAAAAATTCGGTAACTTAGCTTGACATTTTACCAGTATACTAGGATGTATTTTTTACTTGATTATAGACGAAAATCAGCTAATTGTTAAAAATTCGGGTTCGTGAAAGAAATACCTTAAGTATACGAAACAATTTTTAAAAAATTAATTCATCATCAAAATAGCAGAGTTGAGGCATAGTGTTACAGCAAGGTCACCGCGGAAGTTGCGAATCGGCGTGCAGCTTCCCGTAGACTTTGATTTGCAAAAAACTTCAAACATTTTTTCAGTTAGAACATGTATAGTGTCTATGTGACGGTAATTAAAATGAAGAAAAATAAAAAAAACTCAACATTTCGCGCAACATTTGTGTAAAATGTGGATTAAAAAAGCAGTTTTTCTCCAATTTTTCAAAAACATTTTTCCTCAAGTAGAAGGTACCAATATTATCAATATTTCCACCAACTATCAACTCAATCGGCTCAATAGCTTTTGAGTAATACTGCACGCCAATTTCGATAATGGAGTTTTGAGAAAAACGCGTTTGAAGTTCACGCCCGCTCCGAATCCGAGCGCTGAGGCACAGCGTTGACGGGCTGTAACGTTTGAAGTTTTTCGAATTTCGCTTTGAAATTTTGGGAAATTATTCTACATACATACTTCTATATTTTGAAGAAAAATAAAGTAATCGATTTTTTTTCTTTATAAATGTATATCCCGCCTCAATGAACATCCGAAAATAAATTTAAAAGGCCATAGCCGGGTAAGTAGGGAAATATCGCCCCCGTATTTTCTCCAGCCAAATTTGGAGTATATTCTGATATATAAAAAAAAATTTCTAAAAATTTCATCCCCGTCAACGCAATGGTTTTAGAAAAATGATTTTTATAAAAAAATAAAATTCGATTCGATTTTTTTTTTTTGGTACTTGTTACTTGATACGATTAAATGTGTTACGAAATAAAATTATAGAACATCATGCGAAACATTAAGGTTCAAAAAATAATGTTCCTTGTTTTATTTTTTTTTTACTATAATCCACTTGGGGTACAATAACGGAATTTTTTCATATAATCTTTGGGCACCTTATTAGATTATATAATTTTTTCAAAACGATCGGTTTGGTAAGCCACAGTCAAAAAAAAATATAAACGCACTTTATTAATATATTTTAGTTACATAGATATATAACTAAACATATCAATAAAGTCTGATATGTGACTAAATGATCGGCTTGGTACGCCACAGTGAAAAAAAAAAGAAACAGACTTTATTGATATATTTTAGTTATATATCTATATAACTAAAATATATCAATAAACTGTGTTTCTTTTATTTTTCACTGTGGCGTACCAAGCCGATCATTTAGTCACATATCAGACTTTATTGATATGTTTAGTTATATATCTATGTAACTAAAATATATTAATAAAGTGCGTTTATATTTTTTTTTGACTGTGGCTTACCAAACCGATCATTTTGAAAAAATTATATAATCTAATAAGGTGCTCAAAGATTATATGAAAAAACTTTCGCTATTGTACCCCAAGTGGATTATAGTAAAAAATAATAAAACAAGGAACATTATTTTTTTTGTCAAACCTTAATCTTTCGCAAGATGTTCTATAATTTTATTTCATAACACGTTTGATCGGAACAAGTACCAAAAAAAAAATCAAATTGATCCACTGTACCGTTTCCGGAATTTTTCTTTTTTTTTCGATATTTAAAAAAAATCATTTTTCTAAAACCATTGCGTTGACGGGGATGAAATTTTCAGAAAATTTGTTTTTTTACACCTCAGAATATACTCCAAATTTCGCTGGAAAAAATGCGGGGGCAATTTTTCCCTACTTAACCGCCTATGACCTTTTAATGAAGTTGTTTTAATGAAAATCCGAAAATAAATAAAAAAAAATAACACGAATGAGTTGGATGCATATTTTGATCGTCTGACAAATGACAGGGAAGTCCGTGAATCGTTGGCAAAGGATGTAGCAGCCATGAGGGTAAGGATGCCGGATTTTGCTCCGGGTCTGGCGATAGTTCAGGTCGGTGGACGGGAAGATTCGAACGTGTACATACGAATGAAGATGCAAGCGGCGAAGGACATCGGAATAACAGCTTCTCACGTACATCTACCGAATACAACGACGGAAATGGAGCTGCTGAACAAAATCGACAAGCTCAACAACGATCCATCGGTCCACGGAATTATCGTTCAAATGCCCCTTGATAGTGTCAACAAAATTAATTCGCATCTGATCACCGACGCGGTCTCAGCCGATAAGGATGTCGATGGGTTAGTGAAGATCATTGCTTACTCAATCAATTGCTGTCGTTCCGTTTCTTTTTCATTTCTGAACCCTCTACTTGTTCAAAGCAGAAAAGCGTGAAGATAATCGCTGTGAAAAAAAAGAATCAAAATTGACGCAACGAGTAACGAATACGAGCAAAAATATGAGTCCTTGCCCCCATTATTAAATCGCTCGTAAAATTGTTCAAAATGTCTTCCATTATCGATGTCACAGAGACGAACGTACAATGAATGGCAAATGCCGAATGAGATAGTTTTTTTTTCTTTTCAAGTAATTCTCAATTCACTCCTTTTCTAATTGAGTGTCCAATGCTCGATTGAACATCATACCAGAAGTAGGCGAAGCGAAAGACTGGCCACGGGCAACCCTCAGAGGGTTGCCCATGCTCCGATTCAACCCTTAGGAATTGGAAGTGGGGGTGGCAAGTGTGGGATGAAAATGAAAGGGATTGGCCAGTGGCAGATCACAGCATACATTAGACAACATTGGAAAATATTCGTCGATTGAAAGTAAAAAAAAGGTTACCATTCTCAAAGTGCATCAGCTATGCACTTTCATTTAACGAATGAACCTGCCTAACATTGTTGCCTAAGGTGGAACTGAAAAGTATTAGATTCATATCAGAGTTAAATAATGGCGGTCAAGCTTGCCGAATGATTCAACGTTAATTACGTTTTTAAGGGAGGACACCACTGTCCCGAGTAAATATGAATATATATAATCATATATAATTGTATACAAAAATTGGCCCGATAGAATTGTATACAATTGTATATGATCAATTAATATACAATTATATATGATTATATATAATCATATATAATTGTATATTAATTGATCATATACAATTGTATACAATTCTATCGGGCCAATTTTTGTATACAATTATATATGATTATATATATTCATTTTTACTCGGGGTGACGGGCCGAAAAAGCTCGTTTTTCCGATTTTCTTTTATCTAACTAGATTATTCACTTGGGATGTGGAAAAAACGTGTGCTGTTAAACGTTGAACTTATTTCATGTAAATTTGTATTTCAAAAAATCAACTTTATTAAATTAAATGTTATTGAGGTATAATAGAGCTGCGTAAAAAATGTGGTCCGGCGGCCGGATCGGTAACTTAACAATGGTTGGTCTGAAAAATAAAAATAAAAAAGTTTTATAATCTATATAAATGCAGCTTTTGTTGTACGTGGCCGTTTTTTGGAGAAAAAAAAATTCACCCAATGTCCCGCGTTTAAAAAAGTTTAATTTTAGCGAAGTTTTTACTTATATTACCCTAAAAATAGCTTTAAAAAGATTAAATTTAAAAAAACGGCCACGAACAATGGTAGCTACGCCTATTGCGGAAATTTTGGTTTTAAAAAATTGAAAATCGGACAATTATAGCTAGAGTTATGACTCCAGCCAGGTCGAGAAAAACGTGATTGAAAGTTTTAGTATACGAAAAAAAGTTTTGTTACCTGCTCTCACCAAATCGCCTGTAACTTGGTCAATTTTCAATATTTCAACTTGAACATTTTTTTACATATTCTTGAATATGTATACTTTGAAAAAATGCAAAAAAAAATAGATTTTCTTTACCCGCTACAATTTTGCCACGATTTTGGCACTCTGGGTCAATTTGACCCGGATAGTACTTCATCCACCTGCCATTGACAACCCTCCGGTCGGTTTTCATTGAAAAAACTCAGAGATACACATCAAATATTTCTTAATATCTGTCTTAATGTCTGCATAATGGAAATTTGGAAAGTATAAAATTTAAATGTTATAAAAAATTATTGAAAACTTTCAATTTTGGGAAAGTGCGCATTTGATTTCAAATTCGTACGGGCCAAAATTACCCAGTGTGTCAACATAGGGCTAATTAGCATCGATGAGTATAAAATATTCAAACTCGCGTTCGAATTCATGACAATAAAAAAATCGCCACCGCTGTAAATCAACGTAGAAGCTAAGACAACGTAGAAGTAGGGAGAGTATTTTGAACATGATAAACGAAATTTATGAAATCGGCATGGGATGAGACCTTTGACACGACAAATGAAGATTATGGACAATGAAACGTCAGTGCGTTTATCAATTTTTTCCACTATTACGTAAAAAATTGCATCACAGAACTAAACCGTTGAACAAACTTCTCTGACGAGCGATCTTGATATACCAATACGTGATGTTTGCTCACTACCATGTGCACACAATCATTTATTTTTAACGAGGACCAAAACTTTCCGCTCGCGGGAAGATCGGAGCTTTCGAAACACAAACACGGTCCGATTTAATGTGGCTGATAAATCGTCTTATTTTTGGGATTCCGTAGCTGATAGGACATCTTATAATTCCGTCATGTACGTCCGTCACAGTAGGTTACGTCCCCCCAGAATCATGTGACCCGTTGGTAAAGCGGGTAACCACTTTGGGAGACCGAAAATTGGATGATTTTTTTGTATTTTTTTTTTTTTTTAATTGTGAAAAAACAGAAATTTCCGCAACTCTGACAATAATTTATTCATATTTTCATACATTTCTGGTCATTTTTTCAAGTTATTTCATGCATTAATTAGGGTGTAACTAGCTGTGTCCCTTGACGTGTCCTCATAGTCGTTGTCGATTTGCGGGAATCGTGCAGCTCGCAATTCGCATTTGAAATAGTCCAACAAATTTTTATCCATTCTTGAGATGTTTTTGAAAAACACGAAGCTAAATTTTGAAGAAAAAAATCCAGAATCGAATGTTGGAATGTGTTTAAAAAGAAATTATCGATTTTTAGCTTTTTTGTTCCCGGTATTTTGCAATAATAAATAGGTTTTAAACAATCTAATATTTAGGTTTATGTTTTAATAAATAATATTATATAAATGTGTTCCAAACTTGGCGATTATCCATCAATTAATTTTTCAGTTATGATTCCTGCGAATTGAAAAAATGTCGTTTCGAGAGAAACGCGCTTGAAAGTTTTAGTATATGTAAATATTTACGTTGCGCTACCTGTTCTCACTAAATCGTCTGTCACTCGGTCACATTTCAATATTTCAACTTGAATTTTTTTTCACATATTCTCGTACACTCTGAGGAGAAGCAAAATAAAATCGAATGTTTTGGCCCGTCACCGTGGTTGGGAGTCGAGCGGAGAGTCTTTATCATTTATATACATACCGTTAGGAGGAATCCGAATATCATTTTGAAACTTTCAGGGTGTATTCTTAAGATATTTGGCTAACGATTTATGAAATTTTGAAAAATTGATTTTTCGAAAAATCTCAAGTGGTTACCCACCTTAAAAAATCTGACACAATTAATGAATATCAGTGAGTATTTCGCAGCCTCGTATTGGAGCAACTGTGAAACAGTTATTTTCAGTAACTGGAAATGGGACCGGAATTATTAGTTTTGCTGCTGTTTTCCTATGCCAAAAAAGCCATGGTCAATGCAAAACGGAAGGAAAGAAATATACGGCGATCGTAAAGTGGAGTCAGGAAATGGAAGAGTAGAAAAGAAAAAAACGCGTCAATAAAAATAAATAAAAAACGCGCTCTGTAATAATTATGTAATTTATAAAGAAGATAATGTTCGGTGTTCATAAAATATTGTTGTTTAACCCTACGTTGACACACTGGGTTATATTGACCCGGATTCATTTTTATTAAAATGCTCACGTTTCCAAAATTGAACATTTTCAATAATTTTTTCAAACAATTAAATTTCATATTTTCCGAATTTAGAATATGCGGACATATTGAGAAATGGTTAAAGTGTATCCCTGATTCTTTTCAATGGAAACCGACCGAACGGTTGTCAATGGCAGGTAAATGAAGCACTACAAATTTGCAACCCTTTTCGAAACATAGACGTTTTGATATATTAGAAATATCGGAGTGGATAACGCACTACGGAAATTTTAATGCCTGGTCCGACACGCAATTGCTTGCTCTTTAAACCGAAGTTTAAGCACAAGTTCGCAAGAAATGATTCCCTATAAGCTACATATCATTGCAGATATTTTGATCCCGCGGTATTTTTAGCGAGGGTCAAACCAAACCAGAAGATAAAAACAGCCTTCGCTGTTTTTATCTTTGCAACTTATTTTTTTCAGGCTCAATACTATTAACGAGGGTAAAGTGGCTATCGGAGATATGACCGGTTTTTTGCCATGCACACCAGTCGGATGCATCAAGCTTATTCAAAAGTACGGCAAGAAATGAGTCGACTAAAAATTCGCATAATTTCGGTACGATGCTCTTTTTTACTCACTTTTTTGCACTTTCGACATCGCTCGTAGAACCGGGGTGAAAATAGCCGGAGCTCAGGCTGTTGTTCTGGGAAGAAGCAGGATTCTCGGTACACCGATCGCCGAATTGCTCAAATGGCACCACGCAACTGTCACAGTGTGCCATTCTAAAACCTTAGAAATACCGAAGATCGTAAGTCCTCGCAAAAATAGTCCAAACAATAGTTACTTTTTTCTTACCGCATTGGGGAAACTTTTTTCGCGAGGACACTCATTTTTTCAGGATTTCAAGAGACCGTAGTGAAACGGGTTGAAAAATAGCTGATTTTTTAATAAGCAATTTTTTTTGCTTGTTAAAATACGCTATTCAGTCTGTACATGTCAAATCAAAGCACTCATGAAAGACAGAAAATACATTTTTAACTGTTTATTTTTATTTTTAATTTACATTTTTTTAAGGGGCTATACCAGTGTGAACGCTGCAAAGTTGGGTGATTTTCGGGAATTTTTTGGAAGAAAAGTACTCAATTAAATGTTTCGGAAAATAAAGAATATGTTTGGCTATATTTAACCTATATTACATCATTTTTTTCATAAAAACATTTTGAGATCCAAGCGACTTATGCGCTACCTTCGGAGGCGCAAAAAAAAGTTCCTCCACTGCTGACATGATTCCGGCTGATTGAGTAGCTGAAACCGAAAAAGGAAAAATTCCATTAAACTCGAAGGTATTTCCTGTACAATGACGTAGGATTTTCGAAAAATATCAAAATCTAACAAAATGGCGTAGTTAAGAATAAAAAGTCTGTTTTCTCGCCTATAAAATGGTCGTTTTTTTCAATGCCAAATCGTCAATTTTCATCCAATCAAAAATATCCTACGTCATTGTAGAGTAAATGTATTCAAGAGTACTCAGTTCAAATTTCAAGTCAATCGGATAATTGGTCTTTGAGTTACAATGTCAGCAAATTTGAAAAATCTCATTTCGAGAAAAACGCGTTTAAAGATTTAACTATCGACAACTATTTTGCAAGATAAAATGTTTAGAGATACGGCCTTGAAATTTTTACAGGATATTCTTGAAAGTATAAACTGTCGAGAAAGGCAAAAAAATCGATTTTTTGAAAGTGTCACACTGATATAGCTCCTTAACGGTTGAAAATATCTTCGAAAAAAGGAGTGCTCACGGTGTACACGGTTGTGGCCGTAAATATTATTTGAAAAAGAATTTGTAAAAAGATCATTAATCAGTATGAAAGCCGCTATCTTGCTGTGGAGGTTTTTTTCAATCAAAATTGACAAAAAGACGGCAGTTTGCAAAAAACGTATCGAATTTAGCCTATTTTTTCGACAGTTTTTCGTTAAAAGATTTCTTTTAACGAAAAACTGTCGAAAAAAATTGAGATATTAATGATGATTTAAAAAAATAATATTTATTTTTCATTCATAAATAATATTTATTTATTTACTTCATAAATCATATTTATGAAGATTTAAAAAAAGCTTCCATAGCAAGATAAAGAATGGCGTGAAGAATGGTGTATCAAAATTTGAGACGGATAGCTTGAAAACTCTTCCTTTGAGAGTGTATACCATTTTGCAAAACGAAACTTTGAGAAAAACGCGTTTAACGTTTCGAGTGCGAAATTTTCATATTAATCGTCTACTTACGATAAATCGGCGATGCCAAGAACATGTTTATAACCGCCTATACTATCGGATAATGCAAAAAAAATCGACTTTTTTAAATTTTACACTGTGCTGATCCCTTAATCATTATATATAACGATAAACTGGAATAAAAAATTTCGCGCAAATTTAGTAGATATGCGCATATTTTCAATTTATCTGAAAAATCGCGGCTCCGAAAATTCTTCAGCTAGTCACATTTTTCTAAGTTTTATAATTAATATTTTCTCTAGACATTCGGTGACACCCTGTTTTTATTGTCGTTACGGAATCTTTCACGAAATATGCTCACAATGTTCTATCGTACAGAAAAATGACATTCAGACGAACCATCTGGAAGTATAACTGCGTGTATGTACGTGTCTGTGTGTTTCGAATTCGAAATTTTCAACGTAATTTATTCAGTTAGAATTTTACAAAATGTGTACTGGTTATTATTTATTGTTTTGTATAACGCGTTCCTTTCTATGCGAAAACGGATCGGAGCGATGTATATTAAACTCATAATTGCTTCAGTTGCAGTACTTAAATTTCGGCATACTTATTTTCATGAATTTTTTTACTGTAAATTGATTGATTTTTCGTTGACATTTCCTAAGGTATCACAAGCTGATATTGTCGTGGTCGGCATCGGCTCCCCCGAATTCGTTCAGGGAGAGTGGATCAAGCCTGGTGCGGTTGTCATCGACTGCGGTATAAATTCCATACCTGGTAAGACTATGAATCGTAGAATAACCATTTTCGTAAATTTCACAATGACGTAGAATTTTCAAAAAATATCAAAATCTAACAAAATGGCGTAGTTATGGAAAAAAAAAGGCTGTTTTCTTACCTATAAAACGGTCGTTTTTTTCAATGCCAAATCGTCAATTTTCATCCAATCAAAAATATCCTACGTCATTGTAGAGTAAATACATTCAAGACTCAGTTCAAATTTCAAGTCAATCGGATAATTGCTCTTTGAGTTACAATGTCAGCAAATTTGAAAAATCTAATTTCGGGAAAAACGCGTTTAAAGATTTAGCTATCGATTTTTGCAAGATAAGATGATATAAATGATAATGATATTCTTGAAGGTATAAACTGTTGAAAAAGGCAAAAAAAAAACCTTTTTTTTATAGTGTCACACTGGTATAGCCCCTTAAAGTTTTAAGTACTGTAAAATCATGGAAATTTCCTGTTTACCTTTAATCAGCGATACCTGGACCATACAATTGTCCTTCTAATTCAACATTCCCTTGCTCTTCTTCTTTTCTGGAAGATGTAGGGAAAAAATGCAGAAAAAAATGTACAAAGGTATATTCCCCCTTAAAGAAGACCCTGAAAATGACTTACAGATGCAACGAAAAAGTCCGGTTCTCGTCTGGTGGGTGACGTCGCCTACGCGGGAGCTGCGAAGGTGGCGTCGTACATCACGCCCGTGCCCGGTGGAGTTGGTCCAGTCACGGTGGCCATGCTGATGAGGAATACGGTAATATCGGCCGAGCGTATGACCGAAAAAATGTTCGAGAACAAGTGGAGTCTTCGAGCATCCCGCTTGAACTTGATCGAACCAGTGCCCAGCGATATAGCTATATCGCGTGGCCAGGATCCAAAGCCGATTGGACTTTTGGCCACAGAGATCGGTCTTTTCACGAGCGAGTTTAGCCCTTACGGCTCGCGAAAGGCAAAGATCAGTCTGAGCGTACTCAAGAGACTGAAGAACCGGAAAGACGGCAAACTCGTCCTGGTAGCGGGCATAACCCCGACGCCTTTCGGCGAGGGCAAAACAACAACGACACTTGGCCTCGTACAGGCACTCACGGCTCACAAGCAAATTAATTCCTTCGCCACGCTGAGACAACCGAGCATGGGTCCGACTTTTGGCGTCAAGGGGGGAGCGGCTGGTGGCGGATACTCACAGGTAAGCGAAATAAAAGATATTTCAATTTTGTCTTTTGATCGGTTGACGATTGTTATTTTTTTTTTTTCGTTGTCATGTTCCTGCGGTCACCTTCGCGCAATTCACCAATCTTTTGCGAGAAAACTTATAGAAGTTCTGAAAGAAGTTATTGGCTCAGATCTATGAACGTTTTGGCTGACGTCTGTTAGTTTTAAATCGTAATCGCTTGAGGCATCGAATTGATGCGGAGTCACAAAAACGCCGATAAAACTGTCAACCTTTTTATTTTATTTCGTAACCATTCGTTTCACTCATTGCGAAGTTACATATTTTCCAAAGATGTTGCCATACGAAAAAGTCATACATTGAGGGGTTACACGTAGCTCGTGGCCGGAAGAAGGGATTTTCGTGATTTTTTTTCTGGGCAAACGTGTGAAGACTTTCAATTGTTTTTTTACATTAAGGGGTTGTATACAGTCAGGAGGCCCAAAAAGGTCGATTTTTCAAGAACTTTTCTTGAGAAGACTTTAAATCTATCAACGTAAACAATTGTACACATATTATGGTAACGTTTAACTGTATTTTAACATTTTTTATTAGTCATAATAATTATTTTGAAAGCTACCATAGCTGATCACCGGGAGCACCTCTAAAAAAAGGCGTTCTGCGGTGAGCACGATATCTCTGGACTGGATAATCTAAAATGAAAAAACCAAAAATATTTCGTTACTATAATGGATTATCTTGTAACTGATCAAAGGAATAAGAAAAATAATAATTTTTGACAAAATGGCTGCTCCTAAAAAAACATCGATTTCTGACAAAAATTTAGGCCTTGTATTGTTTATAAAATGGAAAATATTTATCGGTGAGAAAAAACCTTCGATTAATTACTAAAAAATATACTTGAAAAGATTGTGTTAAAATTTGAGACTGATCGGTTCGCCCGTTTCCGAGAAATCTTGCTCATCGACTTTAAAAACACAGTTTTGAGAAAAACGCGTTTAAAGTTTCAAAAGCACTTTTGAACGCTCTGACACGTCATTACAAATGTGCGTGTAAGTTCGAGAATATTCGCCGGATTGACAAGAAATTTTCTGTGTGTACTTAAATATATGTACATTGCGAAGAAAAAGAAATTTTAACCGATTTTTCGAAAATTTTAACCGTATATAACCCCTTAAAGAGTATGGTTTCAAGCATCATTTACAATTTTTTCGGTGAACAATATGTTGGTTGTATAGCGGCATTTATTTCAGTCAAAAGAAAGTTATAATTAACATAGGGATATAATTCGTACAAAGTTTGTTTAACGTGATATACGTCCGACGCCGTTGAAATACAGACGAAGAAGAAAAGGGACAAATTACTCGAGTGAACGGTGGCGAACAGAATTGCAAAAGGGAGGGAATAGATTATCCTCCGCCGCCGAAACATGCAAACACGCGTATTGACAAGGAAATTCAAATTACATTTTCGCCAACAAAATATTTATACAGTCGACTCTCGATACAACGAATATTTAGGGAAGTTCGTTATATCGAGTTTTCGTTAAACTGATATTTTTATGTCGAGATCATGTTCCTTGACATGTTCTTTAAACAAATATATTAGTACTATAAGTATAGGGATATTTTTTAAGGTAAGGTTTTAATTGAAGCAATTTTTACAAACAATTAGCAATTAGAGCATAATGTATATTATTATATAGTTGTATCAAGGTTTCGGGTATCTATGGGAAGAGAATGGACAAATCTTCGTTATTATCGAGATTCGAATGTAAATGTGGTAGATAGAATAGTTGGTGCGGACCGTTGCTTGAAAAATGTCTATTCGAAAACAAATTATCCGAAATAAAAAAATCAAAGGCATTTAGTTTTTGCATGAAATTATCTAGTGCTTGGACAAAGGATTTAATAAAATATTGATTTTCGAAAAAATTACCGCATTCCAAAGTGAGTATCGATTTTCGGTGAAAAAAATTGCGCTGTTTTCTTTCATGAAAGAAAACTATGCATCGAAAAAAAATCCTTGGTTCAGGACTGCATTTTGATATTTAAAAATGATCAAATTTCGAGTCAAGCTTATAAAATTTGGAGTTGATCGGCGCCGTAATTTTTCAGATATCGTGGTCACCCATTTTGAAAAAGTCTTTTGAGAATAACGCGTTAAAAGTTCGCCGGTTCGGGGAACCGACCTATAAACGCCCATAGCTCCCTCAATTTTGAACGGATCGGCTCGAAGTTTTCAAATAATATTCTTGAAATGCTATATTCCGAGAATTCATCGACAACCAAAAATCGATATTTTCAAAAAAATCAATTAAGTGTAATCCTTTAACGAGCCGTGTACCGCAATGACAAACTCATAAGGTCGTACTTAATAAAACATGACGAACCCGAACGCACCTTTGCTTATTAATATCTTTTTATTTTGCTAAACCCTCAATATTTTCCCATATAACACTAAAATCACAAAAAATAACAGAAAACAACATAATATACGAAAAAGACCGAAATAAAAAATACTAAAAAAGCAAAAAGTAGAATAAAGTACAAAAAACAGACTAAAATACCAAAAATGCAAAAAACAGAATAGAATACAAAGCAAAAAAGAAATATGCACTGTAATGTCTAAACTGTAACCTCCCCGTGGTAAAGTGCGTAAGTAGATAACATCGAAACTAATAAAGTTTAGCAAAATATACTTATTGGAGTATTATCCCATTTTTCTTGGAAAATAATGGTTTTAGACGAAACTTGTGTATAACATAAAATGTCAGTCTTTCAATAGGCTACAACTTTCGTAGAAGGCATTTTTCTCTAAGATCTATATTTTTTTAAATAAAATATAAAAACTACAAAAAAAAACGTTTTTTTTAGCTTTAACCTCGAAAATAACATTTGCGGATATTTTCACTATCATATTCGTGATCAGCGAGTCAAAATACACAAGTACGCGGAGTTCTAAGTTATTCGGAGTCGTGGGCTTTTCGGAAGTACATCCTTTGTATCCTGGAAAATTATCATCGTCGCCCTTCTGACACCATCGGTGGATTTAGATGGTCTTTTCTTTGCTGTCCTTTTTCCTGCTTTTTGGCACCGTGACCGGCATTGCCCAACTCTATATTTTTTTAACAAGTAAAATTTGAACAATCACAATCATGAAAAATGATTGATGAACAATCATGAAAAATGATTGATGAACAATCATGAAAAATGATTGATGAACAATCATGAAAAATGATTGATGAACAATCATGAAAAATGATTGATGAAAATGAACAATCACCTGTGAAGGTGGATAACAAAGGCACAACAATTATATATAATGACATTAAAATTCTGGATATATACTCAGTCAGCTCTTATTTTCGGAGGTACAAAAATTACAACGTTTTGTTGCGAAATCAACTGACGTGCACTGTACCTCAATGGGTGTTCGGGATTGAGCGGGGATGGTTGCTCCAACACGGGAGGCATACACGCCATCCACTTATTTGCGTGTGCGTGTTTGTGTCAGACCTAACTAAGGAGATATTGTAGTGACCGGTGTTGCCTTCTGACCGAGAATGCCCGCTTTTACCCTACGCCGAGCACTGATTGATTGTTGTCCAGGTAATTCCCATGGAAGAATTCAACCTCCATTTGACCGGTGACATTCACGCGATCAGCACAGCAAACAATCTTCTAGCTGCTCAGATCGACGCGAGATACTTTCACGAATCTACTCAAACTGACAAGGCCCTCTACGACAGACTCGTGCCCGCGAACAAAGGTGTCCGAATGTTTTCGAAAATTCAACTCAAACGTCTGAACAAACTCGGAATCAACAAGACCGATCCTGAGAGTCTATCAGAGAAGGAACGATCGAAATTCGCAAGACTCGATATCGATCCCGAAAAAATTACTTGGACGAGAGGTAAGACATAACTAGCAGAATAATTAATTATTTTCAAGCTTTCGATATCATAATAATGAATCATTTTTAGTTTGATAGTGAATAATTTTTGATGAATATGAATAATGATAATGAATATAAATAATTTAGGTTGTAATAATAATGATAATAATTTAGTTTGACAATGGATATTTTTTAATACATAAAAACGATACTTTTTAACTAAAAGAACGATTTCTTTTGTATAGGTTTGAAGATTGCATTGTTGGAATGCAACGAAAATTCTTTTCAATTACTTATTTTCATTATTATCCAAAATCATACTTTCCAAATTTATTGTAGATCGCTAAATAAGAATTTTAAAAAAAGGTTTGCGTGATTTTCATACCTCAAATCTGCCGAAGGAAATTTGGTAAATTGAAAAAAAAATTACTTTCGTTGCATTGCCACGATGCAAACTTCGACGTCATTCTTTTTTTACGAAGTGACTATTTTCGGGAGTTGAATTTTAATATTGTGAAGTTTCGTTCGTAAGTACTTTTTTTTTTTCAATCTCATGGGCGCATAGAACCGCCTTGATCACCAGAACTAACATTTTAATGAAAATACTGGCACACGTTCTGACTTCCTAGCCACAAGAAACAAGAAAATGTCACTCGTAATCCAGGGATGAAAAAACAAAAGTTTGGGTCGTTGCGTCGTGTGAAGAGCGGCGATAGGTTAAGGGCATGTACAAGGTCAACATAACCTCACAAATTTTCCTACCCAATTTTCTCATAGATGGTTACATTTTTTGGGAAAAACAAAGCATTAGGCTCTGGAGAATTTCCTGACGCAGAGCTTGACGATTTTCTTTTGCCCTAAATATTATTAATCTCTGAAGAATCTCTGTTCGAACATTTCAGCTATCTCTCTCGTACTCGTGTCACGTAGTACATCCTCTACTTCGCCTCATAGCGAGACATACATTTAGACAGGAAAAAATTAGCAATATTGAGGGATTTTTTAAACGAAGAAATACTTATCCCACAATTATCAAACTTCAGGTATACTTTAATAGTATATTCAAGTATACGAAACAATTTTTTTAAATTAATTCATCATCAAAATGGCGGAGCTGTGGCAGAGTGTTACAGCTAGGTCGCCGCGGGAGTTGCGAATCGGCGTGCAGTCTAGCTTCCCGTAGACTTTGATTTGCAAAAAAGTTCAAACATTTTTTCAGTTAGAACATGTATAGTTTCTACGTGACGGTAATTAAAATGAAGAAAATGCACATTTGAGAAAATGGCAAGCATTTACAAAAAAAAATCGACATTTCACGCAACATTTCTGTAAAATGTGTATTAAAAAAGTAGCTTTTTTTCCAATTTTTCAAAAACAATTTTCGTCAAGCAGACGGTACCAATATTATCAATATTTCTACCAAGTTTCAACTTAATCGGTTTAATAGTTTTCGAGTATATAGTTCTAGCGTTGAAAAAAAAGAAATCGTTTTTTTGGTCGTTGTAAATGTTTATCCCACCTGAACGGAACGTTTAATTTGTTATTTCAGTCGTCGACTTGAACGATCGGTTTCTTCGGAAAATAACGATCGGCCAGGGTGAAACAGAGAAGGGAAAAACGCGAGAAACATCATTCCGAATATCCGTTGGCTCGGAGATCATGGCTATACTCGCCCTTGCCACCGATGTCGAAGATATGAAGAAACGACTGGGCGAAATGGTCGTCGCTTACAGCAAGAGCGGAGAGCCACTAACAGCCGAAGATTTCGTAAGTAATTGCGACCCTCGTGAGTGCCAACACTAAAAAGATCAAAGGGCCCATCAATGTGCGTTGAGGTATTCCTTTCGCGGTGGGCCGTATTTTGTGGAGGCATGAGCACGGCCCTTCTGAATCATTGGTTAATTACAGTGGCGCTTCGTAAAAATAAGTCACAATTAAGGGATCATCACGGTGTAACGGGTCGAAGAATAGCTGATTTTCGCGATGTTTTTTTCGATGGTCAAAATATGCTAATCAGCCTGTTTTTTCATGTCAAATCGAAGCACTCATGAAGAACGGAAAATAATTTTTTTAACGTTCACTTTACCTTTTTTTCATTTTTTTTACGGTTGAAAATGTCTTCCAAAAAAGAAGTCCTCACGGTGTGCACGGTTGTGGCCGTAAATATTATTTGAAACAAAATTTGTAAAAAGATTATTAAGGGCGCCAGTCCACTTTGGAGCCAAGAAAAAAAAGACTATTTTCGCGATTTTTTTTGAAGGATTTTATAAAAGATATGAACATAAAAGTTGTTGGGCTTGATAAGTAAAGTCTTGAAATACATTTAAAATTTTTGTATTTATTTTTATTCATTTTTAAGTACTATAGTTTATAGTATATAGTTAAAAACTATTTTTTTAAGCTATTAGTTAAAACTATTAGTTAGAAAACATATTTAAGTACTATAGTTTATAGTATATAGTTAAAAACTATAGTTTAACGTAACGCCTCAAAAATAGGTGGGCTAGGTAGCTCCATCACAACCCGGCAACGGCTTGTTTGAAACAAAAAAATCAAAGTCCATTAGATTCAGTACGACACCAGCTATAAAATGACCCTCGAATATAAAGTTTTATCAAAAAATTAAAAAATAGCAGATGAAAAACAAAAAAAACTTTGAAAAAACGCGTTTTTTCGCAGTTTTTCGCAAC
The DNA here is from genome assembly GCA_964007375.1 of Ophion obscuratus. Classification (NCBI taxonomy): domain Eukaryota; kingdom Metazoa; phylum Arthropoda; class Insecta; order Hymenoptera; family Ichneumonidae; genus Ophion; species Ophion obscuratus. Next base: position 38,950,604 of record OZ023312.1, on the reverse strand, counting down.
AAAAAAAAAAGTAAAGATAACAATTTTAAAACCATCGAGGATCATCTCGTCGCGAATCATGTTCACAATATGTGGTTGAAATTTCAAGAGAATCGGTTTATTAGTTTTAGAGATACGATGGAGCTAGATTTTGAGAACGTTGTTTCGAGAAAAACGCGTTTGAAGTTTATACTATGAAAAATTCTTACCTAAACCCGATCGGCAATTCCTGCACCGTACAAAATCCCTTCTGATTGCTGATCATTGTCGATTTCTTCAAGTCTTGCTTGCTTTCGATTTTTTGAAATTTTCAAAGTGGACTGGCCCCTTAAGTGTTCTGAATTAATCGAAGCTCAAACATTTTGTCAGCTGCCTGAAGATAAAGAAAAAACCAAGCCATTATGGTGGGACTGCGTTGTCTATCGTCACCGTTCAAAAAAAGTATATCATTTGTGTTCCTGTTCCGTCAGGGTATGACGGGAGCAATGGCGGTATTGTTGAAAGACGCGATCGAGCCGAATCTCATGCAGACTATCGAGGGTACCCCGGTGCTCGTTCATACGGGGCCATTCGCGAATATAGCCCACGGTTGCTCGTCCATAATCGCAGATGCGATAGCGCTCAAGCTCGTCGGACCCGACGGCATTGTCGTTACCGAAGCCGGCTTCGGCTCGGAAATTGGATTGGAGAAATTCTTCAACATAAAGTGCCGCACTTCCGGCCACTTGCCGAACGCCGTTGTCCTCGTGACGACAGTGAGAGCCCTGAAGATGCACGGAGGTGGCCCAACCGTCACTCCCGGTGCACCGTTGAAAAAGGAATACGTCGAGGAACACTTGGATCTCGTGGAAAAGGGCCTGCCCAATCTTCTGAAACACATTAGTAATGGCCAGAAATTCGGCGTACCCGTCATCGTCGCGATCAACGCTCACGCGTGAGTTATCAAAAAAAAAACCATCAGACTGAAGTTTGCAACGTTGCAGTGCAAAGGAAATGGTTTTGGTAATTCTTTAGATAAGTGACTTTTCCGATAAATGAGCCTGACATTTTTTTGTTGCTATTTTCTCATTTATCGGGTTATACATGATGATATTCAGTCAGGGGAAGCTAAAATTCACCCCCCCCCCCCCCCCCCATAAAAAGTTATGGGGTTTTTATGGGGATATACCAGTGTGAACGCTGAAAATTTGGGTGATTTTCAGGAATTTTTTGGAAGAAAAGTACTCAATTAAATGTTTCAGAAAATTAAGTATATATTTGGCTATATTTCACCTATATTACATAATTTTTTCATAGAAAAATATTGAGATCCAAGCGACTTATGCGTTACCTTCGGAAACGCTAAAAAAAAGTTCCTCCACTGCGGACATGATTCCAGGCGATTGAGTAGCTGAAACCGAAAAGGGAAAAAATGTCGTTAAACTGGAAAGTATTTCCTGTACAATGACGTAGGATTTTCGAAAAATATCGAAATCTAACAAAATGGCGTAGTTATGAAAAAAAAAGTCTGTTTTCGTGCCTTTAAAATCGTCGTTTTTTTCAATGCCAAATCGTCAATTTTCATCCAATCAAAAATATCCTACGTCATCGTAGAGTAATTATATTCAAGAGGACGCAGTCCAAATTTCAAGTCAATCGGATAATTGCTCTTCGAGTTACAATGTCAGCAAATTTGTAAAATCTCATTTCGAGAAAAACGCGTTTAAAGATTTACCTATCGATTTTTGCAAGATAAAACGATTAGAGATACTGCCGTGAAAATTTTACAGGATATTCTTGAAGGTATAAACTGTCGAAAAAGGCAAAAAAAATCGATTTTTTGAAAGTGTCACATTGGTATAGCCCTTTAAGTCCGCGGAAACACGTGATAAAATAGGGCATTTTTGAACATTTCGGCGCCTATATTGGGTTTGTTTGGGTTACAGTATGGGTAAAAGTTATGGAGTTTTGAAGTTCGCGGAAACACGTCATGAAATAGGGCTTTTTTGAACATCCCAAAGCCTATACTGGGTTTGTTTGGAAACAACAATTTTTCGGAAAAGTCACTTATCTAAAGAATTACCATGATTTTTTTCTTACTTTCTCAAAATGCTTTCAGCAGATTTTGGCTACGAAAATCCTTCAATCATCATGGTCGTTACGTATTATTGACGCAGAAATTCCCGACCTTTTCCAAGTTTTCCACACAGGTTTTGCAAATGTTCCAAAGAACATAATTTCTTTTAAGATCAAATATATTAAAATGTTAAATATTAAAAAAAATTTAACTGAAATTCGAAGAATAATCTTAACACTGTAAAGTGAAAAAAAAATTAAAAGCCTAATACAGAAACTGTTTTTTATGATTAATAGAAATATTTATTTCGGTGCCAAATAAAAAATGAGTATAAACACTTCTACCATAATAATTGTATGTTTGTGTATCGACAAATCGAATGCAAATGTATAGAGCTTTAAATTGGTTTTTAATTTTTGAAACTTTCAATATTTGCCACTAACATAACTTTTTTTTGTATAAAATGACGAATAATATAAATATTCAAATGTATTCAAATATACAAAAATATTTATTTTTAAACGTTTTAGTATTTTCAAGTCGGTTTGGTTTTTCGTAATTCTTGCAAAAAAGTAAATTCTAAAAAAAATCTAGAGAATTTACAAATATATTTAGAAAATACAAGTATTTAAAAAATACAAATACATAAATATACAATATACAAAATGACGGATAATATAAATATTCAAATATATTTAAATGTACAAAAATATTTATTTTTAGACGTTTCAGTTTTTTTCAGGTCGGTTTGATTTTTCGTAATTCTTGCAAAAAGTAAATTCTGAATAAAATTCCAGTGAATTTTCAACATTCCGTGACTTCCCTTATTATTCCAGGAGGAAGGAAATTCCCGGAATTTTCCCTGTTTTCTATATGTGTAACGGCCATGAATCATTTTTGAAGATACTTCTTTGGAGATTTGCTATTCAAATCTGGACAAAAATATTTGCTATAATAAGAAAAATAAGGAAATAAAAATATAAAAAAGAATTTCCCTTTCGTTCCAACGATGCAAACTTCAGCATCATAAAAATCCTCTACATTTTGGATTGCCAAAATAGAGGCAATTATATGGAAGATGATTTGAAAACATATTTATCCAACGTTATTTGTACGTACGTTTATTGGATGATGATTTTGAGCGCCGTTTCTGGGAAATTTCATTTTACAGGACGGACACCCCGGCGGAATTGCAATTAGTGAAGACGGCAGCGTTGAAGGGCGGTGCCGCTGACGCTGTCGTGTGCAACCATTGGGCAAAGGGTGGCGAAGGAGCCCTTGATCTTGCCGATGCTGTTTTGAAAGCGATTGAGAAACCGGCCGAGCTCAAGCTCCTCTATGACATTGACTTGAGCATCGAGGATAAGATCAACGTCATTGCTCGAGAGATGTACGGAGCTGGTGAAGTTATCCTCGGTGATAAGGTGAATGCGTTGTTTCATCCCGTTTTACGCTGTCGAAGAAGAATTTCTCGTTAAATTAATCCCAGAAATTGGTATAATGATTTTGTTGAAATGACAAAAATTACGGATTCATGGGTATGAAGAAGCGAATTGGTCCCAAATTTGGAAAATTTAACTTAGAGGCTTAAATAATGAGATTAATTTCGACGAACGAAAAATTCACTAATAATAAAATATATACGTCCTTGGCTCGTCTTGCGTTATTAATCTTTATGATTGTGACTTAAGTATTATAATCTGGAAATGAGATAGCCCAATTCGAGTTTTTTATGTACCTTCATGGTATTGAAGTTTGCATCGTTGATCTACAATGAAAATTCATATTTTTATTTCCTTCTTTTAAGGGGCTTTTAAGGGGTTCCAGTGTGAACGCTGAAAATTTGGGTGATTTTCGGGAATTTTTTCGAAGGAAAGTACTCAAATAAATGTTCCGGAAAATTAAGAATATATTTAGCTATATTTGACCTATATTACGTAATTTTTGCATAGAAAAATATTGAGATCCAAGCGACTTATGCGCTGCCTTCGGAGGCGCCAAAAAAAAGTTCCTCCACTGTTGACATGATTCCGGCCGATTGAGTAGCTGAAACCGAAAAAAGAAAAAATGTCGTTAAACTGGAAGGTATTTCCTGTACAATGACGTAGGATTTTCGAAAAATATCAAAATCTAACAAAATGGCGTAGTTATGAAAAAAGTCTGTTTTCTTGCCTATAAAATGGTCGTTTTGTTTCTATCCCAAATCGTCAATTTCCATCCAATCAAAAATATCCTACGTCATTGTAGAGTAAATATATTCAAGAGTACTCAGTTCAAATTTCAAGTCAATCGGATAATTGCTCTTTGAGTTACAATGTCAGCAAATTTGAAAAATCTCATTTCGAGAATAACGCGTTTGGAGATTTAACTATCGATTTTTGCAAGATAAAATGATATTGATATAAATTATATAAATGATAATGATATTCTTGAAAGTACAAACTGTCGAAGAAGGCAAAAGAAAATCGATTTTTTGAAAGTGTCACACTGGTATAGCCCCTTAAATTCGATACGAAATCTTTTTTGCAAATTTCGATGGCACATCTCCCAATGGACATGTTAAAAAATTATTAAGGGACATCTTAGTAGCTAAAAATTTCTGAAAAAGAAATTTGGGAAAGAGAAAAAAATCATTTTCATTGCCCCCTAACGATGCAAACTTCAATGGCATAAATTTTACCGTTCTGTCTTTGAGCTACTTATTATTTACTTGTGGGATTCTTACGAAAAAAAAACTACCGTGACGATAAAAATATGACGCATTACTTAGTTTGCGCCAAGTATAATTTAAGGCAAAGCTTGTAATCAATCGACTAACTCGTTGATGGATAACACTTTTGCATGCGTTCTTATAGATCGTTGCTATACCCCCCGATATGACGAGAAAAAGTATAATGAAAAACATCGTAGTGTTTTAGACATTTGTGCGGGCAATTTACGTACGAGAGAAAACTTTTGGAAACTTTTGCAATCACTCTGTACATAATTTTAGTGTGATTAATTGTGCAACGTACTAAAATCATGTCTTCTTTCCCACGATATTGTGAAATCCGTGTTCCATTTTCCTCGTCCAATCCTGAACTCAATCAATGAAGATCTGCGATGATGTTTCAGGTGAGAGAGGAGATAGCTCGATACAACAAATTAGGATACAACAAATTTCCGCTTTGCATGGCAAAGACCGCGAACTCGTTGACCGGTGATCCAGCAATTAAGGGCGCACCTACTGGATTTACTCTCAACATCACCGACATTTTCGTGTCCACCGGAGCTCAATTTATAGTTCCTCTCGTCGGAGAGGCAAGTTCACCGTTTTTTCTTGTTTTGACAATCATTTTATGATAATTAAGACGTGTAAAAGGATGCGCGTAATTTCTCACGAATATCTACTAATTTATAAATTCTTGAACATTCTCAAAACTGTTGTGACAATTTCAGCCAATGCTTCAAAAAGTTATCAAAAGTGTCAAAAGTTTGCGCGCATAGTGCAAATTGAGAAGTAAAAAAAAATTAAAGTCTGAAAATGCTGCTGGAAAACTGAGAAGTTCAAATCAGGCTGAGTGTTTTCTTTTCGTGAAAATAATTATTCGAGTTGAAAAGCATAGCTGCGTTCGGTCCAGGCCTTTCGAAATATAGTTTGTCTATAGACACAGTAGATTAGTATAGAAATGCAATATAAAAACACGGAATCAAGTATTACGGCACTATATATGTGTATGTGTGTGTGTGTGTGTGTGTGTGTGTGTGTGTGTGTGTGTGTGTGTGTGTGTGTGTGTGTTTTAAAAATGTGCAAAATATTATTATTATTTTTGTCTATTTGTGGCTTTATTTGAGTAATTTAGTAATATTGAAGCACTACACACACACTCATATATATAGTGCCGTAATAGTAAAAACAAAATAATTATATAATTTCGTAAACATGAAATTAAAAGTGTGCACAATAATATAATTATTTTTGTCTATTTTTGGCTGTGTTTGATAAATTTGTTTTTCGTGCTATAATATTCCTATGAATATAATTCGATTATTTTGTAAATAACTTGCATACATATTCAACCCTTCAACTGCAAACTTCCGCCACGAACCTCTGACTGCAATGGGGTCCCAGACATTTTTCAGATCGTTGTATTTCGGTAAATATGCATTTTTTTGTGGAGACGTTTTTTGTAATCAATGATCCTTATTTCACGGTCCAAAATTTATTTTTCAAGACAAACAAAAATGAAGTGCCCAAACATTTGTTGAAAGTGGGAGATGCTTTGAAAAATGCGTACTTCCACGAAGAAAAACACGGGGTCAAAACGACCCAGTGTGCAGTCGAAGGGATATATATATATTTATATATGTGTGTGCGTGTGATTGTATGCACATATATTTAGTTGTTGCATACAATTGTAAAAACAATTAACTTACGCTGTAACTAAATGTTCAATAAAATTGCTTGTTCACAGATTATGATGATGCCGGGTCTGTCGACCAGACCGGCCGTCTACGACATGGACTGGAACAGCGAGACTGACGAGATCGAAGGATTGTTTTAGATTCGCATCGACTGCCTCGCTAAACTTTCCTCCATTTGCGCGTACTCATTGCTCAGTATAGCAGGAGGATTTGAAAAGAGTATATTTTGGATCTGTTATGGAACGACAATAAGTCCTCCAATTTTATTCCACGAGGCTCGAGGTGCCATCTATTTTCCTACTTTTCGTTTATTACGAATATGAACATATACCTTAAAATATACTATACAATAAAATTTTACAAGCAATCAAGAGCTTCTACGTTAAAAACAATTCGCGTACAACGAACCCCGTTTGTTTACTTGCTTCACTTGACTTTGATCAGTGCACGAAATTTAGCCGATCTGGCGCGTGGATTGTCCTCGACCTCGTCGGCTTTCGGCAGCAATACGTGTTTGTGCAGCATCAGCCACGGCACTTCGGTCAACGTCTGTACCTCGAGTTCGTCGTAAAATTTGTTGCAATTGGCGTACTTGAGAGGCGACCGATTGATCATGTTGTCGGTCAAGTTGCCGGATAGATGCCTTTTGACGATCGTGTCCTCGAGCGAGTGAAACGACAGGGTTATCAAGCGACCGCTTATCTTGAGATACTTTCGAGCTACGATGATGCCGTAATTGATCTCGTTTAATTCGTTGTTGACGAAGATGCGCAGCGCCTGAAAGGTTTTCGTGGCCGCGTGGGCGGATCTGCCGAGTTTGTCGGTTCTGGCGTGATCGATGATCGCGTCGTCGTCGTCGTCGTCGAGATCCTCATCGAGGACACACTCCACGAGCTTGGCGAGCTCCTCGGTAGTCTCGAGTTTTCTGAAGGTGTAGCGAGCCTCGATTATCGCGCGGGCTATTCTCTTCGCTTGTTTCTCGCCACCGTAAACTTTGATTATACGAACGAGATCTTCCTCGGGCGCGCGAGCGAGTACGTCCGCGGCGGTCGGCTGATCGGGACAACGACCACCGTCCATACGCATGTCGAGGGGCCCGTTCTTCGCGACCGAGAAGCCACGACTAGCCACGTCGAACTGCATCGAGGAACAACCGAAATCAAGGAGAAACCCGTCTATGCTGTTCGCGCGAATTTTGTGCTGGCGCAAGAGTTCCGGCAGCTCGGAGAAACGTCCGAGCAACGGTACGAGGCGACCGGGATACTTTTCCGCCATTGCTCGGGCGTGCTCGTGAGCCACGGGGTCGCGATCCAACGCGAAAATCTTCGTTTCCGGGGAAGAATCCAAAATTCGCGAGGCGTGCCCACCCGCGCCGAAAGTCATGTCGACGAAAGTCTCGCCCGGCGACGTGACCAGATACTTCATAACTTCGTTCGCCATCACCGGTACGTGGGGAGGACGATGCAACGCTCGCGAGACCTTCGCGATATCACGACTCGATGAATTCTCAATGCCACCGGACAACGTACGCACGAGGCTCGATATCCTCTTACTTTTCAATCTCCGTATCATCCTTAGAGCCATATCTTCTTCTCAACTTCGAGATATTTCTCTTTACGAAGCCTAGATCCTCCTCTTTGAAGTATTCCTCCAACTCGGGAGACAAGACGAGATTGCACTCCTCGGCCGTGAGCCCACTCGCCGTCGCTGTTCTCGAACGCGGGTAACGTTGACCGTAATAATTTATAGAGAGCCTCTTCAGACTGTGATAGAAGCGGTCGCACTGATCCTGATCGATGCCCGGGCGGATAGAACCCTTGGCAAAAGCGATCTTAATCTGGTCCCTTATGTGCTGCCCGAGGTCTCTGTTGAATAAAACACGAATATATGTCGGATCGCACATGGAAATATACTTCGGATGTGAAACGTCACGAATAGTAACCTGACGTACAGCGTATCGTAACATTTATTACGTATAAGTGACCCTAAAAAGTTTTAACGAGTGAACAAAACGCCGAGGAATGTAAATAATGCCCTCGCAAAAATGATCGGTTGTTTCACTGTCTTCAAAATGCTAACTAAGGGGCCAGTCTACTGAGAAAGTTTCAAAAAATCGAAAGCAAGCAAGACTTGAAGAAATCGATGATGATGAGCAATCCGAAGGGATTTTGTACGGTGCAGGAATTGCCGATTTAGTTTAGATAAGAGTTTTTCATAGTATAAACTTCAAACGCGTTTTTTTTCGAAACAACGTTTTCAAAATCTAGTTCGATCGTATCTCTAAAATTAATAAACCGATTCTCTTGAAATTTGAAGCACATATTGTAAACATGATTCGCAACAAGATGACCTTCGATGGTTTTAAAATTTTGATTTTTACTCTGTTTTTTTGCGAAAAACTGCGAAAAACGCGTTTTTTAAAACTTTTTTCGTTTTTCATCTGCCATTTTTTTTATTTTTTGTTAAAACTTTATATCCGAGGGTCATTTTGTAGCTGGTGTCATACTGAGTCTAATGGACTTTGATTTTTCGGTTTCAGACAAGCCGTTGCCGAGTTCTGATTGTTTTTGTACTTAAAAATGAATTAAAATGAATAAAACATTTTTTAAATGTATTTCAAGACTTTATTTATCAAGCCCAACAACTTTTATATTCATATCTTTTATAAAGTCCTCAAAAAAATCGCGAAAATAGCCTTTTTTCGTGGCTCCAAAGTGGACTGGCCCCTCAACCTCGAGATATTTGGGATTTGTTACAAACAATAGTTTTATTTAGATTGTTACTTTTTCAATTCGAACGTATAAAAGAAGTGAAATGACTTTTCATGAAGAAGCCAACCAAATTTACTAGAAACGTACACAAAATTGTAAAACCCTAGAAATACTATTTTTCTCAATATTTTGTTTTAAAAACCATATTACTATTATGATAAAAAGTTCGAACCACGATTATATAAAAATACATCGTATGCATCACACAAGCGCTGTATTTACCAGAAACGTGCACAAACATTTCCAACGCCTAGAAATACTATTTTTCTCAATATTTTATTTTAAAAAACCATATTACTATTATAATAAAACGTTCGAATCACGATTATGTAAAAGTACAATGTATGCATCGCACCAGCACTGTATGTATGTATCACTGGAAATGCTGTGCGACAACTTGGTGTGCATGGTTAAGAAAAAAAGCTCGGCGAAGGATAACGTTTTCTCAACAACTTGACTATCAGGTTAACAAAGACATAAATTGACGCAATTTATTATGTAACTGCATTATGTATAAGTAATAATATATAATGAATGTAAGTACCCAATGTAACGAACCTAAGGATCTTAGAGAGCGATGTAAATTAATCGCCTTTTTTCCGGCAATTCCGTTCATAAACGGTTCTATGAAAACCTGTGAATCCGCGCGGCCGTATAGTGAAAAGAAAAACCTCGATTTTATGGGCGAATTATTCTGAATTGCGCGAGGCTTCTTCTGAGGCACCATATGAGGTTGAATTTTGCATCGTTGGAATGCAACGAAAACTATTATTTTTCAATTGCTCGAATTACTTTTGGCAAATCTTTGTTAGAAAAAACTCTCGTGGTGTTGAAGTTTGCATCGTTGGAACGCAACGAAAGTTCTGGCTTACATTTTATTTTCCGTATTTTAGTATCATGGGCGTTATTAATCTCTTTACCATATATCTTCTTTTATCGATTTATTATGTAGATCGCGAAATAAATATCTTTAAAAATTGTTGAAAAACTTTTGTAGGCGAAATCTGCCAAGAGAAATTAAATTCGTTACAGTCCAACGACGCAAACTTCAGCATGGTAAACTCTCAATCATTTATTGAGTCACTTATCAGAGAAGTAAAATTTAAAGTTGCAGCAAAAGGTTTAGTAAAATAGTAAAAATAAGGATATCGCAATATAAAAAAGAATTGTCGTTGCATTCCAACGGTCATTGAAGGAATTTACATATAAACGTATCGGGTTCAATGGGTAATTGAAAGCAAATTTGGAACTTGATATATTGTTGGTGGTCGGTGCCATGCATGCTGGTATTTTTATTCCATTGTGACGTTTTCCTTGGAAAACCTCAATACGAGACAAAAATTATGAGGAAATATCGTACAAAATTCAATTATATAAACGGAATATGCACTCATTGTGCCGTAGCAGTATTTCACTTTCTGTGCAGAGCCAATTCACCAACATTTATTTTCCGAAAATTCATGAGTTATCATTCTGTACTTTACAGTACGCATCGAACAAATTCATTGTGTACTTACAGTAATATACTATGTCTATGCGATCTTATCTTTGGAATGAATATTTTTAATGACGCTTGCTTTCAAAATATGACGAAGTTTACATCGTTAGAATGCAACGAAAATTAATTATTTTTTAATTCCACGAATTTTATTCAGCCAATTTGGGTTGTTGAAATCACTTAAACGTTTTTACGTATTCTTATTAGAGATTAAAGACCTCAATTTGCACATAGAAGGCTTTTGATAGTGATAAAGATAAAGAAAAAATCGTTGCATTCTAGCGTTGCAAACTTCAACGTTGTTTAAAAATGATAATAAATATCAATGGTCGACAAAAAACTTGTAAGTAGAGAAGAAATCTTTAGCCACTGTATGTAAAAGTTTCATGTTGGATGAAGCAAATTGTCTAGCCATTGGTTCGACTCTCAGGGAGAGTCGAAATCCAAGATTCAAGGATGTTAACACGTTTGGTACATTGGGTCAGGCTATTTTGTGTAAAAACGACTCGGACTGATACTCTGGAGATAATTGATAACACACATGGTACTGAAATTTGTATCGTTGCAACGCAATGAAAATTCATCACGATTTTTTTCATTCCTCTATTATTATTATTATCTAAAATCTTTCTTCGCAGGTTTTGGTTATAGGTTTTCAAAAAAGATCCTCGTTCCAGTAATTTCCATAGTCTGAATGTATTAAAAAATCGGCTATACGAAGAAAATATATTTTCATTGCAGTCCAACGATGCAAACTTCGATGTCATTAATACAGTGCTTATAGAAAAATGTATATGAGTTTACAATTGAATTCATCATAACAGCAAAAAAAAAAGTACTTTAAAAGCTTACTCCTGGCTGAAATTTTCGAAATGATCGATTTTTGGTTTTCAACAAATTCTCAAAATATTAACTTTTCAAAAATAATCTCTGAAAATGTCAAGCCATTCCATTAAAAACTGACGGAGTAATGGGCGTTTATAGATAGATTCCACGAATCGGTGAATTTTCAAAGTGTTTTTCTCAAAATAACTTTCAAAATCAGCAACCACGATATCTCAAAAATCACAGCACTGATCAACTGTAAATTTTACAATGTTCTTTGGCATATTAAAAAGCCGTAATTGAACAAAAGCATTTTCTTTCTGTGCATAGATTTTTTTTATCAACAAATAGAGTGTTTTTTTTACCAAAAATCAATACTTTCACTTTGGATTGCGGTCATTTTGTCGAAAATCGATATTTTATCAACCCTGATGTCCAAGCACAACATAATCTAATGCCAAAACGAAAGGGCATTGGATTTTTTAAATTTCGGTTCTTTTGTTTTCGAGCAGCAGTGGTAACTGCGGAGGACGTTTTTTAAACAGCCTGCACAAACCACTGTATCTACTGCATTGATAAATATTTTTCGATACGAAATTGTAAAAGTTACTTGAAACTTACTCTTTAATGCAAAGAAAAAACATGTTCAACCTGCACTCGTTTTCCCAAAAATTACGAAAATTGCTGGTTTTTCCAGTGACGAGCTAGGTGTAAAGCCTCGAAACATAAAAAAGTAATGACCTAACCTCATTTCACGAAGATTTTTATAGATTCGCTTGGTCGGTACTAAAATTATTTTTGTTGTTTCGAAACGCTTTGGTACAAAACTAGAATACTAATAAAAAATGTTGTGCTTCTGGAACTGGAAACGATCACTATGCAAACCTATAAATGACTACAAACAACGAGCCGTCCAATGTTTTACGAATCTTTAGTGCGGGAGTAGTTTCGACGGGAGTCAATTGCAAGATTACGTAAAATAAACACTATCAGAGATTACCGAAACGTGAACAGATATGAGAAATTAACGATGACACCAAACCCATAAAAGAAAAACATAGAGAACGTAAAAACAACATTAAACGAGTAGTTGGTGCGTTCGACATAACCTAACCTCCTTTGTACTATTTTAACCGAATAAGGACCAAAGCAAAGAGTTTGCACGCTCAACCCATACATATTCGCTTTCAGATTACACGAGTGAGACACTCACCTGCCTGCTTTTGACTTGTCAAGTGGCCAAGAGTTCAATAATTGCAAGAAATTCTTATAACTACCGGCCATGATCGAGCTAGGGCCTCGTTGTTTTGATTTTCCACGGAATTTCGTGATTTCCGGCGGAAGCGTTTCGCGCGCCGCTAGCGGCGTGCCTCCGAATCACACGCGTTACTGGTGCCATCTGCGCTTGGATTTGTTGTATTGGTCAGGAAAGTAGTGATTGGCGTGAATCATTGTCTCCGTAATTCCTCTATATTTCTGCAAGCGTTTTTATTGTAAAAATCTGTATTCTGCGCGATAAAGTTCTAAAAAAACAATACTCCATTATGTTAGAATATCGGACAATTCTTTGACATCGAGAATCGTTCTAAAGCTTCAGCGATTCGGCAAGATCAGGTTGAGAAACGAAAAAGAGTTCGCACGAGTGACAGCTAACCCGATCGAGCGACACGGTTCGATAAACCGAGATTAGTTATTGTTCACGTTGAAATATAAAATAAAAAGGCAAAATTCATGAATGTCTGAATCCAATTACGATTCGGCGGACGAATATACCGGTCTTATGGACGGTCATGTCGCGGAAACAAGGGCCGACGGTGTCGGTGTTGTCGGTGCCCGTTTCAAACGTCGCTCCAGGGTAACCAGCAACGAAGAGGTAAATAATCGTCATCTCGGAAAAGAACGTCTTCATAATTGTCGAGCCTCGGAGCTTCGGAAATTTTTTTGCCTCCCATCTGTGTCCTGTCGTCATTTTTCTGCCCTGCAAAAAACTCGTGCAAACATGTTGGGTAGCGTAAACTATATGTGCTTATACGACGTAGCATCGTCGATGACGTTTCGATGATAATTTCGAAACCAGGCGTTTCCAAGATGTACAAAATTCACGCTCTACCATCTGCATTATTGCATACTTTCTACACAATATTGAAGTTTGCATCGTTGGAGTCCGATGAAAATAAATTTTTCTCACTTCCTCATAATTTGTTTGATGGATTTTGGCGACAGAAACTACTACCATTTTTCACGAACTTGACAGCTACAAAACGCTGACGACGTTACATTCCACACGATATTGAAGTTTGCATCATTGGAGTGCAAAAAAAAATGTATTTTCGTTACTTTCTCAAAATTTGTTTAGCAGATTTTGGCTGCAAAAAGTGGTACCGTCTTTGACGGCTACAAAAACGGTCAACCATTTTATACGATACTTATTTAGAGTTCTGCGATTAGAATTTGCACAAAAATATTTGGTACGATAATGAAAAAAAGAAAAAGAATTTCCATTGCGTTCCAACGATGAAAACTTCAAATAATATTGAAGTTTGACGATATTGAAGTAAGTTTATTTTCATTATTATCGGAAATATTTTCTTGTTCTATGTTGTAGATTTTCAATGAGGATTCTGAAAAATATTTGCGTGAATCCGGTAGCCCAAATCCGCCAAAAAAATTCTTTAGCAATATAAAAAGAATTAGTTTTCGTTGCGTTCCAATTATGCAAACTTTAAGGGGGAACACCACTGTGGAATTCCCAAAAAATTGTTTTTATTTTTCATTGGCTTCAAAGATGCCTCGAACCATACAGAATAAGGGGAAAAAAGTTTGGTATCTGTAACTGGCCCGTATGCAAGACGTTGAACGTTCTTCTCGAACCGCCACATAACTCCAACAATTCACTCCAAATTTTGAGCACATCTTTAAAATAACATTCCGAAGAGAAATACGTACGAGATTTTCCATGAGTTAATTATAAGATTATTTATTAACAAATCATTGTCCCTTTTAGCTGTCGAAGATTGAGTTTTTACTTTAAATTCTCGCCAATTACACAAAAATTCATATTTTCAAAATTCCCCACGTAATTCTCATGTAAATTGACCGAATTTTTTTTATTGTTTTTCACATCTAAATTTGTCTCAGTTATACTGAGTGCCGCAGACCGTCTGAGATTCAACATGCCTCGTGAGAATGGCTCCAGCGTCACCATTTTGTATGGATGTTTAATATAAATTTTTTTTTGTTCACTTGAAGATATGACTGATAACATCTTTCAATATTATTATCGTCTTATTTGTCCTTCCAGGGAAAAAAAAAATCGTGAAACATCCCCCAACTTTAGACATTTATAGTGATGTTACTCCTGAACACCATGAAGTTTGCATCATTGAAATGCAACTAAGTTATTTTCTTTCCTATTGATATCATAATTTTTTGCCAATTTAGGGTATGAAAATCACATAAACGGTTTTTGTCATCCTCATAAGATCCACAATGTTAATTT
Source organism: Ophion obscuratus (assembly GCA_964007375.1). Classification (NCBI taxonomy): domain Eukaryota; kingdom Metazoa; phylum Arthropoda; class Insecta; order Hymenoptera; family Ichneumonidae; genus Ophion; species Ophion obscuratus. The sequence goes on along the minus strand of OZ023312.1, from coordinate 38,935,572 downwards.
GCGAAAAAAATTATAGATGGTCATAAAAATGAAGAAATTAAATAAATTAAAAAGAACTTTCGTTGCATTCCAAGGATGAATATTGTCAACATCATTGGACAACAAGCCTGGGCAAGATTTTGCCCAGTTCTAATTCTAATTTTATTCTACCAGTCAACTCACGATACTTTTTGTATGAGATTGAAGTTTGCATCGTTGGAATGCAATGAAAGTTATTTTTTTTGTCAATTGCTCGAATTTCTAGTGGGTAATCTTCGTTACGAAAATCCATCAACCATTTTTAACTCACTTAGAGATCAATAATTCAAATGTTCAAAAAAAAGATTTTGTAAGATTATAACAATGAGGATTCAAAAAAATTAAGATAAACTTTCGTTGCACTCCAACGATGCAAACTTCAAAACCATCATTTCCTTGGAGTAACACACGAATACTTGTTGGTTCGGTGACATACCTTTCTGCTATGTAGCTTATGATATTTGTATTTTTACTTCTCTCCGATTAAAAATGAAACAAATCTTGTGCTAGATATTTTTCATTTGCGAAAGTGATTCACAACCATTTATTTTTCACATTCTGGAGCTATTTTTTTGCAATCACGTAGTGTAAGCAATGCGATAATGTGACCGTTATGACCGATGTTGATCGTTTGGATAAAAAATCTCGAAAGGTCGATGGCTTACCGGAGGTCAGAATCGAGGCTCCCAACTCGGTCAGTGAGATGCGGGCAGCCAGAAGGAGCGGCGCTGCTCCGGGAGGCAGCGGGGAGCCTGGAGACTCTTATCAACAGGATGACGACGAGGAGGAACTAAAATACGGAGCGGCCCATGTCATAAAACTATTCGTTCCTGTATCTCTCTGTATGCTCGTCGTTGTCGCTACCATCAGTTCGATAAATTTCTACACGACTAAAGGAGTCTACCTGTGAGTACAAAAACCTCAACGAGGAAATTGATTACTGAGACATAAGTAGACATTTCTCTATTGACGAGGTTCATATTATATATTTTGTTTCTGAAATTCCTTGCTATGCTTTAGGCCCTTGAGACCCCATGCCTTTTACTTTTACCCCATACTTGGTACTTCACTATTATCAACTGTTGTTTCTCAAAGGCCTCTAGCGTGTTGCGCACAGCCACGAAGTCCTTATGCACAACTGTATCGCAATTGCATCCGTTGATGTTTAACGGGTTACATTTAATTTGTGGCCGGGAAAAAAAGAACCTCGTGAATTTTTTCTCGGGAAACGTTTGCAGGTTTTGAATTTTCTTTCACATTGAAGAGTATGGTTTCAAGTATCTTTTACAATTCTTGTATTGAAAAAGATTTATTAATGTGGTAGATACGATGATTTGCGCAGACGGCTGTTTGGAAAACGTCCTTGGCCGTGACCACTGCTGCTCGAAAACAAATCAACCGAAATAAAAAAATCAAGCGCATTTAACTTTTGCATGAAATTATCCAGTGCCGCACAAAGGACAATAAAATATTGATTTTTTTTTTAATGGCTGCAGTCCGAAGTGAAAATATCGATTTGTGGTGTAAAAAAGGCTCAATTTTCATTGATAAAAAAAAGTTTGTTCAATACTGATTTTTGATATGTAAAAGAAGCTTGTAAAATTTTAAGTTCATTGGTGGAGTGATTTTTTTGATGTCGTGATTACCGATTTAAAAAAAGTCGATTTGAGAAAAACGCGTATTCACCAGTTCGCAGAACTTGCCTATAAACGCCCATAACTCCCTCAATTTTGAACGGATCGACTTGAAATTTTCTGGGAATACTTTTGAAATGTTATGTTTTGTCAATTTCTAAAGAATTAAAAATCGATGTTTTCAAAAATTTCACCCAGCCGCAAGCCCTTAAGGGCAACATAACCTCACTAATTTTCGAACCCAATTTTCTCATAGATGGTTAATTTTTTTTAGGAAAAACGAAGCATTAGTCTTCGGAGAATTCCCTGATGCAGAGCTTGATGATTTCCTTTTGCCCTAAATATTATTCATCTCTGAAGAATCTCTGTTCGAAAATTTCAGCTTTCTCTCTCGCACTCATATGTCATGTGGCACATCTTCTACTTCGCCTTAAGTCAGTGCACAGCTGAATGGTCACCCATCTGTATTTTGACCTCAGCTGATGTTGCTTAGAACGAACACTAGAAATTCCAAACTCTGATTTTTTAAGTATTTTTATTAGAAGCAATTTAAAAAAATAACTTTACAAGTATTGTCGTACATAACCTTATGTCTATAAATTGCTCTTTATTATGGTTCAACTGAATTGATAAAAATCGTCGATATATTATAGGTAAGGATTATAAATCAAAATTTTTCCATAAGATTCGTCAGAACATTTTTTTTCCAACATAAAATATTTCACCAAATCTTAATGCTCAATAATTAAGTTGATTTCGATTAGAATAAAACTCATAATAGTCTATTCTTGTTGACCTCATTTTTTGCTTTGGGCTTAAATAACTGTTGTTATTCGTTAGTATGCGTTTGCAAAATGTTAAAGTGCCAATTAGTTGAATAAACGAGAGTTATGAAATGACATACATTTAATGTTTACAGGGTATATACTCCTTTTCACGAGGAGAGTTCCGACAGTGGTACGAAAGCTTGGCAAGCGCTTGCCAATTCGTTGATACTATTGGGAGTCATTGTGTGTATGACGGTCGTGCTGATAGTTCTGTATAAATACAAATTCTATAAAGTCATACACGCCTGGCTCATCGTAAGCTCTCTCATGTTACTCTTCCTGTGCTCCATCCTATATTGCCAGTGAGTAACATTTGGAAATCATTTTCTTCTTCTTTGCTTCTTTTCGTTTGCGTCTATTATTCTCAGAGAAATCATGGATTGATGAATTGAGCAATGATATTTTTCAGAGAAGTTTTAAAAGCATACAACATCCCAATGGACTGGATAACGTTAGCCATAGTGCTGTGGAACTTCGGTGTCGTGGGTATGGTGTGCATACACTGGCAAGGACCATTGCCGCTGCAACAAGCGTACCTCATATTCATCGCGGCACTCATGGCACTCGTTTTCATCAAATATCTACCAGAGTACACGGCGTGGGTCGTATTGGCAGTCATCAGCATTTGGGGTATGTCCGCACAGCTAGGAAATACGAATTGCTGAGTCTGCCACGAAAAGAATCTCACTCTGAATATTAACCCACGTATTCGCTACGACACTTTGACAATAGCGATCTTTTAAAATTAGACTTTGGAGGATTATGTCATTCGCAAGATTTTTTTCTCCATTTTTAATTGAATTAACATTGATTGCTTTTTTAATTGACTCTACATTGATTATGATGTTGAAGTTTGAATCGTTGAAACGCAACGGAATGTTTTCTTTGACAGATTCAAACTGTAAAAATCACGCGATCATTTTTTATGCTCCCTATCCTGCGATCTTCAACATTCCAAGTCTACAAAATGTGATTTTTGATAATAATTGAAATAAAGAATAAAACGAAAAAACATTGCATTCCAACAATGCAAATTTCAAGCCTATAGAGTACCGGACAAAAAAAAGTTCGCACCGTTCAAAATTCAATATTGGTGCTATTATACTTACGAAAATCGTTAATGGAGCACTTCCACAGCTGTTTCAACGATACTTTATAAGTTCACGTTTACATTTTCACCGAAACATCATAAAAAATATTCGAAGGCTGAATGAAAACAATTTCAACGCGTAGGATGCCAATTTTAGGCTGGACAAAAAAAAAGTATGCACCCAAAGAAAAAAAGAAAATATGTCATCACATCGCGCATCTAATATTTTGTGTGACCGCCCTTTGCTTCGATAACAGCCTGTAAACGCCGAGGCATACTTTCTACAAGATTGTGAATTTGCTGTTCGTCGATATTGTCCCAGGTCTCCCGCAAAGCATCAAAAAGCTTTTCTTTGTTTGTTACGTCGCCCTTATTAACTTTTTGGTCCGAAATAGACCACGGATTTTCTATAGGATTTACATCTGGCGATTGTGCTGGCCAATCCAAAAGTTTGATCTGCGAAGAAAGAAAAAAGCCGTATGTTTAGGATCGTTGTCTTGTTGAAAGATGAATTCATCCTGCAGACCGATCTTTAGCAGTGAATCCTCCAGATGTTCGTTTATGATATCAATGTAAACATCGGCGGTCATAATACCCTTGATTGGAACCAAATTTCCCACTCCTGACCACGCTAAACACCCCCACACTAAAACACTTCCCCCTCCCTGTTTGACAGTGAATATTTTTTTCGAGAAGCTGTTCTCCCTGCTTAATTCAAACGCGTGATCGTCGTTTATGCCCAAATAAGCCAAACTTGCTCTCGTCACTCCAAACAACTTTTTTCCAAAACGAAATCGGCTTATTCACGTATTTTTTTGCAAACTCGAGGCGCTTGATTTTATTTGCTTTCCGAATCAAACGGCAACGGTGTGCAAAACTATTTTTTAAGTCTGCTCCTCGAAGTCTCCTACGGGCTGTTCGGTCGGAAATGTTCAGGCCTTTATTTTCGAGAATTACACGGCTAGAATTGTCGAATTTTTCTTTTCCTCCGTGATAATTTCGCGATCGTCCAATGCACTTATTTTTCTTTTTCTACCTCCTCCATTTTTATCACCGACTATACCTAATTCCTTGAACTTCTCGCATATTTTTCTCACTGCACCTTCACTTATGTCATATTTTCGACTAATTTCTCTTTTGGAAATAAATTTTTTTGGTCTTTAATTACCAGTTCTCGCACTTGAATTGCAATTTTCGCCATCGCTGATTTGTTGCTACCGTACTCGAACACAGAAAATCGATAACCGGCCGAAAAATCGTCAAATATATATGTTTACATTCCGTTTGCCTTCCTAAGCTTCGTTGGGAGAAAATCCCTTTGTTGTCACTGATGAGAATATATAAACCTTGGGTGCGTACTTTTTTTCCAGCATATAACAGGCACTCTTCGCGCTGAAATCGTTCTTTTTCTGGTTTCGAATATTTGTAACATTGTTCCAACGGCAGCGTAAAGGCAAAACAATGAACTTTCGTTATATCTGCTCAAGGTCTGATTTATTGATTGTATTTGGAACGAGAATAGCACATAAATGGAAATTGAACATCGATTTCGCCATTGCGAAATTCTTGGGCGTAAAATTAAGTTTAAAAGGTTTAGAATCATCGATATGTTGGTCTGGAAACAAATTGAATCCCAGTTACTGAACCTACATCGCTTTGCTGTCGATCGAAACGTTGCCCTACTTCCAATGATGCTGAAGTTTGCATCGTTGGAATGCAACGAAAATATTTTTTTCGTATTGCCCAATGTTTTTGCCACATTTAAGCTACAAAAATCACTGAAACACTTTTTTAGATTCGCCTTGAGAATCCGTAACCTAAGCTTGCGGAAGAAGAGTTTAGATAGTAACAAATTGAAGATACGAACAACTAAAAAAGAACTTTCGTCGCACTCCAACGATGCAAACTTCAACACCATGCGTCGCCGCAACGCAAAAAACTCCTCTGCTAGTTTCTTATTTCTTCGTTTTCCTTGGTTGCCCGAATCTTCATATTTTAAGAATTAGATTGTAGATCTCAAAGGTGGATCCTGAAAAAAAATTCCACCGAGTTTCGTAGTCTAAATGTAGCTAAAAAATGTGGTCAATTCGAAGGAATACATTTTTTTAAACCGTCTCGTCTCTGAATTCACATCTGTCGCAGATTTGATAGCCGTATTGACGCCAAAAGGACCGTTGAGAATTCTCGTTGAAACCGCGCAGGAACGAAACGAGCCGATATTCCCAGCTCTCATATACTCGTCGACGATATTGTACAGTTTCACCATAACTTATGCCGGCTACGTCGGCACAGCGACGATGGCAAGTGGCGATACGGTAGCCGATGAAAGTGTCTCATCACCGGCAAGGAATCCAATTCAAAATCCCACCAACCAGGCGTCCGGCGACGGCGAAGAAAGCGGTTTCACGAACGAGTGGGTCGAGACTCACGGTAAGACAATTCGTTTTCTATGCTTCGCACAATTTGGCCTCCCTCACAAAATGAAAGCGTTGCACGGATTTCGACAAGCAAGTATCGGCTGTACTTTGTCCTGGTTTATTTTATATTATTACTGCCTTAATGTATTCGTAAAAACCGTAACTGTTAATCGATCGTAGAAATCGTATTGTACTTCGCTTAAGGGGTGAGATGCAGTCAGAGGCGTGAAAAAGCGCGCATTTTCAATCATTTTTTTATAGTAATTAAGTTTGTTTTACAAAAGTGGTTACACAGACTTTTTGTGTTATATTTCAACTTGACTTGTACAAATTTTCAAAGAAAAGTATTGATTATTTATAACAATATCGCCATTTTTGTCGGACCCCCTTCGGCATGTAGCGCTTTGCGGTGACCATCAGAAAATTTTACTGGATCATCTGAAATAAAAAAACCCAAACAAAATCATTAGTTTAATAATAAATCTAGTCCTTAATCGAAGCTTTTTTTTTCAAAAATTAACAAAATGTGCAGCTTCTGACAGATAACTTTCGATTTTCGACCAAAAAATCACTCGTTTATTGTTTTAAAAAAACAACAATTTTCAACAAAAATGAAAATCCTTCGATTAAGGACTAGTTTTTAATGCTATCAATAAACACACCAAATTTCATGAAAATCCATCGAGTGGTTTTTTAATTATAGTGGTCACCTACTTGAAAAACATAGTTTCGAGAAAAACGAGTTTAAAGTTTTTCGATGTGGATACGGTATTATATGTTCGTAAAATTTTGAGCTCGATGAATGAAGCTAAATTTTTTTTTATAGATTTCGATCGGCTGAATCCGAATATCACGATTTTTGTCGAAAAGTCGAGCATTCAATTGTTTAGAGGGAATTGTTAGAACAATTTTTCAAAAAGTTGACGTTTTTCGGGATGAACTATTTTTTAAACATTTTGGGCAATTTTAAAACGTAAGTATTCTTTATGAAATTTTGGTAAAGTCCATAGTTTTTGAGTCATACATTTTTGAAAATTTCTGAAAGAGTTTTCCAATTTTACACTTGATTTATGTATAGAAATACTAATTTAAAAATTACTTACATCGAATCATCAATTCCTGGCCCATACAATAGGGCTTCTGCCGATGTGGGAGCTTCCAAAATATCAATTTGTTGTTGTATTCGAAGCATTCTGCGTTCCCGGGTATTATCATTTGCGCGTTTGTCAGCCGCTACCTGCCAGGAAACTATTCATCGGATTGACTTGAATTTTTCAAGGAATATTTTCGAAACATCATACTTCAAGAAAATGTTTTAAAAAATCGATTTTTTGAAAATTCTGACTGCATCTCACCCCTTAACCCTTTGCGGCATAGTATAAAGTGTTACACCTAATTCAATTCAGATTTTGACGATTCAAAAGTGCTTTTTAATTAAATATGGTGGTTGTAAATGCGTTTCAAGGTTCCTAGAACTTCAATAACTACTGAAACATACCTATTAAGTTTTTATTTTTCACATAGTAGGTGTCATCAATAACGAAAGTGCAAAAAAAAACGTGCACGTCAAGAAAAATGTATGCTCCAAAGAGTTCAAAATCTATCTAAGAAGGTACAGTTGAAATTTGAAGTCAATCGGTTGGAGATTGTAGGACGGACGAGTGGGCCCGGTTTTGAAAACATGGTTTCGAGAAAAACGCGCTTGAGGATAATTTCTTTTTCGAAGGCATATAATGCCTTAAAGTAAACGAGATAAGAAAAACCCAAACACACAAACTACTCCAGAAATCCGAAGAATACGCAGAATTTAAGAAGTTTTCGTTTAAAAAAACTGCACCAAAATCGATTTGATTCATTTTACATGTCTTGAAATCTATAAAATCATTTTGAAAATTCCCTCGTGGACGCTGGAGCCTTGTAAGCGTAAGTGTTTTCGCCGTAGGTGCTTCAGTGCTTGCAGGGAAAGTGCCCTCTTTGAAGGGCATTTTTAGAACGAAGTTGCCATTTCAAAGGACGTCTTAAAACGAATTTACGTCTATAAGGACATGCATATAGGGTAATGAAGTGTTATACGTTGATTTGTTGTTTTTTTTTTGTTGTCGCAGCCGATCGAGTCACCAGAAGAACCCAGCAAGTTCGCGAAAACTCTTCGGTCCCGACGGAAACGCGATCGCTGAATTCACGCACTCAGCAAAATCCGCCAGCTCAGGCCGTTATGGCCGAGGAGGAGCGCGGTGTTAAATTGGGTCTAGGCGATTTCGTTTTTTACAGCGTTCTGGTCGGAAAAGCATCGAGTTTTGGCGATTGGAATACCACGTTAGCGTGTTTCGTGGCCATACTTATCGTAAGTCTAAGAACGTACATTCATCAAAGAAAAACTCATTGGGCGAATTAAGATGAAATGACACAGCATTCCGTTGTTGGACAAATATATGAAAATTTGTTAGAATTATTCTCAGCACCCGCGGTAAGAAATAACTCGATATTTTCACTGGCAACCGCTTGTCACCAGAGAAAGGACCTCTATATATAAATTGACTATCAGAAACTGTAACAAAAAGGATAGGAAACGATCTTTCGATTGATCTCATTGCGAAATGAAAAGAAACTCGACTTAATTATGTTAGAAAAACAAGTCGTAGACACATTTGTATAACTGCGACAAAAGCAGTGCGTCGCATCAAATTTTGAGCGTGTGTCGTTTCATCTCAAGATACTTTTTCGGGCTATCACGATGATTCAGCCCCTTAAGAGAAGCCTACTCCATGCTTATGTATCTCTGCAAAGTCTTGCTATGTACCTTACAGGCCTACGTATGTGCAGAAAAATTTCAAGTTTTTCGCAAGAGGCCATGGTGAGACAACTAATGTTGTAATTCACATGGAGAATTAGTGTATGGTTTTCTTATTTTAAAGTATATACTGCAATGACATTTTAAAAACTGGCGACAATTTTTGGAGTTAAGGGAAGATATACAGCTAGGAGCCGGAAAAAGGGTCATTGTTGTGACTTTTTTCAAGGAAAACTATTTGAAATTTCGGATTGGGGTTTTAATTATCTAAAAGTATATACATTCAAAAATATGTTTAATTTTCTTTATTTAAAAATCTCAAAAATATACAAGGATATTGTATGATCCTTGGAGCGTCGTAAAAAAATCTGCGTATACGGTACCCACTGGCGTTTCTTCAAAAATAATCTGAAAAAAAATCAAAAAGATTATTAAATTAGATACTATAATCTAGCACTTGTCATAGCCGATGTTGAAAATATCGACTTATGACAAAATGGCGGACGTTTGAACATAAATAGTGATTTTTGGGCCAAAAATTAGTTATTATTTTGCCTATAAAACAAAAACTAAATAACGGAAAAAAAATCCTGTGACAAGTACTAGATAGTGGTGTATAGAACAACCACAAAAAACGTCAAGGCAATCGGTTCATTCGTTTTCGAGAAATTTTGAGTACCGATTTGAAAAACGTGGTTTTGAGAAAAACGCATTTGAAAATTTGGGAATAAATAAATCATGAAATTTGTCAACTTACATGGAATCATCGATACCAGGCCCATAGTGTAGGTCTTCTACGGTCGAAGGAATGTTCATAGCTTCTAAATCGATTTTTTCGACCATCTAGGTGTATATCTCCCCTTAATTATAAGTGGAATATGCAATTGATTTTTCACATGATCATTTTTTATATGTGATTCACATTTTTATATGTAATTCACATGGAGAATTAGTGTATGGTTTTCTTACTTTAGAGTATATACTGCAAAACGACATTTAAAAAACTGGCGACAATTTTTGGAGTTAATTATAAATGGAATATGCAATTGATTTTTCAAATGATCATTTTTCATATGTCATTCGTATACGTATTACCAAAAATATGTGCAAAATACGAGAAAATATGAATACAGTGAAACATCAGTTATGCGTTTTCCAAGGGGTGCATCAAATATTACGTATAAATGAGAATAACGTAGAAGTGAATGTACTATCATTGTGAACGGAATCTGCCGGGGCTAGACAAATTTGACGTATAAGTGAGAAAAAACGTATAAATGAGGTTTCATTGTAATTACAAAAGTTTTTTTTAACATCACGCAAATGGCGAACGTTCGGATGCTGTACTAAAATTCGCCTACCTGGCTGGTTTGATGGAAAACAAATTATTTATTATCAATTATAGAAGAAGAAAATTGCATCGCAGTAGCCATTGGCTGACAGAACACTTTATTTATATCTTATTCCGTAAAATAATCTTGCAATTAATTTCACGCTTTTCGAATAAAAATTTACCTATCTGGCTAATTTTATTTAAAAAAAAATGACTTATTATCAATTACAAAAGAACAAAATTATATCGCAATACCCATCAGCTGACAGAACACTTAATTCATATATTTTTCGGATAAAATAATCTCGATTATAATTTCGCATTTTTCGAATAAAAATTTGCATTATTATTATGAATATTTCGTTAACCAATTAAGATATTTTCAAAGAGTCGTCAATCGATAGCTGACGCGAGGAACTTCAGTAGTGAATTCGGTTTTGTTTTCTTTCGACCTAATCAGACAGCTGGAATTAGCAACCCGATAATACAGAGCTTTCCTATTAAATTCTCAAAATTGTATCGATGACGTTGAAAATAATGATACTAATGATACACCGTGGTAATCCCAAAAGTTAAATAAATTGCATACTTCCTTATTGATTTCCAAAATGTCCACCGTTCTTTTAAACGTCACTGTGGTTTGCTCTCTTAAATTGAACGTACGTCAAATATAGTTTTTGAAAATTTAAGTATTGAAAGACACGCTCATTGATCTAAATATGCACATGGAGTAAAAATAAGTATACAGGGTGCCCCTCTTATCTCTGCAATCCGAAATAACTCGATAACTATCGCCGTCACAAAAAAATGTTCCAGACAAAGGTTGTACGGTGTAAAGTACCATCAAATGCGACCAATTTTTTTTTTTTATTTCGGTGGAAGCGCTGACGCACAGTGAATGTCTCCTCCATTTTCATATGGAATGGTGCATTTTTTTCGACCATCTTGTGGAGCGCCTCAAACCGCATAAAAAACATTAGGGGGTCAAAATCGTTCAAGGTCATTCAAGGTCACCTATTGAAATGAAATACTAATTTAAATATCTCGAATCACTACCAAATATTTGGTAGTGATCCGAGATATTTAGTTTGTATCATCGATACTGACCTTGAACGACTTTGACCCTCTATTGTTTGTTTATGCGGCTTGGGATGCTCCGCAAGGTGGTTGAAAAAAATGTACCATTCCATTTAACGGGGTCGTCTATTCTGAAGGCCGGTTTGTTAATGCTTTTTTGGGGATTTTTTTTTTGACAAACCATGAAAATAAAATAATTCATAAATTGTATATCATTTTTATTAACATTTAAACAAACTTTGTCAATTTTTTGAAGTCATTATATAGAATATAGTCGGAGATACACCGCCCAACAGAAACACATATATAAAAAGAGGTGGTCCACTGCTGCCATGATTCGGGCCGTTCTGCTTTTCTAAAATCAAAAAACCAAATGCAATTTCAATCGTGAGGCTTGAGGCTCTACCTGGAACTAAAATAAAGTTACAATTCCAAAAACTAATTGTTTTTCACGCTTTAGAAAAAAAACCATTTTTTCGTTTTTTTTTGGGTCTATATAGCCGATAAAAAGAAAACTAACGAAGCGATCTTAATTATTTTAGTTCAACTTGTAGTTACGTATGTACCAAAAATGCTGTATAAATTTGAGCAGAATCAATCAAATAGTTTTTGAGATATCATGGCAGCAGTTTGAAAAAATCGTGTTTTGAGAAAAACGCGTTTGAAAGTTGTTGTATATAATGCATAATAAAAAAAATGGTCTCACCATCAATCTGCTATGCCTGGACCATAGAGTACACCTTCCTCTTCTTCAAAGAAGTCATGCAAGGCCGTTTTCTCTTCTTTTGATATGACACACTAGACGACCCCCTTAAAAAAGTGGAGGTGACCTTCACTGTGCGTCAGCGCCTCCACCGAAATAAAAAAAAATGCTCGCATTTGATGGCCCCCTTCACATCGTACAACTTTTGTCTGGAACATTTTTTTGTGACGTCGATAATTACCGAGTTATTTCGGGTGGCAGAGATAAGAGGTACACCCTGTATGGTATCTGAGGAAATAAATTGATGACCCCCCTACGTTGCAATGCGGCCGCCGAGTCATTGACAGTCAATTTCTACTCATTTTCTTTTTAATGCCTTCGTTTCTCTTACACGCTCGGTTTATTTAAGCGATAGGACTTAAGTGACTGATTTTTCTTTGCAGGGATTGTGTCTGACGCTTTTGCTGCTGGCGATCTTCAAAAAGGCGCTGCCCGCCCTACCAATCTCGATAACGTTCGGTCTCATATTCTACTTCGCGACACGCGTCATCGTCGCGCCTTTCGTCGATAGTTTGGCCAGCGAACAAGTATTCATTTAGCTATAAATCAACTCGCTTCACTCGGAGATTTCTAATACGCATTTTCCTTGTGTTATTTATTTTCTTGACACGTATCCTTCCGAGGTTTACTCAAACCGTCGTCCTTGAACATTGAACACGTTTCCACGTTGCCGTCAAATTCTCGTGTTGAAGCTCGTCGAGTTTTCACGTCCTATTTGTACAAATTGATACGGAGCGAGCCACAAGAAAAGATTCGTTATTTTCTCCCCTCGCTCATTCGAACCTCGATGTTGACGGAAAAGCGGCGTTGTGAAAAAAAAAAGAGGAAGGAAGCAGTCCGTCGGATACAAAGCAATCGATATCACAATTATATCATTGAGTAATAAAAGATACGAAAAAAGTAAACCACCGGTGTCAATTTCAATTTGTACCATTCAAACGAATCACAAGCTCGTCGGCCATGTTTTTTTGAAGATTTTTTTATTGTTTTATCTCGATATTTACAGAACATCGGATGTAAAAAAGCTGGTTGGTGAGCATTTTCGGAAGTTTATTATGAAACACGAGGTCCTTGTACGTCAGAAATATAATCGTACTATATAATTTGTTTTTTTTTCTTTCTGATAAATTTACAATATGGTCTTTTTAGCGCCGTTAATATACATAAATATAGATGTTTGTATGTCTATTTGTATTAAGATATTCAATATTTTTATAGTTTTTCCTTTATTCCGTAAGCTGGTTGCGAAAACGATGCACAGAAAGAGAACAATATCGTTGTGGATTACGCGGAACTTAAAATCATTTGGGCGACAGATAATAGATGCAAATTTTTTCTACGATCCTTAAGCTTCGTCTGTAAACCTGGGTATTTCGTGTCTGAGCCAAAACTACTTTCCTACAGAGTTACTTCATTTATTCTACAAAAAATATATGAAAAAATGTATTATCCTATAATTTTAGGATTGATATATTAAATTGAATGTTTCGAACAGCGTGAATTTTTTAAAATTTCGTATGTATTAAGGCGGGATACATTTACAACGATAAAAAAATCGATTTCTTTTGTTCTTTCTTTAAACGATACTATATGTGTAGAATATTTTCGCACAGTTTCAAAGCGAAATTCGAAAAACTTCAAACGTTACAGTCCGTCAACGCTGTGCCTCACCGCACGGATTCGGAGCGGACGTGAACTTCAAACGCGTTTTTCTCAAAACTGCATTATCGAAATTGGCGTGCAGGATCGCTCAAAAACTATTAAGCCGATTGAGTTGAAACTTGGTAGAAATATTGATAATATTGGTACCTTCTACTTGACGAGAATTGTTTTTGAAAGATTGTAAAAAAAATGACTTTTTTAATCCACATTTTACAGAAATGTTGCGTGAAATGTTGATTTTGTATTGTCAATGCGTGCCATTTTCTTAAATTTGCATTTTCTTCATTTTAATTACCGTCACGTAGAAACTATACATGTTCTAACTGAAAAAATGTTTGAACTTTTTTGCAAATCAAAGTCTACGGGAAGCTAGACTGCACGCCGATTCGCAACTCCCGCGGCGACCTTGCTGTAACACTCTGCCACAGCGCCACCATTTTGATGATGAATTAATTACAAAAAATTGTTTGGTATACTTAAATATACTATTAAAGTATACCTAAAGTTTGATAATCGTAGAATAATTATTTCTCAGTTTAAAAACTTCCTCAATATTGCTTATTTTTTTCCTGTCTGAATGTATATCCCGCCTTAACTGGGTGAAAAAAATGGCAAGACATCAAATACCCAAATTTACACACGGAAGGTACCGAAAAAAACGTCTACATAAGAAGAATTAAGGGGTTAGAATACTGTGAAAATTTCAAAAAATCGTTCTTCGCTTGCCTTAACTGAAGATAAAGATCCAGGTGGAGGAATCAGATTGAAGGTAAATTTATGATTACAACGATAGAACCGCTAGTAATACGTTGATCCTCACACTTCTGTAGAATCACGTACTTGCCACACACCAGCGACAAAAATCGTTATAAAAAATAAACTATTGAATATTTTTACTTGGAAATTTTGTCAGCTCATCTAAGGCGTTCACTTTAAGGTAGTACGAGCGCGCAACCTTGATTTCTACTGATTTTGCTCAAATTTTAACCAGATATTGTTCATATCATTATGCATGTTTGAGTGAAATTTCAAAAGAGTATTTAGATTGGGAGATAATGGGTTTTAAAATTGCAACTTTGAACACTGCAGGGTCTGCATTGCAATTTAGACAGAATGATTTTTTCGTAAAACATATTTGTCCCCTATAATAAGAAGACATAAGAAGACATGGCAACACCGCAGAACAGTATTGTTCAATATTTTGAGAAAAAAAATAATTTTTGTGTTCCTAAAGTTTAAAATTTTGTCATAAAAAATATTTGCATTATAAATATTATTATTTTATATTGCTTATATTGTCTTCATTAACAAATAAAAGTGTTTGTGCATTCATAACTAATTAAAAACTGTGTTCGATTAAAAATAACTTCCAAATAAAAATTTGTGTTCCTATTATTTTGAATATGCCGCGCAAACTTACGTCATTGGATACGTGGAACGATGCGGTGCTGCCATATGTCTTCTTATTATAGGGGCAGATATTTTTTACGGAAAATTATTCTGTCTAAATTTCAATGCAGGCCCCGCAGTGTTAAAAGTTGCAATTTTAAAACCCATTATCTCCCAATGTAAGTAGTCGACTGTTCTGAAATTTCACTCAAACATGCACAATGATATGGACAATGTCTGGTTAAAATTTCAACAAAATCTATAGAAATCCAGATTGCGCGCTCATACTACCTTAAAAGCCATGTAGGTTGTTTATCCAAAAATCAAAATTAACCCTTACTTGCCACACTTCTGTAGAATACACACCAATACATTTTCCCATAAGGAAAAAAGTGGGTGGGGTTCGCACCCCACAATGGCAAGTAGGGTTAAATACATGTTTATCGAAACTATGTTATTCAAAACGGTGTACATTATTTCTCGACATCTGATGAACGGATTGACTCGCAATTTGGTACAATTATTCGGCGTAATTGTAGTTTAGTCTTGACCAACGTTTTTCTTAACATTTTTTTCATCACTTATCAAAAATAATGTCATTTTTTCCAGAAAAATCGAATAAAAAATTCAAATTCTTTTTGATGATCTAAACACGATAACGAAAAGACTTGGTCATCTTCGCCAATATTGTCTATCTTAAGCAAAAACTCGTTTTTTAAATTTCAGATCAACCAGATGACCAAATTCAAATACAGGATATTTTATGGAATTTCCTACACAACTTTGTTAATGTACATAGAGATATAAAAAAAACACAATTTTTCACTAATCTTATTCCTCCAAAAGTAATTTTTTTAAATAACCCTTATTTCCGGCTCGTCACAGTGGCTACCCCTTTAACATCTTTGAATGAAACATTAATTATAATACCTGAGTAAATATGTTGAAAAGATAAATGTCTCGTTTTCGTGTCAGCTTGAATTCGCAATTATGAACACGAAAGAGAGGACGATACATTTTTTTGTCTCACGTCTAACAATTGTCCGATCGCAGTGTTGTCTTTTCACGTAACATCGTCTCTGCATTCGCCTGTGGAATAAAAAAAATACCTAGCAACCAACAGACCAGGCCTAACACGTATCGACTACGCTGGAAAACACCAGAGGTTTCTAAGAATCCGTTTGCACAGCCATATGGGGAAAGAGTAACGGTTCGCGTTGGCGGTTGCTATACCGCCTGCGCTTGAAACATTCTCGCAATCGATACATAAGTATACGCCCTTCAAGAAACTGTACAGTCCAGTGAGTCAAACTCGGAATCGGTTAAGTGGAATTGTTCGAGTTGGAATTTTTTCGTTTTTAATCCGCAGAAGTTAAGGCAGTAAGTAGTTTGGTCTAGAAGTTTGACATAATATATTTTTTTCTTCATTTTATTATTCCTTAGACCTTTCTTAATATGCACGTCAAAACCGTTTATTGATATTTCAAAAATTAGCAGAGCAATAGAAATTATAAGCAAGCCGCGCGCAAACCTCATCTAACGGTATCAAAACTTTGAACGCGTTTATCTCAGAACTATGTTTTTCAAATCGGCGCCCACGATATCTCGATAACTAATTGACCGATCGAGCTCAAATTTTGCACATACCTTCGGTAGCCTCTTTCTGAGGACTGGTAGCAAAATTGAGTCGAACAATAATTTTGCCCACATTTTATAACTCGTCGAATACCCGAAAATGTATGAAATATCGTTAATCAAAGTTTAACAGGCCGCCAATTTTGTAACAATTTTTTTAAAATACTAATTCTGCTACCATTGCTCAGAATACTCATACAGATTGAGAATATATATTTTTTTTCAGATGCATACAACATGTGTGGGCGCCGTTTGAGGCGGTTGTCGGCGGACCATGTTGTAAAAAAATAAAAAACTACATGAAAATATTTAAAATAATTTTATTTTTAATGTGGATACATTCTCAAAGGAACAATAAATACATATGTAAAATTTCATCAAGACAACTTCAACGGTTTAAAAGTTATTCCAACCCAAAAATGACGTAAAAAATCTCGCTCTAGACCAGACTACTGCCTTAAGGAAAAAACCGTATTGCAAATAAATGATCGTCAAGAATACTTCAACGATCATCGTTACGGATATTCAGTGCTGCGTAAGAAAAATCGGAAAGCAGATGAATTTTTTCTAACACTAAGCTGATATCAATATTGTTTTCGTCCTCTTCCCGAGCTAGGCTCCCCCCTGTACGCCTTGATCGATACTCGAAACGTCATACGTGCGATGTTAATTTTGTCGCAAACAATTTTTTTTCCGTCCCAACTTGACACAGCCCTTGCATCGAAGACAAACATCGTTCGAATAATGAAGAAAAATCCAACGTTCAGCAAACAATCATGGCTGATCGTTTGAGGATGTATGGGAAATATAATCCCAGGCAAAAGTAGTATTAAGGGGTGAGGTGCAGTCAGAATTTTCAAAAAACCGACTTTTTTATTACATTTTCTTGAAGTATGTTTCGAAGATATTCCCTGAAAATTTCAAGCCAATCCGATGAATAGTTTCCAGGATATCCCATAATTAGTTGAGGGGCCCCATGGCAGGCAACGACTAATATCCCATAATTAGTCGGGTCCCCATGGCAGGCAGCGGCTGACAAACGCGCAAACGAAAATACCCGGAAAGGCAGAATGCTTCGAAGACAACAACAAATTGATATTTTGGAAGCTTCCACATCGGCAGAAGCCCTATTGTATTTGCCAGAAATTGATGATTCGATGTAAGTAATTTTTTAATTAGTATTTCTATACATAAATCAAGTGTAAAATTGGAAAATTCTTTCAGAAATTTTCAAAAATTTATGACTCAAAAACTATGAACTTTACCAAAATTTCATAAAGAATACTTACGTTTTAAACTTGCCCAAAATGTTTTAAAAATAGTTCATCCCGAAAAACTTTAACTTTTTGAAAAATTGTTTTAACAATTGAATGCTCGACTTTTCGACAAAAATCGTGATATTCGGATTCAGCCGATCAAAATCTATAAAAAAAAAGTTTAGCTTTATCCATCGAGCTCAAAATTTTACGAACATATAATACCGTATCCACATCGAAAAACTTTAAACGCGATTTTCTCGAAACTATGTTTTTCAAGTAGGTGACCACTATAATTAAAAAACCACTCGATGGATTTTCATGAAATTTGGTGTGCTTATTGATAGCATTAAAAACTAGTCCTCAATCGAAGGATTTTCATTTTTGTTGAAAATTTATATTTTTTTTAACAATAAACGAGCGATTTTTTGGTCGAAAATCGAGGGTTATCTGTTGGAAGCTGCCATGTTGTTAATTTTAAAAAAAGCTTCGATTAAGGACTAGATTTATTATTGAACCAATGATTTTTTTTTGTTTTTAGATTTCAGATGATCCAGTAAAATTTTATGATGGTTACCGCAAAGCACTGCATGCCAAAGGGGGTCCGACAAAGATGGCGATATTTTTATAAATAATCAATATTTTTCTTTGAAAATTTGTACGAGTCAAGTTGAAATACAACATAAAAAGTCTGTGCAACCACTTTTGTAAAACAAACTTAATTACTATAAAAAAAAATCATTGAAAATGCTTGTTTTTTCACGTCTCTGACTGCATCTCACCCCTCAATTTGAAAACATCGTATGTATGTCCTAGATGTGAAGTAAAACCAGTCGTTAGCGGCATAATGGACCAAGCCTCAGATTCACGGTTAAAAGTGTTTTTGAAAATTGTTTTACCTGTATTTATTGATATTTATCTTTATCAGAGCGAAACATCTTAAGAGAGCCTCACACTGTCACAATTTTCAAGCCGTTCAACCGTTTACAACTTTGCCATACAGTTTGATAAGGATATGTGGGAGAGCAGAACAAGTCAATAAATAGAATGTCAGTAATGATGTCGCTACTGATAAACACGCCGCGTACTCTTTATTTAAGGGGTTGGGCTACTGTGAAAGTGACGAACGCTCGTTCGTCGCTTGAGGCAACTCAAATTGAAAAGAAAGGTCCAACATATCCTGCAGGAAACGCAGATTGATGGTCAAATTATTATTACAACGATAGAACTGGCAGTAAAACTTTAAACGCGTTTTTCTCGAAACTATGTTTTTCAAAACGGTGTACACGATTTCTCGACGTCTAATAAACAGATTGACTTGTAATTTGGTACAATTATTCAGTGTTTCAGTAGTTTAGTCTTGACGGACGTTTTTCTTCTTGACATTTATCTTCATTCGTTATTAACAATAATATCATCTTTCCTCGAAAAATCGAAAAAACAATCAAACTTTCTCATTTTATGATGGAAACGCGATAACAAAAAAATCTCGCTCAAATCGTAGCCAATATTATCTATTAAAAAGGGGGTTTTTTGTTTCACATCAACCGGTTGACCAAAAGCAAGTACACTGTTGAGTTTTTCTTCAAATGTAAATATTTTTTTATGAAATTTGGTACACGACTTCGTTAATGTACATACAAATAAATATATAAACAATTTTCCAATCATCTTATTTATTCCTTCGAAATTATATTTTCGTTAACCCTGATTTTCGGGCCGTCACAGTAGCCTAACCCCTTAATGGGGATATTACGATATCTGTGACCCCTAATTCTGACCACGCAGCCTTCATATTTGACCCAGAATAAGACTTTTCAAGATATTAATACAAATAATTAAACATGTATTTCAGCAATTTCCAAAATTTAACCTTTAAGGGGGTTAAACGGGAGTATTAACGTTTGTCTGAGAAAACATATTTTTTGACCGGATTTACTTGAAACTTACGAAATTTATTTCATATATAACGCTACATGTTTTCCTCGCTGTTCGATGCGTGTAGATAATCAAGTAGTACTTTTAACCCCTTAACTGTGTTTGTTTGGGTTTAAACATGTATTTGTATTGGAGTGTATTTATACCAAGTTTCAAGCAAATCTGACCAAAAAATAGGTTGTATTGTATAAACTTTGAAACCCCCGTTTCACCCCCTTAAGGTTCAAATTTCGATTTTTACTACTTTTGAAAAAAAGTATTATTTTGGGTCAAATATGAAGATTGCGTGGTCAGAATTAGGGGTCGCAGATATCGTAATACTGGCCCCCTTTATTATACTACAATTGTGTAGTGAATGATGGTGAAATTTTCCAAAAAATCTCTCTCACACGTGAATAACCCACACAAAATATACAAAACATTCTTTGCCGTTTATTGATCACGTTATTTAAAATGATATCTGAGAGAAAGACAACGTCCCATAAGAACGCATCCAAAATCGAGCCACATTTGGTGTGTTAATTCTTTTTCAAGTTAGCGGCCGAATGTCGAATTTTGCACCACGGTTTAGAACGAACGAAACAATGCAGCCGATTTTTATCGTCATTCCTGTATGACGTCCTAAGGCGGGATATACATTTACAACGATCACAAAATCGATCTCTTTTTTTCTTTCTTTAAACGGTAGAACTATATATGTAGAATATGTTCCTAAAGTTTCAAAGCAAAATTCGAAAAACTTCAAACGTTACAGCCCGTCAACACTGTGCCTCACCGCTCGGATTCGGAGCGGGCGTGAACTTCAAACGCGTTTTTTCTCAAAACTGCATTATCGAAATTGGCGTGCAGGATTACTCACAAACTATTAAGCCGATTGAATTGGAACTTGGTAAAAATATTGACAATGTTGGTACCTTCTACTTGACGAGAATTGTTTTTGAAAAATTTGCAAAAAACGACTTTTTTAATCCACATTTTACGGAAATGTTGCGTGAAATGTTGATTTTTTGTTGTTGTAAATGCGTGCCATTTTCTTAAATTCGCATTTTCTTTATTTTAATTACCGTCACATAGAAACTATACATGTTCTAACTGAAAAGATGTTTGAACTTTTTTTGCAAATCAGTCTACGGGAAGCTAGACTGCACGCCGATTCGCAACTCCCGCGGCGACCTTGCTGTAACACTACGCCACAGCTCCGTCATTTTGATGATGAATTAATAAATAAAAAATTGTTTTGTATACTTAAATATACTATTAAAGTATACCTAAAGTTTGATAATTGTAGAATAATTATTTCTTAGTTTAAAAAATCCCTCGATATTGCTTATTTTTTCCTGTCTAAATGTATATCCCGCCTCAAAAAGAAGGACTGTAGCATGAAGAACGAGTATACGCACTTGTCTCACTTGTTCGAACGAAAAATATACTCATTTGTCGATGTTAACGCGATAATCACCCGGGGTGATGTAGCGAAAAATGAAGATTCGTATATACCGATAATTCGAACGATGCACATCTTTCAGATTGATAATTTTCTTTAAATTCACGTTAAAGCGGAATAACATAGCAATATAGCGCTTTATTTTGAGCGCCAGAATTCTCTATCTGCCTGCCATATAGATATATTTTACGTGTATACGTTTAATTATTACACCGCGTTAATGATTATCTCGAGAGGGGGGGGGGGGCGAGGGTCAACAGCGATATACATTATTCTGCCCATTTTCACACGCTGGTAATGCAACGATAGTGTGATCTTCTGTTAAATAATGAAAACTTAAATATGTGTGTTTACATATGTATATATACCACCAATCCGGTGAATGGTCAGTCAATATTTTATGAAAAGCTATAACTCGTTCGGCTTGCCGAGAAGAAAATATAATCACGGCTCTTCTTTTCGGTCCACATTGGTATCGCTAAGTCCATCCTAATATTATGGTTCCCGTACGAGCGAAAAATGTCAACTTTCTTCCGCGAGAATCGATTATTCTTCTGTTTCGCTTCTTTCATTCTTTCGTTTATTCTTAGTGCATAGTTTAGTAGAATACTGATATTTGTCGAAGCGATATGATGCGGGAGTGATATATACGAGATTCTTTCGAAAAATCGTGAAAGAGGCCTCGTTCTCCGAGCTTATTATTTCGAGGCGGCCGAATGGGAACTTTGTTCCAACGCGATGCGCATCTAATCTTAACAGTTAGGACCAGAAAAAGGATTGGAAAGTCCACGCTTTCATCGTTCACCAAATATAACGTAAAATCAAAGCCTCGACAATTGTAGCTTTTTGCGTAAACAAATAACATTTATTGTTGTTTTCGATCTACTTGTGTACTGTTGACCTACGTAGAAATCCAATAATCACGGATTATCCAGCAATTCAATTTTCTCACTCGCTGTCAGAAATTAATTCAACAATTTTAGCCACTCGTTTCCATACGACGCATTGCTTCAACATTTGGTAGAATTCTTCCAGTGAAAAAGATTTTCACAGTTTGACGAATATTCGAAGTACAAATATTTTACGTTGAATTAGTCGAAGTCTCCATCGCTTTTGTTCGAAATAAGCTTGCAAACATAACGAAATATTTGTTCAATTATTTTAACGATTCGGTGTCGCGAACGAGCAGTTGGCGTTTTTAGACCACGGGCCGGATTCGTCGATTATTTATTGGAGTGCCGATTATGGAAAAGATCAATGCTCGATTCTCGAAAGCAAAGTTTGAAACGAATTTTCACGTCCAATCCAACTACAACGAACTAGTCTGTTTCTAACGTCTATATTTTATATTTCAATCTGTAAATTAATGGATATTTACCTATTTCTACGCTCACTGTACATTGATTAGACCGAAAAACGAACGAGTGATGCCCTCGCTCGTCGACAGCTGAGAAAGGACACTTAATTTCAACATTTATTACTTCGCGGACACAACTGCACTATCAGTCTATCTTCCAGGCGGTCGAGTGATCTAAAAATTCAGAATGTCAAGCCGCAAAGCAATTTTCAACGTAAAGTCTTCCAAGAATGTGAGCAACTTTTTTTTCGAGATTCGAACAATAAAGCAACATTTTCGCGATGAAACTGACTATTTTCGCAACCTCGTTTTACACTGCAATAATTACTTTTTACTGCTGCATAACGAAAAGCATTTCATTGTGTAGGTGTGAGGTGCGTAATGTTGGACGAATGTTTAGTATTTCATCGCATAATTGCATTTAATTGCATTTAGTTTCATAATTGCTTGCAGTTTCTATCAAATGATTTTTAAATTACTCAAGCCCTTTTATCCGATTGCGTGTAGAATTGACCTAATGGGTTTATTCGACAAAACGGAAACGAGAATAATTCTACTCAATAAAACTTGCTTACTGAACAACGATGAAAACGTAACGCAACATTAAATTATTAATCGTCTAGAATCGCGAAAATGAACAGACGTATGAACAATGACGTGGATAGCTCCCGTTCCTTTGGAACGTACATTTTTCTTTTCCCGTATATTTACCTTTCCCATTAACTGTGCAATTTTTTTTTCGCAGTATGTAAGCCCAAAGAATCCATTCGCATTTTAGGACGAATTATAGACAATGATAGGCGCATTCAATGTTAACTCGAATCTCATTTTGTTTTACTACACCACAGTTAACTGAGTTTTTCGTAGCATCGAGAAAATTTTTCGAAAGTAATAAAGAATTCAACTTTTGTGGCTTTTCCTTAAGTACAATGTAAAAAAAAACGCTGTATTCGCGAATCACAGGAAGACCGAAACCACAGATCGTTTTGTCGAAGTGAATCATAACGATAAATAAAAAGGCGTACAAATGGAAAGACTCTTTTCGTAATAAAGTACCAAGATACCAAGGTACCAAGATAAGATAAGTACAAAGTACCGTGCTGTGCGGAACGAAATTCAATCACACCCAACGTAAAGAAGCTTCCATACGAATATTATACGATAAATTATTAAACGTAACGTAACTACGAAAAGATCACGGTCATCCAAATGAAAAAGCAGATCTTGACGTTTCGATGAATATCCGGCACGCGACACACCGAGATTCAAGAGGAAAAAAAAAGCTTCAAGCCAGAGGACGACGTGGACGGATATTAGCCTGGCCCTAGCTCGTGCCGTACTTGCTGCTCTCGAAAGTTCCACGTCTGAAGAAAGAACTGAACTCGATGAGCGATTGTTTGTCGATATTACGAAGATTACCGTGAAACTTGTAGAGGGGCTCGCAACTTGACAATTCCGAGCAAACTTGTAACAAACGCCGTAGATACTCCTCGAGACGTTTTCGCCGTTGACGCGCCACCACCTCGTACCGCGGGAACACCTGGCGCGGCGGAAAACGTATAGCTGCGACCTGGGACAAACAAAAATAAATCTTTGCAACGTACAGTACCAGGGGAACGTTTGGAAACACTGCAGTTTTTCCGAAGCGGTTATAAAAACGAAATTGAAATTTTTCTTCCTCTAGATCAGTGGTTCTCAAACTTGTTTGGCAAGGGAAAGCCTTTTGACGCACTAAATATTTTACTGAGCCCTGAAATAAGCAAAACCTGGTTTTATATTTATTTTTAAATAAAAATCGGGGGATAGTACGATATCCGGGGCGCCAAGTTTAGACCGTTGATTTTTTATATTTGAACCAAAATAATGAGGATTTCGAGAATAAAAGAATTGCCGTTTTGGCTCCCTTAAGGGGTTAGGCCACTCTAGAAGCCGAAAAATAGGCTTTTTGGGAATTTTTTCTCGGAAAAACTACAAAATAAATCGAGATTACGAAAAAGGGTGTTTATCATACATATCGGTGACTGTATACAATAATTTTTTTGAAGCGATTCATTTCAAAATGGCGGCTGTGCAGCGTTTATCTCAAAACTGCATTTTTTGAAGTTGGCCGGCAACATAACTCAGACAATTTTAAGGCAGTAGCCTGGTCTAGAAATTTGACAAAATCGATTTTTTTTCTTCATTTTATTGTTCCTTAGAACTTTCTTAATACCCTCGTGAAAACCGTTTATTGACATTTCAAAAATTAGCAGAGTAATAGAAATTATAAGCAAGCCGCGCGCAAACCTCATCTAACGGTATCAAAACTTTGAACGCGTTTATCTCAGAACTATGTTTTTCAAATCGGCGCCCACGATATATCGATAACTAATTGACCGATCGAGCTCAAATTTTGCACATACCTTCGGTAGCCTCTTTCTGAGGACTGGTAGCAGAATTGAGTCGAACAATAATTTTTCCCACATTTTATAACTCGTCGAATACCCGAAAATGTATGAAATATCGTTAATCAAAGTTTAACAGGCCGCCATTTTGTAGCAAATTTTTTTAAATACTAATTCTGCTACCAGTGCTCAGAATACTCATACAGATTGAGAATATATATTTTTTTTCAGATGCATACAACATGACCCAGAGTGTGCGCCGTTTGAGGCGGTTGTCGGCGGACCATGTTGTAAAAAAATAAAAAACTACATGAAAATATGAAAAATAATTTTATTTTTAATGTGGATACATTCTCAAAGGAACAATAAATACATATGTAAAATTTCATCACGACAACTTCTCGGTTTAAAAGCTATTCCAACCCAAAAATGACGTAAAAAATCTCGCTCTAGACCAGACTACTGCCTTATAAATGGCGGATGTATGGCACGGTCTTCTAAACTGCATCTTCAAAACTGGCATGACTTATAGCTAAAAAACTAATCGACCTATTTTGATGAAATTTGGTACAAATCTTTCTAATCTTATTTTCTACAACATGACTCTAAATGTTTTTGAACGGTAAAAGAAGTATTTTTTTATTGCAAAACGTAGCCATTTTTTCGGAAAATGTAATCATTTGGTTTCAAAGCCATTTAATCGATTTTCAACATTTCTCACTTTTTCTTGGTTCATATTCTGCGTAAGGGTGTTAATCGAAAAAAAAAATCGAAAACCGCGCTACTTTGCCAAAAGCTCGATAATCTTGCGGACATTCGGAAGAAAAAAAAAACATTTGTCAAAAGGGATCGAAGATTTTCCAAATCTCTTCTCCACAGTGAAAAATAGTCGTGTTTTTTAACTGGCGTTTGCATGAAATGACCTTGTTTGCCGTATTTTTTTTGATTGCTTACCTTGCTGCCGTATTTTTGCCTCATGGAGTTGTAGAGCTCCCGAAATCGTCGATATCGTCGGAGAAGCGTCCAACTGTCGTCGATCGCCACAACTTTGACCTCGTACTCGTAATGACTGGAAGTGCCGGCCCCCCGTATCACATAAGACGGCACACTGATTATCATGTTTATCACGTTTTCGCAATTACCGTCACTCCCTATCAGCGACGGCAGGGATCTTGTTATCGATAGTGAATAGGGACTGCCGAGACGATCCCCGCGATTCAGACTCTGCAAAATAAAACGCTGAGGCGTTACAATAACAACGACGGAGAATCATTGCTTCAGAGGATTGCCTAAGGCGGGATACACATTTACAACGATCAAAAAAACGATTTCTTTTTTTCTTCTTTAAACATATTAGTACAGTCGTGCTGTCGCTGAAAAACCCCGTAATCGGAAAAAAATTAGACGAAGGCTAATTTGTTGACAGGTGATTTTGTAGGTGCCGCGGGCGTTAAATCCAAGTTTGCCTAAAAATCGGGGTATAGGGTTTTTTCGGGGATGTAAGGGGATGGGGGTAGATTAATGCCAAACTACAACCCCTACGGGGTCAACGCCGTGAGACGAAATGTGCAGAAAAATCCAGGCTTTAGTTTTGTCCACAGCACCGAAGTCGTGGAAGTTCATTTTGGGAGTGAAAAAGTAGGATGAAATTTTGAAAAATCAGTTTTAATTCAATAACTCTTTAGAAAAAATTCGTACACTTTTTGTTCAAATGGAACCATTGTAGCCCTTGAAAAGACGCGTCGATCGAGTATTCGATTATCACTCTCCGATAATATCTTCACCCCCAAATAATGGTTAAAAAACAACAAAAAAAATAGTTTATTGAATAACTCAAAAACAATCGGTTTTTCGGGTATGGTTCAAATGTACGAAATGTAGAGAATAATTTTGTCCATATTTTCGTTGCTACGGTCCACCCTTGAATTTTGATTTTCCAACCCGTGTCGGAGGTTGAGCATTCAAAATGAAATTATGGGAAAACTATTGACCGCGCGAATTCGCCGCCGTGGAAGAATTTGTAGCTTGAACCCTCAGCTACATTTTTGTCCACAGCGCCAAACTCGTGTCTCTTTATTTTCGGTCAATAGTTGTCCCGGAATTTCATTTTGAATTTTCAACCCCTGAGAGGGGTTCGAAAAAGCAAAATTCAAGAGTGGTCCACAGCAATAAAAATATAGAGAAAACTATTCTCTACATTTCTTACATTTAGACCATCCCCGAAAAATCAATTGTTTTTGAGTTATTCAATAAACAATTTTTTTAAAATACTTTAACAGTTCTTTCGGGGGTGGATATTTTCGGAGAGGGTTGATCAAATACCCAATCGACACGTCTTTTCAAAGGCTACAACGTTCCCATTTGAACAAAAATTGTATGAATTTTTCCTAAAGAGTTATCGAATGAGAACTGATTTTTCAAAATTTCACCCCACTTTTTCTCCCCCAAAATGAACTTCCACGACTTCGGTGCTATGGACAAAAATAAAGCCCGTATTTTGCTGAACATATTGATTCCCGGCGCCGACCTCGTGGGCGTTGTAGTTTGGCATTAATCGACTCCCATCCCCTTTCATCCCCTAAAAAAACCCTACACCCCGAATTTTAGGCAAACTTGGATTTAGCACCCGCGGCATCTACAAAATCACCTGTCAAAAGACTAGTCTTCTTCTATTTTTTTCCGATTCCAATATACAGCACGACTGTACTATATGTAGAATATTTTCCTAAAGTTTCAAAGCGAAATTTAAAAACCTTCAAACGTTACAGCCCGTCAACGCTGTGCCTCACCGCTCGGATTCGCAGCGGGCGTGAACTTCAAACGCGTTATTCTCAAAAATGCATTAGCGAAATTGGCGTGCAGAATTACTCAAAAACTATTAAGCCGATTGAGTTGAAACTTGGTAGAAATATTGATAATATTGGTACCTTCTACTTGACGAGAATTGTTTTTGAAAAATTGGAAAAAAACTACTTTTTTAATCCACATTTTATAGAAATGTTGTTTTTTTTTGTAAATGCGTGCCATTTTTTCAAATTTGCCTTTTCTTCATTTTAATTACCGTCACATAGAAAGTATACATGTTCTAACTGAAAAAATGTTTGAAATTCAAACATTTAAATTTCAAACGCATACTAGTTTTCGAATGTTCACTTTTCTTTGCATGTTTTAGATTCACATAGAGCGTGTGGGTGTTAGAAATCTAAAACTTCTTGGCTCTGATATTTCGAATCAATGCACCAGACGCTAGACTGTACGCCGTGGAACAACTCAAGCGCCAACCGTCTCTGGAGCGTCGTACAGCCGCAATTTTTTAATATAATTATTTTTTTGTTGTAATGACGATTTAATAATATGTACATAAAATTAAAATTATGTAGAATAAATAGTCGACACAAAAAAATCTTGAAAGTTTGCTTGTTTTCGGCTGCATAAAGATTTTAAGGGGTTATCCCCACTTGCGATTTTGAAAAAATCGATTTTTTTTATTGCATTTTTTTGAAGTATAAGCATCTGAGAATATGTCCAGAAAATTTCAAGTCGATCCGAACAAAATTGACTGAGATATGAGCGTTGAAAGAGAAGAATCCGTTGTGTAAACGACCGGAAATTGAAACTTTAAACGCATTTTTCTCAAAATGGCATTTCTGAAGTCGGTGACCAAGATTACTCGAACACTAATGAACCGATCTTCTTGAAATTTTGCAGGCTTATTTAATACATAAAAATGTAGTCTTTAATCGTTCGATTTTTTTTCTCGAAAAAATGGCTGTTTCATAGCCAAAAAACGGCCGTTTTTTTTCGTTAAAATCGAACCATTAACTTTGACTGTCCGCCATTTTATGAAAAATGAATATTTTTCAAAATCCTTCGATTAAAGACTAGTTTATACTTATATTTGACTAAATCCATCCGCATTTTTTTTTCAGATGATCCACTTCGCCGCAATGTCGGTCACCGCAAACCGTGTAAATAAAAACATTATTTCATTGACGGCCATTTGCCACTAAACAATGTAATATTTTTCAATAAAAAAATGACTGAAAGTTCTTCAAGATGTGTCCTTTAAGATGGTATATTGATCGATTAAAAAAGTTTTGTGGTTTTCTTTAAAAAAATTCATGAAAAAGGCCTTTTTGCGCTACAAGTGGGGGTAACGCCTTAAAAAAACCTCCATAGCAAGATAGCGGCTTTCATACTGATTAATAATCTTTTTACAAATTTTGTTTCGGGTAATATTTACCGCCACAACCGTGTACACCGTGAGGACTCTTTTTTTTCGAAAACATTGTCGACCGTTGAAAAATGTAAAAAATAAAATTAAAATAAACGTTTAAAAATGTATTTTCTGTTCTTCGTGGGTACTTTGATTTGACATAAAAAATCAGACTGCTTAGCGTATTTTAACCATCGAAAAAAATCGCGAAAATTAGCTATTTTTCGCCTCGTTACACTGTGATAATCCCTTAAGGCGGGATATACATTTAGACAGGAAGAAAATGAGCAATATTGAGGGATTTTTTAAACTAAAAAATAATTATTCTACAATTATCAAACTTTAGGTATACTTTAACAGTATATTTGAGTATGCAAAACAATTTTTTTAAATTAATTCATCATCAAAATGGCGGAGCTGTGGCAGAGTTACAGCGAGGTCGCCGCGGGACTTGCGAATCGGCGTGCAGTCTAGCTTTCCGTTGACTTTGATTTGCAAGAAAGTTCAAACATTTTTTCAGTTAGAACATGTATAGTTTCTATGTGACGGTAATTAAAATGAAGAAAATTCAAATTTGAGAGAATGGCACGCATTAACAAAAATAAATCAACATTTCACGCAACATTTCTGTAAAATGTGGATTAAAAAGGTCGTTTTTTTTTCCAATTTTGCAATAACAATTTTCGTCAAGTAGAAGGTACAAATATTATCAATATTTCTACCAAGTTTCAACTCAAGCGGCTTAATAGTTTTTGAGTAATCCTGCACGCCAACTTCGATAATGCAGTTTTGAGAAAAACGCGTTTGAAGTTCACGCCCGCTCCGAATCCGAGCGGTGAGGCACAGCGTTGACGGGCTGTAACGTTTGAAGTTTTTCGAATTTCGCTTTGAAACTTTGGGACCATATTCTACATATATAGTTCTATCGTTTAAAGAAAAAAAAAGAAATCGTCTTTTTGATCGTTGTAAATGTATATCCCGCCTTAAAAAGATGTGTTCAAAATTGAAAATGGTAATAAAATTTTAAAAATTTGATAGGTCATCATGTAAAACATTTGAAAGGTTGTGTAAAAATGTCACGACGATTAGGAAGCTGGGGCTACTGACAAAATGAGAATTCACAAATTACACGCAGCCTTATGGAAACTGAAGTAACTTTGCAATTATTATTTTTTTTGTTTGTATATAAGTTTGTATATAACATATAAGAAGCATTGTGTAATTTTGTCAACACATTTGGGAACCTCGTGTTCTAGAAAATAAATAATAAAGACGAAGTACGTGGTTTTCACCGCAAGAAACAAGAATATAGCGGCCACGTTGCAACGAAAGTTGCGAGAAATTCAAATACTCATTTTCGTTTCACGGACGACGTCGTTTCTTGCACCATAAAGCCACCTTTGTTTCTGATATATTTGAAATAAAAAAAAAACGATCATTCATAAATATTTGCAAAGTTACTTCATTCGTAATATTTGCAAAGTTACTTCAGTTTCCATAAGGCTGCGTGTAATTTGTAAATTCTAATTTCTCAGTAGCCAGTTTCCTAATCGTCGTGAAATTTTTACACAACCTTTCAAATGTTTTGCATAACGACCTATCGAATTTAAACAATTTTATTACCATTTTCAATTTTGCACACAACATCCATAATTCGCCTTTACGTTTCAGCACGCAATCTCCAGTTGGGCGTTAAAAAAAAAACGACGAACCGTAAGATATACCGACGAATAGCCGCGACCGGGTGAATTTCTCGCGGCGATAGGCCGATTTCTGCTTGAGACGTCTTCATCCGGATCGCTGAGGGTTCCCCTCGAAGTCATCTGCGGCCTGCTACCGATCTGAACCGTGTTCGCACTGTGGCTGGACTTCGCAGGATTCCACGTGTCAACGTCGCCGATCGACTCGGATTCCGAATAATCAGCGCCTATCTCCAATCTCGATACACCCGGCTCTCCCGGTTTGTTTCGCTGACCATGTCGTTCTCTCTCGAGCAAAGACACCTCCAGTTCTATCTGTTGTTTCTGAAGATCCTGTAGTATCGAGATTTGTCGATTCAAATCGTCCTTGGACGGCGTGCTCGTCTCGAGGCATCTCATGACGTGCATACGCTGCCTAGCGATGCGCTGATTCAGTCTCTTCATTGTTCGATTCTCCCGAAAAATGGACTCGTCGCTCTGTGCCAAAGTCTCCTGCGAGTCCCGGCGATTGCGCGTAAAATCCTCCTCGGACGTGACGCCCGAGTCGAATTTCACGCCGTTCTGCGAATCACCGTCGCAATTTGAATCTCGTCGTTGCTCGTCGAGGCACGACGATTCCGCGAGTCTCTCGGCGACCTTCGCATCAGTCGTCGAGCACAAATTGGACATTTTTATACTCGTCTCTTCGCCGCTCTCGGACTCCCCTCGATCGGTATCCTCGTTCGATTTCTCGTCGTCCGACGATTTTTCCTTGCACGACGATTCCACGCGCTCCGTGGATCTTCGACGTGACAAAAACGCCGCGGTCTCGGGAAACAACGAGCGCAATTCCGGCGAATCAGCCGCTGCCGTGTGAAACGTTTCCGCTGTTTCCACGGACGTAGGAACCTCCGGTGGCAAGAGACTCAGCGCCGAGGCTATTTTTAATTTTCTATTGCAAGCGTCCTGAAATGATTTCAAATCGCAACTCGAGACCATCTCCTCGCTGCTCGACGATCCACCACCCGGCGAAGCTGGCAAAGCTCGCTTCAGATTCAACGACAGACTCTGCTTTCGCTTAAGAATCTCCTGCAATTGTTCCTGCGTTCGTTTCGCCAGCAGCAACTTCTTTTCCGTTATCTCTTGGCCCTCGAACTGCGAATGAGAAGTGACCATTGATCAATCACGGTGGAGGACTACTCGTTGAATTTTACATATAAGTGGGACACCGAGAGATTCTTGATAAAGGTGAGCGTGAACAAATTTATATTTTGCTGTGTTACGTTCGAAGATTGTAAAACTAAGTGAAAATCGTCAAGATTAATAACGTGAGATGAATCAGGCATAAATTAATGTGATTTTTGGTAGACGGTCAGCTCGTTGGAGTCAACTTGCATAATTAAGGTGGGACGAGCGCGCGCTCTTGATTTCTATAGATTTTGTTCAAATGTTAACCATTGTTCATATCCTTATGCATTTTAGAGTGAAATTTCAGAACAGTCGACTATCTAGATTGGGAGATAACGGGTTTTTTAATTGCAACTTTTAACACTGCAGGGTCTGCATTGAAATTTAGACGAAATAATTTTCCGTAAAAAATATTCGTCTCCTATAATAAGAAGACATATGGCAACACCGCATTGCCCCACGTATCCAGTGACGTAAGTTTGCGCGGCATAGTTAAAATAATACCGCAACACACATTTTTATTTCGAAGTAATTTTTAATCGAACAAAGTTTTTAATTAGTTATGAATTAATCAACACTTTTATTTGTTAATGAAGATAACATAAACAACGTAAAATATTAATATTAATAACGCAAATATTTGTTTTATGATTAAAGTTTTTAACTTTAGGAACACGATAATTTTTTTTTCTCGAAAGATTGAACAATACTGCTCTGCGGTGTTGCCATGTGTCTTCTTATTATAGGGGACAAATATTTTTTACGGAGAATTCGTCTGTCTTCACTGAAGGTTTTTAGCAAAACTGAATAGTAAAGGCAATCCAAACTTTTTTCACTCTTTCCCTAACTAGTGCTATCTAAACAAAAATTTTTTTTTTTCAAAATTTATAAACACAATAGAATGGTACGACGAATTATGTGACCTGACTTTCGGTCAATGCAGACCCTGCAGTGTTAAAAGTTGCAATTTTAAAACCCATTATCTCCCAATCTAAATAGTCGACTGTTCTGACATTTCACTCAAACATGCATAATGATATGAACAATATCTGGTTAAAATTTGAACAAAATCTATGGAAATCAAGATTGCGCGCTCGTACTACCTTAAGAGAACTTCTCTTAAGGTAGTACACTTGATTTATATAGATTTTGTTTAAATTTTAACCAGACATTTTTCATATCATTTAATGCATGTTTGAGTGAAATGTCAGAATAATCGACTATTTAGATTGGGAGATAATGGGTTTTTAAATTGCAACTTTTGCTGGGTCTGCATTAAAATTTAGACAGAATAATTTTCCGTAAAAAATGTTTGACCCCTATAATAAGGAGACATATGCCAACACAGTAGTGTTGCCAACACAGTCACAGTAGCCACCCTTAAACCCTCTAAAATGAGCTCTTTCAAAGCCAGCTCAGCTAAATGGCTGCTTCGCATCCGAAATCGGGAGATTGGCCCCGTTTCTCTAAAAGCCCATTTTGAAGATATAATTTACGAACAAACAAGAGTCGCCAACTTAAAAAATATAGGAGAGAAGTTGCCTCGCTGCAAGGAACGAATAAGTTTTGTTCACTAACGGAGTAACGAATTTCGCAAAAATCAACGACGTTGGCGAATTCAAGGTTCGCATTGTCATTATTTTCACGACGTCCTCGTATATTAAGCCTGTAGATGGGTTTAAGGGGCCAGTCCACCTTGAACATTTCAAAAAATCGATTTTTTTTTACTGTTTTCGAGAGTACATACATTCAGAAATATTGTGTCAAAATGGTATGAAAATCCGATCTTTCCTTTTTAATATTTTTTTTACCTGAACGTCAGGACCTCATTTCGTCCACCTGAGCGTATAGCGCGCTCGGCCGATCATAGTATAAACTTCAAAGGCGTTTTTCTCGAAACAACGTTTTCAAAATCTAGCTCCATCGTATCTCTAAAACTAATAAACCGATTCTGTTAAAATTTGAACCGCATATTGTGAACATGATTCGCAACAAGATGACCCTCGATGGTTTTAAAACTTTTATTTTTACTCTTTTTTCGCGAAAAACGCGTTTTTAAACTTTTTTTTCTGCCATTACTTTATTTTTTGATAAAACTTTATATCCGAGGGTCATTTTGTAGCTGGTGTCATAGTGAATCTAATGGACTTTGATTTTTATGTTTCAGACAAGCCGTTGCCGAGTTGCGATGGAGCTACCTAGTCCTCCTATATTCGAGGCGTTACGTTAAACTGTAGTTTTTGTACTTAAAAATTAATAAAAATTAATTAAATTAAAAAAAAATGTATTTCAAGACTTTATTTATCAAGCCCAACAACTTATAATCATATCTTTTATAAAATCCTCAAAAAAAATTGCGAAAATAGCCTTTTTTCCGTGGCTCCAAAGTGGATTGGCCCCTTAAAAGTGTTCTAATGGCAAGTATGCGTAACTCACCTCAAGATTCAACATTTGCTTTTGCTTCTCCGCCATTTCCAACAATTCTTCCTCCATTTTGTCGACTCTACTCTGATGCTCGTTCAAGGATTTGACTTTGCTCTGCAGCTCGATTTCCAGAGCGGCCAATTCCTTCTTCTACGGCAACGAAAGCGTTAACTCGAGGCGTGCATTTTTTCATTTGTTTTTGTTTTCTAGTTTCGATATTGATTCTAATCACTCACGTGATGATTGACCAGTTGCTTCATCGCGTCGCCGGATTTCTCGTCGTTCAGACTCGACCAGGACTCCGGAGGACTGGCGTCACTTGCAGCACTGTTCTCGGTCTGAAAATAGAAGATCGATTAACTGCCATGGACGGCAATTTTTTTTAGGTCTGACAAACCGTACATTTTTCTCGAGCCGGCGGTGTTTTCCATCCGAATTAAAATAAATTCATTCCAGAATTAAACTATTAAAACTTATCGATGGAGAATTGTTTTGAGAGACGTGTTTTCAACGTGGATTGCAAAGTGTTTATTATTTCGACATGCAATAATATTTAACGGGCTACCTCTACCTGGGTGGGTCAAAAAAAAATTCCAATAATATTTTGGTAATTCTTTAGATAAGTGACTTTTCCGAAAAAAAATGTTTTGCTACGTTCTCATTTATTGGGTTATAAATGATGATATTCAGTCGGGGGAAGCTGAAATTTTTCATTGACAATTTTTTTACGAGCAAAAAATTGTTAAAAAGATTTTCGAATTTTTCAAAAACCCAAACAAACCCAATATAGGCGTCGAAATGTTCAAAAATGCCCTATTTTATCACGTGTTTCCGCGAACTTCAAAGCCCCATAACTTTTTATGGGGGGTGAATTTCAGCTTCCCCCGAGTGAATATCACCATTTATAACCCCATAAATAAAACAATAGTAAAAAAAATGTTAGGCTCATTTTTCGGAAAAGTCACTTATCTAAAGAATTACCGCTACGGTTTCGAAAAGTCGGCCACGCGGTTGCAGCGCCATACTTCAAAACCCCATAACTTTTTATGGGGGGTGAATTTCAGCTTCCCCCGACTGAATATCATCATTTATAACCCCATAAATAAAACAATAATAAAAAAAATAGGCTCATTTTTCGGAAAAGTCACTTGTCTAAAGAATTACCGCTAACGCGTTTTTCTCGAAACACTGTTTTCAAAGTCGGTGAAGATGATATATTGAGAACCACTCGATGAATTGTTTCCAAATTTACAGGAGATGCGACAAGAAACATTTAACGGCCGGTGACGATCTCACTTTTTTCAAATAGATCTTCATTTTTCAATAGTTACGTAAAATAGACGACTTTTTCATAGATTTTGTATACTCGAGTTTCATTCTTCGCTCCGTTGTTAAAAAAAAGTTATTTTAAAAATCGACAATCGTCAACGACTTGCATTTATTCCTAACTTGAATAACCCGTTTGGTTTTTAGATTTCGGATGGACCGTTCAAGCTGGAGAGTGTCCACCGTCCAAAGTCGCGAAAAAAATTTCGTCATCTGCCGGCGGCCATGTTTTTGTTGTTTTCTGTATTTTCGGGTGATTTTTTTACAAAGGCTGTCAATATATGTACCTTCGTGTTAAAAAAAAATGGCAATTCGTTAGATTAGTGATTTTGCGAAAAATGAACGTAATTTTTTTTTAAGTATTTTCTCATTTATTGGGTTATAAGTGATGATATGCAGTCGGGAGAAGCTGAAATTCACCCTCCAATAAAAAGCATGCTTTTTATGAATCCAAACATTCATCGCTTTCGAACATCGGGAATTTTCGGGCATTTTGAACATTTCGACGTCTATATTGTTTGGGTTAAGGGGCCGTGCGATACTTTAAAAAAATCGATTTTTTTGTGGCTCCTTCAACAGTTTATACTTTCAAGAATATCATTATCATTTATATCATGTATATCAATATCATTTTATCTTGCAAAAATCGATAGTTAAATCTTTAAACGCGTTTTTCTCGAAATCGAATTTTTGAAATTTGCTGACATTGTAACTCAAAGAGCAATTATCCGATTGACTTGAAATTTGCACTGAGTACTCTTGAATATATTGTATAAATAAATAATATATAAATTAAAAATATATAGCCAAGTAGACTAGTAAAGCCCCTTACAGTATGGGTAAAAGTTAAGGGGTTTTGAAGTTCACGGAAACACGTGATAAAATAGGGTATTTTTTAACATTTCGACGCCTATATTGCATTTCTTTGGAAACAACAATTTTTCGGGAAAGTCATTCATCTAAAGAATTACCAAAAAAATGCGTTTTCTTTTCACAAACCGATTCCTAGAAGAAAATGTCGGAATTTCGTAATTTTTTTCGGTCCTCTAAGTAAATGTAGCCCCTTCAATGACAGAGTACCAACAGGTTCACTGTGCAAATTGTTCCTAATTCGGGAAAAAATTAATCAATTAGGGCGAATGTATTTGAATTCAAACTTGGCCACCTTGTCTCAAGACGTATCCTCGTTCCGTACAAAATTTCTATACAATTGAAGGACTGCGAGAAAACTTCAGCTCTCGCACCGTGTTTACGGTATATAAAATGTCTTAATCCCTTACCTTGTCCCATTGATGGCGCAGTCTTGAAAAATCATGATTGTTCGTGAACTCTTGGAACTGTCGATGTTTGGATTGCAGATTGGTATGCAGAGAGGCGACTTCCCTACACAAACTTTCTACCTAGCCACACATACACACCGATGCGTTAACAAAACAATAACCGATAAATCAAATACACGCCAATGTCTTTTTTTCTCCTTTCTCTCGTCCCGATAAAGCGTAAACAAAAATAAATATTTAGTGCAACGTAAAAAAAAAAGAAAAGAAAACATTGATGATACCGAAGACAATTTTTTTCTACTTGGTACACGCGAAAATACTTTGCTTGGACATCGCTTACATCAATGTCCCGTTACGAATAGACAACGATCAAGAAAAAAAGGCGAACAAAGTCTGTGATATTCCAAGGAAATTCATAAAAAGCATGCGTCGTTCAACACTCTTTTCCACTTAAAAATCAGCGACAATCGACAGTGTACTGACAGAACGTTGCCCGATATCTTACCTGTACCAGCTTCGCCATTATTTCTCATTAATTCATTGTTCGTTTTTTTTCTCAGCCCCTTAAGGAAATTCGTACGTTCGCGACTGCGTTCTCGGGACGTTTTTTTTTCGCGCTGGGTTTGACCAAATTTTGCGAAGGGGGGGGGGGGAATAAAGGGGGAAAACGATTGAAAGAAAAAAAGTTTCTTCGATGTCGATGTGTCTTTGATACTCGATGTGATTGGCACGTGTACGGGACTATTATACGAGTGCACGAGCGCGTGTTACTTGTGGCGAGAATTACGTGTCAAGTGTGTCGAGCGTAATCGTGGAAGATCCAAGACGAATTTTTTTAAGAAAAATTTATTAATCAACAATAGAGTATAACAATACTTTTCTCTTAAATGTTCTTTCTTTTTTTTTGCACTTGTTTCCTTCTTTTTTTTTTTTTGTAGTCGTGTCACATAACAAACCCATAGACATTCTATAGACGAAAGTTCCTTTCTTTCCACGCTCTATGTACATGTTCCTCTGATCACCTTCTTTTATACATCTCATCCGTCGTTATCTACGCAATTATTTATAAAACATTCCACGGGGACGAACTTCGTCGCGTTCGTCCGGCAACAAATCTCGCACGAATCACAATAAACGTATGACGATCTTGTTTACGTTACAGTACACATTTACCAGGCACCAAGAGTAATTAGCTTTCGTCGTCGCGCTATCGATATTTTAACTAAAATCACTGAAGTACAGACAAACATCAGGCCGCGGAAGAAAAAAGTTTATGCGAAAATATATAACTTTTTGCTTACTTTGTATTCGTATATTGCTCGTTTTCTACTCAAGTTTTCATATCCACGTTATTGATAGTCATAGAGAAACGTAGTCGAGTCAAAATTAACATTTTTTTTAAAGCTATCAATAAAATAAGACTACCGCTACTGCTGTTAGCTGTAGATTGGAGGGAATGAGCGACCAAAAAATAAATCCAAAAAAATAAAATTATAACACTATGTCGACGCTGCTTACGAAAAGTAACACGATTCAAAGTTCTTACGAAAACTAGCATAATTTTACTTTCGCCACGGTAACTAGCACGTTTCCATATTCACCGCGAAAACTAGCATCTTTCGGTTGTCACCGCGAAAACTAGCTTGTTCGATTTTCACTGTAAAAGGAGTAAGTTTAAAACCTTAAGGATCTCATCGCTCGTACAATCTAACCAAAAAGAGTTTTGGTGAGAATTTAAAGTCCTTCGTGCTCAGGTAAAAATCTGTAAAAATAAACCATTAGTATTTTTTTTTTAATATGACTTTTTTTTGCGTATTGACATTTTAATTTTATACTCGTTGCTTTTATTAATATTTTGATAATAAGTATCAATTAAAATCGATAGTAGTAATTTTCATAAAAAAATAATATCGAAATTGTAAATATAATCAAATATATATTGTGATTTTATATTAAAAAAGTAACGTTATTGAAAATATCATTCAACAAATTTACTGTAATCTTACAGATGGTTATCGTCGAGTATGTTTGAAAAATCTTGCTGATGTTCGATTGGAATTAAACCTCTGTCAAGCATGGGCTGTAAATCTTTTTTTTCTTGCTGCAAGAGGCAATTTTTTTTCTGACGTCTGTTTTAATTGGAACATTCGAACGTCGTCCATGTTTTTGTTTTTTAAAAGATTTTCAATTCTCGTCCTTGTTGATCTAAATCATATTTGACGTGGATTGTATCGACGTAAGGTTGAATGGATATTTCTCGAATACTTGCAATTTTAATTAAAGTCCAATGAACATTTTTTGAGAGGTCTGAAAAATCGTAAATTTCCGATTGCGGTCAAAGGAATTGGAGTAATAAAATACAGGCGAGGCGTAAAAAAGCATGGAAGAAAAGTCGGAAGCAATTCCAGTGTTACTGAAACATGTTAATTTTCGCGGTGAATATCGAAATCTGCTTCTTTTCGTGGTGGAAGCCGAAACGTGTTAGTTTTCGCCTTAAATATCGAAAGGTGGAAATTTTCTTGGCGAAAACCGAAACAAGCTAGTTTTTGCGGTGATATCAAACGCCTTTGTTCTCCTAAGAATTCTAAAACATGTAACTTTTCGTAAGCAGCGTCGATGTAAGAAAATATTGCGATTTTGTATTAAAAAAAAATAAACTTCTCGTCAGCTCCCGGCTGCACGACTAAAATAAATTATCTAAATCAATCTCAATCGGCTGATCTCGGTCCCCCTCATCCGGCATTAACAAAAACAAATGGAGAGAGCGAGAGCGAGAAAACTGTACGTTTTTTTTCCCACGTTCCATTGGCCAGATTCTTCATTACACTGGCAACATTCATAAAGGTCCTGAAGAAAGTTAAGTCTATTTCTTCAGGATATCATCGTCCATTCGATTGATGAATTTCATAAAAATTGCTACGAGTTATGATCGTTCTGATCGAAGCGATACGAAATAAACGTCGTTCGAACAAAAATAAATTTTTCTAACATGACACCTCAACGTAAATAAATAAATTGAACACATTTTCATATATTCCATGTAGTCTTAGAGTTCGATTTCTTAAATAACTAATTTTTCGTTCGGATGCTCCAACGGCAATGCAATTAATTTGCATTATGCAACATTCGGAGCGTTGAAACAGCGCGACTGAGCTGCTTGCGTATTTCAACCGTAATTGAAAATAGTTTATAATAAATATATTTTCGCATATGTTCTTTTTCCGGGGACGGTTTGAAAGCACAAACTATGCAAGTTTATCCAAGTTTTTCTTCTCTATCAGAAATATTTAAGCTCTTATGTCAGTTTTGTTAAAAAATAAGCCACATATATATATATATATTACTTTGTGGTTCCAGTCATTATAAGTTTGATACCCGCGGGCCCAAGACACCAGCCTGGGCAAGGAGTTCAAAAATCGAATTAGTTGACAAATCGAAATCATGTTGGCAAATAAAAAAAATCCATTTGCAATATTGTCTCTTCGATGATTTCATTCCTTTTTTTCGTAGTCGTCACATGTCCAACGGACAAACGTGAGAATAGATGATTATGTTGCCGGACAAACAGATGAGAACACCAAGTGCGACGAGGATGAGGTAAAACTGATACTTGACCGATATTACTGCTAATTCCGGTGACGGCGGTTCCGAATCACTTACTTGTGTCATCTCGTCTCGTCGCTCTTGCTCGAGAATACGTCGACGGCTTCGCAACTCTCGTTGTCTCGATTCCAACGCGGCTATTGCCTCGGCCCACTCTCGCCACTGAGCTCCCCATTCGCGTTCCAATTCTCTCTGAGCACCTTCGAGTGCCTCTCGTCTCGCCGTCCATCTTTCCTCGCGTTCCTCTTGTTCACGCTGTAGGCGAGCAAAATCAGAGAGTAATTAGCCAACGGTGGACGAAAATTTCTAGAGGATAACGTATGTTGTTCGCATTGCGTTCGATCATTGTTGTCTCATTCGCAAGGAATGATATCTGATCTTTTTTGGTAATCATTAACAAAGTGGACAATCTCACCGACGATCGTTATCTCGATATACAGGACGAGGCAACAACTATTGGCAGTAGAAATATGTTTCAAACTATCAGACTCAGGAACAAAACTTTTCCTACGAATAAAAAAAATTCTTTTTTACTATTATCGACAATAAATTCCTACAATTTTTATTCTTCTTTTATTTTTATTATTGAAGTAAATATTTTCTTGCCAATTTATGTTGTAGATTTTTAATAAGGATCTTAAAATTTTTCATTTTTGTAGCCAAAATCCGCCAAGAAATGGTTTGGCAGACTAAAAAAATGTGTTTTCGTTGCGTTCCAACTATGCAAACTTCAACGCTATTGAAGGACGCATAGTTCGAAGGGGGTCGTCGGGTGGTGGCTACGAGGTTCATCCAGGTGAAGGTGCTTTGGAGATTTCGAGGCCACGTCCATTTTTCAAATAAGACCACTATTGTTTTTTTTTTTTTTTTTTTTTTAATTTGATCAAAGCACTAAAAATACGTTCCCACACCAAATTCCAAGATGATGTATCAAGATTAAGGTATTCCTTTCACGAACCCAAATATTTTACACTTAACTGATTTTCGTCTATAATGAAGTAAAAATACATCCCAGTATACTGGTAAAATTTCAAGCCAAGTTACCGAACCTTTAACGAAAAATTACGGCCCTAAAAATCGTCTCACTTATACGGCGCTTTATGGACATGTCACGCTGGCCACATGTCTTTCCAATAATTTATACACTAAATAACTCTAGATGCCTAATACAAACTGCTCAGAGGTGTAAAAAAGTCCAAAGATTCCGTAACAACAATAAAAACAGAGGGTCACCGAACGTTTAAAGAAAATATTAATGTTAAAACTTGGAAAAGTGTGGTTAGCAGAAGAATTTTTGTAGCCGTGACGTTTCAAATAAATGTAAAAATGTCTCAATCTACTAAATTTGCGCGAATTTTGTCATTCTAGTTTATCGTTGTGTATAATAATCCATTATAACTTGTTTTTTTTATTAAGCGCAATTGTAATTTACCGACGATTCAGAAGGCCCTGCTTATGCCCCCACAAAATACGGCCCTCCGCGAAAGGAATACCTTAAGTATAAAAAAACGATTCAAAAAATAAATTTCAATGTTTTTTAGTCGAGAATCGATTTAAGGGGAGGTACCTGAGTAAACGGTGAGAAGCAGGTAAACTTCGGGAATTTTTATCTCAATAACTAATGTTTCGATTGTATCCGGTTTTTTTAAATTGGAAAATGTGTACATTGAGGAATGTTTAGGAATTTTTTAAAATAAATTCGTTGACTGGAAGCGAATCAAACGCGATTATCTCGAAACATAGTTTTCAAAGTCGGTGCCAGATGTATTTAAAAAACGGCTTGTCCGATTTTGTCCAACTTTGGATACAATATTCTTCGATAGTTTTTCCCATTCGCCACGTAGGGGTTTTTCATTTAATTGAACCATTGCTTTTTTCTGCAGTGTGTATGCAATCCAAAATCATCGGAAATTGCGAACGAAAAACGAGAATGTTAAAGTAAAACGGTGGCAATGCCGTCAAAAATGAAAATTTCAAAAAAATCTTACGTGGCGAACGAGAAAAACTGACCCGACTGACCACTGACGCCATCTGCCATCTTCATTCTGAAGCCCAAGTAGTATTGCTCGATCCCAAGTTTTGGCTATTCCGACCATTCGCCATTTTGGCCCATCCCTATTTCAACTGATCGACTTTTTGGTCCTTCGCTTTAATGAATTCGAACTTGTAAACTGTCGTGATATTTACAATTCGACGATTTCACGTCTCGAATCGTTTGGTGTATACAGGGTGAGGCACTAACTGTTGCCACCTTGAATATCTCTGTAATTATCGACGTCACAAAAAAATGTTTGATACAAAAGTTGTACCGTACGAAAGGGGTCATCAAATGCGACCATTTTTTTTATCTCAGTGGAGGCGCTGTCGCACAGTAAAGGTCACCTCCACTTCTTAAAATGCGACGGTACATTTTTTTCAACTATCTTGTAGAGCATCGAAAAGTGCATAAAAAACATTTAAGGGCCAAAGTCGTTCAAGGTCATTTAAGATAAAAAGGGACATGAATTTTATTTTTATGGGAAATTACCTTTATTCACAGTAGACGTTCAAAGTGATTGCCATTGGAATCAATGCAGT
This sequence comes from Ophion obscuratus, assembly GCA_964007375.1. NCBI lineage: Eukaryota > Metazoa > Arthropoda > Insecta > Hymenoptera > Ichneumonidae > Ophion > Ophion obscuratus. The sequence goes on along the minus strand of OZ023312.1, from coordinate 38,892,264 downwards.
ATTGCAATCTCCTCATCACGGATTGTGTAGAATTTCTTATCACTTCGGCACTTATCGAATCACAGGCTCGAAGAATTCTCTCACGCATATCATCCAGCGTAGTTGGACGTTCTTTATAAACAAGATCATTCAAGTATCTCCACAAGAAAAGTTGGAAATCTCTTTTGCAATTAATTTCTAGCTATCAGCGAAAAATGTGCCAAGCACCCATCGTGTTGATACCACATTCCGTTTCTTGTTTCTAAAGGTATTTCTTCCAATAACGGACCTAATGTTTCTTGAAGGAATGTGGTGTACTTCCTACCATTAAGATTCCCTTCGATGAAATAAGGGCCTATGATTCTATCCACAATAATCCCACACCATACATTAACCGACCACGGTCTTTGGTGTGCAACTTGCCGCAGCCAATGTGGATTTTCAGTTGACCACAAATGCATGTTATGCAAGTTAATATTTCCATGATTCGTAAATGTTGCCTCATCAGTAAATAAAATCCGATTAATAAATGAGTCATCTCTCTGAATCTGGCGTTGAGCCCATCGGCAGAATTCAGTGCGATTCATGAAATCCGTACCAATTAATCCCTGGTGGAGACTGATGTGGTAAGAATGATATTTATGACGATGTAGACCACGTAGAATACTTCTTTGGCTTACGCCAGATTCCCTCGCAATTTGACGAGAACTCGCACAAGGGTCTCGATGAACGGCGGCAAGAACACCAATTTCCGTTTCTTCGTTAGTAACTCGCTTTTGTCGGTTACTTTCCCGACGGGTTAAGGATCCAGTTGTCCTCAGTTTAGTGTACAAAATTTGAAATGTACGGCGTATAGGATGAGAACGTTCAGGAAATCTTTCAGCGTATAAGTCTCTAGCTCTCACTGCATTTTTCTGACATTCTCCGTAAATTAGAAGCATATCAGTTTGCTCTTCAAAAGAAAACATCATTTACATTCGCTTGATTCATTAATACTAGTCTCACCATTCTTACTATCGTTATCTTGGGTTCGTTTGGGCGAAACATTGTACAATGTTCCGTGTACATTGTAGGTTTGGTGCCGTTCTTTACATACAAGACAATGGCAAGACTTCGGCGATAAGTGCCGAAAGTGATAAGAAATTCGTGATGAGGAGATTGCAATATTGCATTGATTCCAATGGCAATCACTTCGAACATCTACTGTGAATAAAGGTAATTTCACATAAAAATAAAGTTCATGTCACTTTTTTTATCTTAAATGACCTTGAACGACTTTGACCCCTAAATGTTTTTTATGCAGTTTTCGATGCTCTACTAGATAGTTGAAAAAAATATACCGTCCCATTTTAAAAAGTGGAGGTGACCTTTACTGTGCGACAGCGCCTCCACTGATAAAAAAAAATAGTCGCATTTGATGACCCCTTTCGTACGGTACAACTTTTGTTTCAAACATTTTTGTGTGACGTCGATAATTACAGAGATATTCAAGGTGGCAACAGTTAGTGCCTCACCCCGTATATACAGGCGAATCGATATTATATCTCTAATTATTTTGTTAAATCTGATATTTGTTTTCGCTATAAATCAACTTCGAGATTTTGGTATTCACAATTTCGATTAACTATTTTACAGACTATCATAAGATTGATCTATCTATATTGGAACGTTCGTCATTACTGAATTCGAAATTTCGGTCCTTGTGAATATCGATCGTTCGAATTTCCGATCTCCACCCGGTCAAGTTCGTTAGCGAGCTTACCCACTTTGTGTATAATGTAAATATAAATAATCTCGGAATTTCCATAGAATTCCCATTTTCCAAGCCTCCCGAATTCACAATCGGGCCTCAATATCAGCTTCAATGGATAGGTTTAAAAATGGATTCCGATGTTTGAAAAGCGCTAATGTCCCGCAGGATTTCCAAACAAACTCATCGATTCACCTTGAAATCTTCTTTCTCCTTGATGAGAGCAGCTTTTTGTTGCTCCAATTCCTCGATCGCGCGTAGATCCTCGCTCGAATTGAGCAAGTTATCGCTGGAGGAGGAGACGTGAAGATCGGATACGCTCCAGCTGAGCAGCGACAGCCGCGACAGATTGACCACGGTTGATTGTAAATTGCCGTTTCCTATGCCGCCCTCCTTTCGCAATTTCGCAGCTTCGACCGGATCGTTGTAACGAAACATGTTATTACGGCCGAGCAATATTATGCAACCTTGGGAGAGTCTCGTGGGTTTGTCGACCTGTGCTGTATTGATCCAACAGTGGGAGGACAAGGGATGAAGGGTCGCGACACCAGACACGAGCTCTACGACGCAATGCTCGGAATCGACGTCGACCCCGGTCAACACGATATCCTGCATCGTCGAGGCTTCCTCCGTGCCCACCAGCGTTTTTCCCTCCTTCAGATGATACAGGGTCACACCGGTGCTCAAAAGATCGTCGTCTATGCCAACCAGATGCGGCATTTCCGAGTCCAGCACGACACCGACGCCGCTCTTTCGCAGTCCGAGAGCACGTTGCTCCTGCAATATTTGCTGCGTCTCTCGCCACTTTTCCGCCCACTCTTCCGTCAGTACCTTCTCCTGCTCTTGCTTCTCGTGAATCTGCGCTAGTAGTACCTTCTGCTGGGGTGGTCTCTCCAAACTCTGCTGTCGGGAAAGGAAAAAAGTTCTCGTAAGTTTCAAAATTGGCGACAAAATTGGCGACAAAATAGAGCTGCACCCTTTGGAAGTTTCAGGGCGTTAAGGGGCCAGTCCACTTTGAAAATTAAAAAAAATCGAAAACAAGCAAGACTTGACGAAATCGACGATGATGAGCAATCAGAAGGGATTTTGTACGGTGCAGGAATTGCCGATTGTGTTTAGGTAAGAGTTTTTCATAGTATAAACTTCAAACGCGTTTTTCTCGAAACAATGTTTTCAAAATGTAGCTCCATCGTATCTCTAAAACTAATAAACCTATTCTCTTGAAATTTGAACCACATATTATAAACATGATTCGCAACAAGATGACCCTCGATGGTTTTAAAATTTTGATTTTTACTCTTTTTTTGCGACAAACTGCGAAAGAAACGCGTTTTTATTTACTTTTTTCGATTTTCATCTGCCATTTTTTTTTATTTTTTGGTAAAACTTTATATCCGAGAGTCATTTTGTAGCTGGTGTCATACTGAATCTAATGGACTTTGATTTTTTTGTTGCAGACAAGCCGTTGCCGAGGTGTGATGGAGCTACCTAGCCCACTTATTTTTGAGGCCTTACGTTAAACTGTAGTTTTAGTACTTAAAAATGAATTAAATATTTTTTAAATGTATTTCAATACTTTTTTTATCAAGCCAAACAACTTTTATATTCATGTCTTTTATAAAATCCTCAAAAAAAATGGCGAAAAGAGCCTTTTTTGGTGGCTACAAAGTGGACTGGCCCCTTAAGAGATATCACCACGCTAGGATTTTGGGAAAAATGTTTTTTATTTGGCTTAAAAATACTTTGCGGTCATAAAAGCAATATGCAATTCGTTCTGTAGCGATTTTTTTGGTTGTTAAGGTTCAATTATCGATTTTGCCGCAGCGCCTCGGACTTCTTTCAAGCGCCTCGTACAACTTTAAGGCCTTAGGCCACTCTAGAGGCCGAAAAATAGGGTATTTGGGGATTTTTTTTTCAGAAAAACTACAAAATAAATCGAGCTTACAAAAAGGGTGCTTATCATACATATCAGTGACTGTATACAATAATTTTTTTGAAGCGATTAATTTCAAAATGGCGGCTGTGCAGCGTTTATCTCAAAACTCCATTTTTTAAATTGGCCGGAAACATAACTCAGACAATTTTCAACCGATTCACTTGAAATATTGAATATATCTTGAAAAATACATTCCCTATGTTCCCTATGTTCCCTGTTCCCTATGTTCCCTAACAATTATCTGACGATTTTTTAGGCAAATTTTTCATTTTCTAAAAATTTGCCGTAAAAATCGTTAATAACAAATGAACTATGCAATATAAAAGAAAATCCTACATACTTCCATAGACAATGTATTCTTTAAGATATATTCAACATTTCAAGTGAATCGGTTGAAAATTGTCTGAGTTATGTTTCCGGCCAACTTAAAAAATGCAGTTTTGAGATAAACGCTGCACAGACGCCATTTTGAAATTAGTCGCTTAAAAAAAATTATTGTATACAGTTCCTGATATGTATGATAAACACCCTTTTTGTAATCTCGATTTATTGTGTAGTTTTTCTGAAAAAAATCCCCAAAAACCTTATTTTTTTGGCCTCTAGAGTGGCCTAACCCCTTAAGGAGTAAGGCCACTGTAACGGCCCAAAAAAAAAGGTTTTTTCACTAATTTTTTGCTCCCGAAATTGAAGGTATTTGAAAAAAAGCTTTTAATGGTGTTATCGGGCATACTTTAAACTTTATTATAAAATTTTTTTACAGTAAAAAAAAACAAAATGGCGGTTTCACAGCTATCTTCCCGGGACATGTTTTCAAAATGGCACGCAGCATAACTCGAACAATTTTCATTTTTTTTACTTGAAATTTTAACCAGATGTGAACATTTACATTATCTTGAGAATGTCGATCGGAATTTTCAAGAACTTTATTTATTGATTTTTTATTAACAAAAAACTTGCCGTTTTTTTCGTCAAAAATCCATTTTTTTTTTCAAACGCACGCCAAATCCACAAAAATTGATACTTTTTAAAATCCGATCGACATTCTCTAGCTATAGCCCTCTAGATTAATGGTTTTTTTTTTGTTCTAGATTCAAAAGTGCACCAGTGGTGCTGCGTGCCGCGGAGCCCTGGAAGCAAAACATGTCCCGGGAAGATAGCTGTGGAACCGCCATTTTGTTTTTTTTTACTGTAAAAAAATTTTATAATAAAGTTTAATGTATGCCCGATAACACCATTAAAAGTTTTTTTTCAAATACCTTCAATTTCGGGAGCAAAAAATTAGTGAAAAAACCTTTTTTTTTGGGCCGTTACAGTGGCCTTACTCCTTAAACGCGTTTTATTCGAAACCACTTTGTTTCAAACTGGGAGGACGGATTACTCGAACACCTTCGCATGGATCGATTTGAAATGTTCATAGTAGCTTCACAATTACGTTCTCTATGGGAGTACGTAGCCGTTTTTTGATTAAATGTAAACTTTTTTTTTATAAACAATTTACTGCTTATTTTTTGGGACAAAAATCGATTTATTTCTTTCAAAGTGCGCTATTTTTTCAAAATTTGATTGAAAAAAATCCCTTCGTAGTCACATAGCTAATAATATATAGATTATAATTTTTTTTGGTTTTTGTTCCAGGTCTTATACTTTACAAGAAAACCGTCCCTCCGTGAAAAAATTTCCTATATTGTGAAAAAAATGAAATGAAAAATTTCCTATACCGTGAAAAAATATTCCTATAACCGTCCTATTTGTAAAAAACGCGTTTTTCACGATGGGCTCTGTCACCGCCATTTGTATGAAAAATATAATAAATGTTTTTTTTAAATACTTCAATATGTGTTAAATAAACCCTCTCAAAAGGAATCCTATTGCTTTTTTATACTCCCAAAATAAATTGTCAAAGTTAGGCCTTATTTTCTGCAGCTAGAGCGGTGTTATCCCATAAGGCAGGATATACATTTAGACGGCGAAAAATTAAGCAATTTGGAAGGATTTTTTTAACTAAGAAATAATTATTCTACATTTATCAAACTGTAGGTATACTTTAATAGTATATTTAAGTATGCAAAATAATTTTTTTTTTTAAATTCATTCTTCATCAAAATGGCGGAGCTGTGGCACTGTTACAGCAAAGTTGTCGCAGGGTTTGCGAATCGGCCTGAAGTCTAACTTCCCGTGGACTTTGATTAGCACAAAAAGTTAAAAAAAATTCAGTACCAACATGTATAGTTACTACTTGACAGTAATTAAAATGAAGAAAAGGCAAATTTAAGAGAATGGCACGCATTTACTAAAAAAAATCAACATTTCACGCAAAATTTCTGTAGAATTTGGATTAAAAAGTAGTTTTTTTTTCTCCAATTCTCGTCAAGTAAAAGGTAGCAATATTATCAATATTTCCAGCAAGTTTCACCTCAATCGGCTTAATAGTTTTCGAGTAATCCTGCACGCTAATTTCAAAAATGGAATTTTGAGAAAAACGCGTTTGTAGTTTATGCCCGATCCGAATCCGAGCGGCGAGGCACAGCGTTGACAAGCTGTAACGTTTCAAGTTTTTTAAATTTCACTTTGAAACTTACGGGATTAAATTTTGCATCGTTGGAATGCAACAAAAATTAAAGTTAATTATTTTTTTTATCACTATTCATAATCATATGTGGCGAATTTGTTATAGATGGCAGAATAAGAATATGAAAAAATGTTTGCGTATATTTCGTAACTTAAATCTGACAAAGGAAACTTGGAAAGTTCAAAAAAATTATTTTCGTTGGATTCCAACGATGCGAACTTCAAAGTCATTAAAACTTTGGGAAAATATTCTACATATGTAGTTCTATCGTTAAAAGAGAAAAAAAAGAAATCAATTTATTGATCGTTGTAAATGTATATCTCGCCTTAACCCTTTCAATACGGCGAAAAAATGAGTTTAGTGCGCCTCATTACCGAGAACAGTTATTTCTCCTCCAAGTGATTATTACGATGAAATAACTTTTCTGTCTGAAACTTGCTCAATAAGGGTGCGGATTCGTCACCACTAAAATGCGCCTATGTTTTTCAGTAACTGGGACATATGTTGTCCCAGTCGTGATTTCAAAATGTTCCCAGACTGGGACAGCATATGTCCCATTAGGTGTGAAAGAGTTAAGGAGGCTGAATCGTTAACCACAATCCAAGATTGAAATTTTTAAATTCGTGGTATTGTCTAGACTAAACTGAGTCTTTATGATTTTTTTTTAATTATTTCACCACCAACCACCAGAGATAAGAAATACTTTAAGGGGCTATACCAGCGTGACACTTTCAAAAAATCCATTTTTTGCCTTTTTCGACAGTTTATACTTTCAAGAATATCCTGTAAAAATTTCAAGGCCGTATCTCTAATAATTTTATCTTGCAAAAATCGATAGTTAAATATTTAAACGCGTTTTTCTCTAAATGAGATTTTTCAAATTTGCTGACATTCTAACTCAAAGAGCAATTATCCGATTGACTTGAAATTCGAACTGAGTACTCTTGAATAGATTTGCTCTACAATGACGTAGGATATTTTTGATTGGATGAAAATTGACGATTTGGCATTGAAAAAAATGACCATTTTATAGGCAAGAAAACAGACTTTTTTCATAACTAAGCTATTTTGTTAGATTTTGATATTTTTCGAAAATCCTACGTCATTGTACAGGAAATACCTTCCAGTTTAACGACATTTTTTCCTTTTTCGGTTTCAGCTACGCAATCGGCCGGAATCATGTCAGCAGTGGAGGAACTTTTTTTCGCGCCTTCGAAGGCAGCGTATAAGTCGCTTGGATCTCAATATTTTTCTATGAAAAAATTATGTAATATAGGTCAAATATAGTCAAATATATTCTTAATTTTCCGTAACATTTAATAGAGTACTTTTCTTCCAAAAAATTCCCGAATATCACCCAAATTTTCAGCGTTGACACTGGTATAGCCCCTTAATGTATGTAATTTTACGTGCGGTTAGATGGGCAAGACGTTCACGCTACGGGTGATGTACTTTTTTTGGCTGTTTAGCACCATTTCTAAACCGTTGTTAGAAATCCGTTGTTAGAAATGGTTTATCTAAACCATTTCTAACAACGGATTACCGCAAACTAAACCTTTGTAAACATTTTGAGAAATCCCCCATCTTGCCCATCGTAAACTATATATATTCAATATTGAACCATCAAGGTTTCATGAAAGATTACGAATCTTGGCTGGCGAATGAAGAGCATTGCTGCCTTGCTTAATGTCCGCCAAGTGGCCGTATTTCGGCAACTCTTGATATTAATTGATGGTAATAATAAATAATCTCGTGACATAAATAGAAATAGGCAACATTATAAATGACTCAAAATTTTATTATGATTTGTATGAAAACGCTGACACAGTTTTAAAAAAATAATAATCATCGATAATATACTTTTTAAAGTTGGTAGTAACGCAAATATTTTCTTATTTTTGTAATAAAAATACGAAAATGCATAATTTTGCCTTTTAATTATATATTTTATGAAAAATTAGCATCTGCGGAATAAATCTATGTCTCGTATGCATTTTTTTGAGGTTTATTTTCTTTAAATGCATAAATTGTCGTTTGACTCAACTGGACCGCTCCAACCTCTTTAATTCATGATTTTTCTTCACCGCTTGGCTTCACGTATGGGCTACGGTGTTTCGATTTTTTCGGAAAACCCGAAGTACGAGAAAAAAACATTCTTAAAACTGTACCATTTTTTCAAATAAATTGATGAAAAGTGAATGACGTAACCACAGATTGAAGAGTTCCTAATGTTTTTGGTTTCTTCGGGAATCTTCAAAGTTGCGTCAATCACGTTCTCCGAATTCGTCATAGAAATAGAACAGTTGACAAAAAAAATCAAGACCAGCGTGATTCACATATATCTAAATAAAAAAAAAGCTAGACAGTTTAGAATTGCCTCATTGCTAAACCGAAATAGCTGCAGCAATGGCTCGAACTAACGACATCACCTCTAAATGACTGTAGCGCTAATTAGAAATTCGACAAGCCTCAATGACAGCCTCACTTCGAGTAATCTCTGAGAAACCAATCTCTTCTAATAAATTCGAACGATTGCGTAACGCTCGTATCGAATGTTAGCACAATAGCTGAAATCGTTGCTGTTTTTGACTGATTTATTTTCGGGCGCCTCCGCGGTAAAGCCAACCGAATATTTTTGTAAACGCACCGGCCGGACTATTCTCAATGTTACAAATTCTGGCACGTTGTATCTCTCGAAATAAAAGAAAAATTACGTAGGAAACCTCTCCGAAGGGGGGAAATAAAATATAATTCATATGGATCAGTGACGCACGAGAGATATGGGAGGAGTGATCGAGAACATCTGCTCAGCCGGAAGTGCAGACAGATTGGAGGAAGAAAACCGATTGAGTGTGTCTCACGCAATTTCAAAATCGAAAAAAATATGAATTATCTTAAAAAAGTATGCGAGATAATCCATGATGTATTAAGGGGTTAGGCTAGAGGCAAAGTGGGAACAGTGGCAACAGTGGATACACTGAACCTTTTCTGTTTCTCAGAAGTGGACAGGTTTATATGTGCGTCTTTTTCACATTAGAACCGCCCTCGGATTCCAATAGGTTTGAACCTGTCCTTGAGTCGCTCCCGCGCATTTCGGTTGTGAGAGGTGATTTTATATTTTTGGTGTCAAAAGTTGAAAAACCTGCTGAGTTTGTATGTTGTTTGCTTCTTTACCTATCGCAGTTATGTTCGAAGTCATTGTTCTCCCGCAATATACAGCTATATTGCGGTATCTGAGCATTGTGTTTGTTAACCTAAGAAAAATAGAAACTTGTCAGTACCGGCTTGAGAAAAAACGAGAGGGTCGGTCCACAGTGGCTCCATTTTTCGAGGTACACACAGGTAAGTCATAATATTAATATTTTCGCGTTGTGATATAGATAGCGACTGACACTACCTCATTAGGTAGGTACTCATTGTTGATTAATATTCAATAAATGATTGTGATTGATCGCATAATATGCTGTTTTTTTTAATTAATTTTTCAATAGTTTACTGTACAATACCCCCCATTGTATAGACAAAAGCACTCCATTACCTACAAGTGTACAGTGGATCAGGGTAATTTTCGTCAAAATTTGCTTGATTTTGAAATTTTGTTTGACAGTGAAATTAGGCATGTTTCACTGTGTCACCCCCAAATACACAGTGGATCAAATCCCATTTTTTTAAAATCGTTATTATCTCAATATCTATTGGGTTAGGCCGTTCAGTGTCTTTTAACAAAATGAAGCCATTGAACACACCTCACGTTTAGTCAAGGTTTCATTGAGATTGTGTGGACGGTTAGGCAGCTATAGACCTCTGAAAAAAATGAGTCACTGGTCCCACTCTGACCCTACTGTGAAAATGAAGAACGCTCGTTCGTCGCCGGAGGCAACTCAAATTGAAGAGGAAGTTCCAACATAGGGTGCAGCAATCGCATATTGAGGGTAAACTTTTGATTACAAACGATAGAATTGCTGGTAAAACTTTAAACGTGTTTTTCTCGAAACTATATTTTTCAAAACGGTGTACATGATTCCTCCACATCTAGTAAACGGATTGACTTGAAATTTGGTTCACTTACTCACGAGGAACATCACTCAAGGATGCATTGTCCGTACATTTACTACCAAAAGTAAGTTTCGGTGAGAATTTTGAGTATTTTGCGATATCATTAAGGGGCCAGTCCACTTTAAAATTTTCAAAACATCGAAAGCAAGCGAGACTTGAAGAAATCGACGATGATGAGCAATCAGAAGGGATTTTGTACGGTGCAGAAATTGCCGATTGAGTTTAGGTAAGTGTTTCTCATAGTATAAACTTCAAACGCGTATTTCTCGAAACAACGTTTTCAAAATCTAGCTCCATCGCATCTATAAAACTAACAAACCGATTCTCTTGAAATTTGAACCACATATTGTAAATATGATTCGCAACAAGATTACCCTCGATGGTTTTAAAATTTTGGTTTTTACTCTTTTTTGCGAAAAACTGCGGAAAAAACGCGTTTTTTAAAACTTTTTTCGTTTTTCATCTGCCATTTTTTTTATTTTTTAATAAAACTTTATATCCAAGGGTTATTTTGTAGCTGGCGTCATACTGAATCTAATGGACTTTGATTTTTTTGTTTCAGACAAGCCGTCGCCGAGGTGTGATGAAGCTACCTAGCCCACCTATTTTTGAGGCGTTACGTTAAACTATAGTTTTTTTACTTAAAAATGAATAAAAATGAATTAAAAATTGTTTTTTTATGGATTTCAAGAGTTTATTTATCAAGCCCAACTTTTATATTCATATCTTTTATAAAATCGTCAAAAAAATCGCGAAAATAGGCTTTTTTCGTGGCTCCAAAGTGGACTGGCCCCTTAAAATCTGAAAAAATCAATCGTATTGAAGATGCTGAGAACATTGGTTTTAAATAATAAGAATGACAAAAACGTATAAATAAATGGTTTAAACAAGAATTTGTTCGAAAAATCTCCGGTAAACTTGATTTTTTGTGACATTAAATGAATTATGATATTCTTCTGAATACATATGATTTTTTTGAAGAATATTCTCTCTATTTCGAAAATCCCGTTTTTTGGAATTTTTCCGAGGCTGTACCTATGACACTGTTCGTTCATCACCCCGGACACTTCTTGGATTTGATATGGAACATTGCTCCGAAAACATATTGAAAAATTTGTGACTTTCAACCATTTTTTTTATTTGAAAAATTAAAATTAAAGTAGAAAGAAAAATCTGCAAAAAATGCATACCTGTTCATACCTATAAAATCTACGAACCCATTTTATAATATAAATTAATGTTTTGAGTGAATCACTTTTTCATACGAAAAAAAATTGTTAAATTCACACATGATTTTATACCCGTTACTGTGGCCTAAGCCCTTAATAAAGTTGGTACACAACTTTCTTAATCAAGTTGTGTCAATAAAGTTGGTACACAACTTTGTACATACAAATAAATGTCCAAACGATTTTTCAATCATCCTACTTATTCCTTCAAAATTGATTTGTTTAAATAACCCCAGATTTTCGTTTCGCCACAGTAACGTAACCCCTTTACCTAAATCTTGAATTTCCAAGATGTCAATATTTGACACGTACTATTTTTTAAATACTGTCCAAAATGGCAGATAGTAAGTTGCCAAATAAAAAGTAGTTTTTCTTATGTTTTTTTTTTCGAAACTACTAAGGACAATAATTTGATAAAAAATACTCGCTGATCACTTTTTTTCGTGAATTATTTCGCATTTTCAAGCCAAACAGTCATAAGACTAGACGATGACAAAATGATACAGGTACCGAGTAACTACGAGACCCCAAAAACTCAACCGTAGTAAGAAAAATATACTCGCCATATCCTTGCCGATGAGTGACTTCAATTTTAAGATTTCTTCTCTGAGTTCTCTGATAAGCTTGACATTCGGATCCTCGTTAATCGTCGGCTTGTTTATTATATTTTTCGCTCTGTTCGCATATCTCAAGGTGCTTAGAGTCTCGCCGTAATTACAATCGGCCGGACTTATCGCGGCGATCATAATAGTCTTTGAGTTACCACCGAGGGAGTCTTTGAGCAACCACGTGAGCACGCTGTCACGATAAGGTATGAAGACATTTTTCCTCGAACAATTCGAGTCAGCGCTCGACGAGCTCACCTCGGCCAGAGCCGATATCACAGAGCCGAGTGTAACGAGAGATTTGTTTATGTGAGCACCTTCCTTCAACCGTTGACCCGTTGCTCCGGTAGCGTTGGCTCGTTCGCTTCATTAACATAAACAAAAACGAGATATTTCTATTTCTGGAGAACAAAAATTGGAGATAATTAATTCGGCAGTCGACATCGCCCGAACGTTAAAGAAGGTCGGAGCGTTAGCCACAATCCAAGGTTAAACTTAATAAAAAAAAATACATGTTATTGTTCAGACTATACTGAGTATTTGCGAATTTTTTGAACTTTTTTCACCACCAAAGACCAGAGATAAGAAATAGTTTAATGTATATAATTTAACGTGCGGTTAGATGGGCAAGACTTTCACACTAAAGGTTATGTATTTTTTTTTTGTTATTTAGCACCAAGATAAACCATTTCTACCAACGGATTAATGCAAACTGACCTTTGTAAACATTTTTTTAAAAAATTCTCATCTTGCCCATCGTAAACGATGGGCCAATAATCTCGTGACGTAAATATGAATAGGCATAATTATAAATTACTCAAAATTTCATTGTGAATTGTATAAAACATTCGTTGTCGTAGTTTTTTCATAATAATCATCGATAATGTTATACTTTTTCAAGTTGGTAGTAACACGAAAGTTTTTCTACTTTACGTAATAAAAATATTAAAATGCATAATTTTGCCCTTTAATTATATATTTGAAAAAATTAGCATATACAGTATAAATCTGTACCTCGTATGCATTTTTTTGAGGTTCATTGAAAAAAAATGAATAAACCGCTATTTGACTCAACTGAATCGCTCCAACCTCCTTAAAACCGTAGACACAATTGTTCTTTCTTCAGGCACGGACGCAAAAATTTATTTCTTTAGGTACAGGAATTGCAAGCAAACTTTTCGAAGTTGGAAAACGCAATGTACATGGGGCATTTCACGCCATTTTTCCTAGCCCGTAACCCCAACCATTTTTTATTTTTCGGATCTTTTTTTGTAAAATTGCACCCCATGAATGGAATATTCACACCAATTTTTAGATTTTTATCTCTTCTCTTTTAAGAGTTATAATTTTCCAAAAAAAAAATGTCGATTTCGGAAGTTTTGGAAACGTTTAAACGCTCATAACTCCAGAACTAATTGAGATATCGACGAAAAAAAAAGATTTTTTATTCAAAATAATTGTTTTCTTTAAATTCAGGACAATTTTTTTAAAAACCATTTCAGGCCTGTCAAAGCCGAATGGGAAATCACAAAAGCATTGATAGCATTATTGGTGATCAAAATTATAAAAATATTCGCCAAAAAATATGATTAATATGACAAAAAGAATAATAGGAAAAATGGGCCCACGACTAGTCTTTAAAATCATAGAATGGGTCACTCTATTTCAGAGGATTTTTTGAAAAAAATAAAAAAGGGGAATCATTTTAAAAGAAAATAGTTTTCACTTTAGAATAAAAAAAACGTTGACATTGATAATTGATAATATTTTTCATATTTTTTAACGAAAGTATACTTGAAAGTGAAAAAAAAATTATGTATCGACATTTGTCCATATCTCAATCAGTTCAGCAGTTATCGACGTTTAAACGTTTCCAACACTTCCGAAATCGATATTATTTGCAAAATTATAACTCCCAAAAGAAAAGAGATAAAAATAAAAAAATTGGTGTGGGTGTTCCTTTCATGGGGTACAATTTTACAAAAAAAATCAGGAAAATCACAAATGGTCGGGGTAACATGCTAGGTGGTGGGCATGGAATGCCTCATATACAATTACGAACATCGAATGATTTACTTTCGATTGCAGTGATTTTTTTTTCCTCCAAAAACACATTTTTCTGCTGTCACGATAGATGACAGCCGGAGGAAACATTCATACACCAGAGTGAAATTTTTAAATAATTTGAAAGGATTCTTTCTGCCACTGTAGTTACATCAATATTGCCTAAACACGGGAATGGCTACATTGATTACATTGACTGTTTATTAAGACGAAAAAGCAGAAGTACCTTTCAGCAATTTAAGCAATTCATCAAATATAAAGCAATTTTTATTATTTAACCCTTTCACGCTAATACCCATGATATGGGTGTAATTAAAATTAGTATTATTAGAATTCCTATCTTCAAAATCTAAAATATAGATCAATAGTTTAGATCTGTGCAAATATGGTTTTCCAATTAAGGGGCCAGTCCACTTTGAAAATTAAAAAAAATCGAAAGCAAGCAAGACTTGAAGAAATCGACGATGATGAGCAATCAGAAAGGATTTTGTACGGAAAATTTACAAATTTTTATTCCTTTTATTTTTTGTTTAATATATTTGAAACTTTTAATATATTTGACCTTTTAATATATTTGAAACTTTTATTTTTCAAATATATTATTCTGCACGGGTGTAACTCAAAAGTGGCAATTGGTTCAATCGGTCCATTATATAGTTCGAAATCTATATTCTTCGGAAGTACGAAAAATCGTGCAGTTCTTCGATATCGTAGCGAGAAAATGTACCTTCCGGCCAGATCGACTAGGTGGACCTTGGAAACCGTTTCCGAGGGCAAGTTACCCTCCGAAAAGCCAGCCTGCACGAACGTTATTGTGAATATAGCGTGACTTCTGCTGCTGACGTCATTCATATTTGTGCTGGCGGTTGTTCTGTGCGTGTTACCTCTGACCATGCATTCCTGAAAAATGTTCAAGATCATTCGTTTTTCCTTCAAGTACTGGAAGTCAAAAATTGGCAAAACGCACTTTTCTATGACGTTGAAGTTCGCATCGTTGGAATACAATTTTTACATGCGTTTTCAACATATTTAAGATAGAGGCAAATCGCTCGAAAGTTTTTCAAGATACTTATTTGAGATCCACAGGTGAATATCCAGGGAAAATAAAAATTAAGCAGTACAAGAAAGAGAATGAAGTATGACAATACTTTTCTTTGCATGTATGTCGCTCGACGAATTATTGGCATTCCTCACATTACTTTCACATCTCATCGGCCAGCCTCTACTCGATTATTTATAAAATACTCCACGGGGACAATTTTACTTTTGAACGAAGCTTAAAATTACTGGAATACAGGTAAAGATCGGCTGCGAGTTGGATATTAAAAGTTTTATATCAATGCAATATAAGTTAAGGGGCCAGTCGACTTTGAAAATTTCAAAAAATCGAAAGCAAGCAAGACTTGGAGAAATCGACGATGATGAGCAATCAGAAGGGATTTTGTGCGGTGCAGGAATTGCCGATTGAGTTTTGGTAAGAGTTTTTCATAGTATAAACTTCAAACGCGTTTTTCTCGAAACAACGTTTTCAAAATCTAGCTCCATCGTAACTCTAAAACTAATAAACCGATTCTCTTGAAATGTGAACCACATATTGTAAACATGATTCGCAACAAGATGACCCTCGATGGTTTTAAAATTTTGATTTTTACTCTTTTTTTTGCAAAAAAACTGCGGCAAAAACGCGTTTTTTAAAAACTTTTTTCGTTTTTCATCTGCCATTTTTTTATTTTTTCATAAAACTTTATATCCAAGGGTCATTTTGTAGCTGGTGTCATACTGAATCTAATGGACTTTGATTTTTTTCGTTTCAGACAAGCCGTTGCCGAGTTGTGATGGAGCTACCTAGCCCACCTATTTTTGAGGCGTTACGTTAAACTATAATTTTTGTACTTAAAAATGAATAAAAATGAATTAATTTGTTTTGAATGTATTTCAAGACTATACATCAAGCCCAACAACTTTTATATTCATATCGTTTATAAAATCCTCGAAAAAAATCGCGAAAATAGCCTTTTTCGTGGCTCCAAAGTAGACTGCCCCCTTAAGGGATCATCACAGTGTAAAATTGTAAAAAAAAAAATATTTTTTTGCACTATCCGTCAGTATAGACGGTTATAAACATGGACCTGGCATCGTCGATTGATCGTAAGTACACAATTTATATGAAAATTCCGCACTCGAAAGTTTAAACGAGTTTTTCTCGAAAAGTCGTTTTTCTAAATGGTGTACACTTTCAATGGAAGAGTTTTCAAGCTATCCGTCTCAAATTTTGACACAACATTCTTCACGCGATTCTTTATCTTGCTTTGGAAGCTTTTTTTTTAAATCTTCAAATTTTTTAACGAAAAACTTTCGAAAAGGTAGGTTAAACTCGATACATTTTTTTTTCGAATCGCCCATTTTTTCTATTTAGATTTTTTTTAAAGCCCTAAACCAAGATGGCGGCTTTTATACTCTCTACTTTCATACCAATCTTTCAACAGATTTTGGTTCAGATAATATTTACGGCCACAACCGTAAATATTAGGTGAGGACTCCTTTTTTTGTGGACTCTGAGGACTCCTTTTTTTCGAAGACATTTTCAACCATTAAAAAAATGTTCAAAAATCAAAAGAAGCGTTTAAAAATGTATTTTCTCTTCTTCATGAGCGCTTTGATTTGACATAAAAAAATCGGACTGATTAGCGTACTTTAACGACCGAAAAAAAAACGCGAAAATCAGCTATTTTTCGACCCTTTACACTGTGATGATCCCTTAAGGCGGGATACCACTGTGACGGGTAAAAAAACAATGTTTTTGCACTTTCTTAAAGTGTACATTTTCAAAAATATATGAAAAAATGTTTAAGTTAAAATATTGAAAATTTACCCATTTAGAGACGATTTAGTGAGAGCAGGTAGCGCAACGATATACGTATACTAAAAATTTCAATCGCCTTTTTCTCGAAACAACTTTTCTCGACCTGGCCGGAATCATAACTCTAGTTATAATTGTTCGATTTTCAATTTTTTTAAACCAAAATTTCTGTAATTCAAATAGTTATCATTGTACGTGGCCGTTTTTTTTAAGCCTAATATTTTTTAATTCCCTGAATATAGTCAAATATTTCGCCAAATATACACTTTTTTTTAACACCTACCATTTTCTGAATTTATTTTTCTCCGAACAACAGCTACGCGCAACGACAACTACATTTATACAGATTATAAAACGTTTTTATATTTATTTCTCAGACCAACCATTGTCGAGTTATCGACCCGGCCGTTGGACCACATTTTTTATACAGAGGCTTTATTATCCCTCAATAACGTTGTCAATTTTCAATTTTTTTAAATAAACATTTACACGCAATAAGTTTCTATGTATGCTTAATAACAGACCTTTTTTCCAAATTCCAAATAAATAATCTAGTAGACAAAAAAATCGCGAAAGACGACCTTTTTCGGACCGTCACAGTGCGGTCCCTTAAAAAAAAAACTGGACCGAGTAAATCCTCGAAAAGCCGAGATTTTCGATACTAATAAAAAAAAAAGAATTTTCGTTGCGTTCGCACAGCGCAAGCTTCAACGTCATATTTTCGTACAACGTCAAATATACCGATAGACATGGTGCTGAAGTTTGCATCGTTGCAATGCAACGAAAATTCTTCATGATTTTCTTCATTTCTCTATTATCATTATTATTATCTAAAATCTTTTTTTGCGGATTTTAGTTATAGGTTTTCAAAAAGGATCCTCGTCGTTCCAGCAATTTTCGTAGTCTAAATGTATTAAGGCGGGATATACATTAACAACGATCAAAAAATCCATTTCTTTTTCGAAAAACTTCAAACTGCCACAGCTCCGCCATTTTGACGATGAAATATATAAAAAAAAATTGTTTCGTATACTTGAATATACTATTAAAGTATACCTAAAGCTTGACAATTGTAGAATAATTATTTCTCAGTTTAAAAAATCCCTCAATACTGCTTATTTTTTTCCTGTCTAAACGTACATCCCGCCTAAAAAAATCGGCTATACAAAGAAAATATATTTTCGTCGGGGTCCAACGATGCAAAAACTTCAATTCCATTAGATATTAAGTTCAGTGACCTGTATATCGGAATAATCGTAGACAAGATGATTCGAAAGATCCTGAACGTAGGGTCCGCGTTTCGGATGTTCTCGAACTTTGAGGGAATGCGATTGCGTCTGATCGGGCCTCAGCAAATCTCTAACCCGCTCGTTGTGAATCTCGAGAAAGGACACCTCGGTTCTATACGAGGCACCGCTTTCCTTTCCCGCTGCCATACGAGCGAACAGAGTTTTACATATGCGAGGTATTAGGCCTTGGGCTTCCTGCAAATCACAAATTCAATTTATTAATGCCCTACCTTGATCAGCAATTACTATCAAGGCGAGATAAAAGTCGCCCAGTCGGTCAAAACGCCATGGCAGACAATTCTCTAAAGGGATCAACATTTTGGAAAATATAAAAGGCTCACTTTGTTCTCCTTCTGACAGAACGTAAAATGAGACATTTATTTTCTCCAATATCTCAGTCGCCTCGGTGAAAATTGAAAAAGGGATCATCAGCGATTCTCAGCATGAATCACAGCAAAGTGGGCGTTTGTTTTGGCAGATCCATTCAGTCCCCAAAAATAATAACGCCGAGTTATTCCACCCGACCGAAACCGGAAACGACTCATTGGTCAATGGAAACGTTCGGGAGCCACGGTTTTCGTCGATCAACTCCTCACCGGTTGAACCAACGACGAAAATAGGCCCGATCCATTTCGTAGAGATCATAATAATCAAGGATACCAAGCGGATGCTTATGGAATCTGCGTTTTTCCCCGGATATTACGGAGGAAATTGGCTGGCGCGCGGAAATTTGCAATATTTCCACAGAGAAAAAGAAAACTACCCGTCAATTCTCGAATGGGACAAAACGATATATCGTTTTGGTAATTATTCACTTTAGTCACTTTTCCGAAATATGAAGCTAAATAATTATTTTTGTTATTTTCTCATTGATTGCATTATAAATGACGATATTCAGTCGGGGGAAGCTGAATAACGGCAGTATTACGATCCTGTGGCCCTAAGTTTTGGTCATGCAGTCTTCATATTTGGCCCAAAATAAGACGTTTTTTCAAGAATACAAAAAATCGAAATTCGGCTTTTAAGGGGGTGAAACAGGGGGTTGAAAGTCGAAGCATTATTATGTTTGTGGTTCCCAATTTTGACCATGCAGCGGCCATATTCGATAGAAAATGCGACTTTTGTGTGTGTGGAATGGTTGGGTGGGTCTGGAGCACCTTCGATGTGTGTGTGGAATCGTTGGGTGGATCTGGAGCACCTTCGATGTGTGTGTGGAATCG
The DNA here is from genome assembly GCA_964007375.1 of Ophion obscuratus. Classification (NCBI taxonomy): domain Eukaryota; kingdom Metazoa; phylum Arthropoda; class Insecta; order Hymenoptera; family Ichneumonidae; genus Ophion; species Ophion obscuratus. Next base: position 38,872,707 of record OZ023312.1, on the reverse strand, counting down.
TTGGGTGGGTCTGGAGCACCTTCGATGTGTGTGTGGAATCGTTGAGTGGGTTTGGAGCACCTTCGATGTGTGTGTGGAATCGTTGGGTGGGTCTGGAGCACCTTCGATGTGTGTGTGGAATCGTTGGGTGGGTCTGGAGCACCTTCGATGTGTGTGTGGAATCGTTGGGTGGGCCTGGAGCACCTTCGATGTGTGTGTGGAATCGTTGGGTGGGTTTGGAGCACCTTCGATGTGTGTGTGTGGAATCGTTGGGTGGGTCTGGAGCACCTTCGATGTGTGTGTGTGTGGAATCGTTGGGTGGGCACGATTACGATGCCCACCCAACCAAAATAATACAACCTACTTTTGTTGTATTATTGACAAAGAACAATGATGCAATCACCCTTCTGGGAAGCTGAATTTCAGAGGATTTGACGAAAAAATATAATGTTTAACAACGTTCCAAGCTCCCGTTTATCCCGTTACAAATCGTGTTTCAATGAACTACCTAACTCTTTGAAAATTACTTGTTTTCTAGAATGTTTACGCCGAATTCTAAAAAAACCTACCCAAAAAATACTCCGCCTCATTAAAAATTTAAAACCTCTGTTTCACCCCCTTAAAAGCCGAATTTCGATTTTTTGTATTCTTGAAAAAAGTCTTATTTTGGGCCAAATATAAAGACTGCATGGCCAAAACTTGGGGCCACAGATATCGTAATATCCCCTGAATAACCACCTACCCATAAAAAGTTATGGGGTTGTGAAGTTCGCGAAAACATGTGAATTTTTTCCACGCCGCACTACCGTCTTCTTTTGGCATCGCCAAAATTGTTCATCTTTAGATAATGTCGCTGGCTGCCCACACGACGCACAATTTACACTGACCAACACAACACCATGACGTTGTTGAAATTCGACACTCCGGTCTCGATCTTGGATAAATCGACACACCTCGATGCTCGAGAAAAATCGCTATTCCTATTTTATTATTACTTTTATGGCGTGAAAAAAGTGAATTTCAGCTTTCTCCGACGAAACATCATCATTTACAACCCAATTAACAAGAAAATAGCTGGAAAACATTTTTAAGTCATTTTTCAGAAAATTCACGCCGCATTTTATCACACATTTCTACGAACTTCAAAACCCCATAACTTTTTATGGGAAGGTGGAATTCAACTTCCCCCGACTGAATATCATCATTTATAACCCAATCAATGAGAAAATAGAAACAAAAAAAATGTTACGCTCGTATTTCGGAAAGGTGACTAAAGTAAATAATTACCATCGTTTTTTCTGCTTCTACGAATAAAATTCGTATTTTAATTTACGACAAATAAAAAAAAGAAAAAGAAGTTTAGGGGAGAGCTACTACAGGGAATCCTTCAACATGTTTAAAAATCAAGTAAAATGTAGCCTAGATCCCAGATCTCACGAGTGACGTTGAAGTTTGCATCGTTGGAATGCAACAATTTTTTTTCTTCGTTTTCTTGATTTTATGGTTATCCAAAGCCTTCTCTTTTTTTTGCAAATTGAAGTCGCAAATCTCTTATGAGAATGCGTAAAAATGTTTTGGTGATTTTCACATCGAAAAAATTCGACCAATTGAAAAGGATTGATTTTCGTTGCGTTGCAACGATGCAAACTTGAACATTATATCTCACGAGCCATTTTGTATGGTTTAGCAATGGACTTAAAGTTTTAAGGGGTTGCAGCTAGTTTGAATTTTTGAAAAAATCAATTTTTCGTTTTAGACGGATTCTTATAATATAAGCGTTCAAAAATATTCTCTGAAAATTTCAAGTCAGTCCGGTGAAAATTGGGGGAGTTATGAGCGTTTACAAGTAGGTCCGGTTACCGCTTTACCGTTACAGGTGAAAACTTTAATCGCGTTTTTCTCGGAATGACTTTTTCCAAAATCGGTGACGAAAATATCTCAAAAACAACTAAACCGATCTGCTTCAAATTTCACAGACATTTTTTGTATATCATAAGGCAGTCCTTAATCGAAGGATTTTTTTCTTCAATGCTAATTTTTTTATATCAAGAAAAATAGAGTATTTTTTTCACCGAAAGTTCGACGATCACTTTCGATCGGCGACGATTTATTCAAAAATCATTATTTTATTGAATCCTTCGATTAAAGACTAGATAATACGGTACAAAAAGTAAATTAATTTGGTTTTTTGTTTATTTCAGATGATTTGTTCCCGAGGAGGAGTGGTCACCGCGAAGGACCTTTTTTGCACAGCGGTATGTGCAATTTACTGTATCTCCGTCGTTTATAAATATTTCACAATAAAAAATTGTCAGAGATACTTGGAATGATACCCTTTACAATGAAAAAAAAGTTAAAAACCTGCACCCATTTTCCAACAAAAAATTCACGAACACACCTTTTTTTCCGACCGCGAACTAAGTGTAGTAACCCGTTGAAAGATTTTTGTCTTGTCAGTCTGTCAGCTACGGCGAATTTTCTCCCTTCCCCTCATTCCCGTATCCCTTCGGTTAAAAACCTCGAAATAATCAAATAATTGAACAGCATTTAGTACTTTTAAGGGGCTATACCAATGTGAGACTTTCAAAAAATCGATTTTTTTTGCCTTTTTCGACAGTTTATACTTTCAAGAATATCCTGTAAAAATGTCAAGGCCGTATCTCTAATACTCCCCGAATTGCAAAAATCGATAGTTAAATCTTTAAGCGCGTTTTTCTCGAAATGAGATTTTTCAAATTTGCTGACATTGTAACTCAAAGAGCAATTATCCGATTGTCTTGAAATTTGAACAGAGTACTCTTGAATATATTTACTCTACAATGACCTAGGATATTTTTGATTGGATGAAAATTGACGATTTGGCATTGAAAAAAAAAACGACCATTTTATAGGCAAGAAAACAGACTTTTTCTCATAACTACCCCATTTTGTTAAATTTTGATATTTTTCGAAAATCCTACGTCATTGTACAGGAAATAACTTCCAGTTTAACGACATTTTTTCCTTTTTCGGTTTCAGCTACTCAATCGGCCGGAACATGTCAACAGTGGAGGAACTTTTTTTTGGCGCCTCCGAAGGCAGCGCATAAGTCGCATGGATCTCAATATTTTTCTATGAAAAAATTATGTAATATAGGTCAAATATAGCCAAATATATTTTTTATTTTCCGAAACATTTAATTGAGTACTTTTCTTCCAAAAAATTCCCGGAAATCACCGAAATTTTCAGCGTTCACACTGGTATAGCCCCTTAATGATACTTATCACGGATACTGTAGAATAGATCATTTTGGAAAAAACGAAAAACTGTTTTACATCTGACAAGGTCCTGTCTGCCATATTTTAAAAATCATATCAATGCATCACTTTTACGGGGCCAGTTCACTTTGAAAATTTCAAAAAATCGAAAGCAAGCAAGACTTGAAGAAATCGACGATGATGAGCAATCAGAAGGGATTTTGTACGGTGCAGGAATTGCTGATTGAGTTTAGGTGAGAGTTTTTCATAGTATAAACTTCAAACGCGTTTTTCTCGAAACAACTTTTTCAAAATGTAGCTCCATCGTATCTCTAAAACTAATAAACCGATTCTCTTGAAATTTGAACCACATAGTGTAAACATGATTCGCAACAAGATGACCCTCGATGGTTCAAAAAGTTTGATTTTTACTCTTTTTTGCGAAAAACTGCGAAAAAAACGCGTTGTTTAAAACTTTTTTCGTTTTTCATCTGCCATTTTTTTATTTTTTGACAAAACTTTATATCCGAGGGTCATTTTGTAGCTGGTGTCATACTGAATCTAATGGACTTTGATTTTTTTGTTTCAGACAAGCCGTTGCCGAGTTGTGATGGAGCTACCTAGCCCACCTATTTTTGAGGCGTTACGTTAAACTATAGTTTTTGTACTTAAAAATGAATAAAAATGAATTCAATTTTTTTTTGTTTATTTCAAGACTTTATTTATCAAGCCCAACAACTTTTATATTCATATCTTTTATAAAATCCCCAAAGAAAAATCGCGAAAATGGCCTTTTTCGTGGCTCCAAAGTGGACTGGCCCCTGAAGTACCAAATCTCCACAATTATCGATGTATGTAGAATACTTAAAAATCAACGGATAAATTCGCACGGTGTTGAAGTTTGCATCGTTGGAATGCAACGAAAATCCTTTTTTATTTTTTCATATCTTCATTTTTGTTACTATCCAAACTCCTCTTTTGCACGCTTAGATTCCCTGAAAAGAATCCCTTAGACATCCCTGAAAAGAATCCCTACAAATGTTTCGGTAATTCTTTTAGCCCAAATGTGCCAAAAAGAAGTTTAACACGAAAAAAAAAAAATATCTTCGTATGCATTCCAACGATGCAAGCTTCAATACCATGAATTCGCAAACTTTTCCTATGAGGCTGAAGTTTGCATCGTTGCAATGCAATGAAAACTTATGTTTTTCCATTCCTGCAATTTCTTTTGGCATATTTTGCCTACGGAAATGGCTTGGCCATTTTTTAAAATACTTATTTAGCGATCTACAATGTCAATCTATAAAAAAAGATCTTCTACAATAAAAAAAAAAAAATAGAAAAATAAAATGCAAAGAAGAACTTTCGTTGTATTCCAACGATGCAAACTTCAACATAATCTTTTCCCATTCTACTGAGATTAACTGGAATACTCCATATGTTGCCTTCTGACTCATGACCAAGATGACTAAACCCTCATCCTGCGTAACTTCGTTTCCGCAGAGATTAAGTTTCTCCATGGTACGCGAATTTATTTTCTTCTTCAATGAGGCAGCGAGTGGTATCCCAGAAACAAAGATACCTCGAACCGAACGTAAGCCACGATTCGAGCACTGACAGTCGCCAAAAACATAGCTCGAATGCGACGTTAAAGATTCATCCTCGATCGGAAAACCACCCCGGCCATGGGTTCCAGGTTCAATAACGAAAAATCATTAAAAGCTTGGGACGAACCGGTGAGCCCATCATGGTGAAGGTCTTTCCGGATCCAGTCTGGCCGTAGGCGAATACGCAGGCGTTATAACCGGCGAAGGCACTTTCTATTACGTCCGTACCGAGATCGTAGAAGACCTGAAACGGGACAATACCGCATAAGTACCCGTCATTGCGAACGTGGAAAACCTTAAACGGATCGACGATCGAGAGTGACGTGACAACCATCCGGTTGTCAGATGTGCGCGCGCGTGTCAGTGTTAACTTATAAATATATCTTATAATATATACAATAATATTTCCATATACACTACCGTTCAAAAGTTTGGAAACACTCGCCCCGTCCGAGCCACACAATAAGTGTCATCGCCCTTTTGAAAATGACGAAGTCTTAATTTATCAAGCGGCGTTTCAAAAGGGACATATATAGCTTCGTTTAGCTTTTTTTTTAATTTACGATTTTTTTTTAACCATGTACACACTTTGAAAGATGGTCGTTTTTTGGCTTTTTTTGGGCGGTTGAAATTTTAGTGCACGACTAGTGAAAAAATATTTTACCGTTTTACCCATGAAAAACTTAAAGCCGGGAGCTTCAAATTCGTTTTAAAAAAATATTCAGACGATTTTTTTTGCATTAATATTCACCTTTTTGCAAAAAACGACCATATTTATAAAATGTAACCTAACACTGGAACTACTGGGTTTTCGTAAAACTACTAAGAGGGTAAAAAGTTACATACAATCATTTTGGATATACCAAAAAAATTACAGAATAAAAAAAAATCAAAAATTTGAAAAAAAAAGTTAAAAAAATTCTAAAATTTGAAGAAAAGAAAAATGTTCAACATTTTTTTGTTAAGTCAACGAAATATTTCTTCATCTTCAAAAATCGGCTCTCTTACCTCATCTACACGGCTTTTTCATCCAAATATGAAAAATTTCGATTTATCTGTCCATAGTACATTTCGCCATTGCTGAATCGTCCAACCTTGATGTTCGAGAGCTCACTGAAAGCGCTTTTTTTTTTAATTGGAAAACTTTTTCAAATTTTTGAATATTTTTTTATTCTTAATTTTTTTTGGTAAATCCAAAATGATTGTATGTAACACTTTACTCTCGTAGTAGTTTTACGAAAACCCAGTAGTTTCAGAGTTAGACTACATTTTATAGATATAGTCGTTTTTTGCAAAAAGTTGAATATTTATGCGAAAAAAAATCGTATGAAACTTTTTAAAATACGAAATTGAAGCTTGTACTCTCCGATTGAGGTTTTTCATTGGGAAAATGGTTGACATTTTTTTTTTCACGAGTCGTGCGCTAAATTTTCAACCCCCCAAAAAAAAGAAAAAACGACGACCTTTCGAAGTGTGTATATGGTTCAAAAAGAATCGTAAATTTTTTTTTACAAAAGCTTTATGAAGCTGTATATGTCCTTTTTGAAACGCCGTTTGGTAAATTAAGATATCGTAATTTTCAAAAGAGCGTTGAAACTTCTTGTGTGGCTTGGAACCGGGGCGAGTGTTTCCAAAGTTTTGGACGGTAGTGTACACACACACACACACACACATATATGGGGCATTCCACGCCAAATCGACCACATCAGGCCCGACCCCTTTCGATTTGGCTGAAATTCAAATATGTTATGGTTTCTTTCTAAAAATGCTTGTGTGATTTTTTTTCAATTTTTTGTTACTTAATCGGAAGTCTCTAGTGATTTTTTTTCAAATGCCCATAACTTTCTTACAAATTGACCAAATAAGATATTTTTTGTCCATTTTTTGTTTTGAAATGTACTTTATGAAAAAAAAAATTTTAAACATATTCAAAGTTATCTTCGATATAATTTGTTGGTTTTTTGGAAAAAAAAACACGAATTTTTCAGAGTTCGACATTTTTTATTCCTGATTTTGTTTTTCGTAAAAAATATACAACAAATTGAGAATTTTTTGTCGCACGAGCCATCGTGGCGAGATTTTTCTTTCTATTTTTTTTCTATATTGAAAGATTTTTATCGTAGATTTCTTTAAAATTTAGCTTTTCGAATGACACATCGCGTGTATCCGCAATTGCGAAGGAGGGGGTAAATAAATATATATATATATTATCCTCGTGCTGCCGAGCTCGAATATACCGAGCGTGTTCCGATATACGCTGTGAATGCTGTGCGGCATGACGTCAACTCAGTGTACTGCGGCGCTGTTCCGTTTTTAATTCGTACACCGGTGGATACTTTAAAACGGGACACGTTACAGTATACTGGCGATTTGCCGCCTTTGTTGTACTGTGAGTGCCTTACCTTCCGGAGGACCAGCGCTTGCAGTACAAAGATGGAGGCTATCAATGACGTCATGATTGTCCCTAGGGCACTGTGACAGAGGACTGGAGGCCTATATAGGAACGCATCTGCAGGCACTGCCACCACTGGTCAGTAGCGGCAGCGTATATCGGAACACGCTCACCATTTTCCATTCAGACAAACGATGTACATGTAATATACGATGTATATATAAATGTCATTGGGCGCGCGCATGCTACAGTCACCCAGTTGATCGACTCTTGTCAATGTGCGATAATGTGTGACCGAACCGGCGCGGAAGATACGTCGTCGCGTACCTCCTTATAGCGAACCCGTCGTGACGCGGGCACGAACACGTAATGCTATGCGAATTTTTTCAACTTTTTACGTGCCGTCACGCGTTACGTATATTTATGGATGTCCAGCTATTTTTATTGTAAATTCAAAGCACGACTATTTCCGATACATGCCATTTGAAGTAGATGGATACTATCTGAACGTAATTGAGCATTTTGACTTTTCGCGAAACAATCAAACGGTTCTGCAACGACTCATCGAAGCAATTGTCACTTCTTATTGTCAGCTGGAGAGTGAACGCCAAAGTGACAGGCGTTGAGATTGCGTGATTTTTTCCACTTTAATAAAAATTCGCACCTCTTCCTGTGATGCATAGGTCTCGTCAGACGCCTCGAAGGACCAATAGGAATGATCGAACGTGAAGTCCTTGTACTTCTCCCTGTCGATATCCCTGCAGCTGCCAGGTGTCTGGAAAGAAAATGCAGTTTTACGTGACTGTGGAATATCGACGGCGGAATTGAACTTTGTGTTGTAATTATACTCTATGGGGGCGAGTACACTGGGAGTGTAGGGTTTTTTTTAATTGACCCGCCTGTATTCGTGTGTGCTGTATTTATTATTAACGCTTGAAAAATAAAGTGATGCTCGGTAAAGGGGGGAACTGAAGAAATAACAAAATGACATGTTCCCTCAGAATGCCATCCTAAGTAAAAATTAAGATAAAGATAAAATGAAGATAACCGATGTGTTGGTCTAGTGGTTAGCGTACCTGCCTCTGAAATCAACACATCGGGAGGTCGCGGGTTCGAATCACCGTCTCGTAGTTTCGTCGAGAAATAAAAACACAGGCGTGACGGTAGCTCCAGTTGTACACAGATGTCGCGCACACGGACCGGTACGTGTGTGTGTCGGATGGGTATGGCTGTAGCCTGTGAGCTATTTCTCGACGAAACGCGACTAGCTCCGAGGCTGGGAAGCGAACTCGTGACCGACTGTATTGGTATAGGTTTTCCGCAGTTTCCCTATACCCATGACAGAAATGTCATGATGAATATAATACAGAGGGGGAAGTCGGCTGCGGCCGCAATGGGGAAGGGGGATGATGGAGAGAAAGAACAAGTGTAGAGCGGTGGACATATAAGTGGAGCCTTGTAAAAAGCCGAAAAGGCTGTGCAAGTAAAACTTGAAATAAAAAAAAAAGATAAAATGAAGATCAATTTAAGATAAAAGATTAAGATGAAGATAAAATTAAGATAAAAAATTAAGATAAAGATAAAATTAAGATAACATTCAGATAAAATTAAGATAAAGTTAAGATTAATTGTACGAAACGAATCAAAGACAAATTTATTCTTTTTTCAAACATAGACTTCAAGGAGTTATATACAGTTGAAATTTTCGAAAAATCGATTAATTTTTTTTTTTTCGTACTGTATATATATTTAAGTACACACACAAAAAATTTCTTGTCACTCCGGCAAATATTCTCGAAGTTACACGCACATTTGTAATGACGTGTCAGACCGTTCGAAGGTGCTTTTAAAACTTACGCGTTTTTCTCAAAACTGTGTTTTTAAAGTCGGTGAGCAAGATTTCGCGGAAACGGCTGAACCGATCAGTCTCAAATCTTAGCACAATATTTTCAAGTATATTTTTAAATAATTAATCGAAGGTTTTTTCTCGCCAATAAATATTTTCCATTTTATAAACAATTCAAAGCCAAATTTTTTTGTCAAAAATCGATTTTTTTTTAGAAGCCGCCATTTTGTCAAAAAATATTATTTTACTTATTTCTTCGATCAATTACAAGATAATCCATTATATTAACGAAATATTTTTAGTTTTTTCATTTTAGATGATCCAGTCCAGAGATATCGCGCTCACCGCAAAACGCCTTTTTTTAGAGGTGCTCCCGGAGATCAGCTATAGCAGCTTTCAAAATAAGTATTTTTACAAATGGAAAATGTTAAAATATAGTTAATAGTTACCATAATATGTGTACAAATTTTTACGTTAATAGATTTAAAGGTCTTCTCAAGAAAAATTCTTGAAAAATCGCTCTTTTTGGGCATCCTGACTGTATATAACCCCTTAAGTAAGTTTCTCCAAAGCCAAAACCTAATTTCGGCTTGAAGTGCTGCCTCGCAAAAATGAGTTAATATATATTGAAGTTAAAAAAAGTTATATATACATTAGACTGATTCAAAAAAAAAAATTCCTTCTGGATTCTCGTGCTATTGTTGGGCACTGATAAAACAAAATTTCTCTAAAAAGATGGGCGCGGTCACTCAATTTTTAGAGGTGGCTATCTCGACTTTTTTGTATTTGAATTTTTTTAACGAACGTATTGCATTTAAACATAGTCATGGCTCCGGATTACGGATCAAAATCGGAAAAGTTTTGAGTTTGTTCTTTTACAAACATAACAGAGAAAAACTGACCATACGTCGAAGTGCACACGAAACGATGAAATAAATTTTCGAACAATGGAAATGTGCTGAAATTCCAACGCGCCGATTGAATAACGCAATCTTGAAATCAATAAAACTCAATCTAGTCTGGAAACAACTTTTAAAAAATCGAGTTAAAAAGAATTTGCCGTCACCAATATCGAAGGAGCGTAAATTTAAGAGAGATTTGGACAAACTGTTCAACGTAGCACATTTTCGTTCTGCCCAAAATGTTAACGAACTTGAGAATGGCTGGGAAGAAATGTAAATGAGTTTGAAGATAATATAAGCGTAGCATTTTGAAAATGTAAATATACGATTTATGAATAAAAGCTTATAATTTAATTTTTCGTAAAAAGTGCGAAATGTTAATGCGTATAAATAAATCTACATGAATAACGAGAGTAGTATAGACGCCATTATTGATCTACCTGGATTTGAATTGTGAATATTGCACCCTTTTCAAATTGTTAGAGTTTATTTTTGTTACGAAAAAGCTGCTGGATGTGATTTTTATCCGTAATCCGAAGCCATGACTATGCTTAAATGCAATACGTTCGTTAAAAAAAATTCAAAAACAAAAAAGTCGAGATAGCCACCTCTAAAAATTGAGTGACCGCGCCCATCTTTTTAGAGAAATTTTGTTTTATCTGTGCCCAACAATAGCACGAGAATCCAGAAGGAAATTTATTTTTTGAATCAGTCTAATATACATATATGTACACGTATCGGGATATAAGATATTCGAAGATTAAAGGGTTACGCCTATTGACATTTTTGAAAATATCGATTATTAGTTTTCGACGGATTCCCAAAATATGATATTTCAAATATACATTCTGAAAATTCAAAGTCGATCCGTTCAACATTAAGGGAGTTATTGGCGTTTTTCAAATTACATTTCATCGACGTATAGGCCCGACCTATAATAAATCTTTAAACGCGTTTTTCTCAAAATGGCATTTTCAAAATTGATGACCATGATATCTCAAAATCACTATACTGATCGACGTATAATTTTACAAGTTTCCTTTACATATCAAAAAGCAGTGCTTGAACGAACGTTTTTTTTTCGATGCAGTTTTTTTTTATCAACGAAAATGAAGCATTTTTTCACCGAAAAGCGATACTTTTATTTTGAACTACGGCCATTTTTTCGAAAATCAATATTTTAATAAATCCTTCGTCCCAGCACTAGATAATTTCGTGCGAAAACTAAATGCGTGTGATTTATTTATATCGGATGATTTGTTCCAGCAGTGGTCACCATGCTGTTGAATTTTGCATCGTTGAAAACCAACGAAAGTTTCAGAACCCAATTTTTTAGCACATTTTACCCTTCAATAACACTCAATTTTTTCAGTATCCTCATTAGAGATCTTCAGCCGAAATATGTAAGAAAACATTGTGGATGATAATAAAAATATTTAAAAGATTTTTCGTTGTATTCCAACGATGCAAACTTCAACATCGTATGGTCACTGCGAAGGACGTTTTTCAAACAGTGGTCTACACAAACCATTGTATCTACGACATTTATAAATATTCTTCAATACAAAAATTGTAAAACAAACTTATAACCATAATCTTCAATGAAAAAAAAAAGGTAAACGTGCACACGTTTTCTCAGAACAAATTTACGAAAATTCCTCTTTTTTCCGGCCACGAGCTATGTGTAACGCCTTAAGGAGAGATATAGACCTAGATGGTCAAGGTCGAGGATTTAGAAGCTATGAACATTCCGTCGACCGTAGAAGACCTACACTGTGGGCCTGGTATCGATGATTCCATGTAAGTTGACAAATTTCATGATATATTCATTCCAAAATTTTCAAACGCGTTTTTCTCAAAACCACGTTTTTCAAATCGATACCCAAAATTTCTCGAAAACCAATGAACCGATTGCCTTGAGGTTTTTTGTGGTTATTCTATACACCATTATCTAGTACTTGTCATAGGATTTTTTTGTTCGTTACTTAGTTTTTGTTTTATAGGCAAAATAATAACTAATTTTTGGCCCAAAAATCACTATTTATGTTCAAACGTCCGCCATTTTGTCATAAATCGATATTTTCAAAATCGGCTATGACAAGTACTAGATTATAGTCTGTAATTTAATAATCTTTTTGGTTTTTCTTTTCAGATGATTTTTGAAGAAACGCCAATGGGTACCGTATACGCAGATTTTTTCACGACGCTCCAAGGATCATACAATATCCTTGTATATTTTTTATATTTTTGAATAAAGAAAATTAAACATTTTTTTGAATGTATATACTTTTAGCTAATTGAAACCCCAATCCGAAATTTCAAATAGTCTTCCTCGAAAAAAATCACAAAAATTACCTTTTTTCCGGCTCCTAGGTGTATATCTCCCCTTAAGGAGAGGAAGACACAAATACGGACATGTGGAGAAAGGCTTGTCGGGTACTATGTATATGTATAACGTAGCACGTGACGAATGGCGTTATGAGCAACTTTTTTTTCAACAATCAGTGCCGGCTACAATTTTTTGCAGTGCATTCAGGAACGTGTTTTTCCCAACCTTCATCGAGGTCAAGCTGTTACGAGGTGGGCCCCGTATTCGGAATATATATAAAGAGAGGGAGAGAAAGAGAGACAGTGTGAAACATTCTTCTTACATATTTGTCTTTTGGAAAATAATACCCTATAGAGCTAACGGAGAGCTTTAATTATTTTCACCACTCTCAATATTACATACTATTAATGTAACCTTTATGATCTTTTCTACATCGATGCACTTTTTCAGTTTCCAATCTTTCGAAGATAAACCATTTCAGAATCAGTTTCTGCATCAAGTTTATTTCAAGGCAGCGAAATGAGTGTGAATTTGAATCTTTGATATTAGTAATTATCCATCGAAGGAAATCACCTGTCATGTGCTGATCAGGTTGGGTATAAAATACAAATGATTTGACAAAGAAACCCGGTGTTAAATAGAAAGTATCATTCGAACGAGAAAACAATGAATTTCGGTCGTAAGCAAACTTGAATGAATCGATCATTGGTGAAAAGAAATGTATTGGCATTTAAACTGAGATGAAAGATGTAAGTGACGTAGTTTTAAAAAATCGACGTACATGATGAATCCACGTTTTCGGAAGAATAAGGAAACCAACAGCTCTTTAGAGACTCGTAATTTCTTCACGCCTTTTGAGTGTCTTTTCACGTGAAAATGTTTACTCTAACAAGGAACATCGCTCAAGGTATTCCTTTCGCGAATCCGAACATTTAACAATTAACTGGTTTTCGCCTATAATCAAGTAAAAATACATCCCAATATACTGGCAAAATATCAAGGCAAGTTACCGAACTTTAAACGAAAAATTACGACTCTACAAATCTTCTCATTTATACGGCGCTTTATGGAATTGACACGTTGGCCACATTATTTCTATCTAATAATGTATAGACTAAATAACTCTAGATGGCAGATACAATCTGCTCACGCGCGTAAAAAAATCGAAAGATTCCATAACGACGATAAAAACAGGTGCTCGTCGAATGTTTAAAGAAAATATTAATGAAAAACACTAGAAAAATGTGACTAAAAGAAGAATTTTCGTAGCCGCGACTTTTCAGAGAAAATGTAAAAATGTGTAACCAAATTTTCGCGCTTTTCGTTGGGTATAATAATTGATTGAGACTTGTTTTTATAAAGCACCACTGTAATTTACCAATGATTCAGAAGGGCCCTTCTTATGACCTCACAAAATACGGCCCTCCGCGTAAGGAATACCATAAATTGAGTTAAGGTAGTCCTATCGCCAGACTTCAATCCATATGATTTTCATAATTTTGCTTTGAGCTTTACTAAATATATTAATAATCGTCTCTGTAAAATGTCAGGGTCCGTTATCGACCTAATTACAGAGAAAACAAATATTAAAATTGCATGTTTTTGTGAAGGAATTCCGAGACGACATACAAAAACCCAATTTCCGGTCGCTACAAAAGTGTATATAACAGTGGAAATCCGTCAGATTCTTAAAAATAATCAGATTTACATACTTAACACTTGTAGAAATCCAATGCTCTCAGAAAAAATTACGCTTATTGACCTAATTTTTATGTAATATCAAGTTTAATTTGAACCGCACCTGAAATTGTTTTGACAGATCGACGGTGAAAAGCATGGAGGTTAAATTCGGCTGGTTGAGTAAAAAGAGACGGAGATAGAACCAATATTGCCCATTATCAAACCTAGACATACTGCGCGAATCGTTGGAATAACTATTTTTTCATTTTTCTAATTAAACTTGAACATTCATTAAGGCCTTAGGCCACTCTAGAGGCCGGAAAAATAGGCTTTTGGGATTTTTTTTCAGAAAAACTACAATGTAAATCGAGATTACAAAAAGGGGTGTTTATCATACATATCAGTGACTCTATAAAATAATTTTTTTGAAGCGATTAATTTCAAAATGGCGGCTGTGCAGCGTTTATCTCTAAACTGCATTTTTTAAGTTGGCCGGAAACATAACTCAGACAATTTTGAACCGATTTACTTGAAATGTTGAATATATCTTGAAAAATACATTGTCTATGGAAGTACGTAGGATTTTTTTCATATTGCATAGTTTATTTAATATTAACGATTTTTAGGCAAATTTTTGGAAAGCGAAAAATTTGCCTAAAAATCGTCTGATAATTGTTAATAACAAATGAACTATGCAATATAAAAAAAAAATCCTACGCACTTCCATAGACGTACGTAGGATTTTTATATATCCTACGTACGCCTATCAAGATATTAAAAAATATAATATTTTTCAAGATATATTCAACATTTCAAGTGAATCGGTTGAAAATTGTCTGAGTTATGTTTCTGGCCAACTTAAAAAATTCAGGTTTCAGGTAAATGCTGCACAGCCGCCATTTTGAAATTAATTGCTTCAAAAAAATTATTGTATTCAGTCACTGATATGTATGGTAAACACCCTTTTTGTAATCTCGATCTATTTTTTCGGCCTCTAGAGTGGCCTAACCCCTTAAACAGTTTGCACATTGAACATTTAGTTATTACAAATTTTTTTCTTTGCATATGTTAAAAATATAAATTGTACGAGTCTCAAGTATGATCAGTGGTATGACTAGTGCGAAGCAATAGGACTACCTTAAGTGATGTTCCTTGTAAGTAGAAATAAAAATTTCCAAAGTTTTCTGTTTGTTCACGAGTAAACTGTAAATAAAAAGAGCGGTAAAAAATAAACCATACAAGTTGTTGCATCAAAGTAAAAAGGTTAAAGCGTAAGAGATAGCCATCTCTCGAAATCTCGCGGAACTTTTCGAGCCCCGCAATCAGCGAATCAGCTATCATCCCCGAACACCTTTTTTTTTCGTCGTGCCAGACGTTGCTCTTAATTACAGCTTGGCGGACTTTCGTTTAGAGTATATAA
This sequence comes from Ophion obscuratus, assembly GCA_964007375.1. Classification (NCBI taxonomy): domain Eukaryota; kingdom Metazoa; phylum Arthropoda; class Insecta; order Hymenoptera; family Ichneumonidae; genus Ophion; species Ophion obscuratus. The sequence goes on along the minus strand of OZ023312.1, from coordinate 38,857,316 downwards.
TCGATGCGCGCTCAATCGGATCGAACAATCCTGCTTCTCTGTAAATCGCCTTTTCCCCTTCCCCGTCCCCTCTCCCACGCCCTCTATCCCTCTTTCTCCCTCGACTCTCTTTCTCGCCGATTGATCGAGGTGTTCGATTGGCACTTTCTCCCGCGCAGATGGAACGCAGATGAGAATTCTGTGTCACTCACTCTTCAGCCCAGAAACTTGTACAAGAGTGAAGCATCGCGTTAACAGAGCTCGGCAATGAATTTTTCGTCTTCAATAAAACATTTCCTCTTTTTTTCTTCTAAGATTCGTTCATAATTGCATTTTATACAGATATTAAGAATAAGCTTGTATACTTTCAATTTTCTCATTCTTATTCGACATTCTTTATCGAAAACTTCATGAAAATTGTGTACTAGCTTTTTCGAACCCCTCAATCTGATGTATCAAGCTCGAATTGCCGACTGTTATTTCACAATTCTGTGCAATTGTGGCGTTATTCGATATTCTTCGTCAATTTTAATTTAATAAACGCATTTAAACAAAAGAAATTCTACGATAAAAAAGATATTAAAAAATGTATTTCATTCCCCGATAATTCCTGAGAAGCCGAAACAACATCGTTGTCATTTCATTAGTATGGAATTTTTTTTCAATGAATTGAGAAATTCTTTTTTATGCATATTACGAGGTCGTCGTCGTCGGATAATGTTATTATTATCTATCTTAATATTATAAATATTAAGAGCCCGCATTTGGTGGAAGGGATGAGAAGACATTGATTTTTGTTTCAGCAATTTGATATGCACGTAATGTTCGATTGGATCAATTCCGAACTATAATTACACTGAGAAAAAAAAATGATTGATCCAATATCATTAGTGTTATTGAATGAAATTTCGTTGATTCAGTTGTAAAATTGTTGGTGCAAATAATCGAATTTATTAGTCCGAACAAAACGATATTGACTTTAATAACATGATGAAATTAAAAGTTATTTGTCATCCAAAAGATATATTGTTAGCCGAGAACAATATATTATTGAATCTAGCTAAAAAATTATCGCGAAGAAATTATATAGTTTTGAATGCATTTTCTGCAACGAACAAAAAAAGCGTTTCAATTCATAACATGAATATTGTTGATTCGAGTACACAAGAAAAATTGAATTTTGCTGGTTTGATTCAGATCAAATTGCTATTTAGTAAATATATTATTTTATTGTCTTCACCATATCCGATATTGATTTCCAAGTACATTATTCGTTAAAATATTAGTATTTTATTTTGATTCAAAAATATTAAGCGAATGTCTAAATTGGTCAAGAAATTATGCGAAAATGAAATTTTATTCTTGCACATCCACGAAGCAATTAAATCGTAGTTATACTACATGTACTTGTTGTGATTGAATATCTGACTAAAATACATCTACGTTCATTAAAATTATATATTTTATTTAAAAGAATACGCTATTAATATAACACGTGTATAATTGAACTGAATACATTACGGTATTGATTCAATACTTTCTTCTTTGGTTGAAAAAATTCAACCAAATCATATACACATAATGGCCGAGCGCCACCGAAATTATAGATGCGAGGAAACCCATAGTTCTCGGAGTAACCGCTAGAAGCCGCACACGCGCTCGTTTCTCGTAAGCGTAGCACGAACCGAAAATCTACTTAACCGCCGCAGAAACTCTACATAATATCGCTTCTCGGCCTGTGGCTAAGATCAAAGTATAGTATCTGTTCTTATCAGTTGAATATCTGATGATCGTTCTAATAATCACTTTGTATTTAAGATTTTTTTAAACTGAAAAACTTTCGATTTTTAAATAAAACAAATTCGCTCAAACATTTTATTGTGTCAATCCTACCCTATTCCAAAGAACTTTTTTCAAATATTTTCAGCAATTCTCGCGAGTTTACATTCATTTGAACGAATAATCAAGAAATGCTTGCAAGTGTACATAGAATCATATTAAAAACATGACTGCTCGAATCCACAAATATATTATTTTCATTGCAATGAACATTTATTTCATCGAATATTATTTTTTTTCTACTCAAGACTAAATGCATTGTTGCAGATGACACCTGTACTTTGTGGCAGAAAAAATACCATTATTTCGAATCGATATTGTTAATTTTTCAATCCTGATATACACTTGTCTCTATCTCATGCAACTAGTTTTGATATTTTACAGAGTACGAAAATGCTACGTCTCATGGCATATTCGTTTCGATGTAGTAAAGAAATAATTTATTCTATTGATTATATTTTTGTACGAAATAAAAATTGTAGCAACCGCTTAATTATCTCATCCATACATCTACGGATTGTATATAGAATGATTTAAATAGAATATAATTTTATTTGAAGGATAATGTTTTATCCTTCAGAAGAGATTTTCACATAAAATAATATGTTATTTAAATCAATCACATTTTCCAATATTTTATAGTATTGTAACAATCTCATATATCGGTGGCACTCCGCGGTCAGACATTTATTTGGATCAACCAATATATTTTTTTCATTCCATTGGTTTTTTTTTCTCAGTATCCGAATCAAATTGTATTGTAAAATTATCTTTGTTATATTAGAAAAACTCTAGCGTGGAAGAAACAGTGCGAAATACAAATAAAGTTTCATGAACTCAATCGAGCTTAATACAAAGTGATACTTTTATATGTAGATTGGAAGTGTCCCATTCGCTCTACGATATTACGTCGGGTTTTCTTAACCGTTTCTCGGTCAGAGTAACTCGAGCAACATTAATCCTTATATGTATTTAGAAAGTTATTTTTTCGACATACATGTGTTCGATAAAGACTCAATGTCGGAATTTCCATAAGAGCAACTACACCGTTATCAAACGAAACGAATATATGCCAACCTAGGCAATCTGGTACACTTCCTTATGACAAATTATAAACGTAGCGGCGACGTCTCTCGCAGAAACACTGACTGTGGTCATGGATGCTTAAATTCCAGAGCAATTCATTAATTTAACCGATTAGGTACGCTTTGCGGAAAGTTTCTCAAAATAATTTGCCAGAATAAACAATTTCTCAAATAGATTTTGCCAAAAGAACAATTCCCTGAAAACAATTTACCGAATAAACAATTATTTTCTATAACTTCAAAGTAAAAAACAAAACTTTTCCTTCAATAGCTGACTATTTTTTATTGTTCAATTTTTCTTCTTGATTCTTGTTCGACTTAGAAACAACATTGTACAAAGTAAAAATATGTTTGATTTTTTGCTTTAGTTCACCTGTTCAGGACTTGGAACTTCCACAAGCGAACAATATTATCATGTTCAATAAAGACCGCTTGGTAAATATACCAAATTTTTGCATTCTGTATTTAATATTTTACGCATAAAAAAATGGTGAAAAATCGAACATTTTTTGGCCCAACAAAGTGGAAACCGCCCTTAAGGGGCTATTCTAATGGGCGGCTAAAAAATCAGCTATTTTTAATAATTTCTATTTAAAAAACGTTTGCATGCATTGGTACAAACTTGTTTACTTTTAAAGGTCCACTCTTCTAGAATGGAAAACAATTTTTTTGTTGTTGCATATGAATGTGTATTTACATAACAATTTATGATTGTGTAAAGGCATGAAAAAAAGTATGTTGCTGGCGTTGGTGATTGGCGCTCACCAGGTAATCTCAAACAAAAAATTCGAGAGGATTCTCTTAATCTGTATGAGTGTCGCTATGGCTCGAACTAGAATTATTATTTTACATTCCAAAATAACAAAATGACGGCATTTTTTGCTAAGGTGTTCGAAAAACACGTTTTTCTGGTCAGAATTCGGGTGAAAGTATAAGTTAAAATTAATATTTTCTAATTATTCTAGAAAAACAGTCATTTTGAGAAAAACGTACGGATAGCCGTACTTGAGCCGAGCGCGCGCACCGAGCGATCCTACTTTAAAGGGCTATACCAGTGTGACATTAAAAAAAATCCATTCTTTTTTTGCCTCTTTCGACAGTTTATATTTCCAAGAATATCATTATCATTTATATCAATATGCTTTTATCTTGCAAAAATCGATACTTAAATCTTTAAACGCGTTTTTCTCGACATGAGCTTTTTCAAATTTGCTGACATTGTAACTCAAAGAGCAATTATCCGATTGACTTGAAATTTGAGCTGAGTACTCTTGAATATATTTACTCTACAATGACGTAGGATATTTTTGATGGGATGAAAATTGACGATTTGGCATTGAAAAAAACGGACATTTTATAGGCAAGAAAACAGACTTTTTTTTCATAACTACGCCATTTTGTTAGATTTTGATATTTTTCGAAAATCTTACGTCATTGTACAGGAAATACCTTCCAGTTTAACGACGTTTTTCCCTTCTTCGGTTTGAGCTAATCAATCGGCCGGAATCATGTCAGCAGTGGAGGAACTTTTTTTTGGCGCCTCCGAAGGCAGCATAAGTCGCTTGGATCTCAATATTTTTCTATGAAAAAATTATGTAATATAGGTCAAATATAGCCAAATATATTTCTAATTTTCCGAAACATTCAATTGAATACTTTTCTTCCAACAAATTCCCGAAAATGACCTAAATTTTCAGCGTTCACACTGGTATAGCCCCTTAAAGGGCTCTACTGAGTAGACAAAGTGAAAATCGACTTTACCAGCAATTGGATATCAATTCTACGATAGTATAGAGTAGAAATAGGCAAAAAAAACATTTTTCCATCCCGTCACACTAGAATAGCCCCTTAATCTGCAAAAAAAACATTCGAATGATAATGGAGAGGAAGAAATTGATTAAGAATATAAATTTCCATCGTTCGCTGAACGTTCTCGACTCTTAAAAAGTCTACACGACGATGAAATAGCGAAAGTCGATAATGGTTGGGAACCTATTGATACCTATTGGTTGGGAACCTACGATAAATTGGATATCATAGAAATTCCTCTAGTTCTGGCTGAGTAACGAGTTTGAATGCCCCTTTCCCCCTGGCTCGCCGGAGTTCGCAAGATACCAACTCGCCGTAAACTTCAGAGGCTCCTTATCCTCTACGCCAGTCGCATTATCCTTATTCTCGTTTTGTCTCTGCATCTCGGTCAGGACGTACTCCGCATGGATCGTGTTATCGTACGGGTATGAGCGCGGACGTACGGGACATTCTATTTGCTAAATTATACCTCGCGGATTATCTCGAAACTACGCGGAAAATTTCAAAACTTCAACGCATATCTTTCGATCTCGATCACTTATACGTCATGGAACAACGAGAGAAATGGAATCGTTGATGTCTTTATAGAAACGATATCATACTTTAGGCGTATCCCTGCTACGATGATACTGAAGTTTGCATCGTTGCAAATGCAACGAAATTTTTTTTTTTGATTCTCAATTTTTGATGATCAACTGGTTGCTTTATGTGTTTGGTGAAAAACATGTGTCCGCCATGTACGTCTCCCAGAAGTCGCCCTTAAACGTGGGTGAAAAACGAAAAAAAAATCGTATCTCCCGACGTACAGGTATCACACATTTTCTTTTTCGATATTCGCATTAGGGAGCTCTAGAAAGTAGTCTGTAAAAAATTTGGATGATTTTCGAGATCCGGAAACCACCCTTAAGCGAGATTGAAAAATCGAAAAAATCGAAAAAAAATTGTATCTCCCGACGTACAGGTATCACACATTTTTTTTTCGATATTCGCATTAGGGAGCTCTAGAAAGTAGCCTAGAACAAGTTTGGATGATTTTCGAGATCCGGAAGCCACCCTTAAGCGAGGTTGAAAAATCGAAAAAAAAATCGTATCTCCCGACGTACAGGTATCACACATTTTCTTTTTTGATATTCGCATTAGGGAGCTCTAGAAAGTAGTCTGGAAAAAGTTTGGATGATTTTCGAGATCCGGAAGCCACCCTTAAGCGAGGTTGAAAAATCGAAAAAAATCGAAAAAAAATCGTATCTCCCGACGTACAGAGACTCACCCAATTACTGTGATGCTGAATTTTGCATCGTTGGAACGCAACGGTTAATTTTTTTTTCAATGCTCACATTTTTCTGCCGCCCGAGGGCGCGAAAACCACCCAAACGGTTTTTCTTATCCCCATAAGCGATCCACGGTCTTAAGGGGGTATCCCTGATATCTCGAGTAACTTTCACACTATTGGCTTGAATTTGCACACAGTTAGTGTTCAAACAGTAGTCATTTTCGGTTCACGATCGCATTTTTAAATTGGATGAACCATTTGTTAACAACAATGAGTTCAGCATGCTGTTTTTCAAGAGAAAAATGAAGTTTTCTTTGGAGAAGCTGTGATTTTTCGTATTTTTTCGAAATTTCGAAAAGTGGATCGTGAACCTATAGTCAGTTGGATATACTTGAAGAAAAAAAATTCTTTTCGTTTCAGATTATATGTGAGCCTGGTAGAGATCCCGCTGTTTCGGGCCTCGCCACTGGAGGACCGCAACGCCAACTGCAGCACCACGAACACTTTGAAACATTTTATTCCGAAAAAATTACATTTTAAACACAAACATGTGTACAACATGCTGGGAAAAAATTGATTTATTCCAAACATTGTGTTACTAGAAAAAAATGCATCATTCTGAACCTTCAAATTGAGCTTCCAGGGAGGGATACCCCGTTAATCAACGCGGATGAATCAAAAAGTTATTGGAGTCACTATCAAAATATAAGAAAATTCAAACAAAAATATTTTATTTTCCTACATAGTCTCATTCTACTTCTATACATTTAGAATACCGCTTTTCCAACTTTCCTATTCCTTCCTAAACAAAAAAAAAACATTTTCTTGACTCTCAAAAAAATCTACGGCAGCCATAACCGCGTCATCATCGGGGAAAGAATCCCCCGTATATGCTCCTTTAATTTCGGGAATAAGTGAAAATGACTGGATGCTAAGTCCGGAGAATATGGTGGGTGGTCAATGATTGCGAAGCCAGCAGCTGCTTTTCAGGCAAAGGTTTTTTATCACTGCACGTAACTTATTTTTTTCCATACTATTTGAGTATTTTTAACAGCTGCTTGAACAAAATAATTAATAGCTTAATAACAATACGATAAAATCGACTGAAGGGGGCTATACCAGTATGACACTTTCAAAAAATCAATTTTTTTGCCTTTTTCGACAGTTTATACTTTCAAGAATATCATTATCTTAATAATATATATCAATATATCAATATATCAATATTATATCAATATCATTTTATCTGGAAAAAATCGATAGTTAAATCTTTAAACGCGTTTTTCTCGAAATGAGATTTTTCAAATTTACTGACATTGTAACTCGAAGAGCGATTATCCGATTGACTTGAAATTTGAACTGAGTACTCTCGAATATATTTACTCTACAATGACGTAGGATACTTTTGATTAGACGAAAATTGACGATTTGGCATTAAAAAAAACGACCATTTTATTGGCAAGTAAACAGACTTTTTTTCATAACTACGTCATTTTGTTAGATTTTGATATTTTTCGAAAATCCTACGTCATTGTACAGGAAATACCTGCCAGTTTAACGACATTTTTTCCTTTTTCGGTTTCAGCTACTCAATCGGCCGGAATCATGTCAGCAGTGGAGGAACTTTTTTTTTGGCGCCTCCGAAGGCCGCGCATAAGTCTTGGATCTCAATATTTTTCTATGAAAAAATTATGTAATATAGGTCACATAGCCAAATATATTCTTAATTTTCCGAACGATTTAATTGAGTACTTTTCTTCCAAAAAAAATCCCGAGAATCACCCAAAATTTTTAGCGTTCACACTGATATAGAACTTGAAACTTTGCATAAATATTGTGTGATTGACACTCTTCAACAGAAATATCAAACTACCCCCAAAATTATATCAATATGCGTTTCTAAAAACTTGTTAAATCACCCTCGTATTAAAAAAAATTGATTGTAATAATAATGGCGAAACAAAAAAATTTCAAAAGGACTGTCGTTGCATTCCAGCGAGGCAAACTTCAGCGACAGCAATTATTTCGATATGATATAAAGTACCTTTCATCATGAAATTGAAGTTTGCAACGTTGGGACACAATAAAAATAAATATTGTATTAATTGCTGAACTTTCTTTTTGCAAGTTGTAGCTATGAAAATTCCCCGAACATTTTTTACAATGTTTATTTCAAGTTCTACAGTTAAAAACTTGAAAAAGATATTTGCGATGCTAATGAAAAAAAAAGGAAATATAAATATACAAAATAATTTTCGGCATAATCGAACGATGCAAACTTCAACACCGTATTTTATCGTCATCCTGATGATATTGTCGCGTCCGCAAAAAAAATACATTTTGTTGCATTTACACAGAGTAATTTGATCAGCACTTTACATTATGTCAATTTTTTTCAATACATTCCCAAATAAAATTATTCAACACGGCCGAGCTCTGGTGTAAATTATTTTTTGGTTGATAAAAGTGTTAATTATATTTCGAGCCTCGTTCTTCGAGATTACAAGGTAGTACGCAAGTCTCTGTACGATGTCGCCACTAGTTTTAGAGAGAGAAACTTTTTGGGCTCCACTCTTCTGTTTCTATATCGGTGCTTCATAGCATTTTCTAGTGCGAAAGACGTCACTGGTTTTTTCAAACGTGTCGTATACAAATTCTAAAAACTCAATATTATCTCGTATAAAAGTACAACAGGATGGGGAAGTCTTCGAAAAGGAAAAGATCACGCAGTTACGAAGAAGAAGAAAACAGGCTACTCAGGAAACTTCGAAAAATACAGGAAAAAAAGATGCGAGAGCGATCCCCCAACAGCGTTTCGACGCCGGAAAATGAGGAAATAATAAATGTGGTTACCGAAAAGGAACCTCAGGGTAAGAAAAAATACAAAAAATTACACGACTGAGCTAACACACGAGGTTAGACATAGTCGATGAAAAGTCTTGGGCCGAGTTCGCACAAGAGGCAAAACATAACCAAGCAAAATCACGAGAAAATTCCGGCGCATGGGAGATACATAGCAACCGTTGCTGTGACCATGGCATGTGACAACGCTTTTCATGTATTTACAGACGAAAACGATGAAAATGATGCTGCAGGAAATGAACCTGCGTCAAATGCGAATGACAACACGCAGATTCAAGAAATTGAACCGGAAATAGAGGACGAGATTCTGGAGATCTTAGGGAAAGATCCCTCAACGGAACAAGCAAAAGGACACCCGATTCATTCACAGCTTGTGGCTCGGTGGAACGGATGGATAACGGAAGGACTGCCGAAGGAGGAGAAGGTCGAAGTCTTGTCTAAATATTCTCGAAAAGGTTCCTGTAAACTAGAAGCGCCCGGGTTAAATCCGGAGGTGGCCGCTTCCATGAACGAGTCCGCTATAAAGCGTGACAAACACTTTCTGACTCTGCAAAATACGCTGGGATCTGCAATTGCGGCCTTAGGCGCCGGCGCAACTCGCATTATCATACAAAAGGAATGGTTGAACGAAAAAATTAAAATATTAGAGTATCTTTCTGACGCCGGGAAAATTCTTACCGACTTTCACCATTCAATAACCTTAGCAAGGAAATCGTTCATCTCACCAGGATTGCCGAAGCAAATAAGAGACGTTCTGGAAAATGTTCAAACTGACTCAGTCTTATACGGAGAAAAACTGTCTGAACGCATAAAAGAAAGCCAATCCATCGAAAAAATTGGACAAAATATGAGACCACAGGAGAGCACTAAAAAACCTTTTATTCGAAACATAGTTTCTTTAAACCGAAGTGGCCCACCTGCAAGGACGACACAGCCGACAGTGCGGGGTGGGCCTCGAAAGTTCCAAACACGATATCCTCTCCAGGCGAGAAATACGTGGTTCAACAACAAAACATCGACATACCCCAGGAGGAATTCGAGCCCAACGAGAACTCGGATTTCATCCCAACCTTACCGCCACCGCCGATAGAGGTAGGAAAAATAGCAGGAAGGTTACAAAAATTCACAACGAACTGGAAAATTATCACAAAAGATAAGTTCATTCTTCAGACAGTGAAAGGATATATCATCCCTTTGAAATCAACGGTATATCAAACAGTAATACCATCGGAGGCAAACAGACCAGAAAAGGAAAAAACAGAGATGAAAATTGCCATTAAAGAATTAATTACAAAAGGGGCTATTGAGCCATGCACACAAGAAGCCGGGCAATTTATTTCAAAGTATTTTCTAGTTGATAAACCTAATGGTAAAAAACGTTTTATTCTGAACTTAAAAAAGTTTAATGAATTTGTCGAAACAAGCCATTTCAAAATCGAAGACATCAGAACTGCAGTCAAATTACTGACCCCCGGATGCTTTATGTGTAGCATAGACCTACAGGATGCATATTTCCTTATACCGATTCACCCTGAAAGTAGAAGATATTTGAGGTTTTGTTTTGAAGGAAAACTTTTTCAGTTCACGTGTATGCCTTTCGTACTTTCCTCGTGTCCTTATGTTTTCACCAAGACAATTAAGCCAATTATTGGTTGGCTTAGAGATAACGGCCACGTATCTACCGCATATTTGGACGATTTCTTAATTTTCGGAACGTCTGAAGAACTCTGTCGAAAAATTTTTGTCACAACCTCGCGATTATTAGAATCGTTAGGCTTTATAATAAATAAGAATAAGTGCAGTATTGAACCGAGAACTTCCTGCAAATATCTCGGTTTCATCTTAAATTCAACGAAATTTCAAATAGAAGTGACAAAAGAAAAAGCAGAAAAACTTGTTCAACTAGTTTCGAACCTCAGCAAAAAATCGCAAATAAGAATCCGAGATTTTGCACAAGTAATCGGATCCTTAGTGGCTGCGTGTCCGGCAATAGAGTATGGTTGGATGTACACCAAGAACGTAGAACGGGAAAAATATCAAGCATTGCTAAAATCAAGAGGGGACTATAATTGTCGAATGAATATTCCGAAATATTTAAAGGAGGATTTTAAATGGTGGGTAAAAATGTTACCCAGTGGATACAACCCAATAAGAAAATTTAAATTTGAAAAAGAAATCTTCACAGATGCCTCACTAACAGGTTGGGGTGCCTGTTGTGAAGAACGTAAAGCTCAAGGTTTTTGGTCCGACACCGAAAAAAAACATCATATTAATTATTTAGAACTCCTTGCCGTGTTCTTCGGATTAAAATGCTTTGCAGCGGAATGTAGAAATTGCGAAATACTTTTGAGAATCGATAACTCAACAGCAGTTTCATATATAAACAGAATGGGAGGGATACAGTATGAAAAATTCAACAAATTAACATCAGAGATTTGGAAATGGAGCGAACAAAGAAAAATATGGCTATTCGCGTCATATATACCTTCAAAAGAAAACGTTGAGGCTGACAAACTCTCCAGAATATCAAACATCGACACTGAATGGGAATTATCTCCAAATATATACGCTTCTATCACGCGTAAATTTGGTTTTCCCTCCATAGATCTTTTCGCCTCGCGACTAAATAATAAATGTGAATTATACAGTTCCTGGCACGCAGACCCTGAAGCTTACGCCATTGACGCTTTTACTCTCTCGTGGGAAAAGCTACGGTTTTACGCTTTCCCGCCGTTTGCTCTGATTTTAAGAGTTTTGCAAAAAATCCTGGTCGATAAAGCGAAGGGAATAGTAGTTGTACCATACTGGCCAACACAGCCATGGTACCCCATATTTAAATCAATGCAATTCGGAGATTCACTTGTCATCGAACCACATACACGAATGTTACTCTCTCCTTGTAGGTCGATACAACATCCACTGGCGCACCGACTGTCACTAATTGTAAGCGAATTATCAGGGAAGCTTTCAGACTAAAAGGGATACCGGAAAAAACAACAGAAATTATGATTGCATCACTCGCCGAATCTACGCTTAAACAATACAGTGGATCGATATTAAACTGGATAAATTACTGCGAAAAAACGAGTGTGAAATGGTTTCAACCATCTATACAAGAAATCATGGAATATTTAACGGAAAAATTCCACGAGGGGGACTCCTATGGAACGTTGAATTCACACAGATCGGCAATTTCATTGATTATTCAGCAAGAAGTATCAAAAAACGAATCGTTACGGCGTTTCTTTAAAGGAGTGTTTCGACTACGGCCACCGAAGCCAAAATATAATGAGCTGTGGAACGTAGATCCGGTTATAAAACATTTAAGCTCATTAAACCCTTTATCGGAGATAAACTTAGAAAAATTGACTTTCAAGCTGGTAACGTCTCTGGCTTTAGCCACCGGGCATAGAGTACAGACATTTTCTTTGATAAATATCGAAAATATAACGTTCAACGCGGAAGGCGCCAAAATAAAGATTCCCGAGTTAATAAAAACTTCTAGACCCGGTTCACATCAACCGTTGTTGATTTTACCGTTTTTTGATAAAAGAAAAGAAATATGTGTAGCTCAGACCCTGAAAGAATACGTAAAAAGAACAGAATCAATCAGGAAAGATACAAACAGATTATTTATAACTATTAAAAAACCGCATAAGGCGGCATCCTCACAAACAATAAGCAGATGGATTAAAAGAACTCTCGGTCAGAGCGGCATCGATACAAAAACCTTTGCAGCACATAGCACGAGGCATGTGTCTACCTCAACAGCATTCGAACGAGGTGTAGAATTAAGCGTGATCCGAAATACAGCAGGCTGGTCAGAGACTTCGAAAGTCTTCGCAGTTTTTTACAATAAGCCGTTAACTGAGGACAGGGCAAAATTCGCCAAAGTCGTATTAGATTAAGATAAACATGATAATTACAAAAGGTTGACATTTTGTTAAAAAATCGCCAAATGTAACATGTATGAAAAAAAAAAAAAAAAAAAAAAAAATCTACCTAATCTCTCAACATCTACCTTGTAATCTCGAAGAACGAGGCTCGAAATATAATTAATAGATCAAACGAACTTACCAAGTGACGTTCGATCTGAATTATATGAAGAGCCTCGTTCGAGATGATTACATCCCACCCAAAAAATCTGCGTTTTGCTATCTCCCATAAATATATTCCCGTAATCATCTCAATCTTTTTTGACACGCTTTAAAAATATGAAGCACCGATATAGAAACAGAAGAGTAGAGCCCAAAAAGTTTCTCTCTCTAAAACTAGTGGCGACATCGTACAGAGACTTGCGTACTACCTTGTAATCATCTCGAACGAGGCTCTTCATATAATTCAGATCGAACGTCACTTGGTAAGTTCGTTTGATCTATTAATTATAGGGAAAATTTAAATTAAAACCAAAATGAAGAGGAAGGATGAGAGATGAGGATAGAGGTACAATAATATAAAAATTCGAAGTCAAATGGTAAAAAGGAAAATGTGTAAAAGGGCATTAATCTAAGAAGGGGGAAGAAACTCCGCATGACCGTACCTAGAGATAAAGAAATAGTAAAAAAAAAACTATAAAGTTCGAGGTTTTGCATAGCGGGGTTGTTTTTCCCTGAAATGCTCCGTATAATAGAAGGAATTTCGGCAAATCGCTAGTTTTAGTTGAAAAATATTTATTATTTAATATTAATATTTATAATATTAATATTAATATTTATAATATTAATATTAACAGATATTCGACAGATTTAACCTATAAAAATCACGCGAGGATTTTTTAGGCTCTTTAGTTAGCGATCTACGACCCAAGTCTACAAAATATCACTTTTCGATAATAATGAAAATAGGGAATTAAAGCGAATTGCTTTTGTACAGAGCGGTTGATTTTACCTGGAATGCACCATATAGTGGAATTCACTGCACCAAATCGCTAGTTTCACATGATGAATTAAGCTATCAAAATCACGCGATCATTTTTTAGTCTCCTTAGTTATATTAAATTATAATGAAGATTATAATGAAGATGAGGAAGTTAAAAAAAATAGGCGCATTCCAACGATGCAAACTTTAAGTCAAGTTTTACACGAATTGCCCCATATAAAGGCTTTTCACCTGGATAGCCCCATATAAATCCACTGTACATGGATAACCCCATGTACATTCACTTTACCTGGATTTCCCAATACAAATGTATTTTACCTAGATCGCCTTATACAAGTACAGTAGCATTCGACTCAACAGGTATCTTGTTTTACCTGGATTGCCCCACGCAAGTGTAATTTTACCTGAATTGCCCAATACAAGTACCTTATATTTTATACTTACTTTATATTTTATCTGGATTTCCCCATATAAATACATTTTACCTGGAGTGTCCGATGTAAACGCAATTTTACCGAGATTGCCCATATACACGAGTTTTACACGGATCGCCCCATACGAATGATTTTTATCTGGAGTGCCCTACATAAGGACGATTTACCCAGTTAGGCCCCATGAAAATACAGTAGCATTGGCTTCAACCAATATCTCATTTTACCTGGACTGCCCCATATAAGTGCTTTTGAAGCGGGATATACATTTAGACAGGAAACAAATAAGCAGTATTGAAGGATTTTTTAAACTAAGAAATAATTATTCTACAATTATCAAACTTTAGGTACACTTTAATAGTATATTTAAGTATACGAAACAATTTTTTTTAATCAATTCACCATCAAAATGGCGGACTGTAACGTTTGAAGTTTTTCGAATTTCGCTTTGAAACTTTGGGAACATATTCTGCATATATAATTCTATCGTTTAAAGAAGAAGAAAAAATCGATTTTTTGATCGTTGTAAATGTGTATCCCGCCTTAAACCGGTTTGCCCGATAAAAATACAGTAGTATCCGTTTTGAGGAATAACTCGTTTTCCACCTAGATTGCCCCATATAAATGATTGAAGGAACATTTTACCTTGCTATTGGATATCCTCGTTCTCTTGCCATCCATCTGAACGATCAGCTTAGCGTTCATGGCCAGCTCCCTGAAAAGCAACAATTTAATAGTCTTGATAACGCTACTAGTGCGCACGGTACGTATACCGCGCAGGGAGATATGCATCTGCGAGTGCGCGCATTTCCCGCAATATTCGAGTGATTTCACGCTGCCGGTAGGCACTTTTTCTCCTCCACTATCTTTACATTCTGCACTTTTGGAAAAAAAATGTTCCGCAGTCACACCACGTGCCCTTACGGTCTTGAAGTTTGCGTCGTTGGAATGCAACGAAAATTCTTTTTTATATTTTTATTCCCTCCTTTTTATTGTTTCATAACATCTTTTCGAGTAGATTTGAATTTTAGAGCTCTAAGTAAGCGAATTAAAGAATTATTGTGGGCTCTTCCTAATGGATATTCGGTAAAAGAAGCTCGAACGATTGCAAAATAAGAATTTTGATTGCATTTTAACGATGCAAACTTCAATTCATTACGCCTTTCGATTTTTCACTCGCTTAATTTTTTCGTCGTCAAATTTGGCGTCAATAATCTTAAGAATCTTTTTTTTACTGGACGATTTACTTTTTAATTCGAATAGCCGATGAAATCTTTCGAAATTGAAACGAAAAACATGACGGTATTGAAGTTTGCATCGTTGGACTGCAACGAAAATTCGTTTTTCTTCTTGTATTTTCATTATTATCGAAAATATTTTCTTGCCAAATTATGTCGTAGATTTTTAATAAGGGTCATGAAAAACGTTTGAGTAATTTTCGTAGCCCAAATCCGCAAAAAAAAATGATTTGGCAATCTAAAAAAAATAAGTTTCGTTGCGTTCCAACGGAATGACTTCAATTTCGATACACTTATTCAGTGTGATAGTAGTTTAATCTTGACCGACGTTTTTCTGCGGTTTCATAAATACATAAAAAAATTAAAATGTTTTCAAATATATTTCAAATTTTTTTAAATGTATTTCGAAAGTGTATTTATTAAGTGTAACAACATTTATATCAATATCTATAATATAAACCTATCAAAAAAGTAATGAAAATATCCTTTTTTAGCATCTACAGTGAGAAGACCCCTTAAGGAAGCCGAAACGGCATTTTTTTAATTCTTGAAATTCTCATTATTTTGGTTCAAATATCAAGAATCAACGGTCAAAACTTGGCGCCCCGAATATCGCTCTATCTCCGTAAATGTCATTCGGCAGATTTACGCTACGAAAATCGGGCGAATATTTTCTCGGAATCCTTAATCAGCAAACTACAAAATCTGCAAAATATGATTTCGGTTATAACAAAAATAAGGAATTCAAAATAAATTTCGTTGGATGCCACCCATGCAAACTTCAACCCCATCGTCCCCCCCCCCCCCCATGCGCCATTGCATGACATCAAAATTTACATCTTTCTGCAAGTGAAAATCAATCCTCTCGGACCGTCCAAACATTTTGGCAGTCTCACTAACAAAAATGGCCAAAGCGTTTCATGCACTGAGAAAAAAAAATTATCGATCCAATATCATTGGTGTTATCGAATGAAATTTGAGTGATTCAATTGTAAAATTGTTGGTGTAAATAATCGGATTTAATAGTCCAAATAAAACGTGATCGACTTTAATAACATGATGAAATTAATATTAGAATCAATATATTATTGAATATAACTAAAAAATTATCGCGAACAAATTATATAGTTTCGAATCCATTTTCTGCAACGAACAAAAAAAGTGTTTCAATTCACAACATGAATATTGTTGATTCGAGTACACAAGAAAAATTGAATTTCGCTCGTTTGATTCAGATCAAATTTCTATTGAGCGAATATATTATTTTATATTCCTCGCCATATCCGATATTGATTTCCAAGCACATTATTCGTTAAGATGTTAGTATTTTATTTTGACTCGAAATAATTAAGCGAATGTGTGAATTGGTTAAAAAGAATTTATTTTACGCATACACGAAGCGATTAAATCGTAGTCATTTTTATTTAATTTTTTTATACAATCGCGTTAAATGACAACTGTACGTAGTTGTTTTGATTGAATATCTTACTAAAATGGATCTATGTTCATTGAAATGATATATTCTATTTCAAAGAATATGCTATTAATATGACACGCGTATAATTGAACTGAATACATTACGGCAATCGATTCAATACTTTCTTCTTTGTTTGAAAAAATTCAATCAAATCATATACATATAATGAACGAGCGCCACCGAAATTATAGGTGCGAGGAAACCCGTAGTTCTCGGAGTAACCGCTAGAAGCCGCACACGCGCTCGTTTCTCGTAAGCGTAGCACGAACCGAAAATCTACTTAACCGCCGCAGAAACTCTACATAATATCGCTTCTCGGCCTGTGGCTAAGATCAAAGTGTAGTATCTGTTCTTATCAGCTGAATATCTGATGATCGTTCTAATACTCACTTTGTATTTAAGATTTTTTTTAAATTGACAAACTTTCAGTTTTTAGATAAAATAAATTCGCTCAAACATTTTATTGTGACAATCCTACCCTATTCCAAAGAACTTTTTTCAAATATTTTCAGCAATTCTCATGAGTGTACATTTATTTGAACGAATAATCAAGAAATGTTTGCAAGTGTACATAGAATCATATTAAAAACATGACTTCTCGAATTCACAAATATATTATTTTCATTGCAATGAACATTGATTTCATCGAAGATTATTTTTTTTTCTACTAGAGACTAAATGCGTTGTTACAGATGACACCTGTACTTTGTGGCAAAAAAAATACCATTATTTCGAATCGATATTGTTAATTTTTCAATCTTGATACAGTAGAACCTCGATTATCCGAACCAATTGGGACCGAGACTAGTTCGGATAATCAAAAGTTCGGATAATCGAAACGTGGGTTATTTGGGACGGGATCATAAACAACACCTTTTTGCATCAAAACAGTACATACATATATGCATGTACTGTGTGTATACATATATGTATGTACCTTTAGGGTACATACAAAAAACCCACGTTTCGATTATCCGAACTTTTTATCCGAACGATTTTATAAAAAAAATAATTAAAAAGACATTCGACTTTTGGGTTTTTTGGGATGACATCATAAACAACAACCTTTTACATAAAAACAGTACAGTACATGTCAAATTTTAATATATATGTATGTACTGTTTTTATGTACATACATATATCAGGTGTTAAATATATATATATATATATATATTAAACACCTGAAAAAAGTCGAATACCTTTTTTAATATTTTTTTAATAAAATCGTCCATTTTTATTTGACGAACGGCCGTAACGCGTTTTTGAGCGGCTAAGTCTCGCAGCCGTTTGAGAAGGAGAAGTTGCGTTGGGTTGCTCATTGTTGCTCACGGCAGTGGCAGCGAGCAACAATGTATCTTTCGCGCCAATGTTCGGATAATTGAGCGTTTGGATAAACTAAGCCATCGTTCGGATAATTGAGGGTTCGGATAATCGAGGTTCGGATAATCGAGGTTCTACTGTATACACTTGTCTCTATCTCATGCAACTACTTTTGATATTGTACGGAGTACGGAAATGTTACGTCTCATGGCATATTCGTTTCGATATAGTAAAGAAATAATTAATTCTATTGATTATATTTTTGTACGAAATAGAAAATGTTGTACCAATCACTTAATTATTTCTTCCATACATTTACAGATTGTATATACAATGATTTCAATAGATTATCATTTTATTTTAAGCTAGCGGAGATATTGAGCGAACAGAAGCGATTTTCAAATAAAATCATATGGTATTAAAATCAATCACATTTTCCAATATTTTATAGTATTCTCACAATAGCATATATCGGTGGCACTCCGTGTTCAGACATTTATTTGGATCAATGTATTTTTTTGATGCAATTGTTTTTTTTTCAGTGTGGAATCCTCTATATAGATCCACAACCCGAAATCCGCCAAAAAACGAGTTTTCCTATATTAACGAAACGTCAACACCGTTAGATAAGATGTCTTCGTTCGACCTAGTCTGCGGGTTAAAATCTCTTTCTCCGTCTTCGTCTCCCTCCCTCTTTGGTTTCGCATCGAGCCATGTACAGTGGCGTCGATCACCAAAACCCCCCACCTCGCCAATTTGCATCTCGACACAGACATTGCGATAACGCATCGAAGTTTTGTCCGACAGTCGCCTCGTCGACGTGGAGCAAAAAAGGTTACTTCGATTTCACGAACGCAGCGTTCGCTCGGCGAACGGTGTTTTCTTTTTTTACAACGCGCCACAAGACGCTGGAAATCCGGAAGCAATTTTCCTACGAGCGCGCCAGTTCGCCAGTAAGGTGCGAACAAAATTGGTGTCGAAATTGCTAGCAGCAAGCGTCCTTTGTGCACGTGATGTTGAAGTTTGCATGGTTGGAACGCAACGATATTTTTTTTATCTTCTCCCTTTGTATGTATTATTATCGAAAGCCTTTTGTTCCAAAATTGAGGTTGTACATTTATACTAAGAATACGTAGAAACGTTCGAGCGAATTTCACAGCCTAATCCGACCAAAACAAATTTGAGTTGTTAAAATAATGAATTTACGTTGCATTCCAGCCATGCAAACTTCATTAGTTCATGATTTCACACGTCATTAATTCATGATTTACTTCATAGTGAAAGAAACTTAATTTTCCATATATATATATATATATATATATATATATATATATATATATATATATATATATATATATATATATATGTATGTATGTATGTATGTATGTATGTATGTATGTATTTATGTATAGTAGCAGTAGTAGCAATTTATTCCACATGTATACCCTTGCGGGTTTTTACAACCTCCCATTCGTTCGTCAGTTTCCTTTTTACTTTTTCCTTAACGGGAGATATACACCTAGATGGTTGAGGTCGAGGATTTAGAAGCTATGAACATTCCGTCGACCGTAGAAGATCTAAACTATGGGCCTGTTATCGATGATTCCATGTAAGTTGACAAATTTCATGATTTATTCATTCCCAAATTTTCAAACGCGTTTTTCTCAAAACCACGTTTTTCAAATCGGTACCCAAAATTTCTCGAAAACCAATGAACCTTGAGCCTTGAGGTTTTTTGTGTTCATTCTATACAACATTATCTAGCACTTGTCATGGGATTTTTTTCCGTTACTTAGTTTTTGTTTTATAGGAAAAATAATAACTAATTTTTGGCCCAAAAATCAATATTTATGTTCAAACGTCCGCCATTTTGTCATAAATCGATATTTTCAAAATCGGCTATGACAAGTACTAGATTATAGTATCTAATTTAATAATCTTTTTGGTTTTTTTTTTTCGGATGATTTTTGAAGAAACGTGGGTGCCGTATACGCAGGTTTTTTTACGACGCTCCAAGGACCATACAATATCCTTGTATATTTTTGATATTTTTAAATAAAGAAAATTCAACATATTTTTGAATCTATATACTTTTGGATAATTAAAACCCCAATCCGAAATTAAAAATAGTTGCCCTTGAAAAAATGCACACAAATGACCGTTTTTCCGGCTCCTAGGTGTATATCTCCCCTTAATATATATAATCATACAATCATATCCATATAGCGTGCGACATACAGCCGCCAGGTGGGAATCGAAAAGTAAACTTCGTGAGTTTGACACCAAGCAGCATCTGTATACATCGTCTTTGTAATGCACGATATATGTATACATAAAATGTGTGTGTCCATATGTACACCTACGTAAAGACACCTAACTTTAAAAAAAAATGAGAACGATCGAAAGTTGGAGATACAATGAAAGAGGAAAAATAAAAGACGTAAGAGAATGAAGAAAACGTAGCGCGCACCTTTTGTTAAAGGGCCGGACCCTGACAGCCACCTTCACCGAAGCCATTTTTGTGCGTTATCGAGGGTCATGGGCTTGTCAAATCAGCCCGCTTCACGCGCACTCACAAGATCTCACACATTCATTTCTATTTTGCATACATACGCATATACAAATATATATATATATATATGTATACATATATATGTGTATATGTATATGTACTATGTGTGGCTATAGATACATGTGCACCCGTACGGATGTATACATATACAAAACGCTTATCGTCTGACAATCGGTATTATGTATTTATTTTCTGGACAGTTTGGAATAGAAAAGAAATGTGATCGAACAAATATTGCGCGTTACGCGGATGCGGAAGGCGTTTTACTCGCGTCGCAATACACTCGGCACATCGTCGTATCGCAAGGATAAATCCAAGCCCGCACAATCACCATCGCCGCCGTCACCATCGTATACAATCCTCGGTATCGCGGTAACGCCTTCGCTTACGCCCACGACGTAGCACTCGCGACCACCGAACGAGCACTGAATGATCCGGCCGGAGCGCAGAGCCCTCTGGCCTGCGTCTTGCGCGGCGCGATTGGGAAAGAGCGTTGCGGGAAAAACCCACGGATGGAGAAACGAACGACGACGATTGGTCGTAGGTGGCGAAGCAGCGCGCTGTGGCGCGTGCGCCTGCGTTGATCAAACGTAGCGTTGACGGCAGCAGTACTCGTTTAGTGCTCAGCCGGTAAAGCTGCGTTGAATGATGCTCGCGGTGGCCGCAATGCTGCGCGCGGGTGCCGAAGCCGCAGGGAGTACTGTGGTTCGAGGTAGGGAAAAAGTTCGTGCTCTGATTCAACCGCAGCATTCAAACAAATCCATTTTACCCATTTTGTCAATTTAATGTATGTGTGAAGATTGTTCTAGAATTAGACAACTAATGCGTCGAAATGGATTTTGTTGAAGGGAATTTCTACTTTTTGAGGGTGAAGAATCGTCAACTTTCATGGTGTTGTTGTTAAGGTAGTTCTGTAGGTACACATATGAGCCAAAAGTTTCGGTCAAAGCGTATATTAACGTCCAATGTCTATACGATGCTGTTGGTTGTACATTTTCGACAGAGCTTGTACCCTCTGTATGTTCTACACATTCGCATCCTATGCATAGATCGGTCTCATACTTGTATAGAGAGAGGCGCTGTAATCGTGGCAACAGCGCGATTTTCCTGCATTCATAGCGTTGAGCTGCCTACGATCCGTCTTTGGCGAAATATTTTATATAAATAAAAAAGAGCGTGAAAATGTCAACCCAAATGCGATACAAAGAAAAGTTTACAAGAAAAAAGGGCTTGCTAAAAGACTGAAAGCTGTGGCAGCCATTTGTCAAGCAAATGCGGCTAAACGCGATAAGAATAACCATAACCTCAACGATCAGCAACAAAAATTCGCTGTCGAAGGACGTCGGATCGTGGATTAACATCTTGCCGACAGTTTAAATGGTCTTTGCTATAACAAAGACAAATACATGCATAAATTGAACAAATTAAATTTGTTTGCAGAATAAATTTATTTCACATCCGTCTCAGAATTACTAGAACTCGGGGAAAAAGACACGCTTCGAGTTCCCAGACCACGCCACGATCAACTGGCTGCGTACACTGTTGCCATTTCGTTACAAATGGTTGGGCCCGAGTTCGGTGTGGAATAAAATTACCACTTTTCATAAGTCGATATCTCCGAAACTAAACGGTCAAAGATTGTCATTTTTTTTAAATCAATCCCACAATAGTACTGCGTACACGTGTGTTTTTATTTTGAAATCCTAAGATTCGTTTAGAACCTATATCGAGAAGTGCTAGCAAACTCCTATCGCTTTACGTGGTAGGTATAGGGATCGCGTACAAGAATACCCGTATTCAATTGCAATTATCTCATGAACTAAACGATGAATCGAATCGAATTTTTGGGCACCAGGCCATGAAGGTCATATCTACACCATACTTAGATGTCAAACAGTTCCTAACATTTTACCAGAACTACCTCAAGCGGGTAGGCTACTGTGAAAATAACGAACGTCCGTTCGTCGCTCGACGCAACTCAAATTGAAAAGATAGGTGACCATGTATCGTGCAGCCATCGCCGATTGATGGTAAACGTATGATCATAAAGATAGAACTGCTAATAGACTTTAAGGGGTTACACCTAGTTGGCAGCACCAAATTGGAATTTTGGAGGCTGCTACCTCTGCAGAAAGTTTGCTGTGTGGTCTGGGCATCGATGATTCCATTTAGACGTAATAAAACTACATTTTAGCTACGTATATACCTGACGTAAAACATTTAACGCGTTTTTCTCGGAATTACTTTTTCAGAATCGGTGACGAAAATATCTCAAAAACAACTAAACCGATCTGCTCCAAATTTAACAGACATTTTTTGTATATCAAAAACAGTTCTTAATTGAAGGATTGTTTTTATCAATGCATACTTTTTTTATATCAAGGAAAATAGAGTGTTTTTTGCCGAAATTTCGACGATCACTGGCGATCGGCGACGATTTTTTCAAAAATCGTTATTTTATTGAATCCTTCGATTAAAGACTACATAATACGGTACAAAAACTAAATTCATTTGGTTTTTTATTTCAGGTGATTTGGTGCCGAGCAGGAGTGGTCACTGCGAAAGACCTTTTTTGCACAGCGGTCTGTGCAATTTACTGTATCTCCGTCGTTTAAAAAAGTTTCCCAATAAAAAAAATTGTCAAAGATACTTGAAATACCCTTTACGATGAAAAAAAGAGTTAAAAACCTGCACCCGTTTTCCAAAAAGAATTCACAAAAACACCTCTTTTTTCCGGCCGCGAACTAGGTGTAACCCGTTAACGCGTATTTCTCGAAGCTATACTTTTCGAAACGGTGTACACGGCTTCTCGACATCTAATGAACGGATTGACTTCAAATTTGTTATATTTATTCAGTGCAATAGTAGTTTAGTCTCGTCGGACGTTTTTCTTCTCAACTTTTTTTTCATTTGTTATTAACAGTAATAATATCATTTTTCCTCGAAAAATCGAAAGAAAAATACATTTTTTGTGATGCTCTAAACACGATAACAAGAAAACGCTCGGTCCAGTCAGCCAATATTATCTGTTTTCAGAAAAAAGCTCTTTTTTCGTTTCATATGAACCGGGTGACCAAAATAAAGTACGCCGTTGTGCCCCAAACGTTCAAAGGTCCTTCACCAGAGTGTTCATAACTTCTTTGATTATTCATATTTTCCAATGGAATATGGTATGGAAATTTGTTAATGTATATACAAATAAATTATGAAACGATTTTTTAATCATCTTATTCCTTAATTTGTTTTTAACAACCCTGATTTTCGAGTCGCCACGATAGCAAATTCCTTAATAATTTTTTAACAAAAACATTGAATACGAATACGTGAAATTTTGCACACATAGAAATATGGATATCGGATATTTTTATTAAAATGTTATCGTCTGGAAAGGAGGAATTATTTGTCAAACTTATCTGATACTTAATAATCAATGTGGTTCGTGATCAGTACAATCTTGCGCGTGGAATAAGCTACAACCATAAATATTTTAAACAAAAGTTAGGCAAAAATTTCGTTAGTGACGCCGAATAAATGCTGTAGTTACAATCACATAAAAACTGTCTCCATACGAGTAAACATTTATTAATTTCTAATAATTTATGTTCTAATGTGCCAATTTATTAGAACATAATAAATCTTTTTCTGACTATAGATAGGTATCTCGTGTGTTTTCCTAGCCATAAGGACATTTCTATGGTCAAAATAGCCTCATGATTTTTCGCGCAGCGCTTTTCCATAGATAGTTGAGCTTTTCAGAAAAAGCAAAGCCTCAAGGTGCTTGTCCTCGCGGGAGTACTCTCACGACTGTTTCCACCTGAGAGTATTTTTCCATGAGTTTCACTCTTGCGAGCAGTTCAGTAAGTAGCTGGAGAGTTACTGTCGCAAAGTACTTTCTGGACCACGTCCACAGGAGAACGTCTGTGACCAGCCCCCTGACACTGGACTACCATTCCTATACGATGAACAAAAACGCGTTTTGTCCCGGCTTTTTAGTTCTTGAAATCGCCACTGCCTAGCGTTGGCTGTTGCGTAACAGCCTTCGGCTCTTAATACTCCGATCAGCTGAATGATTCGATGCTTTTGTGGCGTTCGCCTGTTATCCTTATGGCGACGTTATTTGTTGTGTTCAAATGGAAAATCATTAGAACGGAAAATCATTCCAAACATATCAATAGACTTTTATTTATGTAAGAGATTCGAAACACCGGCCCAACAGACATATACGAGGGTGGGGTGAAAAGTTTCCGGCCTGACCAAGAAAAAGGATGCTGTAAAAATTTTTTTGCTTTTTTTTTCAACATAATCTCCATCAACACTGATACATTTCTCATAACGGTGTTCTAATTTAGTTATATCAGTTTTAAACGTAGATTCGTCAAGCTCCTCAAAATACTGATTTACAGCTTCGATAACTTCTTGGTTGCTCTTAAATCTTTTTCCGCCAAGCCATTTTTTGAGGTTAGGAAACAGGTAATAGTTGCTGGGGGCTAAGTATGGAGAGTAGGGAGGATGCGGCATCAATTCAAACTTCAATTCGTGGATTTTGGACATGGCAACAATCGACGAATGCGCTGTTGCGTTATCGTGATGAAACAAAACTTTTTTCTTCGCCAAATGAGGTCGATTAATTTGCACCTCGTGCTACAAAAGTTGCAATAACTCTGCGTAGTATTGACCAGTGATAGTCTTACCCTTTTCAAGGTAATCAATGTATATAATTCCTCTCGCATCCCAAAAAACAGTAGTCATAACCTTGTTTGCCGATAAAATTGTTTTTGTCTTCTTTGGGGTTGGTTCCCCTTTTCCAACCCACTGTTTTGACTGTTCTTTATTTTCAGGAGTGTAGTGGTGGACCCATGTCTCATCAACAGTTATGAATCGACGCAAAAATTCGTTTGGATTACGCCTATACAGCGCCAAATTGTCGGTAGAAATGGTTTTTCGAAGCAGTTTTTGGTCGAGCGATAGCAAACGCGGCACCCACCTTGCACACAGCTTTTCCATGTTCAAATGGTTGTGCAAAATATTTCGCATACGTTCAGCTGACATCCTACAGGTCTCAGCTATCTCATGCACTTTCAACCTGCGGTCTTCCGACACTATTTTATGGATTTTTTCAATCATCTCTGAAGTTGTGACTTCAACGGGCCGTCCTGAACGAGGCTCGTCAGAGGTGCTCACACGAACCATTTTAAATTCAGAAACCCACTGCTTAATAGTTGAATATGATGAGAAGGAGTCTCCTAGTGCTGAATCCATCTCTTCTTTTATTTGTTTTGGTGTAAAACCTTTCAAATGGAAGTATTTGATGACAGCACGTTTTTCTAATTTTTCCATTTTTACGAAAACAACGGAAGCGTCTCGCGCAATGTGCTCTCAAACGCAAACTAACGTAGCGATTGGGCTGAAACTGTACATACAAGCTCGGTAGGAATGGTACTGTAGGACGCCGCTCCAAAACTAGACCTAGTGGCACCATCTCTTGGTCAGGCCGGAAACTTTTCACCCCACCCTCGTATATGCATGCCTGTCACACGACTACTAGCGCCACAGTGCGGCAAGGACATTTTGCGAACAGCATTTATCTACCAGTGTCAGGGGGCTGTATGTGACTCGCAAACGTCACCTCCATGGAGCCTAGATACCAGGAGGTTCAGCGGCAATGCAAAGGCGCTGAAAAAAGCGTCCCCGAAAATGTCCCGAAGTGATGGCGCTGGGGTGCAGCGTGACCGACATATATAGTAATATATTGGTCAACGAGGTGAAAGTGATCGGATGAGTTTCTAACCTCACGACAGATCGATCGTGACATCAAACGTCGAAATATCCGCCGATTCATAATTTCCTCATGACGGTTCGGAAAAAAACGCAAAAGCGAAAAAAGATCTCAAGCTCAAACTCAAAATGGCGGCAATATAGTCCATCTAGAAAAACGTGTTTTTTTTACATATAGCTTCACGGGAGAACGGTTTTATCGTAAAATATAAGACCTGAAACAACAACCAAAAAAATAATATTATATATTAGCTATGAGACTACCTAGAAATTTGCTTTTAATTTTTTTTTAAATAGCGCACTTTGAAGGAAATAAATCGATTTTTTGCCAAAAAAACAGTAAATTGTTTATAAAAAGAAGTTTACATTTAATCAAAAGACGGATACGTACTCCCATAAAGAATATAATTGTGAAGCTGCTATCAAAATTTCAACCTCGAAATCGATGCATGCAAAGGTGGTCGAGTAATCCGTCTTCCGAGATCGAAAAAAGTGGTTTCGAGAAAAACGCGTTTAAAGTTGTACGAGCAACTCAGCGCGCGCTCCAAGGCGCTGCGGCCAAAGCGATAATTGAACCTTTAAATAAAAAAAATTGCTACAGGACCAATTCCGTATTATTTTTATGACACCAAAGTATTTGTAGGAAAGAAAACGTCTTTCCAAAATCCTAGAGTGGTGTTATCCCTTAACACTAATGAGGGTTAGGTACATCATCTGTGATCTGTCTTAGATCACACCCATGTTTAGCGTATATCTATATACATATAGGTTGCGGAGCACCCCAGCGCCATCATTTCTTGTTCTCGTTTTGGGGACGAGTTGAAAAGCCTCGGTGAACCTCCTGGTATCTAGGCTCCATGGTCACCTCAGTGGTGTTCAAGATGGCTTCTCGCCAAAAACGAGTCGCCGTAGCGATGATAGTTGCATTCGAAATTCTTAACGAAAGTTAAAAAAGAAAGAGCCGCTGGGTCAAGCCCTAGGTCCCACGGAGACTGCAACTCGACGTTACTAATAATCTCATACGTGAATTATAAATAGAGGACGCGTTTTAATTTTGCAATTTTATCCGAATGACCGTCAGTTCGTCGGACGTTCACACTACGGGTGAACGTCTTGATCATCCATTTCTAGCAACGGATTAACGCAAACTAAACGTTTGTAAACATTTAGGGGAAAAAACCAATCTTGCTTATCGTAAACCATATACAGTACTACCTCTCTAAGAGAGCCCTCGCTAAGAGAGAATTTCCCCGCCGTTCCGCTTGAGCGCATTTTATGGCTTCCCCCACCTAGCTCGAGCTGTCCAGTGTACCCGAGGCCTCTCGAGTTTGTCGCGGACAACTCCATAAGAGATCGCGAGCGATTTCAGAAAATCGCACGTCGCACGATTGTCAAATGGATAATATTCCTTTGTATAATAATATATACGTTTAAGCCGTAAAGTCGGAGAAAAAAACATGCACCATAATTAAATTTCAAGTAGTTAGTTACATTTTTTTTGTACACTATATATGTTCGAGTTTCGATAACGAATATACTACGTATATTTTTGCGAACAATAAGATAATTCAACAATTATTGAAAGTCTTACAAATGTTTCCTTCATATGTGTTATAATATTGCAACAACAAAATATACCAAACAGCAGAATAAAAAAAAACGCGAAGAAAAAGAAAGATTTACACATCAATATTCAATGAGATATACTTACGCATGAAACGACGAAACGCCAGTACACTTTCCGCAACTCGTTTACAGTTTTCTCAACACTTTCGTTCGCGCTCTCTTATCGAGTTCGAGTGGAGAAACACATACACGCTACCACATGCGCGATTTTCGAGCGCGCTAACCTAGCGGTGGGGGAAGGCTTCGGCGACGAATTTCTCGAGAATTTCTTCCCCTAACCGCCCTAGACCGCTCTCTTAGAGAGGTAGTACTGTATATGCAATATTGAACCATCAAGTTTTGATGAAAGATTTCGAATCTTGGTTGGCGAATAAAGAGCATTGCTGCCAACCTCAATATCCGCCAAGTTGCCGTATTAACACTTACGGTAATCCTATCGCTTCACACTAGTCATACCTCAGATCATACTTGAGACTTGTACAATTTATATTTTTAACATATGCAAAAAAAAATTGTAATAACTAAAATTTTCCATGTGTAAACGGTTTAATGAATATTCACATTTAATTGGAAAAATGAAGAAATAGTTATTCCAACGATTCGCACAGTATTTATGGGTTTGATATTTGGCAACATTGGTTCTACCTCCGTCTCTTTTTCCTCAACCAGGCGAATTTAACCTCCATGCTTTTCAAGGTCGGTCTGTCAAAACAATACTGGGTGCGGGAAATATAAAGCATTGTATTCGGGCCATGACTGGTAAAAAGCGTGGAAAATTTGTGTCGGCAAAATATGTCGGTTAAAATGAAATAAGGTAAATGTCCCCATTATTGAACAGCTAAGGATCTGGGGGATTGAATTCGGCGAGAAAAAAATATAAAATCAAGAAAAAAACCATCGCTTCCATGTTCAAATGATACTTTGATATTTTTACTTTCGAAAAATCAGTCTTTAAATTATTTTTAAATGATTTCAAATGAAAAAAAAGAATAACAATGTGAAGCATGCAAATGTCCCAATTATTGAACACTGGAAGTGCCTATGTCCCTAATATTGAACAGGCATGTCCCAGTTATTAAACACTCTCGAGAATTCTTTTTCCGTTCTGAAAATATTATTTTGGGTACAATATTAAGAAATAAAAGCAAAATCAAACACTTAAATAATCTTTTATTAATCATGTAAAAATACAAAAATATATATTTAGTCTCTCTTGACAGGTTTTTGGTTCATTCGCATTTGGTTTATTTTTGCTTTTCAACTCGAACTTTATTTTATGTTTATTTTCAGCTTCCTCCTTTTTATGTTCTGTTTTTGTTTGATTTTGTCGCAGCTTGGCTCCCTGAAATATCGGAGAGCAAAAAATATTGAACATTACATTCGTATTTTTAGGTTACATTTAGGTTATATTCTCTATTTACTTTTCTTTTTATGTTTATTGCACGAAAATACAAATCAAAAATATATTTAACGATCTTAGAGTTATTATTAAAAGAATAAAGGTAAGTTTATTCAGGAACTTACAGTTTTTGTTTGTATAAATCCGAGTCACACGATCTGTCATACATTGACTGTCTCGATGTTTTGATGGGTTTCATGACGCCATCTTGGAGAATTCGAGTGTTCAATAATTGGGACACACTGCATTTTGTATGTCCCAATGATTAAACACCGTATTTTTTAACAAATAATTCATTAATTTTTTTAAATTGTTATTTGTAAGAAATTTTCTGAGGAACCTGAAACGCCTTTACTTTTTGAGATGCGACAGTTTTTGAATTTTGTATGCCCTTACACATGAAGCGGCGCGTCTTAGCAAAAACGATAAGCAGTTACCACGAGACATCAAATCGGGTCACCGTTGCTGATTAAATAATTTTTTTCTCTATTAATTAAAGCTTTTTTTGCACGAGTAAGATAACATTTCGATAGCTAAAAGTTCCATATATGTAATAAAATTTGTATAAATAAGTAAATGCATGCAGGTGAATGAGAAATAATAAAAATACAAGATAGTGTTCAATAATTGGGACATTTACCTTATATGTGGAAATTCGAATGAGTGAGAAGAAGTTAGGACTACAGTCAGCTGTTGCCTTACTGTCACGTCTCTTCACCGTAGCAAATGGTAATAAATCCAATACCGGAAGTTCAAATTAAACTTGATATTACATCAAATTTAGGGCAATAAGCGCCATTTTTCTGAGAGCATTGGGTTACCACAAGTGTTAAGTATGTAAATCTGACTATTTTTAAGAATGTAATGGTTCCCACTATTATATGCACTTTCGTAGCGACCGGAAATTGGGTTTTTGTATGTCTTCTCGGAATTCCTTCACAAAAATACGAAATTTTCATTTCTTTCCGTAATTAGGTCGATAACGGACCCTGAAATTTTACAGAGACAATTATTAACATATTTAGTGAAGCTAAAAAAAAATCATGAAAATCCTAAGGATTGAAGCCTGGCGATAGGATTACCTTAGTGTTAATTAATAGTAATAATAAATAGTCTCGTGGCATAAATATAAAAAGTATAATTATAAATGACTCCAAATTTTATTCTGAATTGTATAAAACATTCCCTGACGCAGTTTTTCACAATCAACATCGATAATGTTATACTTTTTCAAGTTGCTAGTAACACAAAAGTTTATCTTATTTACATACTAAAAATATACAACTGCACAATGTTGCCCTTTAATTATATATTTTAGGACACATTAACATCTGTAGAATAAATCTATACCACGGTCTTACATACAGGTCTGGAAACGACCGTGGTGGGGGTAGGCACCGTTAACGAACCCACGTTTGTTTCCAATTTTCGCCACTACGTGGCATTGCTATCGGCGTGTACGTGTGCGACAAGGACAGAACAGCTTCCGTCCGTCTCTCTCACTCTTCTCGATGATCCGAAATGCACATTACCTCTTTCGTGGGGGGCGAAGGGGGAATAGAGGTAGATGAGAAAGAATTGTGGAATAAGGACGGGGGATTGTGGAAGAGAATAGAAGTGGGGCTTGTAAAAAGGGGAAGATCCTGTATGGCTGGAAGAAGACCAATATAAAAATTTAAAAAATAAATAAAAATACTTACCTTTTTCGAGTGAAATGGAGTTTTATTCGAATTTTATTCCGAGTTTCTTTCGATGACGAAAGTAAAAAAATACGCAACACATGGAATGTTGAAAATACAAATACATTTATTGGTTCGTCAGTTTAGAAAGCCCTGAAACAACGGTCCACCTTCGCCAGCTTTATGAATATTTTTCAAACTACAAATGCTCGTTGACGCAAACAGAGGTTATCGAGAACGTTGTCATAAAAAAATGGAGTCATAAATGGCACGGGGCACGGTCTAAGACAAGGCAAGGGTGAAGGGAGATATCACAGAAGACCGTGAGTGGGAGGTACTCGCCGATAGTAGCGACGGCGGTGGCGGCGAGCGGAATGAAAAGTGAAGCTCGTAACGGTGCCTCGCGACTCCATTGAAATCTGGCTTCGTTTCCAGACCTGTATGTAAGACCGTGATCTATACCTCGTATGCATTTTTTGAGGTTCATTGCAAAAAATTATAAACCGTCATCTAACTCAACTGGACCGCACTAACCTTCTTAAGTTTAGAAAGAGCATTTATAAAATTAAATTTAAAAAAAAACAAATGTACACAACCATTTGGACTCCATCGCGAGGAGCGCCACGAGATCTGGTTTTGTTTACAATATTCTGGTCAAGCCAGCAGAGCGAAGTTCTTTTGTACTCTAGTCTCCCATTGTGTTCGCCTTACTTCCGGCAAGAATCACGCAAGATTAGTACACTGGATGAAAAAGTCGTCAATCGTTTCGCGAGGAACGGAGGAGCACTCGAGGCGTAACGAGAATGTCGACGTAGCATATGAGCTCTCCACCGCAGCTCGCGGCTTTATATACGAGTGACCTCAAAATCGTGAGGGCTCCTTTTACACGAGCACCAGCGTGGCAAACCAGATATACATACACTACCGTACGAAAGTATGCAAACATAAATCGTCCGATAAAACCTTCAAACCTCAAGCTGTAAATCTTATAAAACTACGAGCGAGGAATCGTATAAGGCTAACTCTCGACCTGTGTCTTGCGGTTCGTCGTTCTAATAAAACACGAAAATGAGAAAGGAAAAACGTAAATGACATGTATTCAATCACACCGATTCAGGCAATAATGACTATCGTTTTTGAGGTTATAGTACCGCTGATAAGACTAAGAATAAAAGCCCGAGCCAATGTCAAGTTCAGACGGAAATGAGCGATAAGACAAGCGACACCTGTAGATGAGGCTC
Organism: Ophion obscuratus; assembly: GCA_964007375.1. Lineage (NCBI taxonomy): Eukaryota > Metazoa > Arthropoda > Insecta > Hymenoptera > Ichneumonidae > Ophion > Ophion obscuratus. Next base: position 38,824,836 of record OZ023312.1, on the reverse strand, counting down.
GTGAAGGGATGTGCAAAGCAAAGAGCGAAGTGAATACGAATAACGAATGATAACATGATATCTCGAGAACCACTTCATGGATTGTCTCTAAATTTACAAGAGATGCGATGAGAAACATTTAAAGGTTCTTGACGATCATACTTTTTTTTAATCGACCTTTATTTTTAAATAGTTACGTAAAAATTACGACTTTTTCCTAGATTTTGCATGCTCGGGATTCAATTCGTCGCCACGTAGTTAAAAAAAAAATCATTCCAAAATCGACGATCGTCAACGACTCGTATTTATTATTAAATTGAATAATCCGTTTCGGCTTTAGATATCGCATGGACCGTTCAAGCTGGAGAGTGTCCACCGCCAAACGCCGCGACCAAAAATGTCATCATCTTCTGGCGGCCATGTTCTTGTTATTTTTCTGTATTTTTTGATGATTTTTTAAAAAGGCCCTCAATGTATGTACCCTTGTGTTAAAAAAGACGTTTCCTTCTTACCAACCGATTTCCAGAAAAAAATCGGAATGTGGCCGTTTTTCTCGCCTCCAGGTAGATGTAGCCCCCTTAACTTTTTCACGCAGACGGTAGAAAAAACAGTCGAGATATCATAATAAATTACTAGATATCACAAAAGCTCGACTGCTTGTTTTACCATTCGATACTATTATCGTACCAAGTTATGCCACCAGGGTCGCTTCGATCGGACTGAACCTATCAATTATAGTCCCAAACCGGTCTACCCACTGAAAGTGACCATATACCTCGTAGAGACGGTTTAGTATGTTTTATTGTATTTATTATTTCCAACCGCTTCACTATTTCCAGTATACACAAAAGATATTGGAACTGTGCACCTCCTTGCTTCTTTTGTGTTCCTAAACTGATTGGGCTTAAAAGTTAGCCTGTCCGTTTCTCACGATCCGGCGAAGTACCGCACCGACCGAGCGGCCACAAAGGCGAGCGGGATGGCTGGTTTGCACATCCCCAGAGATGTCCGACAGCTGATATTCCCGAAAAAGAAGAAAAAATGCACCTTTCGCACTCGTTGAAAGACAGAATTGTCGAATATGTTATTTGTCTCCTTAAATACGTGGGCTTAAATACTTATGATTTTTCTTCCCAACTGTTTTGTTATACATCGCGATTTCCTAAAATGCTTTCGTTACTCACTATGCTACTAGGCCATCGATAGACATCAACGATTCGTACGTAACCTAAACGACTAAAAACAAAGATATTTTCGGTGACGCACGTGCCCAGAAAGAAAAACGTTTTTACCGACCGAGAAATCGAACTAGACTACAACCTTATTCGAGAACCAGTTTCAATATTATTCGTTAAAAAATGTAATCTTCAATTAAAGTTTCAACAGCTTCCGAACTTTTGAACGGTAGTGTATGTCCTTTGTCCCGTTCCTCTGAAAACCATACGGACCCAACATCACAAAGGCGTGACGACGAGAAACAGACATTACTCGCGCAGACGAAAAGTGTCGAGAAACTCCATGCACTGAATGTGTGACAAAGAAGGTGCTGCGAATGTGATACGACTCGGCTGTCAGCTTAATGGGTTAGACCACTGTGATGACCCGAAAAGCAGGATCATTAAAAAAAATCGCAGAAATAATTAAGATGATTGAAGAATCGTTTGGATTTTTATTTGTATGTGCATTAACAAAGCTGTGCACTAAATTTCAGTTTACAATATTAATAATTAAAGAAGTTATAAGCAATCTTGCGAAGAATCTTTGACCGTGAAAGTTTCAACGGTGTACTTCATTTTGGCCATCCGGTTGATCCGAAATAAAAACAAACGAGTTTTTGCTTAAGGGGGGAGATATTTTTAGGCGAGGACAAAATGGCTGATTTTCATGATTTTTGCAAACGAAACATTTCTTTGCAATTTTCGAGACTTAGGATATGTTTTATTACTACTGTTGGCTGTTACATGGTATTTTTTAAATGTATTAATCGTTAAAAATGGCGGAGGTATGGCACGGTCTTCTAAACGGGTTGCGGCGAATGATGTCAGACGGCGTGACACGTAGCGTCCGCAGAATTAATCTGAAAAAAAAAAACCAACGAAGACTTTTCTTTCATTAACACTCATATGCAGAATATGAACCAAGAAAAAGTGAGGAATGTTGAAAATCGATGCAATGGTACGCCTGAAACAAAAAGATTGAATTTTCCACGAAAAATGGCTACATTTTGCAATAAAAAATACTTCATTCTTTTTCGGAACCATTTAGCATCTCGTTTTAGACTATAAGGTAAGAAAGATTCGTACCAAAGTTTATCAGAATCGGTCGATCAGTTTTGTAGCGATGTCGCGCCAGTTTAAAAATTCAGTTTAGAAGACCGTGCCATATTTCCGCCTTTTCGAAGATTAATAAAGAAATACCATGTAACAGCCAAAAGTAAAAAAGTAGAAAAAACATGAAAAGCAGCAAGTTTTTTCTTCGCCTAAAGGTATCTCCCCTCTTAAAATAGATGGCATTTGCTAAAACTTCACCAAGCTTTTTTGTTATCGTGTTTCTAAAAACAACAAAAAAAATTGATTTTTTTTTCGATTTTTCGTGGAAAAATGACACTATTATTGTTAATAACTAATAAAAAAAATTAAGAACAACGTCAGTCGAGACTAGGGCTACCATCCGTCCGGATTTCCCCGGATTTGTCCTAGTTTGGGTGTGGATCCGGGGACGTCCGGGGGAGGGTTCCGAAGAAGCGTCCGGTCGAAACCCGGACGTCTGCCGCGTTGGCAGTTTCGTATAATTCTATTTCATTTGCATGCACTATCCCTTTCGCGCCAACGCTACTATCATGTTCAGGGATCTGCGGTCTGATTTGAAAGATACTGTAGCACTGCCGTCGAGCCGGTAAGCTCGATCTGTAGAGGGTACGTATAATGTTGCTGTGCGCAGGCAAAGCCAACGAGAGCAAAGGCTAACAAAAAATGCCGATGAACGAATGTTGATGTCGGCATTCGTTCCTTAGCCTCCATTCGTTGGTTTTGTCTGTAACCATCATAACACCCGCCCGACTATCGTAGTGGGAAGTAGTGCACACTTCGCTCAGTTGCACACGAACCGCGGTCAAACGCAGTTTTACGAGGCCGAGCTGCGAAATTTGTATACTGTGGCCGTTGATTTACGTAAGTTTATTATAATTATTCACTGAGCAAGAATAACATTATTCATAATCGTATCGTTCACCAATGCCTTAACTTAATTTTTTCAATTTCAGATTCAAAATGCCCAAACGTAAATGTACCTTCAACAGTGCATTACAAAACAAATATCCGATGTTGAAAAAAGGGAAATACGACTAGGAAGTAGTGTGCACTGTTTGTTCAACGAACATCTCAATTGCAAATAAGGGTTCTGCCGACATCAACGAACACTTAAATACCCAGAAACATCAAACTAATGCGAAAGATCAAGCCACCAGTGAAAATATTGCCTCATACTTTGAGAAAGCAAGACCTAGCTCCGCAGAAAATCTTATTCGAGCAGCCGAAGGTGCAATGGCTTACCACACAGTTTCGCATCACATGTCATTCGCTTCATTGGATTGTACAAATTCTCTCAACCGGGTACTGTTTCCTGAGTCCGATACGGCAAGAAATGTAACATGCAATCGCACGAAAGCTACGGCTATCGTGAACAACGTATTAAGCCCATTATCGACTGCAGAACTCAAAAGTGATTTGAAGGATATACCATTCATAAGCGTATCTACCGATGCAAGTAACCACGGAAACACGAAGTTATTCCCCATCGTAATCCAGTATTTTGACCACCGAAAGAACGGCATTACATCAAAACTGCTTGAAATCGAACATACAGCAAACGAGACATCCGACACAATCGTTGAGATTATTCTGAAGCAGCTGCGGGAGCATGATCTTCTATCGAAATGCACTGCATTTTGCGGGGACAACTGCAACACGAACTTCGGCGGAATCAGTCGAGCAGGGACAAACAACGTCTTCCACAAGCTGAAAGGAGAGCTCAATCCAAATATTGTTGGAGTGGGATGTTCTACTCATGTCCTTCACAACGCTGTACACCACGGATGTGACTTACTTCCTGTCGACGTAGAATCAATAATATTGAAGATCTTCAACTTCTTCTCAATTTATACGGTTCGTACAGAAGCTCTCAAAGATTTCTGCGCAGCAGCCGAAATGGAATATAAACAGCTTTTGTTCCACTCAAAAACACGATGGCTGAGCCTCTTTCCTGCCATAGAGCGTCTTTTGAAATTGTATGAGGCATTGAAAAATTACTTTGAAAGTCTGGATAGACCACCGGTTTTAATCAAAAAAATTTTCGACGATCCGCTGTGCGAAGGATACTTATTTTTCATCCACTCAGTGATGCATATTTTTCACGAAAAAATTGGACAGTTAGAAAAAAGTGACAACTCCATCATCGAAACCAAAAATATATTGGCCAATCTAAAAAAAAACGCTAGAAGACAGAATAAAGGAAAACTTCGTTCCAATGAAAGTTCAAAGTATTTTGAAGAAACAAAACGAAACCGCAAAGGCCGAGTTCAAAAAATGCTGTATGGATTTGTACAACGAAATGAAATCCTACATAGAAAAGTGGGAAAAACCGTTGGAGCAGTTCGAGAAATTCAACTGGATGATGTTGCTGAATATTAACGAAAGCACTCCATGGTCTGTAGTCGAAGAGACAGTCGCATTCCTCCAGGAAATGAACATCGAAATTGACGACACTAAGTTGATCGACGAATGGGCAAATTTAAAAGCTTTTAGCGTAAGCCTCAGTGATGAAGATAAGGACTTGAGCGCAAATCAGTTGTGGTTCAATTTTTTTAAAACGCCAAACGCCCATTTGTACTGCGAAATGCTTAAAATTGCCCAGTATTTCTTTTGCATTCCTGCTCACAATGCTAATGTAGAAAGAATATTTTCACTAGTGACGCAGCAGTGGACGAAAGAAAGAAACGCACTTAGTGCAGAAACCGTTTCTTCTCTGATCAAAATAAAATATAACTTCAAGGATTTGAAATGTTCTGAGTTTTACAAATTTCTGTTAAAAAAAGAAAACATTCTCGAAAAAACTGGGTCCACTGCGAAATATGAAACTAAATAATAAAAGACAGTTGATCGGATAACTCAGTTTATCAGTTGTTTAGCCAAATTAGATTATGTTTTCAACTGATTATGTTGATTCATTGTGACTCATGTTGATCTCTCAGAATCACTAATAATATATCTATCACATATATTATATATCTATTACTATTAATTACTATTATAATTATGTTGATCTTTCAGACTTTATAATTGCTGTTACTTAGTACTGAAACTATATGTTTTTATTATAATTCGTCTTATAATGTGATACCAGAAGGTGAAAAGTTCCTAATTATTTGTGTTAACTGATTATCTCGAACTCAAACGGAGAATAAACGATGTAACTTGTTATTCACGGAAATAAATGTTTAATTTATTTCACAAATACTTCTAAGATAGGGAAATACGCTATTTTATTTTTTTTAAGTTGTTTTTTTTTTAATTTTCAAGCTTGTCCGGGGTAAAAATATTTTTTTACCTAAATGTCCGGGGTTTTGGGAGTTTTTGTCCGGTGCCCACAATTCACGGAATGGCAGCCCTAGTCGAGACTAATCTACTATTATACTGAATAAGTATATCACATTTTAAGTCAATCCATTCATTATATGTCGAGAAATCGTGTACACCGTTTTGAAAAACATAGTTTCGAGGAAAAACGCGTTCAAAGCTTTACTATCAATTCTATCGTCGTAATCATAAGTTTACCTTCAATCTGCGATTCATGCACGATATGTTGGACCTTCGTCTTCAATTTGAGTTGTCTCAAGCGACGAACGCGTGTTCGCCATTTTCACAGTTGCCTAACCCCTTAATGCGGTCGGTACAGATGCAACGTCAGCTCGGCTGTGCTTCAATTGTCCGACATCAACATTATCGCTATTATCGTGGTTGTTATCGGGTCAAACTGGCAAAAAAGGTCGAAAAAGGACAAGAGAACACGGGCTCATTCTGGCATGCGATGTAAAATGTTGAATACCCGATATACGATGTATTTCTATTATTATACGAATTCTTTTCGATTCACACAGTCGTCCATTTATGGCGTTTTTCTTTTACTTTCATTAATAGTCACGAGCTAAAAATATCTGTAAATTACACTCGGAATCTATCAGAGTTATATCAATACTTCTTGAAGGAAAAATATTTCGTTAGAGTGGATAAGGCGCTGTGTTGTGGCGTCTTTGTGTATGAAAATAATGGGAGATCGAGTATTGGAGGTTAAAAGTCATGGAAATGCGAATTGGCGTGATTGATTAATATGAGTGTTTATGCGGATACCCATTCACCAGTTATTTAATATCGGTTACGATAAGCTCTTCTCATCTACATTACAAATGGGGAGCATCACGTTTAATGTGGCGACTGGTAAAAAAAAACGGAAGTTTGCGGTCACTGCGCAGGCTGATCCGTGCTTCGTAGTGAAATGAGCGAAACTCTTCGCGTACAACAGCACGACGAAGTAAAATACATTGTGTTTACTTTATATTCTATCAGGTGAGCCCGCGACTTCGTCCGCGTGGACTTCGCGATTACGTTGGGTTAGGTTATGTATCGCAGCCAAAATGTCCAAGTCCACAATAGGGATGTTTCAAGTAACCAAGAATTAAAAAAATATCGTTATGAGGTGATAACTTATAATTAAAGTAACGCTCGGAAGTGCCTATTTTATTTGATTTCGGTGAAAATTGTAGATAAATTTAGATAAATAAATTGTAAAATAATATCTATAAGTCACGTGACAAAGAACACCAATCAGAGCGCATGACGTCACACTTTGCAAAACACGAACGAGTGGACGCTCTAAGCATACTGCTTATGCTAGGCTCTTACTGTTGACTTTGTCTTAAAATACAATTTGTGAGATTTTTCGATTGACTTTGAATTTTACTCGAACTGTAATAATAGAGACTGGATTCGTGAAGTCAAATAGTTTGAATTTGCCTAAGATTGACTGCATAATGGTGGCCAATTTATTTACGAAAAAAAACGACTCCTGCTCTGCAGAATTCAAAAACGTGAAGACTTCCATGTAAGTATAACCTAAAGAATCGTAATTTGTGCAACGAGTAATGTATGTAGCATTAATAATATTACAAACTCTGTAATAATTTGAACAAATTTTCGAGGTCATGTTTCGTTTTACAACTTGTTTTGTTTTATTCAATTGCAGATTTTCGAGGTAGCCATACGGTGATGAATAGAATTTAGAATTCATCCTTGAACATATTAATTCTGAAATTTTTGTAGTTGTTTCTGTTTAGCGACGCGTATTTTGCAGAGAATGACATCACGCCTCGTCAAATGACAGATCTGGGAGTTTTGGCGCGTATTTTGAAACGGATGAATTAAAATGCGATTTTAAAAGAATTTGCTGTATGTATTTAAATACATGAAATAAAACATTTTGTGCCATATTATGTATATGTGAACAATTTTTAACACTTTCCCAATAATACGCAACATCCCTATTATCGCAGTCTTCAATATTGTCTACACCACTCGGATGCATAAGTCTAATCAGTGACGAAAAAATGCGCGCGCCGGTAGAAGAAGCTCCTTTTATAGTTTCGGATAAAGCCTGAGCGCGAGGTAAAATACACGTAGCTCCATCTGTCGTGGAATTATTGTACCGTATAATAAGTTGGTCTCGACATTTGCGTCGTTGGAATGCAACGAAAATTCTGTGTTATTTATTTCCTCATCTTGATTAGATTACGAAATATTTTTTGCACAATTGTAATTATAGTTCTCTGAATAAGCGAGTTACAAAATAATTGGTGGATTTTTGTAGAGAAGATTAGCTACAAAAAATTCGAGCAATTGGAAAATAATAATTTTCATTGGATTCCAGTGACGCAAACTTTAATCTGATGATGAGACACCTAAATAATAAGGTTGAGTGAGGCGTCTACATAGTTTGGAATTTGAAGAACACGATTTTGTTATCGCAGAGTTTTGTAGCCAAGGGTCTTAACTTTAATTTGCAACAAAGATTTCGTCAAAATGGCAAAATCTGACCGTGTTATGAGGATTTTTGTGAAGAGTCAAATCGCCCACACTGCTACGGCGAACCGCCAGCTGCAATTTGCCCTTTTCTTCTTTTGGGTTTCTCTTGAAACTAAAAGGTGTCTCAAAATGACCTGACATTTCAATCGATTAATAAAACGTATTATTTATTTGAAAAGTACGAATATTTTAATTTTAACGTAAGGTACAAATATGGAGGTTATGTGTGAAACACAATATCCGATAAATGGCATAAACGGCATGGACTTGGAAGACATATTCTTTCAACAAGATGGCGCAATATGTCACACTGCGGGCGAAACAATGCAGTTATTGCAGACGAAGTTTCATGATTGTGTTATCTCGCGCCGCGGTGATGTGTATTGGCCACCAAGATCGTAAGATTAGACGCCATTGGACTTCTTTCTTTGGCGTTCTCTGAAAGGAAAAGTGTATGCCAATGATCCATAGACCATTCCGGAGCTCAAGGAAGCAATTGGACGCACCATTAAGGGGCCAGTCCACTATGAAAATTTAAAAAAATCGAAAGCAAGCAAGACTTGAAGAATTCGACAATGATGAGCAATCAGAAGGAATTTTCAAACGCGTTTTTCTCGAAACAACGTTTTCAAAATCTAGCGCCATCGTATCTCTAAAACTAATAAACCGATTCTCTTGAAATTTGAACCACATATTGTAAACATGATTCGCAACAAGATGATCCTCGATGGTTTTAAAATTTTGATTTTTACTCTTTTTTACGAAAAACTGCGAAAAAACGCGTTTTAAAAACTTTTTTCGTTTTTCAACTGTCATTTTTTTATTTTTTGATAAAACTTTATATCGGAGGGTCATTTTGTAGCTGGTGTCATACTGAATCTAATGGACTTTGATTTTTTTGTTTCGGACGAGTCGTTGCTGAATTGTGATGGAGCTACCTAGCCCACCTACTTTTGAGGCGTTACGTTAAACTATAGTTTTTGTACTTAAAAATGAATAAAAATGAATTACATTTTTTTTAAATGTATTTCAAGACTTTATTTATCAAGCTCAACAACTTTTATATTCATATTTTTTATAAAACCCTTCAAAAAACGCGAAAATTTTTTTTTTTCGTGGCTACAAAGTGGACTGGCCCCTTAATGAAATTACTCCGCAATTATGCCAAAATGTTATTGAAAATGTCGTCGAAAGAGTGAACGTTTGCAAACAGGGACGTGGCGACCATTTATCGGATATTGTGTTCCACACATAACCTCCATGTTTGTACCTTATGATAAAATAAAAATATTCATATTTTTCAAATAAATAATACATTTTATTAATAAATTAATATATCAGGTCATTTTGTGGCACCCTATATGTTTCATGAAAGGGTGTAAACAGTATCTCAAAATCTATTCATCATATTCCCATCAAATTTGGACAGAGCATAATTTTCTATCGTTTGGACAGAGCAAACATTTTCTATCGTATAACCGGATGATGTTTCGATACGTTTAATCGTTTGTTAATAAAAATTTATTAAAATTGTTTTTTTTCATCGAAAATTAATTTTTTTCTACATTTTTTCCACCATCATAATGATTTAAAAGATTTCAACTAAGTATGTGTTGAGACGAAAGTTTTATAATTATACCAAAAAAATATTTCACATGCAGGGTTGACTTTGTCACGATTTTACTATACATACAGATGTAAAGATATTGGTGAACGCTGCAGTCTCAAATGGCCCCAAAAAGTAGACGTGCTACTTATTCTATTTTCTGCGTGGTTTTAGGGCAATAGTGCAGTCAGTCTCTCGAATGATCGAGTTTTTTTCTCTCTATTTTTATACTCGGACGCCGACATCGATGAGTTGGCAATGACTTTTATCGCGTATACGTCGGGACAATCGAGCTGCCCCTGTGATTGAAAGTACAACTGGGTGACTGGTAAAAGGGGGCTGATAGAAAGGACGTTCTACTTTATTATATCTTATTTCCTAAGGTTGTAATAGAAAATCAGTTATGATGATTATCAGGATAAACTTCCGAATAGGTGAAATTATGCACAGACCTTATTTTCGAATATACGAGGCTTTGCCTAAAAGAAATTTTTGGCGCATCGCAATAGTTTTCGAAATATCCAATTTGGGAAATTGATAAATCAATGCGCGTGTACATCTATATCAACTTATCATGGAGCGCTACTGCTGTCCCTACGTTATCGGGGCACCGTTACAGGGGGTAACATACAGGGGTAGACACCCCTCAAACGGGGTTTTGTTTACGAAAAACGCAAAAATTCGCATCTGCTACTTTTTTCAGCTCTCTCAAATGCAATTATTTTCGTTAAAATATAACGAAAAGTTTTGAAGTTATACAAATTTTTTGACTTTCAACCCCTATACATTTCTACCAATTCATCCACTGAGAATTGAAAAAAAGTACATTTTTCATTTTTCGCCATTAAACTGATCCTCCAATTGGTTTCAATATAATATCTTGACTGGAAATATGCGAAACTGTAAAAGTTACTCGGAGGGTGTCTAACTTCAAGGGTAATTTTCACTCCTTAAGGGGTTATAACAGTGTGGCACTTTCAAAAAATCGATTTTTTTTGTCGCCTTTTTCGCCAGTTTATACTTTCAAGAATGGCATTATCATTTATATCATTTTATCTTCCAAAAATCGATAGTTAAATCGTTAAAACCGTTTTTTCTCGAAATGAGATTTTTCAAATTTGCTGACATTGTAGCTCAAAGAGCAATTATCCGATTGACTTGAAATTTGAACCAAGTACTCTTCAATATATTTACTCTACAATGACGTAGGATATTTTTGATTGGATGGAAATTGATGCTTTGGCATTGAAAAAAACGACCATTTTATAGGCAAGAAAACAGAGTTTTTTCATAACTACGCCATTTTGTTAGATTTTTATAGTTTTCGAAAATCCTAAGTCGTTGTACAGGAAATACGCTCCAGTTTAACGACATTTTTTCCTTTTTCGGTTTCAGCTACTCAATCGGCCGGAATCATGTCAGCAGTGAAGGAACTTTTTTTTGCGCCTCCGATGGCAGCGCATAAGTCGCTTGGATCGAAATATTTTTTTACGAAAAAATTATGTAATATAAGTCAAATATAGCCAAATATATTCTTAATTTTCCGAAACATTTAATTGAGTACTTGTTTTCCCAAAAAATCCCGAAAATCATCCAAATTTTCAGCGTTCACCCTGGTATAGCCCCTTAAACGTTTTTCTGTCGATTTTCAACCCCTATATATTTCTACCAATCCAGCCCCTTAGAATTGAAAAAAGTGCGTTTTTCATGATTTGCCATAAGTATTATCCTCAAATTGGTTTCAATCAAAGTCACTCTGAAGGTGTCCAACTTCAAGCGTAATTTTCACCCCTTAAAAAGTTTTTCCGCCGCTAAAAAAAATACGTATCTATTAGATTTCGATGAAAAATAACATAAAAAACTGAAAGAAATCCGAGGGGGACACCGGAAATAGTAGCATATAGGGGTAGACACCCGTCATTGGTTTTTTTTTCTCTCGAAAAACGCAAAAACTCGTATCTTCTACTTTTTTAGCTCTTTCGCATGCAGTTGGTGTCGTTAAAAATTTAAAAAAGTATTTCCGTTACACATATTTTTCGACTTTCAACCCCTATATATTTCTACCGATTCACCCCCTCGGAATTGAGAAAAGTGCATTTTTCATTATTCGCCATAAGTATTGTCCTCCAATTGGTTTTAATCTAATATCCTGACAGGAAATATGCGAAATTGCAAAAGTCGCTCTGAGGATGTTTAGCTTCAAGAGTAATTTGAATTATTGAATGAAACTTCGTTGATTCAATTGTAAAATTGTTGGTGTAAATAACCGGATTTATTAGTCCAAACAAAACGCTATTGACTTTAATAACATGATAAAATTAAAAGTCTTTTTTTTCATTCAAAAGATATATTGTTAGCCGAGAATAATATATTATTGAAACTATGTAAAAAATTATCGCAAACAAATGATATAGTTTTGAGTGCATTTTCTGCACCAACCAAAAAAAAGCGTTTCAATTCATAACATGAATATTGTTGATTCGAGTACACAAGAAAAATTGAATTTCGCTCGTTTGATTCAGATAAAATTTCTAGTGAGTAAATATGCTATTTCATTTTTTCACCATATCCGATATCGGTTTCCAAGTACATTATTCGTTAAAATATTAATATTTTATTTTGATTGATACATATTAAGCACATGTCTGAATTAGTTAAAAGATGATGCGAAAATAAAATTTGTTTGTTGGACATTTGGTTGAAAAAATTCAACCAAATCATGGCCGAGCTCCACCGAAATTATAGGTGTAAGAAAATCCGTACTTCTCGGAGTAACCGCCAGAAGCCGCACGCGCGCTCGTTTCTCGTAAGCGAAGCGCGAACCGAAAATCTTAAACGCCGGAAAAACTCTATAGAGTATCGCTTCTTGGCCTGTGGCTAAGATCAAAGTGTAGTATCTGTTCTTATCAGTTGAATATCTGATATTCTCTCTATGGATATTACATTGCATATCTGACATTCTCTCCACTACTATCGTGGATGATCATTCTAATAATGCTCACTTTTTATTTAAGATTTAAAACAAATTGAAAAACTTACGTCCATGTTATATATTCGTTTCGATGTAGTAAAGAAATAATTCATTCTATTGATTATATCTTTGTACGAAATAAAAAATGTTGTAGCAACCGCTTAATTATTTCATCCATACATCTACGGATTGTATATAGAATGATTTCAATAGAATATAATTTTATTTGAAGGATAATGTAGATATTCAGAGAACAGAAGAGCTTTTTCAAATAAAATAATATGTTTTTTAAATCAATCACATTTTCTAATATTTTATAGTAATGTAACAATCTCATATATCGGTGGAACTCCGCAGCAGCACATTTATTTGGATCAACCAATATATTTTTTTGATTCAATTGGTTTTTTTCTCTCAGTGTACAATCAATTTTCGATCGTAAGTTTTATTTCCTCATCATGCAAAATTCATGCTATAAACCAATGAAATCAATCCGAACGATGTACAGCGTAAAAAGCGCCATTGGCGTTGACCTTCGTTGAGTGACCTTTGCGCGTGGAGATTTCGCCCGTGAAATTTCACGTCCGTCACGCAAAGTCGTACTTTCGATCGGTGCTATAAAAAAAGTAGTGTGAACCATGTGCGGAACGTTTCTTACATGGCCACATGGGCGATGATCGACGAGATGTCAATCGTCGAGTCCCGTTTGCAAAAGCTCATTTCGTTCCTGTCATTCTCGACATGCTCCTCTCGCAATTTGCATTGGGCAACGTCGATCGGTGATCTGTCATTGCGGCAAATCCTCGTGGCTAGCAAAAGCGAAATAGCACGGTACAACCCGCATCTTAGCCTAGCATGTTCCTAGGTATGGTAGCTCCACCTGTCGGGAACACGTGGATTCTCTATCGACCAAATCGCCGTCGGAGATTCCCGTTTGTATCCTCATTGCGCTACCGGCAAAATGTTCCCTCTTGCTATCGATCGGTAAGTCGAGCGAGCTTTGAGCAATCTTGTTTTTCAACTATTAGAACAAGTATCATCGATATTTTTTTCAAATCTGACCCGTAAAGATAGAAATAGCGATTCCCGATATATTCACGTTCGATACGTTATTTAAAAATATAAAAATTACAATCAATCGGTAAATATCTCCATTTTCAACCTTTTTCCAAACAACGAGTCCGAAAAAAAAGAACACGGACTTTCAACGAAGATCAAGAAGGGTCTTTGCTTTCTTTCCGAAACATTGGCCGGTTACACGAAAACTTAGCCGTTAATTTCCAGCTGCTTCTGTTGCACTAATGGCAGCTCAACCAGTATTTCACAGTGCCCAAAGATTTCGCGACATCAAACAATTTAAAAAAAAATTATTCCGCGGAGGCGTTGTTACTCTTTGTTGGTAATTGTTACTCCGAAGCAATTACCGACAGGGTCCTCTAGCTTTGCGTAGTTGAAAAACAGCCGAGTATCGCTTCGATCGCCTACCTCGATTAGGCAGATCTCACTGAAGACGGTAAGGGCTCGGTAGTACGGCAAGTCGCCACGAGGCGCTTTCTGCGATGCGTCACCTCCACACGCAGCGGGTGAATCCCGAAGCGTCAAAATTTGTTTTTTATTTTTCATATTTATTTCTAATATAATCCGACGTAAGGAAGAACATAAGGAAAGAATATTTGAAAAACTTCTATCGCATTGAAAAAAACCGTCGAGGTAACCGTACGATGCTCGATTACCGGCGAAAATCGTTGCTCACCACTCGCTTCCTCTTTCCCGCGGTAGTGGAGAATTCGCGGGCCGGCAGCGGTACGCGGCCGTGGTGGGGGAAGTAGCGGCGGTACCGGGACAGTGGTGGGGGTAGCAGCGCCGTTGGACAGCTACCGAACGCGCTGTTCCGGCGAACGTCAGTCGGGTGGCAACCGCCAGACACGTCGGTTGCCGCTTTTTTAGAAATAAACGATACGAGGGCGCGTCGTGTCACGGTACACCCTAAAAAAAAGATATCTTCCTTTTCCCTATGCTGTTTCTTTTGCTACGCGCAGCCGAAGTAAACAACTAGATAGCGAAAAATCTCGCCAGGCTCTCGTTCTCAATCGCCAACATGTGACCGCGCGAGACACATTCCCAAAGAAAATAAATGTGCGACAGTGAAAAATCGTGCGTCGATGTTTTTCTCGTTGATCGCCGAGTTAAATGGGAATTCGTGTGACAGTCGTGAACAAGACCCGAGTTGTTTATTCGTGTTCTCGTGTAAAACGAGTGAAGTGAGAGAAAAAGTGGCGGAAAGGAGGATTTTCGAGAGGATTTAACGGTTCGTCGTCGTCGTTTTTTGGGAGAAGGGTGGCTGATTATCCGAGCTCGAACCTGCCCGGTCACGCGCCCCAGCATGGTTGCCAAGCACTTTACCCAGGGTGAGCACCCCCGCCTCGCTTTAAGAGAAAAAAAAAATCCCCACTGATATCGCTTGTTGTCAAACTGTGTCTTACACCTCGTTAAGTTAAGAGTTCACTTTCACCTAAAGTCGTACGGTATCGTGGTGAGAATCGTTGCGGCCACGGCATTCGACATTTTTCGGCCGACACACGCTTCTATATCGAAAGGTCTAGCGGGACCGTCGAACTCACGCGGTATGCTCCGAGTCTCGACCAATACGCGTAGCAATATTTTTTCTCCCCCGAACTCCAAAAGGTACGCACCTTTATGCCATTTTTTGTCCATCCTGCGACCGCAACGACGAGGTTGGGACGTAATTCCCCGTGGCGGTTTAGTACTGCAGAGACATTCTTAACAATACGATAACCAGAGTATCAATTACGACTACCTGTACCACATTTTCATAGTCTTGAAGTTTGCATCGTTGGAGGACAACCAAAATTCTTCTTCTATGTTCTTAGTTACTCATTTTTATTATCTTGCGAAATCTTTTTTTTACAGATTTGAATTATATGTATCTGCATAAATGAGTGAAAAAATAATTGATGGATATTCGTAACGAAGATTAGTCACTGGAAATTCGCGCAATTGAAAAATAATAACTTTCATTGCATTATAACGATGCAAACTTCAATCTCATTCGCCTTTTGGTCCGTTCGAACGCTCATCGGGTGAATACATATATCGCGACTATACGCACCCCGATTAAGGGGTTAGGCTACTGGGGCGACGCAAAAACCAGATTTCTCGGAGAAAAATTTGAAAGATTAAGATGATTTAACAATTCGTTTGGAAATTTGTTCACACGTACAAAGTTGTGTACCAAATTTCATAAAAAATAATAATAATTGAAGAAGTTATTAACAATCTCGTGAAGGACCTTTGAAGGTGAAGGGCTCCACGGTGTACCTGATTTTGGACATTCAGTTGATCTGAAACAAACTCAAATATGTTTTTCTCAAAATGGATGATATTCGCGAAGAATTGACCGAGCTTTTTTCTGTTATAGTATTTCGAACATTTAAAACATGTTTTTTTTTCTATTTTCAAGGAAAAATGACATTGTTCATAACTAAAGAAAAAAATGTAAAGAAGAAAAACGTCGTTCAAGACTAAATTATTATTACCTGAATAAGTGTACCAAATATCAAGTCAATCCGTTTATTAGATGTCGAGAAATCGCGTACATCGTTTTAAAAAACATCGTTCCGAGATAACGCGTTTAAGGAGGTTGGAGCGTTAGTCGGATTCCAAGATTGAGAAAAAAATAAAAATATATGTTATTGTCTAGATTATATTGACATGAGCCTTTACGAATTTTTTGAAATTTTTTCACCACCAAATATCAGAGATAAAAAACTGTTTAAGGGGTCTTTTCACTTCAGACGCTAAAAAAGGCTATTTTCATGATTTTTTCATAGGTTTATATTATGGATATTGATCCATAATATAAATAATTAATGAATCCATAAAATAAATTAAATTTTCATTTATTCAAGGGTTGACGCACTATTGCGTCAATGCCAATGAAGGGGTTAAGGAGGTTGGGTCGTTAGCTACAATCCAAGGTTAAATTTAATTTAAAAAATACATGTTATTGTTTACACTATACTGAGTCTTGAAGAATTTTTTGAACTTTTTTCACCACCAAACACCAGAGATAAAAAATAGTTTAATGTATGGAATTTAACGTGCGGTTAGGTGGGCAAGACTTTCACACTAAAGGTTATGTAATTTTTATTGTTATATAGTACCAAGATAAACCATTTCTAACAACGGATTAACGCAAACTGAACCTTTGTGAACATTTAGAAAAAAAAATCCTCATCTTGCCCATCGTAAACCATGGGCCTACGATTTCGTGACGTAAATATGAATAGGCATAATTATGAATTACTCAAAATTTCATTGTGAATTGTATAAAACATTCGTTGTCGTAGTTTTTTCATAATAATCATCGATAATGTTATGCTTTTTCGAGTTGGTAGTAGCACAAAAGTTTTTCTACTTTACGTAATAAAAATGTTAAAATGCATAATTTTGCCCTTTAATTATATATTTTAAAAAATTAGCATATATAGAATAAATCTGTAGCTCGTATGCATTTTTTTGAGGTTCATTGAAAAAAAAATGAATAAACCGCCATTTGACTCAACTGAATCGCTCCAACCTCCTTAAAATAAAAAAAGACATAATTTTTCTCTTTAATTATATTTTTTTATGGAAAATTAGCATCTACAGATGCTAATTTCTCTATGCTAACAGAATAATAACGGTTTATGATTTTTTTTTCTTTTAATGAGCCTCAAAAAAATCATAAACCGTCATTTGACTCAACTGGACCGCTCCAGCCTCCTTAAAGTTTTACTAGCAGTTCCATCGTTGTGATAATAAGTTTACCTGCAATCTGCGATTCCTCCACCATACGTCGGACTTTCGTCTTCGGTTTGAGTCGCCTCAAGCGACGAACGAGTCTTTCTCGTCTTTCACAGTAGCCGAAACACCTTAAGGTCCCTCGATTCACGATATTTATAAGCGCCGAAATTCGACATGAAGGCAATTCAACGCCCAGCCCACATATTCATCGTTCAAAAACAAGAGTAACAAAACTCCTCACGCATGCAGAGATATTCGTCCTCGGTGTTTTTCACGCCATCCTTACAAGTACGGTCGAAAACATTGGAAGTAACAGAGTGTGTCGCGTCTAGTTGAAAATCCTGCCATTGTGACGCCAGGATCGACGAATTGTGTGATGTCTTTGTGTGATGTTCTCCAAGTTATTGCTGCGCGTGGATACTCTCCGAGTATTTTATTTTTCGCCTTCCACACGTGTCTTCAGAGGAGTGGGATTCAAAAGTACGGCTTGGCCCGCATATTGACGAGAGCACACAATTGAACGATCTTTCTGACAGGTATCGCACTACAGACGTGTGTATACAGGGTGTTCTGTTGTGAATGGATAATCCTGAAACTGCCGATAGCTCGGATCATGTTCTACTATATGCGCTGAAATTTACGTTTGGTAAAAGTCCTACGGATCTCGAGATAAAAATCATCTGCTTTTGGTTTTTCGCGTGCCATTTCTACAAATGTTTATTTTTTTTTACCCGTAAAAAAATACTCTTAGTCATTGGTTTTACCTAGAAAAGTATTCGGTAATTATGCGTTTGAGGACTTTTCCGAAAAAGGACGGGAATTTTTTTTTTTTTTCGCTGTGATGTTTATTTCATTAAAGTAAGTGATGTTCCTTCGGGAGAGGCTGACATTTCCCATTAATTCCATACGTTATGGAGTTTTGAAGTTTGCGAAAACGAGGGACAAAATAACGCAATTACACTATGCTAAAGTTTGCATCGTTGGACTGCAACGAATTTAACTTCTTTTGGCAGATTTCGCCTGCGGAAGTCCTTCAAGCATTTTTTAAGGGGCGATTGTCTTTTTTTTTCGCAAAATTTACCGCTTTTTGGGAATTTTTTTGTGAAGAAAGTATACAACGGAAAACTTGTGAAACTTGGCATATAGTTTTATTGATCTGTTTACTACATACAAAAAAATTTTTAAACAATTTCATCAAAAAATCCGCCTCCCACCCCCCTCGAGGCGCGATGGTCCTTTTTTGATGGTGTGCACGATTACAGCCTTCACGTTCATCCGGCAACAAAAACCCAAAAAGCATTTTACTTTAGACACATATAGCTATCGTTCGGTGAAGGGGAAAAAAAATGGACGATTTGGTGACGTTTTGAACTTGAAGTATCGATTTTTCGAAAAAAATTGATCGATTTTTTGTTATAAATAAAAAACTATTAAACGTATTGCTTTTTTGCTTCATCAAACGATAAAAGGATGTCAGTTGAGCATTCTGTCCAAATTTGAAGGCAATCGGTTGAATAGTTTTTGAGAAATCGTGCCCACCATCAAAAAAGGACCATCGCGCGTCGAGGGGGGTGGGAGGCGGATTTTTTGATGAAATTGTTTAAACATTTTTTTGTATGTAGTAAACAGATCAATAAAACTATATGCCAAGTTTCACAAGTTTTCCGTTGTATACTTTCTTCACAAAAAAATTCCCAAAAAGCGGTAAATTTTGCGAAAAAAAGACAATCCCCCCTTAAGAAATATGTTTAGCGATCTACGTTATAAATCTATAAAAAAAAAGATCACATATAGTAATAAAAATATGAAAAATAAAATGTAAAGCGGAACGTTCGTTGGGTTCCAACGATGCAAACTTCAACATCATGCAGTTACGGACATTTCAGCGCCTTATTGGGAGTGGGGATTGAGGGGTTTAAAAAAAACCTTCATGAATACAATGCCGAAGAGATATCGGAGCGGTCACTTGCCCCTCCTTCCCTGCCCCCGTTGAAAGTCTGTCAAACTACACGATTGCAAAGACGAGACTGAAAATCGGTGAATATGGTGTTTGGGTTTGGGTTTGGGTTTGTGTGTGTCGGTCACGATCGACACACACACACTAACAAATGAGATTGAAGTTTGCATCGTTGGTATGCAATGAAAATTAATATTTCTTGATTCCTTCAATTTATTTTGGCATTCTTGACCTACATAAAATCCGCAAGATTTTTTAAAGATATTAATTTAACATTCCACCATATAATTCGACAATAAAGATCTTGTGTAATAATAAAACATAAGGAAAGAAAAATGTAAAAAAGAACTTTCGTTGCATCCCAACGATGCAAACTTCAACACCATCACTAACAAACCCAAACAAATCGAAACTGCATAATTATGCTGTTTGAGGACTCACCCGAAAAACGACGAAATTTTTCTTCGCCATGAACTGCGAGTCGACCGAGTCGACAAACGGTGCACTTCAGGCTGAAGCGCGGCGTTTCAGCGTGAAGTGAATCTAGAACGAATCTGCGGTGTTGAAGAATTTTCGTGGTTAAAAAATCGTCCGGAAATTCGGTCGAATATTATGAGATCTCAAGATTGAGTAGACGGATCGAAAAATGACCCCAACAAAATCGATAGAAAAAAATCATGTTGCATTGGTAAAATGTCATTAAATTTTCGTTTCGTCGCCGCGTTTTCGCGTAATCATGGAATCAAAGTTAAGGCGTTATACGCAGTTGCAAGGCCAAAAAAGGCGTTTTTTCACGATTTTTTTTCTGGAAAAGGATTTCATGTGGGCAAAACGAAAAGTATTAGGCAGTATAGTGGCATCTTTTAGCTTTAGATTGGCATTTTTTATTTTGAAAAATATTCATTAACATTGCTCCTGTAGGAAGTCTCCTCCTGGAGGTCCCCGAAAAATAAGTGTCCGACGGTGAGCAAAGTATCTCCGGTTTGGATGATCTAAAATGAAAAAACCAAAAAGATTCTTTTAGGGAATAGACGAATCCAGGTATTGATCGAAGGAATAGTCGAAATTTTATTTTTTTACAAAATGGTGGCTCCGGAAAGAAACAATTTTGATTTCCGACCAAATTTTTTTCGTTAAATCGTTGAAAAAAAAAATAGAAATAATTATCGGAAATCTTATTCCTTCGAGCAATACCTGAAGAATATATCTGACAAGGTTGTGTTAAAATTGCAGACCGATCGGTTGAGCCGTTTTTGAGAAATCGTGCTCACCGACTTTGAAAACACCGTTTTGAGAAAAACGCGTTTGAAGCTTCTCGGACGCTCGGAGGCGCGCTACGAGCGTCCTCACAAATGTGTGTGTATTTCAGAGAATATTCGTTGGATCGATTTGAAATTTTCAGGGAATATACTCACGTATTTGTACATTCCGAAAATGCAATTAAAACATCGATTTTTTTAAATTTCTAACTGCGTATAACCCGTTAAAACGTCGTCTGCTAAAGCCCATCTTACGGTAATTTTCGGTATTATGAACCCACCTTTTGAGGGCATTGCGGGGTTAAGAATATGGTGGGGGAGGCACCCTATAACACTATTCTTAAGAGAAATTGTGGCGGTAACCCACGCCGTCCCATTTTATAAACAAAAAACTTTTCATGAATCGTAGCGACAATTTTATATGATTTTAACTTGTTATCTCTACTTACCGATTCAATTCAACCCAAACAATAATGCTTAACTTCGTTTATGACCATATACGCATGGATCCAACGAAAAATTGCAAATTTTATCGTTTATTTTTTACAAACTTCAATTTCCCATAACTTTTTACGGGGGGGGGGGGGCGTGATTTCTCTTCGGCGTGTTGTTCGGGGGGGGGGGGGGGGCTATTTTTAACATATCCTCCCAATCCGACCCCCTCAAAAGGTGGGGTCACAATACCGAAAATTGCCTTTTTTTTTTAATTACTTGGCGTCCAGACGCTGCCGCGTCTCTTGATACTGCCCTGTCCTGTAAGAAAGCAGGCTCTTTTCGCGATACAAGACGCGCAGGCACCCCGGCTGTATGGAGAATCATTCGTCTTCTTGCTTATGTCCCGTCTCTTGTGCAAACGAATACATTTTTTGTGTATGCGAAAATATACACACGAATACATGTGCGCGCAAAGTTTAGTCTTTCCGTGATGTCGTGACCTCAGCCATAACCGGGTATGTATTTCTACCCTTCGTAGAACTGAACAGTAAAATTATATGCTCGCGCGCGCGCACGCACACAAACGGCACTAATGTGTAACGTAATGTATAATAGTTATCCGTCGGTCTATATATGTATTCACATGTACATAAGAATACTTCCACGAATATTCGAAACGTGAAAACAATTATAGTTATATATATATATATGTGTGTGTGTGTGTGTGTGTGTGTGTGTGTGTGTGTGTGTGCGCGCGCGTGCGTGCGTGCGTGCGTGCGTGCGTGTGTGTGTGTGTGTGTGTGCGTGTGTGTGTGTGTGTGTGTGTGTATAATGTTAAACTTTTATCATTATTTTTGATAATATATTAAAACATTTCATTAACGTATAAAAACGTTATTAACCCTTCGTGGTCACACGGGGTCCAAGGGAGCGAACGCGCGACTTTGAGCCAAAATTACTGTAAGTTGTGAACAGCTAAGGGCGCTTTTTTTTGCCTTTTAAGGGTGCTTTGGAGTGTCTTTTGTACGTGCCTATTAGGGTCCTACCATTCGCGACAGCAGTAACGTCGTGGTAGTCGATACAAAAAAATCGGACGGGTGCTGGGGTCATTCTAACCCCCATATGACCTGCGCGTATATTTTTTTCGTAACAAAGTGGTCTTTTTTTCCTGTTTGATCACTACCTAATGTAAGCATGAATATGAGAACGGTAAAAAAATGTCCATCAAGTTTATATATGAAATGTTCCGAAATGTAAATTCTGTGCGACACTCGTCTACGTAATTTGAAACTTAATACAATACTACCTGGAAAACCATAAAACCATTTGGAATGTGCGACAAGCACAGAGTTTTCATCTGTGGTGACTGCAGGGGACAAACTTGATTTATTTACGAATTTTCAATATTTTGTATTTTTTTAAAAGTTATTTTATATATTTTTTTTACATCTTTCATAGATATCGTGTTTACACTATGGTCTCATAATTTGTCGAGCCGCTGTTGCGAATAAATTTCTCATTTTTCACGATTATCGTTCTTCGTTTTACTGCGAAATGAGTCGTCTTCAAATGTCCAAATAAATACCTTTTTCTGAAACGCCCACTATGAAGCTTTTTTCCTCTCAAATTCCTGATTTTTTCCGCTATGTGAAATGTCGATTACAATATTATACTGAGAATGCCACATTCTAGAAGGTTCAAACTAACACCCTGAGTTTTTATAAGCCATTCGGAACAATAGAATCAACGGGGCAATCATTTAAACATAGGTGGGGTCACACGGACCCCACATGGCCAACTAATAGTTGGTCTATTACTATCCAACTAATTGCTGGCCGAGGGTGTGACGCGGACGGGTTAATAATGTAAAACGAAGAAAAAAAACCTTTCCAATTTCATTTTAATATATTATATATTATATTATATATAAATATATATATATATATATATATATATATATATATATATGTTTATGTATATAAATATTCGATATTATTATAATTGTGCAATTATTCACGACATTGAAGTTTGCATCGCTGGGATTTTTCTTCTTAATTTTTGTATTTCGTTATTTTTATCATCATCTGAACCTTCTTTTCCAAATTGAGGTCGTTAATCTCTACTAAGACTGCCGAAAAATGTTTGCGTGATTTTGAAAACCTAAATCGGCGAACACAAAAGTATGAATGTTCGTATGACGTTGAAGTTTGCATCGTTGAAACGCAACGATTTTTTTCGTTCTTTTTTTCATTTTTTATTTCTATCATTATTGTAGGCCTTTTTATTGCAAATTGAAGTCGATCATTTCTTATAAGAATACGTAAAAATGTTTGAGGGATTTTCAGAGTCTAGAATGGCTAAAAACTTGAACAATTGAAACGAATTCATTTTTCGTTGCATTGCAACGATGCAAACTTCAACGTCATATGTTCGTTGCATTTCATTGATGCAAACTCTAATGTCATAATTGCGTGGGTTTAAAGTTTGCATCGTCGGAATGCAATGAGAATGATTACTTTTCAATTGATGGAAATTCTTGTGGCAAATATTTGATACGAAAATCTTTAATCACTTTTCAAGTCGCTTATTTAAAGGTCTAGCATTTCTATCGGCAAAAAGAGATTTTGTTTAATGATAATAATGAGAAACTAAAAAAACGAAAAATAAATTTTCGTTGCATTTCGAAGAGGCAAACTTCGCGACCTTGAAATTGCTACACATACGTCGTATTTTATCGCAAGTGTGGTCAATTAGCGAAAAGCAGTGTATTTTAGATAAATTCTTGTCGCACGATCCACCAAAGTCCATTGTAGAAGACCAAAAAAGGAAAGAAAGAATAAAGATTCCCAAGGGCATATGGTCGAACGGAGTGTTTTTGAAGTTTCTCGTGCACACACGAGCGGCTCATTGTTACGAGGAGAACGAACCGTAGCTGCGGACCATTATTCGAGTGTCAAACGTCACGTGCGTATGTAACATTCGGAAATGTATCCAACGCGCATCTATTTACGTGACAGCGGACCGGCCGCAACTTTCCGGAGCTTCCGGTCGGGGGGAAGAGACCAACGAAAGAAATTGACGCCGGTGAATTTGGAATTATGGATTTTGTGCGTAACGGGTAGAAGGCCGGAAGGAGAGAGGAAGAATGGCGCGTGAACGCGCCAGCGACAAAGTAGCAAGGGACAATAACACAACACGTTTATGGAAATACACGTGTCCATGGCCGAGGCGCGACCAGAGGGCGAGGTGTCGCGTCTTTTGTACAATTTTACCAAAAATATTCGACGGATGGAACACGAGACACAATACAGTGTTATTTACTTTGAGACCATAAAAATACACATACAAACTGGCATATTTAATTTAAAAATTTGAACGACGAAAAAAATACTGGTTAAGTTTCGCCTAATAATAATAATAATAGTTTTTAACGTATTAATTGACAATGAAATTTTTAATAAATATTATTCTCAACCTTCCGTTGACCCACTGGGTCATTTTGACCCGGATGAATTTCGAATAAAATGATCACCGTTCCAAAGTTTAAATTTTTTAATAATTTTTAACAATTCAAATTTATATTTTTCTAATTTCAATCATGCAGACATATCAAGAAGTTTTGAACGTGTATTCTTGATTTTTGAAAAATAAATACTTGACTAGGGGTTAATGGCAGGTGGATCGAAGTGACCCGGTGTGGCAAAATCGCGGCCAGAGGTAAGTGTGTCAACGGAGGATCAACAAAGTTTAAGTTTGAAATTACATTTTAATATATTTGTGTAAGATAAACTGATAATTAAATATTTTTTAAATACCTAATTATCGATTTATATTTTTTTTAATAAATACAAATATTGATTGTTCCAAATGTGTATGTAGTTTGAAAAGTATAAATTGAACGAAATACTGGTTAAGTTTTGTCGAGTAATAATAACAATTCTTAAGTAATAAAATTAATTGATCATTTAAATTACATTTTGATCATGTGTTTAGATGAATTGATAATTAAGTATTTATCAAATACTTAATTATCAATATTATTCTTAATGAAGTTGAAATTTTGTATAATATTTTAATCAATTTCTATAAAATGAATGTTTTGATATACAAATTTTGATGAATGAATATCAATCTTATGTATTGTATATATACATATATAAATAGGATAGCCATCGAGCGATTTGAAATCTCGACATTGAACTTTGGGAAGTTTTCGAAGTATTGACATCATGTACGTATTGATGAATAGCTTCCTACATAGATAATATGGTGAAAAAAGCACTGGTGAAATTTAGCTGAATATTAATACTTGCATATAAAAATGATTAATTTTTTCAAACGCTTTTTCGGCGGGCTCGGCAGTCGACCATCCGCCTAAAAAATAGTAGGTCCTCTTGTCAAATTGACACCGGGTCGAAGGGGTTGCAAAAGAAAAAAAAATTATAAGATAAAAAAATTAGCAGAAAACGGAGTGTTTAGGGTACGTTTTAGACCGAATAGGGCAAGACAGATGTCCTTACAATCGACCAACCATAACCTATTGTCCATGTGGATCTCAAGAGGCGAGGGAGCGTCTCGACGCTGAAGGAAAAATAAAATTACGAATGCACACGCGCACACACCGGGTGTTTCTTTCTGACTGTTACAACGAAATATTGGAAAAAGTGAAGACGTATGAAAAAAAAGTTTCCTACAAAAGATCTGCGGTTTCGAGGGACGTATTCGCCGGAGTTATGTAGGGTAAGTCCGGGGTAGTTGGTCACAGTTTTTTCAAGGATCCTTCAAAATAAAAGTACAGATGTTTTTTAACTTATCATCATTTGTAATTAAGCTTTCAACATTCAACTTTAAGATAATTTACAAAATTAAAACAAAATCCTATCAGATCAACCTTAAAATTACTATTTGAAAAAAATCACGCTTGGCTATCTCTCCCGGAGTGTCCGGGTGTGATGGCCATAGGCGGAGAGGTGAGATGGCCAGTCACCTAGCATCACGCTCTCGGTTTTCTCTGTGGTTTTATGTTTTGATTCATCATTTATTTTCTTTTGGCCACATCTAGAATACATATAATCGAATCAGTATAACTTTTGTGTACCCAAAGTTGGCATACTATTCACTGAAGCTTGTCTTCGATGAGACGAGTTTCATAATAATTTTCTCCGCAACATTTTTTGTTATTGTTCTTATATCGTCTTCCTAAGGTCTTCCTAGGTATTTCGTAGGTTCTAGCGGCCGTACGAGCCGACAATTCATCATTTTTTGCAGCACTAATAGCTGCTTTTAATGATTCTTGAGTCCAGTTTCCTCGTAGAGCAATTGCTTTTCTCTTGTACTTGTTAGGCATCTAAAACAAATGTAGAAAAAATGAATTACTTAAACACATTACAACTAATCCTATGGCCATCGTACACCGACTGTACGTGGCGATCTCTCCTAATCTCCCGGGAGAGATGGCCACATCTAAAATGTAAACAAGTAGACGCAATACATGCGAAATCTTGAGGTTATAACCAAGCACTGTTCGTGAACTATTCAAGAAATACACAAGTAACAATTACTTTTACAAAATAACACCACCACAATGTAAAACATGAAATGTTGAAAAGAATTTGGCAATAGACAGAACAATTAACCCTTAACCCTTTGTGTCACACATTTTTCCTTTAGTCCAGTCGGCTTGAAATTCATTACTACCCGTGCAGAAATTTTGGCAGGGATACAGCTGGATTCTGACTTGTATCCCGGGCTCCCAGTCGGGATCTTTTCCGATATCGGATCAGATTCGAAGACTAAATGTAAGATCCGTAAACAGGATTCCATTAGGGATCCAGAAACGGATCCTTTAATGACTCTAAATAGATTCCCCATGGAATCATTGAGGAATCTGGGAAGGATCACGGATGAATACAGGCTGAAATAAAATGTCAAAAATGAAATTATGACATCTTAAATTTATTATAAAAATAAATAACATTTATAAAGTTTTGGTGCATTAAACTATCAATAAAAAAAAATTTGCCCAAAGATTCAAATGGCAGATCGCGCTCATCGCGAGATTTTGATATGAATTAAAAAAAATTCACATCAAAATCTGTGAATGCAAATGTATTGACAAGAATTTATAAATACAAAAAAAATTCACAAAATTAGTTGTGAATTTTTTCGTATTTAAGACAAATTAAAATCAAATTGTAAATGATTGGATTAAAATTTGCGCCAAAAGTGAGTTCGTACGTATTTTGAGAGAAAACATTGCCTTGAGGCAAAGAAATTTCTGCACATAACTTTTTGTGCGAACATTTCTTTGCCTCAACACAATGTTTTCTCTCAAAATACATTTACACTTGTGGTGTAAATTTTAATATAACTGTCGTGAATTCGATTTTTATTTTCTTCAACTTGAGGAAATTCACAACTCATTTTGTGATTTTTTTTCATATTTATAATGTAATATTTGAAACTCACAACTTTTTTTGTAAAAATTTATTTGCCTCGACGAAATGTTTTCTCTCGAAATACGTAAGAACTCACGGTTGGTGTAAATTTTAATCTAATCATTGTGAATTTGATTTTAATTTGTCTTAAATACATGTTTATACCCACCGACATGTCGTTGGGTATAAACATGTATTCCCCAAAACCGGTATCCCGGTTAGAATCCAACTTGCATCAGTATCGGAATATGTACGACGACGATGGCATAATTTTGAAAGTTTTGGCATCACGTGTATTTTCGGTATTACTATGTAATTCCTGTCTATAGATAGGAATTTTATAGATAGGAATCTATAGACAGAAATTCCTATCTATAGATAGGAATTCCATAGTAATACAAAAAATACACGTGACGCCAAAATTTTCAAAATGATGCCATCGTCGTCGTACATATGCCGATACTGATGCAAGTTGGATTCTAACCGGGATACCGGTTTTGGGGAATCCATGACAAATCCTGATCGGGATTTGATCGGACATAGGGTATCCCGGTCAAAATTTCTGCACGGGTAGGGGGTTTTTGGGGTTGCTGATGACGACTCCATGATTTTAAATTATTGCACATCAATTCTTATTCTTGAATATATGACTGATGCTGAAACACCAAAAATGTTCGAATATTTGGTCGAAATTTCTCAGAAAATGGTTCTGAGAACATGGCACAAAGTTTCAAAGAACATGGCACAAAGGGTTAACAGTCATCGGGGGTTGAATTAACCCCAGCCGTTTTTCCAGCTGCGATCCCTTCCAGAAATGTTGGGAAAATGGGGCATGTTTCGCCATCTGTAGGTAGTTTGAACCTTCTAGTAGAGAGCCTCGTCGGTTTTATTTGAAAGGGCCCGATAGTTTTATGTTGGCAGCCGCTTGAACTAGACAGTGCGAAAATCTGGGGTGTCTACAAACCCGTGTGACTATAGTGCGAAAAAAAACGTTTTGGAGCACGATTTTTCTTGTTTTTTTTTAAATTATGATCTTTAATGGTAAGTAATAAAAGAAAAAATTATGAAGTTGGGATTTTTTTTAATTACACGCTAAATTGACAAATTCAAAAGATGGCCTATAATTTGCGGACGCAATTGAATGCCATTTATGTGTGAATGAATGTTTCAGCGCGTATATATATTTTTCTACATTTTTTAAAAGCATTTTTCATAATAAAATATCGCTCATTTCTACAAAATTGACGTATCATTTGTTCTGAAGAAATCCGCACTTCAGATGTTCAAATAAATATACTTTTTGGAACGTCGCTAATTTAATCATTCCCACCTGAAAGCACGCTATTTCAGGTTTATGAAACGATTTTTTTTTTTTTTCAATTGAAAATTCAAATTTTTGCATGACTTTTTGTAAAAAGTCATTTTTTCCGAATTTCTCTTCGACTTTTTTTTAATATTAAAAATTACACGACTTGAAAATAATGGGCATGGTCTTACACACAAGGGTTAAAAATACAATGTAGTTTTTTTTTGTTTTTCATTTTTTCAATTATTTATCTCTCCAAAGTGAGTGGGGTTGATTGCACCCCCAATGACTATTACGTCACAATTCGGAGGTGTGACTGACAAGGGGTAAAAAGGATTTTACTTACTTAACATTTTTTTTTACCAAACTTTTGCTCGTACACACCTGCGCACGACGCGATGCGAATTGAGCAGTAACAGGTGAAATCAAGTGCGTTGTTCTAAGAAACATTTCTATTGGCCATCTCCCACTTATGGCCAACTATCCCGGAATTACCGTATTTAAAATTTAAAAATTCTCAACGCAAATTTTGCAATAAAAAACGAGGTTTTTTTATTGTCAAAAACATTTGGGGTCATGTTTTAGACAATAAGGTTAGAAAGATTTATACCAAATTTCGTCAGAATCGGCCCATTAGTTTTTTTTAACTATACGTCAGGCCAGCTTTGAAATTGCAGTTTAGAAACCGTGCCATACGTCAGCCATTTTTAAAGATTAATAAAAAACACTATGTAACAGTCAAAAGTATTAATAAAACGTACCTTAAGTAAAAAAAGGGAAGAAATCTATCCTTTGAAAGAAATGATGAATATCAGCAAATTTTTTCCTCGCCTAAAGGTATCTCCCCCCTTAAATCGTAAATTATAGTTGGCACTTTCGAAAAAAAAAAAAATAATACCTCGCTTCTACACGAAACTGGCGGGAAAAAATCTGTAGATGTATGCATCGGCAGGGTGTCAGTTCTGCACAGTGCAGTTCGACACCGAGTCAGTCCGCCAGTTCAACTCTCCACTGTTCAATTCGACGAAGCGGGCAGTTCGACACAGAGCCAAGTCGACGGCCGTAGCAGCTCGACATTTCCCCGACGCTCGCGTATCCCCACTCTTCAGATTCGGGCCGGACGATTCGCTGCCCTGTGTCAGTTCGACACCGAGTTCTCCCTACACAGCGGAGCGTGCTCAACTTACATTTCCTAGCGGCTGTACTTTTTTCGAATCACCCATACCCGGGAACGAGAAATATACGAGTACAATGTTTTCGCATGTACCGACTACCCGCTCTGTCAGTTCTCTAGTTTATCGACAGATTTTGAATGGAAATTTCACGAGCGGCATTTTGTTATAACTGTATTCTTTAATAATGCCACGAACATATATTTAGTCTCTTAAAATTTTAATTCTTCCATAATTCGGGAAAAAGCGTCATTTTTGAGTACTTGAGAATAACGATAAGCAATACTAAGAGAACTGAAAACTTATATAATAATTGTGTGAAAGAAAAGCAGGTGGCCTCGTACAGTTGGACAGTTTTTCGTTGCCGTTGAATATAGGATAATGTTCTTCAAGAGGATGTTTAATTTTGTTCTGAATTTCTTTTCTTGTGGCTCTTGGTTTATTCGTAAAAATCATTGTGCAAAGTCCAAATTTTATAATCAACTTTTTAATCGTCAAAAATATCGCTGAACAAAGCATATGCAGTTACAAGAAATTAATATCATGAAACGATTGGAAATAATATTGTTGTCAATGTTCCTCATATATGTTCCTTTCATTACAGATTGAAACGTCCACATTATTATTATCCATGTTGTTCCAATACTTAATGCCAAAGAACAGTGCATGTCGGATATATTTATTTTTCATTAATGTGTGACATGTCGTCTGCAATATATGAAAAAATTGAATCATCGTATAACATGAATACGCTGTGTTGAAAAGCGCAGAATCATTGAGGGAGGGGGGGTGGAAGGTTAATTTGCCATAAAAAAGCATATTTTCGATATTTTTTGTTGACGTACTGTTTATATAAATATTTATTTATATAAACGACGAAAAGAAACACACTTTATTGATATATTTTAGTTATATAGATATATAACGAAAATATATCAATAAAGTCTGTTTCTTTTTTTTCACTGTGGCGCATAAAACCAATCATTTTAAAAAGATTATATAATCTAATGAGGTGCCCAAAAATTACATGAAAAAAATTTCGTTATTGGACCCCAAGTGAATTTAGTAAAAAAATAAAAATAAAACAAGAAACATAATTTTTTTTAAAGCTTAATCTTTCGCAAGATGTTCTATAATTTTATTTCGTAACACGTTTGATCATAACAAGAACCAAAAAAAGTCAAATCGATCCACTGAACCGTTTCCGGAATTTTTTTTATATTAAAAAAAATCATTTTTCTAAAACCATTGCGTTGACGGGGATGAAATTTTCAGAAAATATGATTTTTTATACCTCAGAATATACTCCAAATTTCGATGGCAAAAATGCGGGGGCCATGCAACGGCAACGAAAAACTGTCTAACTGTACGAGGCCACCAGCTTTTCTTTCACACAATTATTATATAAGTTTTCAGTTCTCTTAGTATTGCTTATCGTTATTCTCAAGTACTCAAAAATGACGCTTTTTCCCGAATTATGGAAGAATTAAAATTTTAAGAGACTAAATATATGTTCATGGCATTATTAAAGAATAAAGTTATAACAAAATGCCGCTCGTGAAATTTCCATTCAAAATCTGTCGATAAACTAGAGAACTGACAGAGCGGGTAGTCGGTACATGCGAAAACATTGTGCTCGTATATTTCTCGTTCCCGGGTATGGGTGGTTCGAAAAAAGTACAGCCGCTAGGAAATGTAAGTTGAGCACGCTACGCTGTGTAGGGAGAACTCGGTGTCGAACTGACACAGGGCAGCGAATCGCCCGGCCCGAATCTGAAGAGTGGGGATACGCGAGCGTCGGGGAAATGTCGAGCTGCTACGGCCGTCGACTTGGCTCTGTGTCGAACTGCCCGCTTCGTCGAATTGAACAGTGGAGAGTTGAACTGGCGGACTGACTCGGTGTCGAACTGCACTGTGCAGAACTGACACCCTGCCTATGCATCTACACATGTATGCACGTGTGACATCCCGTGTTACAATTGCCTTCTATCGGGCGCAACACGGAGTGAACGACACTCGGTCATTTGGACGCTCACCGTGAGTACGCAATCCCCGACGTAATAATTAAGAACGGACGAGAGAGCGTACCCGTAAAACGTGACACGCTTACGAATCGCTATCTCGCGTCGCGAACCCGAGAGATGCGACGTAACGTCGTGGTCAACTCTTTTCAAAAGTATCTCTCCCCTGCTGTTTCAGCGGTAATGAGCTCTAGCCCCGGTGGCAAAAGCGAAGTATTTGTGCGATCGAGGCGCATTGTATTTTAGCAGCATTTTATTTAATTTACAGACCGCAATTTGAAATAACATTTTTTTTTTTCAAGAAACAAATAATTCAAAAGTACGACTAGTTTGTATAAAGTTGCATAAGAAATTTGTATCGAGCAGTAAAATAAATTTTGCAACAACAAAAAAACAGAACAGTCGGTAGTTCCTTTTGGATGTTCAAAGAATTCGGACTCTAGCCCACGGTCATCAATTGATCGACTGAAAGGAAAAAGAAAATAAGACTCGAGTTCCCCTATTTTCTTCAACGTAAATCTTCTTCAATCCGTCAACTTTATTCTTTGAGACTGATCAAAATTGATAAATCTTTTAATTTTGGAAGCAAAAAAATCAGTCTTTGATTGTTACCATAGAATATATATTTTGAATTAATCCTTTATTTTCACCACCACCATCACCATCGCCATCACCATCACCACCACCAACATTTCACCATCACCATTTCAACTCAAACAGCGCTGGGAGAATAATGCGACACGAATTATTGTCATCTTTCGCATATAAAAGTGGCTTCATTCTCAATACCAGCCTTTTGATAAGCCAATCGTCTAAGTTCTGTAATATATATTGTAACGTTGCGTTACGATATTAGAGACTATCCGAGAAAGGTGAGGTAAGCGGGCTGGCGTAGCTCAGTTGGTCAGAGCAGTCGACCGGCAATCGAAAGGTCCCGGGTTCGAATCCCGGCCCAAAACGCACCGCATTTTTTTCGGATAGTTCTCCCGAGTTTTTTCGGGGGGTTATAATATATATATATATATATATATATATATATATATATATATATATGCATTCCTTAGCGGTACGGGGTCCTTCCCCTTTTACCATCCCCTCCTTTATTCCTTCCATTCCTCCCGACATTCACAATCCTTCCAGAGTTCGCCCCCCCCCCCCTCCAGAGTGTTGATCGCAGCCACTCTTTCCTAATGCACTACTGTATCGCATTTGCACGAGGGCCCAGGGAAATTGCGGAAAACCTGGGCCGATACAGGCGGCTACATTTGGCTGAGTGTCATCAGAAACTCAGACAAACTGCCTCCCACTCAGAGGTTGACGCGCAAACCAGTGCACTGGCAAGCGGTCGCCGCTCCAAGTATTGGCAGCCTCCAATGCTGCTTAACTTCAGTGACCGCCGAGCCCGCACACCGACCGCGCGCCCATCTCTGTCGGTTCTATGTTCTGTAGTATTTAGTCCGAATAATCTTGCTTCCATATCAGTTTAATCATTTGTAAGTTGTTTTTCTTCCCCTGGTAGAAACACCGGTTCAAGAGGAACCAAAAGCTTTACTAGTTTCATTTCATCACCCTTTCTAACGAAAATATTTGTAAGTTGTAAAATATTGTGGCTTTGCGATAGCTTGTATTCGTCTTGCCCCATTAGATGGTTAACGAATTAACAAAAAATCACGCAACAACCTTGAAAATTTCTGACAAACCGTTCTTATTATATTAATAATTAGTACTTTCGTTGTGTTTACCTACCTGTCTCTAATCAATATCAGCAACTCAAATGAACTCAAACGATGGTAAACTTTACCAAAAATTAGATTGTTTTGTCAAAAAATCGATATTGTTTTATCACTCGAGACTCTTGCTACCGACACAGTTGATACTTTCACACTCATTCAACTTCCCGCCACCCCTCCAAATTCCAACGGGAGCACTGTGCTTGGATGCACTGTTTAGTAGCTAGTCTTATGGTTCATCTTCCACCTCGTGTATTCGTCTTGCCCCGAGTTCCCCTACCTCACGGTCCAATCTTTGGCCAGAGCGATGCCGTTGACAGTCGTTTGAGGATGAGTCGGAATCGCTTTAGGGTGTACTTACGATGGTAGGATGCAAGAGTGCTCGCTAGAATTAATGTCGTTGAAGCTTGCATCGAAGGAACGCAACGATTTTTTTATATTCCTGAATTTTTTTATAATTCAAAATATTCATTTATTTATTTAAAGTTCCGAATATCTAACGTGGATACATAAAAATAGACGAGTGATTTTCTTAGCCTGAATCGCCAAAAACGAAATTTTATAAATTGGAAAGAATTCATTCCCGTTGCGTTACAACGATGCGAACTTTAAGGTAGTTCTGTAGGTACGATGCTGAAGTTTGCATCGTTGGACTGCAACGAATTAAACTGCAACGAATTAAATTATTTTGACACTTTTCTTCACAAAAGTCCTTCAACTATATTTCAAGATATTTATTTAGCGATCTAAATGATAAATGTATAGAAAAAGATCGCCCATAGTAATAAAAATATGGGAAATAAAATGTAAAATGAAACTTTCGTTGCGTTCCAACGATGCAAACTTCAACACCATTCTGTAGGTACATGTATGAGCCAAAAGTTTTGGTCGAAGCGTATAGTAACATCCAATGCCTATACGATGCTGTTGGTTGTGCATTTGTGACAGAACCTCTACATGTCTCACACATTCGCACCTCATGCATAGATAGGTTTCATACCCGTATAGAGAGCGGCGCTGTCATCGTGGCAACAGCGCGATTTTCCTGCAGTCTTAGCGTTCAGTAAGGAGACTATAGGGAAGGAGTCCAATCTTCGTATTCTAGCGCGTCCGTAAAAGTGGGACAAAATTGAGTTCCGCATAAGCGGCACTGGGGAAGTTAGTCATTGTGTGCTATACGTACATGTATGTTTTGCGCATGCGTTGTTATCAGCTGTCTGTGTTGTTATTAGCTGTCACATGAGCTGAACATTTTAATTTTCTTAACCTTAGTTCATGTTATGATTAAATTTCGTGTAGCTGTAGTAGTGCCTTAAGATGTGTTTACATTTGAGTCGTAGTGCAATTACCCACCTAATTACGAAAAAAAGCACCGAAAAAATACCATGACAATTTATATCCGACGTAAATATAAATTCAATTTAAATGTGGCTAGGTGGCCGAGATTATAGTGTGTAAAGTACGTAGAAAATGTCAGCGACTGGGACATGCGAATGTAGTGCTTCACACAAAAACAGAAAACGCATTTCAAATGACTCATCAGATAAACATCTCCTCCACTGTGCAAATTGCAATAACCTAGATCACCCAGTGAACTATAAGTGATGTCTATACTACAAGTTCATATACAAACGCTCATAAAGTGACAGAGATTAGACAACGACAACTCATTGAAAGAATTGAAGCGATAAACCCGACAGTCATATCGGAAATATCCTTTGCATAAGCTACGGCACCACCCACAGCGACAGTAGCAACACAGAGACTCGCTACGCAGTAGCTAGCATCATCCGCAGCATCAGGAGACTCATCGCTACCATGAGACATCATTTTACATTTTCGATTTATTAAAATAATATCACGACTTAAAGATGCTGATAACAACAGTCCAAAGTTTACGATCTAACTACTATTGAGATGCGTTTCGATTCTCTCGTAAAGTTTTATTATAATTGAAATTATTTTTTTCAAATTGAAATGATTTGTTTTTACCTTTTATCGATAAATTGGTTTGATTATTGATTACACTTGTTATAAGTAACGGGTCTAAGACTAGGTCCCGATCCGCCGTTCCCTTTTTGGGGAACTGATCAGGAACGGGCCGGAGAAGAAGCGTTAAATCACCAGGAAAGTTGTAGGGAATAGATCGAAAAATGACCAGGAACAAACGAGGAAATAAAAAATGACGTTCCACCGTTCTTGGAATCGTTGAGGAGGTTAAGTCGGGAATGTATTCAATTGAGTATCTCGACAACATAATGTTTGTTGGTTATCTACTTACTAAGGTAGTATACGAGTGTATACATACGCTTGTTAGCATTTCCTGACAAGTAGAGACAAAAAAATGTACACGGATCACTATGCGGGCGAAAAAGCCGAGAGTGCAACGGGTTATTATTTGACAAGTATCGCAAAATCATAGGCGTAATTGCATGCTATGAGCATAGCACTTCTGCACGTGATACAACTCACAGGACGAGCTTTTATCCTCGGACGATGGTATCTTGCTTACGCGAAGCTCTATGCTTGTAGCCACCTGGCGGATTGTTGGCGAAATACATTCAGGTAATGTCTTCCCGGCCAGGACATTGATATTTTCATACATGGCGATGAGGCGTTCAAAAAACACGGATGACCTGCTTTACTTTGTTGCCTCATAAAATAACCTGGCTATTCTTTATGTTCAAATCATTAGTTATCGTAATCCCGGTATTTATGAAATGCATTGTTATCGTCGTCGATTATCATTGATGAAAAGAATGATTTTAATGATGAATAGAATTACAACAGATGTATTAGTTTCATCCCAATCAATTATAAATATCTTAACGAGGTGAAGAGCAAAGTAGCTTTCTTTAGTTCTTAAAGACAGGCTCCACTTTTTAGAACATGTCGCTCGCAATGTACCCCGGCCAGAAGATTGTAATTTCCAAAAATAGAGGGTAACTGTTTGTTCCATGTGACGGCCCAATCAGTTAAATCACACAAGGTAAGTCTGGTCAGGGCCGGACAGAAAGTAGAGAATGCCCGGTCACAATTCTGCACGGGAAAAGAGACAAAAATTGATGAATGTCGATTGAAAAGAAAGTTAAAGCCTTATATACGTGATTTGCCAATTTTCGAAGGTACTTTTCTAGACGCGGTTAAAAAAATGACGCATATAGTCACAACATTTTTTTTACACATCATTTATGCACATGGTCAAGTATATGTAAAAAAAATTAGAAATATTAACAAATGGCGGAGACACAACATAATAAAGCAATGTATTTTTTTTGCGCGCGCGTTGATGGTGAAAGTTTTCGGCATCGATGTGGGTGTCTGAAAAAAAAGAACATATTTATAATTGCATAATGACTGTATCTTCAGTGTGAACCAACAATATTATTTTAGAAGAATATTATTTTAAAAATTCGAAAATTACATTTTTTACTCAATTTTCTGTCGGTATTTTCTTTTTTATATTTTTTTATGTCATTGAAATTTTTGTTTCTGTGGTTCACACGATACGCGATGATACTAAGAATATGTTGTAAAAATTTCAAAGCGATCGAAACCTTCGTTCAACGATTAGAACTTTCACAAGGTCCAAAAAAGTGAAGCGTGGAAAAACGGCTTTGAAGTTGGCGCTCGGGCGCGCCGCGCGGTATGTGTTATAAGCTCTAAATGCTGTAACCTTAACAATTTTTGGAACTTTTCAATTCTGTAAAGCTTAAAATATTCCTAACCGTTCAGGCTAATGGAATCAAAATTAATTTAAAAAATGAAATTTTTTGAAATCTTTCGCGTATATAAGGCCTATAACCACGCATATTTAATCATCGGCGCTGATCAAACGCTTTACGGTCACATCTTTGTAGACGAGAAGAAGTCATGTATATGCAGTATTAAAGTTATACCGCCCAAGTGCACGCCGATTTGCCAACCGTGCGATGTATATTTTTACCGGCAAGTGAAAATTTTCACAAAACAAATACAAAATGCTCCCGATTTGTTAAAAAATAACAGAGAAATTGCGTCAAGGGAAGATTCCATACAAGTTCATTCTTTGATTCTTCATCAATTAAGCGCACCTGCTTTCGCGCCAATGATTATATATGTGAGGTTTGCTTCGAAGTTAATTGAGGACAGACCGCTGTTTTTAAATATCAATCAAGTATGCTTTCCAATAAAGCTGCTCAAAACTCCGTGCGCCTGCAAGGCCATAGCTTTTATACAATGTGCGCGGTGCTCTTTGATCTTGTGTTTTACTTGCTTTTACGACAAATACCACCCGCAATATTGTTCTAATGTAACAAGCTACCACAGTGATAGCGTGTAAGAAAAATCTGTATATTGTAATGAAAAATAATAAACTGCAGTTT
Organism: Ophion obscuratus; assembly: GCA_964007375.1. Lineage (NCBI taxonomy): Eukaryota > Metazoa > Arthropoda > Insecta > Hymenoptera > Ichneumonidae > Ophion > Ophion obscuratus. The sequence goes on along the minus strand of OZ023312.1, from coordinate 38,786,661 downwards.
CGTGTGAAAGATGTTATAATTCCTTCCACTCTTTTTTTTTATGCGTGAAAAATAAAATAATAATAAATAATTTAAAAAAAATGGAAGGTAAAAAATGAATAAAACATTTTTTTTAATAAATAAAATAATAATAAATAATTAGACGGTTTTGCATCATCCATCGAATTTATTTATATTTTGTGAAAAAAAAACGCCATCACGGGACTCGAACCCTGGACCTCGAGCGTCAGAGCCGGGAACCTTGCCCACTGGGCCACGCCCGCTTGCTCGACAAAGGTGCAACCATACCGGTATAGTAGCTACGAGCTAAACTTTCGAACGTTTTTTTCTCGAAAACTAAAGAGCGTTGTAGAAAATCCCTTTACTCAGGTACTCAGGGTAGGTCCCTCTACAACATATCTCAGACTTATCAAAATCCGTGAGTGACAGCCTGTAAGGTCTCCTTGTCAGATTGGTCTTAGCCGGTGCGAAACAAGACCCGAAAAAGTGGCATTTTTCATTTCTCGCTAAAATTGATTGAGCAAGCTCTTGTTCGATGCAAAATCATTTGGCGGTGACAAATTTCCTAGTCCCAACTTCATCCCGGCCTTATTTAGCTCAGGGGATCGATTTTTGTCTATATTCGTGTCCCGGACAAACAGTTTCGGTCCGATCGAGTTTTACCTGGAAAATTTGCAATAATTGAATGATTTTGCATCGAGCCAAAAAATGACTAGAATTTTCGCGTTCCTTCAATTTTGAGTACCAGTACGTATGCATAGATGTGTTTATGTGTAGTATGTACAATTATACGAATGAAGTAGTTCATTCGTTTCCGCATGGACGACAGATGCAAACTCGGAAAGTACAAAGCTCCGCAGCCTCTGGTCTCTGGAGAGTTGACACAAGCTTCATTATATATGTATGCATGCACACTGGTGCAGTGATATACACGAGTCAATCGACAGGAGAGCCACAAAGTACGACGACCCAGTTTTCAAATTCCCTGGAACACCGACAACACCAAGAGAATAATCCCGCAAGGGACGTTATCCCGGAACATACCGCTCGCACAGCCACGCGTACACAGCTCACGGAATAGTTGATCAGCATTCGGTAGTCCGCTTCTTTACCCTTTGACGCGAAAATTGCGGTTTGCTCTGGCAGTCCTTCAAAGCCGCGCGCTCGACCCGAGTTGGGCCGTTCCACGTTGAAAGCATACGGCCACAACGCATAAAAAAATTCTATTTAATTATGGCGTAGAAGCTTGCATAATTGGAATGCAACAAACGATCTTTCCGATTTTTTTAATTTCGTCATTTTTATTGCAATATATAATTTTTTTATGAATTATGAGGATAAGACAAATCTTTTGGGTGATTTTCGTACCCTAAATTGGTAAATAAAAATGTGAGCGATAGGGAGAAAAAAAACTTTCGTTGCATTCCAACGATGCAAACTTTAACATGATTTGCAATTTCGCAATTTGCGCGGAGAGTAAATGTTTTGTTGAGGATCGTTGCATTCGATTGGAAGTAGCAAATTTCTTCTAAGCAACGGTTTTTTGATCGTGTGTCTTCATTTATGTTCTATATTCCAAATATATATTCTTGAAATGATCTTTTTTCAAATATGTGCTTCTCAATCGCGTCGAAATTTGCATCGTTGGACTGCAACGAAAGATCTTTTTTGTTTTTATTATTCTTACTTTTTTAATATTAATATCTTTTGTGCAGACAAGCTGTAAGATGCCTTATGAGGATTATGCAAACAAAATTGGCTTGAAGTTTGCATCGTTAGAATGCAACGAAGAGTCTTTTTCATTCGTTGTCATTCGAAATCATATTTGGCAGTTTCAGGTGGCACAGCGCTCAACAAGTATGCTGCAGAATGATTGCGTGATATTCGTAACCCAAATCTGCCAAGGAAAATTTGGTAAATGAAGAAGCAATCATTTCCGTTGCTTTCCAATGATGCAAACTTCAATTAGTCCAGTCAAATTACGGCTCAGAATGAAAAAAAAAACATAAAATACCGCATTTTTGGGATTATGATGGATCGATAGGGGGGTGTATTCTGAGCTTAAATTCCAATTTGTGGGATTCTACTGAGGTCAGCTCAAGGTCATTTCGATGAAAACGCGTTTAATTCGATATCTCGAGAACGGTTAGGTTAGGCCAAAAATTGTAGAGACCTTTTCTCTTCTATATTAAATTTCCTAACTTTTTTATCTGAAACTTTTTTTTTTAACATCAATACTTTTCAATTTATTACTTCCGAAAGGCAAACATTTTACTTTTTTTTCTCCCTATTTTTCATTTTTCGCCATTTTCTCCCCAACCGTTCAATTTTATGAAATTTTACCATTTATCAAAGTTGTAGATCCTTTAATTATGAACAACTTTTTCCTATAACTTTTTTTTCTAATACCAATATCTTCGGAGTTATATATTACTTTACCGAGCGAAATCCGCGCCATTGGCACCAAATCTGCCGAACGGCTGCGCCGACCCCAGCTGAAACCATGTGCGGATATCATTTTCACCGACAATATGACCGTCACCACAACTCAAGATAAATTTTTCGGCAACGAGAACAATAAGACCAGATTTATCTCACTACTGAAAACTGTTCTCATCAAATCAGACATAGAGGTGGAGCAAGCCGTAGAGGATGCGGATGGTCTAATTATTGTTTTGCTGAATGAGTTTTGCTGACTGCGACAGCCGGCGCGTGCAACAACATGTACTTGAGAAAACCTCGCCGAGGCAAATCGACGGACGCTACATATAGCCCATACTGCCTCAAACCGATATATGGGCCGAATGCCGCAAAAAACCTGTTATTTTTGCACGCGATTAGTGGTTGCGAAACAACTTCGGCACCATTCAACGTAGGCAAGATCAAACCAATGACCGCATTGAAAAATACTCCGGATTTGGTTTCTCTAACTAAAGTTTTTCTACAAGATAAAGCAGATAAAACAACTCTCGCTTCAAACGGCGAACAATTAATTTTGAATTTGTATCGCAAGGCTTCAGGTGACACGAATTGTACGAATCTCAACGAGCTCCGTTATAAGGGATACAAAAAAATGGCAGGCAGTGGGAGGGTTAAATTAGAATCCCATCCTCCTACCTCTGATGCCGCATTTTTTCACTCGTTGAGGTGTTACTACCAAGCGCAATACTGGCTCGAAAATTATCTGGAACCCGAGGAGTGGGACTGGCATCGCACCCCCCGTGGATTGGAGCCGATACCAATGTCACTGAAACCAGCTCCGGAAGATTTACTCAGATCGATTGCGTGCAAATGCAAAACCGACTGCGGCAAAGCGTGCGGATGTAGAAAGGCCGTCCTGTTTTGCTCAGTAATTTGCACTAATTGCCAAGAGAACTATTGTTCTAATATCGTCAATGTTGTCGACGATAATATTTTTGACGCAATGGACGAGGACGACGTATGCCCCGATACCGTCAGGGCCTTTAATATTAACGAATCACTTCCATCGACCTCGGGTGCTTAATTTTACGAATTTTATGATCTATTTTTTATGAATAAATGTGTGAAACAGTTTCAATTATTCATTTACTTCTTTTTGTAATCCTTATTCACATTATATATCCCATTGAATGGAATAAAAAATACCCAAATTGAAGAAGTACAATATTTAAATGATATTTGAATGATTACAATATTTAATATTTAAATGAAGTACAATTTTTAAATAGTTTAATCGCTTCACCTTTTGATACAGGTAAGTTGGCTAATAAATTATCATGGAATACTTTAATATTTCTTTCAAGTACTGAATACCCACTGATGTCGATGATATTGCGACATTGGCGCGGATTGCGCTCGGTATAGTAATATATAACTCCGAAGATATTGGTATTAGAAAAAAAAGTTATAGGAAAAAGTTGTTCATAATTAAAGGGTCTACAACTTTGATGAATGGTAAAATTTCATAAAATTGAACGGTTGGGGAGAAAATGGCGAAAAATGAAAAATAGAGAGAAAAAAAAGTAAAATTTTTGCCTTCCGGAAGTAATAAATCGAAAAATATTGATGATAAAAAAAAAAGTTTCAGATAAAAAAGTTAGGAAATTTAATTTAGAAAAGAAAAGGTCTCTACAATTTTTGGCCTAACACTAACCGTTCTCGAGATATCGAATTAAACGCGTTTTCATCGAAATGACCTTGAGCTGACCTCAGTAGAATCCCACAAATTGGAATTTAAGCTCAGAATACACCCCCCTATCGATCCATCATAATCCCAAAAATGCGGTATTTTATGTTTTTTTGTTTCAGTAATTTGACTGGACTAAATGCCATAAACGAAAATGAGTATATTCGTAGTCTAGACCTGCTATAAAAATTTGGGCAATTAAAGAATAATTACTTTCACCGTAGGCCAGCGGTATGAACTCTACGCTGCTCTTTCAATAGTAAGGGCGTCGAAGTATGCATCGTTGGAACGCAATGAGAATTCATTTTTCTCCGTTTGCCAAAGCAGTTTTTTGGCGGATTTGGGCTACAAAAATCACAAACGCATCTCACGATCCTTATTAAAAATCTATAACATAAATTGGCAAGAAAATGTTTTTGATGAAAATGAAAATAAAAGGAGAGAAAAAAATTTCGTTGCGTTCCAACGATGCAAAATTCAACATCGTCAATAGTTCGAATATCGATACCAAATTCATCATCGCAAAAGTCGAAAACCTACTTCCAATTGATATTGAAGTAGCCCAATCACTATGTACTTTCGACCTCGCGAAAATTCCGTTGACGCTCTTTCCTGATTTAACTGTTGGGGGGTCACTGGTAGTCTAATTTCAAAATGGCGACCAAATCCTCGATGGGCTTATGTCCGCCATTGTGAATTTAATGGAAAATTGTTTTTCTCGAATAACTCGGCGATTTTCGATTTTTTAGTAAAAATGGTAAGAAGTAAACTTGTAGGAAATTCAATTTCCTACAGCTATACTTATTACAGTTTTTTCTCTACGATTGATATTTTTCGCATTAAACCCGAAAAAAGCGGCGAAGTAAAACTATTGCATTAGCTCGTTTATTTTTAACTTTAGGGCATAAATGAACATAAACAAACTCGTAGGGAATTCAATTATCGACAATTTTGGTTTTTGCCTTTTTCCTCTACAATCAATATTTAAGGTGGTGTGCCAACGGCAAAGGAAAAGAGAACCATCAAAATATTTTTTCGCGAACCATTCGACAATTGAATGTCTCTGTGAAATAAAATTCAAACTATTTTTATTAACCCTTTGAAGCATACATTTTCCTTTACGTGCACGTTTTTTTGCACTTTCGTTATTGATGACACCCTCTACGTGAAAAATAAAAATTTAATAGGTATGTTTGAGTAGTTATTGAAGTCCTAGGAACCTGGAAACGCATTTACAACCGTCGTTTTTAATTGAAAAAACACTTTTGAATCGTCAAAATCTGAATCGAATTAGGTGTAACACCAGTTACATGATGCCGCAAAGGGTTAAAAGAGAAAGAGAGAGAGAGAGAGAGAGAGAGAGAGAGAGAGAGAGAGAGAGAGAGGGAGGATTCTTTTTCTCTCCTTCTTGAGCGTTGGATAAAACTCATCGCGGGTTCGAACCGATATCCACCACCGCTGCATCCGTCCCGGAATCGTTGCTCGAGACGGTTTCGTGCAAATGTAGAACGAATTGCGGAAAAATGTGCGGATGTCGGAAAGCAGGGCTGAAATGTTCTGTTTTTATGCCATCGTTGTAACGCAACGGTAGTTTATTCTTTTCAATTCATAAAACATTTTTCCACCGATTCGTGGTATGAAAAACTTTTGTACTTCTATACGTATTCTTGTTAGAAATTTACGACCTCAATTCGCAAAATAAAATGTTTTTGATGATAATGAAAAGGCAGCAGTAAATAAAAAAATCATTGCATTCGAACGATGCAATCGTTCCAAAAGAACTAATGCTGCCTATTTAAGGGGTTATATACAGTTATATACAGGCCCAAGAAAATCGATTTTCAAGAACTTTTCTTGAGGCGACCTTTAAATCTATTAACGTAACAATTTGTACACATATTACAGTAACTTTTAACTGTATTTTGAGATTTTTATTTGTAAAAATAATTATCTTGAAAGCTGCCATAGCTGATCTCCGGGAGCAACTCTAAAAAACGGGGTCTAGCGGTGAGCACGATATCTCTGGACTGGATCTTCTAAAATGAAAAAACCAAAAAGATTTCGTTAATATAATGGATTATCTTGTAATTGATCGAAGGAATAAGCAAAATAATATTTTTTTACAAAATGGCGGCTTCTCAAAAAAACAAAATCGATGTTTGACAAAAATGTAGGCCTTAAATTATTAATAAAATGGAAAATATTTATTGGTGAGAAAAAAACTTCGACTAAGTACTAAAAATATGCTTGAAAAGGTTGTGTTAAATTTTGAGACTGATCGGTTCAGCCGTTTCCGAGAAATCTTGCTCACCGACTTTAAAAACCCAGTTTTGAGGAAAACGCGTTTAAGGCGAGAAATCCCTTTTGTAGCGTGAAAAATAGGTATTTTTCGGGAATTTTTTAGAGGGGATAAAATAATCTGATCATTTTCAAATTTGGACATGACTTTATTATAACTGTCAAGGTAAATTTTTTTTTTTTGGATGACCAACAAAATGCCGGCGTCATTAAGGGTCTTCGGACGCCTGTTTTACGCGACATCGAAAAGTGCTGCAGTTGTCACGCTGTTTCTGTTGATCTGGAAAAGATTTAATAAGTGTCATTCGTCTAGTGATGTATTAAGGGGAAGGATATACCTAAAAAATGATGAAAAAGTGCAAAATTGAACATTTAGGGGCCTTTTCACTCAAAAGTTCGAATTTTCGACATATTTGACCCCCAAAAAATTATTTGTTTACACGCTACCTTTCAAACCTTAGGTATATCCTTCCGATAATATTATTGAGAGTAACCTCCCAAAATTGCATCCAAATCGGTCGATAACTTTTTGAGCTGCAACACGAACACTTTTTGAAAAAGTAGTTTCGAGATAATCGCGTTTAAAGTTTATTCGCTACATGACCGCATGCTGTCCTCGCGCTCTAGACTATATGCGATAACTCCGCAAATATTCAATATTTCGAGTTTTCCTTTGGTCAGTATATTCTTCGGATATCATACTTTCGAAATAGGTAAGAAAATCGATTTTCTTGAAAATTTTAAAGGGATTTCACTTCTTAATGTTTCAAAAGCACTTTCGAACGCTCTGACACGTCATTCCAAATGTTCGCCGGATTGACGAGAAATTTTCGGTTTGTATACTTAAATATATGTACATTAAGAAAAAAAAAAATTTTAATCAATTTTTCGAAACTTTTAACTGTATATAACCCTTAATCGATCGGCAAACGACGTTGAAAATGGGAGCCTTAAAAAAATCCACCACACAGGTGAAATAATCATCATCTCTCAAAAATCACAAAGGGACTTTCTCGCGGCGACGTACCAGCCCAAAGATACCAACAATGCTCGGACACTTTTTCACACGATATTGACGTTTGTATCGTTGAAGCGCAACGAACGTTTCGTAGCCTCGACTTTCTTTTGACAAATTTGACCTACGACAATGTCTGAAACGTTCTTTAGAAAATTTATTAGAAATCGGCAGCTGAAATTTGCAGCGTAAGCTTTTGGACGATGAAAAAAGTAAGAAATGAAAAGTGAGAAAGAATTTTCGTTGCTTTCCAACGATGCAAACTTCAACATCGTCTTTTTCACACACTTCACGACGATTGTTGCGCCCGCGTGCGCCACAGGTTCTTCTTCGAGGTCGTACGATTATGAGCGGGCTCGGGGACGGGAAGTTATTAAGTCGAAATTCCTTGCGCGGTGCATAAATGCAATACGCGTTTCCGGCTCGGGGTACAGCGAATGGCGCATAAACGAGTCTCCGGTACACGTAGCGGCTCGTTAAACGCTCCCGTAAGCGTACTTAATAATTGACGTAGGCGGCCATTTCGTGCAATTCTCCGTGTGTGCTTGACTACTCGGCACGTCGCAAAGGCGAAAGTTGTTCGCGTTTGATTCAATATTTATTCATAGGAACCTGAAAAAATATAACGCAAAAAAGAGAACGAAAAAAAAAGACAAAAATGAAGCACTTACCTGATGAGGCAGTTTTGAATTTCCGTTTAGAATTATGACGTTGAAGATTGCATCATTCGAATGCAACGATTTTTTTATTTATTTTTGCATTTTTATTATGAAACAAAGAATAACGCAGAAATTAGAACGAAAAAAAAAAGACAAAAATGAAGCACTCGTGTGATGAGAATGGTCCTTGTCCCGGTGAGAAGACGGTGACCCCGTTTTATCCCCTCTGACGAGTTCTTTCATCCCCCTATGACGTAGTCATACCGGAGATGAATCTCTTTTCTCCACCCCCCCCCCTTAGCGCGCGCGCGAGAACGATCCTCAGGATCGGATAGATTCTTCGGGATGACTCATGCGAGAATCCAGCATCCACAACGATGCGTAATACGACACGGGTTTCCCGTGGAATTTTGTGTTGACGCTACTCGCCCACCTGACTCATCCAGGTATACCGTCAGTTTTATGTGTATATAGATATTTGGACGTGTACACGGTGCCGGGACCAATGGACTTTATCGCTTATGTAAACCCTACCAGCAGGATATCTCACGACTCATCCCGTCTCTCGAGCAACGACGACGGATATTGCACGCGCTCAAGCGCTCTCGAACGCAACAATTTATTCGCAAAATTCACCTCCAATTCAATCATAATTACGACTAACTACACTGAAAATAAAAATCGTTGATTCAATATCATTGGTGTTATTGAATGTAATTTCGTTGATTCAATTGTAAAATTGTTGGTGTAAATAGTCGGATTTATTAGTCCAAACAATACGCTATTGACCTTAATAACATAATAAAATCAAAAGTTTTTTTTTTCATTCAAAAGATATATTGTTAGCCGAGAACAATATATTATTGAAACTGTTTAAAAAATTATCGCGAACAAATTATATAGTTTTGAATGCATTTTCTGCAACGAACAAAGAAAGGGTTTTAATTCATAACATGAATATTGTTGATTCGAGTACACAAGAAAAATTGAATGTCGCTCGTTTGATTCAGATAAAATTTCTATTGAGTGAATATGTTATTTTTTTCACCATACCCGATATTGATTTCTAAGTACATTATTCGTTAAAATATTAATATTTTATTTTGGTTGAAAAATATTAAGCAAATGTCTGAATTGGTTAAAAAATTATGCGAAAATGAAATTTGTTTCTTGCGCATTTGGTTGAAAAAATTCAACCAAATCACGGCCGAGCGCCACCGAAATCATAGGTGTGAGGAAACCCGTAGTTCTCGGAGTAACCGCTAGAAGTCGAACGCGCGCTCGTTTCTCGTAAGCGTAGCGCGAACCGAAATTCTACTTAAACGCCGGAGAAAAGTCTAAGGCGTATCGCTTCTTGGCCTGTGGCTAAGATCAAAGTTGAGTATCTGTTCTTATCAGTTGAATATCTGATATTCTCTCCATGGATATTCCGTTGGATATCTGATATTCTCTCCACTAATATCGTGGATGATCATTCTACGGCTCACTTTTTATTTAAGATTTAAAACAAATTGAAAAACTTGAGTCCCATGTCATATTCGTTTTGATGCAGTGGAGAAATAATTCATTCTATTGATTATATTTTTGTACGAAATAAAAAATGTTGTAGCAACCGCTTAATTATTTCATCCATACATCTACGGATTGTATACAGATTGATTTCAATAGAATATAATTTTATTTGAACGATAATGTAAATATTCAGAGAACGGAAGAGCTTTTTCAAATAAAATAATATGTCTTTTAAATCAATCATATTTTCCCAATATTTTATAGTATTGGAACAATCTCATATATAGGCACTCCGCAGCAGCACATTTATTTGCATCAACCAATATATTGTTTTGATTCAATTGGTTTTTTTTCTCAGTGTATCATTGATGATTACTAAGGATCTTAGATGGTATTGATGTTAGCATCGTTAGAATGCAACGAACGTATTTGTGATGTTGAAGTTTGCATCGTTGGAACGCAACGAAGATCAATTCTTTTTTATTAGGATTTTTTGGCTCTGAAAATCACTCAAACGTTTTCACGATTCTCATAAGAGGTGTACGACCTCAATTGGCAAAAGCTTTGGATAAGCATAGAAATGAAGAAAAAACCGTTGCATTCCAACGATGCAAACTTCAACTTCATACATATTTTCGTATTGTCCAATTTTTATTTCGCACACTCAGACTGCATTGATCACTAAAACATTTGGGGTGATCCTTATTAGGGATGGGGTTGAAGTTTGCTGCGGAGTGCAATGAAAATACATATTTCTGAATTCCTCTGATTTATCTTGGCATATTTCGCCCACAAAAATCCTGCAATCCTTTTTTCAGATATTTATTTAACGATCCACTATATAAATCTACCAAAAAAAGCTCTTGTAAAATAATTAAAATAAGGGAATTAAAATGTAAAAAAGAACTGGCATTGCGTTTCAACGATGCAAACTTCAGAACCACGAGATTGAAATCGATGCATTGGGTTGCGGAACGTTTGCGCAATTGAATCCCTCTGAGACTGCTGCGAGTACTCGTGAATAAGACAGTATGCGCGCAGCTACTTGCGACGATCTTTTTATTGCTGCAGGGTGATCCGACAATAAGAGGATTGCATTGGGGTACTTCCATAAAATATATACGGGACGCAGGGCGGGGGATGATAACGCTAAGATTATGTTCGAATAAAACAATACATATATGAGTCAGTCAACTTTTATTATTTTCTAAACTAATGAACATTTAATAATTTTTTAATTTTAGAAGCAAAAAATCAGTCTTTTTCATTTGTACCATACAATATATATCTGAAGTTGAACCTTTATTTTTCCCATCTTACCCCGTATGCGGGGCAAGATGAAACAGCGCTGGGAGAATGATGGGAGACGAGTTATTGGCATTTTTCGCATATAAAGGTGGTTTCATTCTCAGTACCAGAAATTTGATAAGCCAACCGTCTAAGTTCTGTAGGATTAGTCTGAATAATCTTGCTTCCATATCATTTTAATCATTTGTAAGTTATTTTTCTTCCCGTAGTAGAAACACCGGTTGATGAGGAACCAAATGCTTTACTAGTTTCATTTTACCCTTTCTAACGTAAATAGTTGTACGTTATAAAATATTGCGTCTTTGCGAAAGCTTTGATTCATCTTGCCCCATTAGACGGTTAACGAATTAACAATAAATCACGCAATAACCTACAAAATTTCTGACGAACCGTTCTTATTATATTAATAATTAGTACTTTCATTGTGTTTACCTACCTGCCTATAATCAATATCACCAACTCAAATGAACTGAAACGATGTTAAACTTTACCAAAAATTACATCGTTTTGTCAAAAAATCGATATCGTTTGCTCACTCAAGACGCGTGCTTTTCTGCCACAGTTGATACTTTCACACTCACTCACCTCATCGCCGCCCCTCTAAACTCCAAAGGGAGCACTGTGCTCGCACACACTGTTTGGTGGTTAGGCTTATGATTCATCATACCCCGCGTATTCGTCTTACCCGAGTTTCCCTACACAATAGATAAAATATATACGGAATATATACGTGCTGAAGAAAGATACCTTTAAAGATGCTCAAGTTCGTCCGTCCTCATACTCAACATTATATATGTACTCTATATATGCAATTTAAGCAAATGTGTATATAAATCTTTTTAAGGACTGTCCTGTTTCCAAAAATAACGATTTATCGAGAAAAAAAAATTGACGGATCCTCAAAACTGTACGATGTTGAAGATTGCATTGTTGGAATGCACTGACAGAAAAATTCTATTGATCTGAACTAATTGCGTCTATTTGATTTTTGTTCATTTGAATTAACTAGATTTTTCGTGGAATCAAATTTTTCCTATTGCATTCCATTATTGAAATTTTTTACTTTAAATGTATTTATTTATTCAAATCAAAATATATTCAATATCGTCCAATAACTAAATATTTTATTTAATCCTAATAAATCTGTGATTACGTTTCATCTGCCCAAAAAAACAATTTAATTGAATCCACTAAATGGATCTACGTGATTTTTTAAAATTTTAATTAAATTGTATTTTCGTAGAGTCAACCATTTTTCTATTTGATTGAATGGACTTTATTGCAACACACATATCAATGAGGTGTGAGGGTAGATGGGTGGAGAGAGAGGAATTATATATATATATATATATATATATATATATATATATATAAAAGTTATGTTAGAAAAATATATAGCATGTTGTTCGATAAAACTCTCTAATTATCACAATGATATTAACTGATTGACATAGTTTATGTGATATAGCAAATAATTATAAGAATTCATTTGGTCTCTTAGCCATATCTGCGACTAAGATGATACAAGCACTCGGCAGCATCGGGGCAGCGTCGTGCGTAGCTATGAGTAGGTAGGTTCTAGGTTCGCTTCCCATATAGGTGAAATATTTTCTTCGATAAAAATCATCTCAAAAGGCCCGGGAATGACGAATTACGATACAAAATCGTTGTCGTAAAACTCTCAATTAAGTATTTCATTTTATTTGGGATTTACGAAATATTTTATGCATATAGCACACTTATATTTACAGTGTACATTTCCAGATGTTAGATGTGGCCATCTCTCCCGAGAGATCAGGAGAGATAGCCACCTACAGTCGGTGTATGATGGCCATAGTATTAGTTGTAATGTGTTCAAGCAAATTTATTTTTTCTACATTTGTTTTAGATGCCTAATAAGTATAAGAGAAAATTATTATTGCGGAGAAAATTATTATGAAACTCGTCTCATCGAAGAATGGCTTCAGTGGATAGTATGCTAACTTTGGGTACACAAAAATTATACTGTTTTCGATTATGTCTTCTAGATGTTGCCAAAAGAAAAAAATTAAGAATCGAGACATAAAACCAACGAGAAAACCGAGAGCATAATGCTGGGTAACTGGCCATCTCACCTCTACTCCTATGGCCATCACACCCGGATACTCCGGGACAGATAGCCAATCGTGATTTCAACAAAATAGTAATTTCAAGGTTGATCTGATAGAAGTTTGTTTTATTTTCGTGAATTATCTCAAAGTTAAATGTTCAAAGTTTAATTACGAATGAAGATAAGTTAAGAAACGTATATATGTACTTTCATTTTGACGGATCCTTGAAAAAACTATGGCCAACTACCCCGGACTTACCCTATATATGCAATGTAAACACATTGGTTTAAAAATCATTTTGTGGACCGTCCTGTTTCCAAAAACAACGATCTATCGAGAACAAATATGAGGATTGTCCTTAAAAGTGTCAAATGTGCTGATAGCCAATATTACGTAGATATAGGGATTTCGAAGAAAAGGGACTTTACCCCGCGCGTGCAGACACACACGCACACATAAATCCACAGGACCTGAATAACAACTGACGATTTGCATAGATGTCGTTTACGATATTGGAACTTTGTCCCACTAAAAGTAAAGTAGGCCTATAATAACGTACCTTACCAATTGTCCTTTGTTCCGATCGTCCCCGACAACGTTTGGATCTTCGGAAGTCAACCTCACCGTATACTCGACCTATCGTTGAGGCAACGATCTCTCTTATCGTGAAAAAAATGGTCTCGAACAATGTCTATACGTAGTCGGGAGTCGAAGGGTATTGTCCGTACGTCGCGTGGGATTATATATTGGATTTGCGAAATCAGCGGTTTTCTTATTTATACTGGACGAATATCACTGACAATAAGTGTTATATCAATAAGTCGTTACGTAACGGAGTTTTCATTGTACCAAATAAATTTCGTCTGGTACAATGGCGACCGTAATGTTGCGTTTGGTCCGTGTTGTATGGATAATGGTCGATAGTCTGACGATCGAAATTGATTTTCGTCACAATTACCTAACCGATGGAATTCGGTACTTGAAGAGTTCCATTGGAAAGTGCTGAGACACGCGGCAATGGTCACATGTTGTCGGACGATGAAGAGCAGGGGCTGTTCACTCTGGGGGCTTCCACCATGTCGAATTTGTCCGAGAACATCCAAATGAGTACTTAACGGAATAAAAGTCTCGGTAACCCGATTGCGTAAGTGTCGCAGCACTGAAAATAATAAGTCTACCGGCCAAACATATTCCGTCATTCTTGTAGCTAATTTTACTGTGATTCCACGTGGAAAATAGCTTATTTCTTCAATTTTTGTATACTTTTATTTTTTAGCTTATATTCTTCCTTACTTTTTAAATTTATATTACAAAGTAATTGTGATAAATTGTAATTTTTTTCAACAATGTGAAGTTGCTGCTCTTTAATTCATCAACGTATCAAAAGTAAATGCAAGTGTAAATTTAATCGTTTTCCAATAAATGGAGGCCTGTAAGTACAGGTCTATTAAGATATCAATAGCAAATTTGTAGACTAGCCTCTACCGGGATTACTTCATATGCAACCGAACTCCGACCGAGATGTTTGTTGGCCTCAGTCGTGCTAGCCACGCTGTAAAGCACTATCATTGTACAAAAGTAAATGTAAATGATAAGCCTTGCGATTAACAAGGAACATCCGTCAGGTGACACCCTTCGATTTTGTTGAAATTTGGATATGTTATAGAGCACCGAAAAGTAAGCGATACGTATTTTTTTTATCGGCGGAAAAACGGTTTTTAGGTCTGAAACGCACCCTCAAAAATGGGGATGTTTTTCGTTTTTAGTCGATAAGGTTTTAACGGTACGAGATATTTAAAAAATTCAAATTGCAACAATGTTTATTTTTTTGTGCACTATACATTGTGGAGATGAGAACTTTCGAGGGTTCGGTTTACCCCTTAAAACCGTTTTTCCGCCGATAAAAAAAAATACGTATCGCTTACTTTTCGGTTCTTCATAACATATCCAAATTTCAACAAAGTCGAAGGCTGTCACCTGAGGGATGTTGCTTGTAAGAAGGTTTGAGAATAATTAATGTCATATTTTGACTATAATGAACAAATTTAATTGTTCCATTATTCGTTTTCGAATTATTGACTCGTTTTTTATTGATTTTTTTTTATTAATAATGATTTGTTTCTTTTTTCTTTTAAAATTGTTGCGCTGTTATTTTTCATAGACAGTCAATAGGAGCGCGACTAGCATCCCAGTAGGCCTATTCTGTAACTCGGTAGCGACAGTTTTCGCTATAGTTAGCTAGCGACAGCCAATCGCATGCACGATTACAGAAGAAAGGGAGCCTCTTATTGGCTGTCACCAGCTAACGATAACGAACGTTGTCTTTACGAGTTACAGAATAGGCGTACCAGGTCATTTCTGGCTCTACTGCTATCGTAAAACAGAATAACTATAGAAATCTAGAAACCATAGTTTTCGTGTAATTATGTTGGTATTGCTTATGTTCTCGAGGTGAAAAAATTCGGCCCTATCTGAAAGCATTGAGTGAACAGCCTCTGATAAAGACAAATAGAAAGAGAGAAAGGGGAAATAGAGGTGGCCAGGAATTCTTTTCCGTCTTAGAAAGGTATTTCAAAGCCCTTGTGCGAGCACCCGTGAACGAGGGTACGTTAACTGGCGAGTTTTCTACAGATGGGGTTGTTCCAAGTGCATGAGGGAGGGTAAAGAATCGAAGGGTTGCGAACCTTACAGGGGGGGGGGGGCGGTTCCAAATGTATGCCATACGGTGGTAGCAACTGTGCCGTTTTACTAACTTCGCACAGAATTAACACACACAACATGCATAGGCATATGGTATTCCAGGCAAAATCGCCATGATGGTGATAAGTTTGCACACTTTGAGTGCAACGATCTTTTTTTGCTTTTTTTATTTCTCCATTTTTATCATTATTCAAGGCCTTTTTTGAAACAAATTGAGGTCTAAAGTATCTTGAACCCTTTAACTGCCATTGCAGCAAATTTGCTACGTTCACTTTGACCCCGTCGGTAAAAGCGTAAGGACGCTATAGCGGACAAGCTACTTCACAGTTCCATAAATGTATGCTAGATTCAGCTACGAATGCCGGGATCGCTTGAAATTCAAACGTGAACATATGAATTATGTCAATATGGCAACAATGTTGTGAAAATTTACGACACTTGCCCCAGCATTTGATCTGATGCCCGTTTTTTGTCCGAAAGAGTAAGTAAATGGACATTCTTGAAATATTTTTTTGATAGAATTGTGCAGAGGAAGCTTGACTGGACGAACTAGGCTTTCAAGATTATTGATTGAATTAGAATAATAGTTCGAACCGAGCGGTTGAAAATGTTAGTAGCAAATTTGCTACAGTCCGAAAATACTACTTCCCCGGCCCTTATCGACAAAATTATGGTTTGATATTCATATTTAACCCTTTTTAGCTATACTACAAGACAAAATGATTTTGTGCCATCCAGAAATAGGCGTGGCCGTTGAAGGGTTAAGGATATGTAAAAACGTTCGAGCGATTTCCATGGTCTAAATTAGCAAAATAAAAATTTGTAAGCCATCAAGAAGAACGAATTCCCGCTACATTCCAACAAAGGAAATTTCATCATAATTCTTTTGCCGTATTCTGGCTATAAACTGCTACTTATCAGACATCTCCAGCCTAAAGCCGCAAAAAAAAAAAGATTTCGCATCGCGGTGTACACGAGTTGGATCGTTGCATGTGTGTGTTGCAAATGTATAGGAAGGCACTTTTTCCGAGCTCGCTCTCGCTCCAAATGGCACTAGCGAGCACGAGGTTCAATGAGTGTCGTGATCCGAATCCCAGACTAGCCCGGAACACCGGGATCCGGGAATTAAAGCGAATAAGCGACGCCGAGTCCGATATCCGACGCTTGCGGATTACAGCGGATTGTCTCGTGCCATAGACATCGCGCGGAAAATTCAGTGAGTCTCCCGATTCTTGAAATATGCACAATGAAATAATCTCGAATAGAATTTTACTGTAGTCGTTGTACAAATTTGAACCAACGGGATAATTTTTCTGTCATTCGATTGAATAATTAAAAAGAAGAACGAGATACCACGGTTTCTATAAGCTAAATGATAAGTTATTAGGGTGAAACAAATTTAATATAACTATTTAGTTGAAGTTCTATTGTACAACAGTAGGAGAGAGTAGACCTGAGTCGGCTCACTAACAAGGGCAGTGCCAAGTATGATACAAACGGATTTTGATGGGTCTTAGCTATATTGTGAGGGCACTCCCTCCAGAGTACCACGCTAAAGGGATTCTTTCTAATGCACCCTCGTTTTTTTTTGAGAAAATCGACGCCAACGTTTCATGCGCCGCTCTTATCCCCGTAAATTGTGCATATCGCCAAGCGTATGAGTGTGGCGCAGCGGCAAAGCGCTCGGTTGGCAACCCAGAGTACGGGGTTCGAATCCCGCTCGGAAGTTGTATTTATTTATTTAAAAAAGAATTCTCAATCGTTCGTGATTTTAATCAAAATAATTTATTGGGCATACTTATCTAATTTTCTAATGAAATTATTTTGACAAACGCATCTAAACGTACATTATTCGATACTGTGTAGTTCGTTTAAATAAAATGATGATCACATAAACAAAAAATCAATATTGCCGCTAGAATAAATGGTGAGGAAATAATTAAATATAACACAGTATTCGTCCATTATTTAATTTATTGCGCGATGTCACTTATTCGCTGTTGCTAGCTTCAAAAGGTGTACAAAATTCCGAATTCCATATCTTGTGTACAAAATACCGAATTCCATATCCGAATTCCATATCTAATAAATGCTACCTCTTTGCAGGCACACGGATTTTTTTAGCAGCGATACCGGAAAACAATGGTCGTTTAAATTAAGAAAAAAATGGTATTTCATCAATTGAGGCCTTACCCCCACTTGTAGCGCAAAAAAGGCCTTTTTCATGCATTTTTTAAAAGAAAACTACAAATCTTTTTTAATCGATCAATATACCATCTTAAAAAACACAGCTTGAAGAACTTTCAGTAATTTTTTTATTGAAAAATATTACATTGTTTAGTGGCAAATGGCCGTCATCGAAATAATGTTTTTATATACACGGTTTGCGGTGACCAACATTGCGGCGAAGTGGATCATCTGAAAAAAAATGCGGATGGATTTAGTCAAATATAAGTATAAACTAGTCTTTAATCGAAGGATTTTAAAAAATATTCATTTTTGACAAAATGGCGGACAGTCAAAGTCAATGGTTCGATTTTAACGAAAAAAACGGCCGTTTTTTGGCTATAAAACGGCCATTTTTTTTTCGAAAAAAAAATCGAAAGATTAAAGACTACATTTTTATATATTAAATAAGCCTGCAAAATTTCAAGAAGATCGGTTCATTAGTGTTCGAGTAATCTTGGTCACCGACTTCAGAAATCCCATTTTGAGAAAAACGCGTTTAAAGTTTCAATTTCAGCTTACACGAAGAACGGATTCTTCTCTTTCAACGCTCATATCTCAGTCAATTTTGTTCGGATCGACTTGAAATTTTCAGGACATATTCTCAGATACTTATACTTCCAAGAAACCCCTTAATTTCGACGCAAACCAGGCATATTTAATCATTGGAACCAATACTGGCGCGCTGAACTGATGCAACAGTAACGAATGTATTCGTATCGAGTCCTCCCGCGAAGTGATTTTGCGGTTATTTTTTAACAATTCCGGAGCATTTTGTAGTTTTTTAATAAATATTTTTACCTGACGGTAAAAATAAACATCGCACCGTTGACAAAGCGGGGTATACTTGGGTTATAATGTTCAGAATTGTTGACTGTTTAGACTTTCAATTTAAAGAAAAAAGTTAAGCCTTGTAAGCCCCTTGTAAGCCGTTTGTCCGAAAACAGAAGGTAAATCGGATTTTATAGCGCTGCTAAGTGTATAGTTGCGTACAGCGATCGTTTGCCTACAATTCTATGTCATTGAGAAAGTTGTAGTGTGGATTTTGCAGTCGCATTGCAGTGTGGGGTGAAAAAGTACATCTTGACCATTTCGCAAAATGGTGTTCCTGAGTCGGCACCCCTTTTTTTCCCTCGAATGCAGGAAAAAGCGCAGATTCTCTAAGTTACAACAGAAAGTGGACGAATTTGAACCATTTAGAAGAATAAAACATGCCTTTTTTGTCCAATTTTATATGGAAACATTTTTCGAGTACAATGTTGAAAATGAAAAAAAAAACATGAATTGTGAAATGAAAGTTATGATTTGTGACTTGAAAATGAAAAAAAAAAAAAAAAATATGAAAACATGAATTGAATGAAAAAGGGATGATCACTCGCTATCGTCGTCAGATTCGCAGTACGTGGGGCGTACTGAACTCTGTAGCGAACGCGAACGCAAGTGCAATCCACTTGTGGAGGGCTGCGGAGACTGGCGACTATCACGCTTTTGTGTCTTGCTTGTGAAATTGCGTTCCATGACTATAGAGCAAAAACACCGAAAATGCAACAAAAAAAAACATAACAGAAACAATACGAAAAAGCAGCAAGATAAAAAAAATTAGTGCCGACTCAGGACCACCTGTTTGGTACCCACTCAAGACCACCATGACTTTCTACACGTTTCACGTGATTGTGCACGCGAACAAATCCGAATGGAAAATCGACACAACCGATTAATTAGAACATTAAATAAAGAAACCAATGCACTCACTCATTTCAAATTCTTGAAATATTTACATACCTGTAGTTGCTTCAGAATGAATGATGAAAATAAAATTCTGTCACAAACGAAAAATGTAACCGCGCTCACGCTGCGCAGCACAATCCAAACTGACAACTTTAAGTATCATTAACGTCAGTGTTTACCAACATGTCGTACGACAACATAATTGCGCTAACACGCACGTCATCTCTGAGTAACACCATGGTGCCGGCTCAACCCGCAGTGCCGAGTCAGGACCACTCTCCCCTACCAATACAATTGTGCCGCAAATATTCATAGCAATTTTGTTGTACAAAATATAATTGTATAATATATTTAACAATAAATTATACTAAATATTAACAATTATGCACATCAAGTGATAAGTTTTTATATAAATTGCAAATTTACAGTGTGGACGTTGAATTTAAAAAAAGCGTAGGATTATTGTGTCCTTGATAGTTTGAGCGACTCGTCGAATGGGACGAGAAGGTTTTCCAAGACTTATTTCTACATTGGATTTTGTCGGATAGTCGCGAGTAAGCCCTCGCTCGTCACGACAATCTTTGGCATTTTTAATTTCTCGCTAAAATCGTTTAAGCAGGCTCTTGTTCGATGCAAAATTGTTTGGTGGTCACGAATTTCCTAGTCCCAACTTCATTCAGGCCTTATTGAGCCCAGGAGATCGATTTTTGTCAATAATCGTGTCCCAGAGAGAGTTTTTGTCTGATCGAGTTCTACCTGGAAAATTCGTAATCAGCGGATGATTTTGCATCGACCAGGGTTTTTTAAATCTACTTTCACCCCCCGATAAGAGAGGGTTTCGGCAAACGAAAATTGTTAACATTTTCTTTTCGACGTCTCATTTTGGGTTAGTAGACCCATAACGCCAATAAAAAAGTTGGCAGTCTCCATACCGTGGGTGATACGATTTTCTTCAACTTTGATCCCCCGATAAGGGTAGGTTCCGGCAAATGAAAAACGTTTAATTTTTTTTAAGCTCTCTTAGAGTTGGTTTACCCATAACGCCAGTATAAAAAGTTGGCAATCTCAATACCATGGTAGATAAGATTTTTTTCCACTTTCATCCCCTATTAAGGGTAGGTTCTGCTCGCCGAAATTCCTTTAAATGTTTGTTATGATCATATAAAAGCGCCTAGAAGCGGAATGTTCAATAGATTGCGAAAAAATCACAAGTGGGAAGAAAAAAATATTTCGTCGCGTCGCAACGACGCAAAATTCAGACCCATCCTTCTTTATGCCTGCCCCCGCTGTCGATGCTTGCTCAGCGAGACAAACTACTGACGTCTCGTGTCCCGTGCCGCTCGTATAGAGGCACCTGCGCGAACGCCCAGAAATTTCACCCGAATCACCATATACCGGCTTTGCTGTTTGAATACCGAATCGAAAGACGTGCATTCGTATAGAATGATCGCACAACTCGCACCACCGTTTTGCCTCATTGTGCCATGCTCCTCCAACAGCTTGTTTGCAGACTTGTGCAAACTCCCACGGCCGGGGGCGAAAATTCTCAAGGCGATTATTCAATTCCTTGGAACACCTTAAGAACATTAGATTCGTACAGGCTCGTTCGAAAGTTAGGCGCAAATGGGAATGGGCGTGATTTGGAAAATATTTCAACACGTTTTTTGCGATGAAGATCAACGTTCTGCTTGCGAAGTTTTTGGGAAATTGCTCGATCGGATTTTTGGCGATTGATATGTCAAGGTTTTTCAATTTAATTTTCGTGAATTAAAAGAACGAGTTGAGAATATCGTTTTTTTAAGTGGCGATATTCGATGACAGTCCAACTTCGAAGTTTCCATAAGAAACATTACATTGTTCTTGAGGAAAAAAATTCATGGCAGTTCAGCACAGTTTCTTATGGAAAAGCGTGAATTGCAGTGGAATGTTAACGTCACTAAATTGTTTGGATTTGAACAGTTCTCTCAATGTTCTGTCTTATATGGTGTGAAGTTGGCATCCTTGGGATGGAACGAAAGCACTTTTTGATTTTTCTGCGGATAAATCGGCGAAAGAAACGAGCAATTGAAGAGCCAAATTAACTTTCATTGCATTCCAACGATGCAAACTTCAACATCATTGTCGTATGCCCTTGCGGGCCTTGCCGATCGCATCCACTTCACTTTTAGTCCTCATTTGTTACCTCACTTTTGAGAGGTTCCCAGACACTACCACAGGGCCTTACCCTCAGTCACTCTTCCAATGCGCTGTCCTATGGCATTTACAGGAGGGCATAAGGAAATTGTGGAAAAACCGTGCTAGTAGGCACTTCGATATGCTGCTGAGTTCCAATCTCGTTACCATCGAAAAACATGGGTCTAAAGTCGGTGTCCTTGCAATGCAAAGAATTTTTCTTTTCTTTAAAATGTTTAATTTGTCATCACTTTTTGCACATTTGAGCTCCGCAGTTGTTAAAAAAATAAAGTAAAATCCATTTTAAGACCATGCGACCACCCTAATCCACCCTTTTCGAAGGGGTTGAAGTTGAAGAAAATCGTAGACTACGTGGTTTTTTTTAGATAATATTTTTTTATTTATTCACCGTGTGTCTACTGCAATCCGAAAGGAGACTAAAAAAAGCAGCGATTTTAATTCCCTGGAACCTACTCTTATCGGGAGTGGGAGGTGAAAAAGGATGATTTTGCATCGACAAGCGTGTAGGGAACCGATAGATTAAACCGCTAGATTAAAATTGGTCCTAATCAGAAGCACACCGACTTAAAAATAGACCTTGTTTTATTTCTCGCTAAAATCGATTGGGCACCTTTAGGAACTTGGCACCGGAGTATCTTTGATCTCAATTTTTTTAAATGATTCCCGGAGGTTGTGATCTGTAGTGAAATCTAGTAGAACTAGTAGAACTAGAATCTAGTAGAATCTGGAACTGTTTTCTAAGCAAACAAAAGTTTGCTTAGAAAACAGTTCAGACCACCAATAAAAAAACGGGATCCCCCGGAACGAAAACAACTAAATTACAGATGTTGCTTTTCGTCCAAAACAGTTTGTAGTTGATTGTAGTGAATGTACCTTCCTTTGTAGTTGCAGCGTTTAAAAATTTTTAAAAAACATCAACTGAAGTGATGGCATTACACGATTACAATAGTTCACTATTTTCATAAGCAAATTCTCTTTTGCAACGACTCAAAAGGTATAAAAAATGATGAATGCGCTTTCAAAGCGTAGGATCGATCTATATGGTAATTTTCTAAACACTTGAGCTGTTCGAAAATCTAACAAGGAACATCACTCAAGTGTCCTTCGATTATATTGAAACTCATACATGTTATAAAGCATTGAAAACTATTAGACACGTATTTTTTTTAATCTACGGAAAAACGGTTTTAAGGGGGGAACCGCCCCTCAGAGAAAGGCGTGTCGAGGGGTGGTTTTGCAGTTTCACACACAAGCAGTCCACCGATCTAAATGAAACAAAAACCAAAATTCTTCTAATGTGAAGCGATGAAAATTCTACTATAGAAGCATTCAAAACATTTAATTAAGTGGTGACACGCCTTTCTGTGAGGGGTCGTTTCTCCCCTTAAAACTGTTTTTTCCGCCGATGAAAAAGAAGACGTGTCTAATAGCTTTCAATGCTTTGTCACGTATAGGAGTTTCGACAAAATCAAAGGCGGACACTTAACCGAAGGACCCTACACTATCTGTACGAAACAAATAACCTTCACAGGGCTTATACTCACACCAGCACTTCGAATCAACGCTGCTAACAAACTGTTGGTCGTAGAAAATTTCTTTTTCATTCGAACGCTGAAAGCCTGAAGTTTTTCGCCGTTAAAGTCTGAACTTTTTCGCCATGAAAAGTGCGATTGAACAAAACAAGAAAAAATTATCTCAGCATGTCTCACTTATTATGTGGGGTTTGCGGTACCCATGTGTAGGGTCCTAGGGTTAAGTGATGTTCCTTGTAAGTGGCCAGTCATCGAAACATAAAGAAGAATAATTTGACACTACCCAAATAAAAAATAATGATGGATATGTGTTGTGAATAATGGAGGAAAAAATATACAAAATATTAAAATTCACGGTGACGTACATTGGCTGAAATAAAAATCGGATTATGGTCAACTTGTGGAAAATAGATTGGATTCGTCGCGAATGTTTTAAACGCGTGAGTGGCTGCTGCACCCGGGTTGGTCGGGTCTCCAACTTCGTTATCTATCTATGTGTAGTTGCGATATTTGGCTGCTGTGTACATGCACCTACATACACGCATATATATATATATATATATATATATATATATATATATATATATATATATATATATATCGGTTTCTCTCCACTTTTGCCGGCTTATATATATATATATATATATATATATATATATATATATATATATATATATATATATGTATATATATATAAAAGCCGGCAAAAGTGGAGAGAAACCGAAAGAAGAGACGAGAATAAAGCCGGCTGGCGTCGATAAAGATTGTGTATATAGGACGATTCAAAATAAACGACACGCTTTACCCCAAGCTATTTTGTATATTGTATATCAGCTAAAACTACTTGATTTGTTTTTCCAACTCGACGGCGGAAAATCGATTAGGGAAAATCGATTATATTGACCTTCGACGTTAGCATTTCATGCTAAGGCTCCAATTGGTTGACGTAGTTCCTACAGCAAATTGGAATAATCCTGGTACGTGAAGGTGAAGAGTATTAATTTTCCGTCCCAAAGTCCTTTACAGAAGTATGCGAAACCGACGGTACGTTGATTGATAAAACTGCTATTTTAAATGATACCGAAGATGGGCTGACATAGAGGATAAGGCAACGGAGCAAGATTCTTTTGTGATCCTAATTTTAATTAAGTCCTCGACAAAAATCGTCTACATTGCCTTGTTATCGTGCCGGCGACCATTAATCTTTGATCGTACCTTTCTCCAGGAGGGCCCAGCATTTCACTGATGTGTGTTAAGGGATACTGGTTTATTGTTTTTTTTTTGGAGGTGGATTTGTCCAATGAATGTTTCAGTTCGATGTTTTCGTAGGCTTGGCTATGCTATTTTGAAGAAAAAATTACACGATTGACTCGCGTCAAATGAAATTCCAATTTTCGGAAGTCCAGCCTTCTGTTTGGCGCATCAATTTGTTTGGTTTTATTTTTAATTCTCGTGCCATTCTAATCCGGTGAAATTGGGTTGAGGACGAAAATTACGAGTTCGATCATAACTGGCCCCCTGACACTGTAAAAAAAATAGTAAAATCTGAAAAATTGAGTACAGTTCCTTGCGAAAAATCGCAAATTTAGCTGCACGTAATCGCACTTGCAGACGTATTAGCTACGGTCGTTGATGTAAAAATATCAAAGCGTTTCTCGAGGTCCCATGGGAAAATATGCCAAACTGCCTACTGCTTAAAGGGGTCATCCCATGTGACAGCTATATTTTTCGCTTTTCTGGGTATGTTTTTCGACGAACCATTAAAACACACTATCTTTGAATTTTCACCACACATTTATTAGCATTTTGGCAGTCTCTCGGAATTTTATCAAACAAAAATAACGAGTTGGTTCGATTTTGCACCGTTCGGAAAACACTCATGTGTAAAAAAAAGTTGGTTAACGGCTGCCATGGCTGCGGACGGGGTGCTCATCTGAAATTAGAAAAATCGAACGGCATTTTAATTTGTAGACCCGAGGCTATCGCTGGAACTAGACCAAAGTAAAATATCGAAAATTGATTTTTCGGCACGGTTTTAAAAATTAAGTTCCAAGATCCGTCGTCCTTTTTCGACTTCTTCAGCTTAAAACAAACTATGACAGATATCAGAAATTTTTCTAGCTCGGGTGAGAAATATAGATGTCCTGACTATACCATGAAAATTTGAGCGAAATCCGTTCAATAGTTTTTGAGGTATCATGAAACCCACTTTGAAAAATACACACTGAGAAAAAAGAATCGTTGAATGTGCAAAATGCATTTTGTCGTCTCAAAATTTTGTTGTTTTAACAGTTTCTCAGACATGCTAAATAAGCAGGTATTTTAAATGTATCTTTGGTTACTGCCCAACTGTACTGTTTTGTTATGCCAATCAAAAATCAAGTTGAACGTATTTAAAGATACAATTTTGTTAAACCAACTGAAGTTTGGATGGATAAATGAATGTTTTTTTTTTGAGTGCAGTTTTGAGAAAATACGTTTTAAAGTTCAAGTCCGATTTACACAATGAAAATGTTAACTCACCATCAGTCTGCTATGCCGGGTCCATATAATATGGACAGATTTTTTTTGCAATTTATGCAAACAAATTTTGTTCTTTTTTTTGGGCCTGTCACATGAGATGATCGCCTTAATATATTATTGCCTTATTCAATGAGAGATTTTTTTACCACGGTAAATAAAACGTTCCAATAAACTGAGCCAGTAATTTATCAAGTTTTTTTTTTCAAGAATTCTCTTGTACTTTGAATCACTGAGTACAAGTAACTTACCGCTATTTCTATATACAGTTTTATATATATACATACATATATATATATATATATATATATATATATATATATATATATATATATATATATATATATATATATACATACACACACACACACACACACACACACACACACACACACACACTGTACGAAATATAACTGAAGGGGCCACAAATAAAATCCGCAGAGTCAAACCTTCTGAACCACAAATATAAACTCAATTTTCTCCGATACCTCGATTATCGGACTTTTGTTTTTCTTTTATTGGGAACAATGGATATAACTTTTACGTGTGACTATACTTCGTCGACTAACATCGTACATATCGTGCGCGAGAAAGGTAGGCAGGATTTTTATTCTTTCGCGAATCGTATCGCGTCCTCGTGACTACACAAAGTGTACATTGTGGTTTGAGTAAATATTCCTGTCATAGGGACGTGGTGTTTGGCGCGGTCAGGAAACGGATGGAGATCCGAGACTCTGAGCGATAAATAAACGGGCAGGCTATATAATAAGAGAATGAGCGAAAGAGGAAAGCTTGGTCGGAAAGGGGGGGGGGGGTGAGACGCAAAGATCGAAAGGGAAAAAGAAAAATAGTGGGCGAGAGAGTGAGAGGAAAAGAAGGCGGAAGAGGGTTTCCTCGCATACGCAGTATGAGATAAAGTTGCGTATATCAGAATTATAATCTTCAGGAATAACATTCCGCGCGAGCTGGATTGCCTTTGATTCTATTGCACCGCAATGCCAGTGAAAAATTACGAGATGCGAAAAAAAAAACAATTTTATTGTTGCACAAGTACGTCGATGAAGACCTGTGAGAGAGATAAAAATGTTGATCTTCCGGAAACGTTCAAGGTCGATCTATCGTATGGAATAATCATATGCGTGGGTCTTGACATATCAGAATGGGATGTTGGAAAATTTGGAGGAATCACTGATGAATGAATGAAGCTTCCATTGGAAACTTCATGCCCTTGGATAAAATACCATGTGTTGATCCTCCTTTATCGAATTGCCCGATTATCGATATTAAGGGGCTATACCAGTGTGATACTTTAAAAAGATCGATTTTTTTTGCATTTTTCGGCAGTTTATACTTTCATGAATATCCTGTAAAAATTTCAAGGCCGTATCTCTAGTCTTTTTATCTTGCAAAAATCGATAGTTAAATCTTTAAACGCGTTTTTCTCGAAATGAGATTTTTCAAATTTGCTGACATTGTAACTCAAAGAGCAATTATCCGATTGACTTGAAATTTGAACTGAGTACTCTTGAATATATTTATTCTACAATGACGTAGAATTTTTTTTTATTGGATGAAAATTGACGATTTGGCATTGAAAAAAACGGTCATTTTATAGGCAAGAAAACAGACTTTTTTTCATAACTGGGCCATTTTGTTAGAGCTTGATATTTTTCGAAAATCCTACGTCATTGTACAGGAAATACCTTTCAGTTTAACGACATTATTCCTTTTTCGGTTTCAGCTACTCAATCGGCCGGAATCATGTCAGCAGTGGAGAAACTTTTTTTTTGGCGCCTCCGAAGGCAGCGCATAAGTCGCTTCAATCTCAATATTTTTCTATGAAAAAATTATGTAATGTAGGTCAAATATAGCCAAATATATTCTTAATTTTCCGAAACATTTAATTCAGTACTTTTCGTCCAAAAATTTCCCGTAAATCACCCAAATTTTCAGCGTCCACACTAGTATAGCCCCTTAATGGTGTTGAAGTTTGCATCGTTGGAACCCAACGAATGTTCTATTTTACATTTTATTTCCCATAGTTTTATTATTGTATTTTATTTTTTAAATAAATTTATATTGGAGATCGCTGAATAAATATCTTGAAAAATGCTTGAAGGATTTTCGCAAGCAAAATCTGGAAAAGAAATCAAAGGAATCCTGAAATATTAATTTTCGTCGCATTCCAACGATGCGAACTTCAACCTCATTAATTTTCGATCTCAACGTAGACATATCAATAAACAAGTTTGAACAATTCTTGGGCAAATCAAACTTTCAATGACCCAAAAACCCTTCTGTACAACGCGTTTCTTTTGAGATTTGATCATGCCAGCGAAAGTCTACACAATTGACTGTAAATGATGCAGAACGTATAACATTGTCTAAACAAATTTCAAAATTGACGTAAAAGCACTTCGTAATAAAAAAAATTCTTGAAATATTGCGTCGATTTATTGAAAATTTTGAAACTTTTAAAACTTCCATAGCCAAATTATTTTGATGGTGGTCAGATTTTCGGAGTTTTGGTCTTTCGTGTAAAATTCTTTCGGAATTTTGAGCGTTCTTATCATCCAAAGTTCGGAATTTCAACTTGGCCCCGATCCCTTTTTATTCGAATAAACTAAAATTTCCGTAATATGAAGGTTTAAAAGAATATTGATTCTTTTTTCCAGACGTGTATTTAAAATACATTTATTTATTTAAATTAAGATCTACGTAACACCGTTGAGTCATAAAAAGATTATGTGCTTTAAATAATTTGGGTATTTCATAATATTTACTCAAACAAATATTGATTCGTATAGATTAAATGGGTCTACTTGGATTTTTAATTTGAAAATCGAGGCTCGAGGCTCGATGCTTCACCCGCAAGTCATTCGTACTCTGAGCGAGGATATAACCGAGTTCGGGGATGTAACACTGATTTAAATTTTCCTGCTGCGAATCAAAATACTAGTAATTTAAATACAATTTTCACGCGTTCGAAATAACAATATATTTGAATTTAAGGAGGTTGGAGCGATTCAGTTGAGTCAAATGACTGTTTATTAATTTTTTTTTCAATGAACCTCAAAAAAATGCATACGAGGTACAGATTTATTCTGTATATGCTAATTTTTAAAAATATATAATTAAAGGGCAAACTTATGCATTTTAACATTTTTATTACGGAAAGTAGAAAAACTTTTGCGTTACTACCAACTTGAAAAAGCATAACATTATCGATGATTATTATGAAAAAACTAAGACAACGAATGTTTTATACAATTCACAATGATATTTTGAGTAATTTATAATTATGCCTATTCATATTTACGCCACGAGATTATTGGCCCATGGTTTACGATGGGCAAGATGAGGATTTTTTTTTCTAAATGTTCCCAAAGGTTCAGTTTGCGTTAATCCGTTGTTAAAAATGGTTTATCTTGGTGCTAAATAACAATAAAAATTACATAACCTTTAGTGTGAAAGTCTTGCTCATCTAACCACACGTTAAATTACATACATTAAACTATTTTTTATCTCTGGTGTTTGGTGGTGAAATAAGTTCAAAAAATTCATAAAGACTCAGTATAGTGTGAACAATAAAATGTATTTTTTTAAATTAAATTTAACCTTGGATTGTGGCTAACGCTCCAACCTCCTTAAGGCACACTTACTGTACGCAAATAAAGATCGTTTTATTAAAACATATCTATTATGCGTTCAAATCAGCAATGTATTTTTATCACTTACGTATTTATTGAATTGTCTACATCAAATAATGGCGGTGTTGAAGTTTGCATCGTTGGAATGCAATGCATTTTTTTTCTACTCCTTTTCTTTTATTATTATGGAAAATATTTTCTTGCCAATTTATGTTGTAGGTTTTTAATAAGGATACTAAATTTTGTTTTATTTTTGTAGCCAAAATCCCCAAAAAATTGCTTTGGCAGTCTAAAAAAATTATTTTCGTTACGTTCCAACGATGCAAACCTCAACATCATAAATAATACTTGAAGCAAATGAAAATATATTGTATGCAAATAAAATCGTAGGCTGTGAAGCACGAATAAAATTATTTGACTTGAATATGGATGCTAATTAAATCAAATAAACTTTTTGAACAGTTTACCCTCGTTCTCAGGATACCCAAGCTTTTGGCTAACCGATTGGAGCAACGATACGAAAAAACGTGAATTCACGTCCGCTTATGCAGCCGAGCGTATACTTTTTTTTCCACAAAATTATGCAAACTTCGATACCCGAGGGGAAGAATAATTAGGCGAGGATATAAATTTGTGCGAATTTGTTGAATCAGCTTCAAGTTTATCAAAACCGAAGGAAGTCACGTGCTTCTTCTCCTTCCCCTCATTCTATTTTGGTCCTTCAGAATCGCGAATCTCGTCGGTTCGGATATGGCCAACACTGTCTTGTATATGGCAAGCAGCTGTCCACTGTGCAGGTGCATGCGAAGAAGTTGTCTGCACCTGCGTTGCGAATCATCGGAAGTGTCTGGTTGTCTTCCTCTTTTTTTTTGCCATACAGTTACCGTATCCACAAAACGTTGTCCTTTAGAAAAAGAATTAAATATAATTTAATGATGTCGATGTACCCATGCTAATACTTGATGCATGTTTAAGGCGTCTTCTCACTTTAGACGTTAAAAAAGGGTATATTTTCATGAATTTTTTGGATAGGTTTATATTACAGATATTGATATAAAAGTTGTCACACTTAACAAATACACTTTCGAAGTACATAAAAAAATGTTTTTTTTTTTAAATTTATTTTAGTCACTATTTATAGACGAAAATGGTAGTTAAAAGAATGTTCTAAAAAAATTGTGGTTCTGCGCTGTTGATGAAATCTCGGAGATGGATCATCTCAAACAAAAAATATCAAATGGTTTTGGATTCAGTGTATTAATAGCTATAGCGCATATCATACGATTTTTCATATATGCAAAAATAACAAAATGACGGACATTTTTCGAAAAAAAATAAATAAAAAATAAAGTGTTTTTTTCATCGTTTTTGGCAAAAAAAATAGTAAATTTTTAAAAAGAAAACAAAACCTTGATATGCGCTATAGCTATGGTTGTAAAGAATATGTGGTTAAAATTTCATAAGGATCGGTTCAGTAGTTTCGAAGATTTTGTCAAGAAGCCGTCAAAAAACGTTGTTTCGAGAAAAACACCCTTTAAGTTTTTAACGAGCAAATGAACGTGCTCAGGTAGTAAAGTAAAGGTCACACAAAAATACAGTTTGACTCCTCCGATCTTCATAAAATTTTAGTATGATACTTTTGGATATGTATACTTTTGCAAAAAGTAATTTAAAAAAATCGATTTTTTGAAAATTGTAAAATCCGAAGACGCCTTAATGTATATCTATGGGTGCTCACGGGTGATAGCCATTTACACGTAGACACACATGCTCACTCACACCAGTAATGTCGGGTTTTTAGTGAAGTACGAGCATTATACATCGGCCGAGGCAGCGAACGAAAATTGAAAATAAAGATGTATTAAGGGACTATACCAGTGTAAACGCTGAAAATTTGGGTCATTTTCGGAAATTTTTTAGAAGAAAAGTACTCAGATGTTTGGGCAAATTAATAATATATTTGGCTATATTTGACCTATATTACATAATTTGTTTACAAATTACATAATTTGACCTATATTACATAATTTGTTCATAGAAAAATATTGAGATCCAGGCTACTTATGCGCTGTCTTCAAAGGCGCTAAAAAAAAGTTCCCCACTGCTGACATGATTCCGTCCAATTGATTAGCTGAAACCGAAAAAGGAAAAATATCGTTAAACTGGAAGGTATATCCTGTACAATGACGTAGGATTTTCGAAAAATATCAAAATCTAACTAAATATCAAAATGGCGTAGTTATGAAAAAAAGTCTGTTTTCTTGCCTACAAAATGGTCGTTTTTTCAATGTCAAATAGTCCATTTTCATCCAATCGAAAATGTCCTACGTCATTGTAGAGTAAATATACTCTACAATGTAAATATAAAGAGTACTCAGATCAAATTTCAAGTCCATCGGATAATTGCTTTTTGAGTTACAATGTCAGCAAATTTGATAAATCTCATTTCGAGAAAACGCGTTTAAAGATTTAACTACCGATTTTTGCAAGATAAAATAATTAGGGATACAGCCTTGAAATTTTTACAGGATATTCTTGAAAGTATAAACTGTCGAAAAAGGCAAAAAAAGATCATTTTTTTTAAGTGTCCCACTGGTATATCACCGTAAAGGGTCTGCATAACCTTGGGGCCCCAAAAACAGGTCGATTTTAAAGATGTCTTACTGATGAGTGTGTCGGAATGACCCGTGCAGAAATGTGACCGGGCATTCCCTGCTTTGTGTCAGGCCCTGACCAGCCTTGTCTGGTTTACCTGATCGGGTCCTCCCATGGAACAGACCAGGAAGGTCGGTAAATCGTATTTTACGGCTCACCCTCTATGTTTGGAAATTAGTATCTTCTGGCCGGGATACATTGCGAGCAAGTACATTTTCACGTAATGTTAACCCGGCCAGAACATTGACATGTCCTGAAAAGTCGAGCTAGACACGCGTTGCCATGTTGATTCATCACACTCATGCACATGGTAACACGTAATGCGTTACAATTACACACGTAATGCGTTATGATTACACACGTGAGTGTGCCATTTTTACGCATTAAATTATTACACATCTTCATAGGTGCCCCCATCAATAACACGCTTATTCAAATACACATAAAGCGTGTAGAATCAACATACAAGACGCATATTTACATACATTGAATCAACACACGTTGATAGCAACACACGAGCAAAAATAACACGGGAAACAGCAACACAGTGTAAGTGTGTCGTTTGCGAGTTATTGATCATGTGTTTTAAAAATCACCTTGGTTACGGCACCACGTGAAACTCCTTAGGTGATTTGAAATCGATCGATTAACCGGTTAATTGGAGACCACCTTTGGCAATAACTTTTCGTTTAATTTATAGATCATTTTTGAGTTTGTCACGTGGAAGAACCTGAAATTGGGATCTATTTTCCAAAACCTCGATAGCTGCATTGAATGTTTAGCGACGTATTTTTGTTTCGAGGCCATCACCGACAAGCAAAAAGCTGCCGTCATCGTGAAGCTGTACGAGAACCTAGCCTATGCGATGACAAGAAAAACAGTGACAACCTCTCATACATACTACAGAGTAATATATAAGTAATGTTGAGTTCAGTCCCATAAATGCATATGTTTTGACGATAAAAAGCTTTTGTTATTCAATTCATTATTCCGACGCATCCCATGTATATACAGTACTGCAAAAATAAGTGTGTCGTTTTTAAGAACGTGTGTAAGAAAATAACACAAGTAAGTGCGTTGTTTGAACGCATCTATCCGTGTTATTTTTACACCGTTATTTTTCACACACGTTAAAACACACCTAAAGCGTGTAAAAACAACACATTTGTTTTTGCAGTGTAGTCTTGCTACACTTCATTTTCTTTTTAATTGAAAAATATTGATGAGCAATGAAGTTATGATTATTTCAACGAAGTGCCGCCGTAGCTGCCTTGACCAATCGGTGTAAGTGATTCTGGCCGCTAGGGTGATCTGAATATGAAAGTAACAAATGTACGTTAGTATAACAGTAAAACCACCGTATGGCCGAATACTGTTGAGAGATTTGGAAAATAACGAGAACGGAAAGGTGTGGAAAAAAAGTGTGGTCATCGACTAAAAAAACAACTTCAATAATTTATTATTGAAAAAGAAATAAACATATCAAAAAAATCATCCGGTCATTCGATCGAAAATGTTATAAACTACGCTCGGTCCACATTTGAGGTGAATCGGGCGAATAGACTTTGAGATACGACTATGTATGTAGATACGTAACCATGTTACGTATCACATAACATGGTTTCCAGAAAAACAAATATAAATTGATAATTCGACTATACTGCCGTCATATGGAAGAAGGTACAAATAAATCTGCGAACTGCGGAACTGCGTTTTACTATACAGAACGATGGAAAATTTTGTACTGATTCCAACGGTACCAAAAACGTATTTTCGATGTTTCTGGAGATGCCGCCTTCTTCTATATGACGACAGTATAGGAGTAATCTATTGGGTTGTTCAGAAAGTTAATCGGCACGAACTGTTGGCGGCATTGGGAAAAATCAGCATGAACTTTCCATATGGGCTGGAAGTATCGTTGGAATACAATGATTTTTTTTCAATTCCTTATTTTCATTATTAAGAGAAATCATATTTTGTATAAACTTGGGTAGAAGGTACCTAAACAAGGAACCGAAAAAATGATTGCATAATTTTTGTAGCTTAAATCTGACGGAGGGAATTTGGGAACTCTGGACAAAAGTATTTCGTTGCATTCCAACGATGCTAACTTTAACACCATCTTTCCGGACAACCCAATGATAACTATGCAGCAAGCTATAACTTTCTTCCATTTCCATTTTTTCTACGTTACATAGGAGATTTAGAAGAGTATCTTTTACGAGAAAAAAAAATCTTGAAACCTGTGCGAATATCATTTAATCTGGTTTCAGGCTCGGGCCCGGAGATCGGGGTGCCAGATATGACGGTAATCAGCGACATAGACGACACCGGGATCAACCGGAACCTTCAGGTCCGATACGGCCGGGACCAGATATACGTATCCTTTTCAATCGCAACATTCACACGTGATTTTGGGCTGTATAGACCAAGGAAGATTGCGAGTGAAGAGAACAACCATGATTAGAGAATAGAAGAAATATTGAGAGACTACATCTACCTAGAGGCCCGATAAAAACAGCAAAATTACTGTTTAAGTTGGTGGAAAAGAAAAGTATTTTTTAACACAAAGGTACAAATATTGAGAGCCTTTAAAAAAAATCACCAAAAAATACAGAAAAACAACAAAAACATTGCCACCGGCGGAAATTTTTTTCGCGACGTTTGACAGTGGGTACTCCCCAGCTCAAACGGACCAACCGAAATCGACAAATGGGTTATTCAAGTTAACAATGAATACGATTTGTAGACGATCGTCTATTTTTAAAATCATTTTTTTCAACAACGTGGTGACGAATTGAAACTCGAGCATACAAAATCTATAAAGAAAGTCGTCATTTTGACGTGATTATTGTTCCCTTCGTCTGTAAAGGTTTTTCCGGTAGGGGAAGGGGCCGTCCATATATTACGTCATCGATTTTTGCTGAATTTCGACCCTCCCCCCCTACAATCATCCTATCGTGATTTCCTAATGACCCCCCCCCCCTCTCGCAAAACTGACGTCATTACCAGTTTGGCAAAATTAAAACATTTGCGGATTTGAGAAAAATTGGGTAACATTAAAACATTTTGTTATAGAATCATCTTTTATTATTTTGTACTTCGGCAATTTTCATTAATATAGTGATATTATTCTTCCCTATTCTTTAGTTTTCTTTGGATAGCTCCCACGGAGTTTTCACCCATTCTTGCAAATCCTGGATCACGGGTAATATCTCCGTATCCTCCCCATATTCATTTTGGCTCGATCGAACTATTTTCATAGGTACGCTGTTATTTGAAGTTCTCGAATATAATGTAGACAAACCTTATGTAATAAATAAATAAATAATGAGTTCAATAATTAATACCATTAGGTACTTGCAAAATATTTTTCATCACTCATGCGGGGAAATCACTCTAGTTGTACAATTTGAACAATTTGTACATTTTGAAGTAACTGGTATCACAAGAATGACGTCAATTTAGAAACCCCCCCCCCATCTATCATTTATCGTCATCTGCAGCCGAACCTCCCCCCCCCTCAAATTTAGAATGACGTAATATATGGACGGCCCCGAAGTAGGGGCAAGATGATAACGCTAAGGTCATGTTAAATAAAACAATACATATATGAGTCAGTCAGCTTTAATTATTCTTTAAACTAATCAACATTTATTAATCATTTAATTTTAGAAGTTGAAAATCAGTCTTTCTGATTGTTACCATACAATATATATTTTTAATTAAACTTTTAATTTTCCCATCTTACCCCGGATGCGGGGCAAGATGAAACTGGTACATAAAAAAGTGGTTTCATCCCCAATACCAGCAATTTGATAAGCCAATCGTCTAAGTTCTGTAGTATTTAGTCCGAATAATCTTGCTTCTATATCATTTTAATCATTTGTAAGTTTTTTTTCTTCCCCTGGTATAAACACCGGTTGAAGAAGAACCAGAGGCTTTAGTAGTCTCATTTCACCCTTTCTACCGTAAATAGTGGTACGTTGTAAAATATTGCGGTTTTGCGATAGCTTGTATTCATCTTGCCCCATTCGACGGGTAACGAAATAACAAAAAATCACGCAATAAACTTGAAAATGTCTGACAAACTGTTCTTATTATATTAATAATTAGTACTTTCATTATGTTTACCCACCTGTCTCTAATCAATATCAGCAACTCAAATGAACTGAAATGATGGTAAACTTTACCAAAAATAAGATCGTTTTCTCAAAAAATTGATATTTTTTTCTCACTCGAGACGCGTGCTTCCGCCACAGTTGATACTTTCACACTCATTAAGGGGAGGGTAGGGGTTTCAGCGTGAAGAAAAAACACCTTTTTGCGATTTTTTTCATCTATATGGATAGAGTAAATTTATTGAAACCTTTTGTACATTGTCAAGTGCCATTTCAAGAACATTCCCTGAAATTTTAACGCGAAAATATTCACAAACAAGCCGGTGACAAAGCTTTTCCAAGAACGCCTTTGGAAAAACACGATTTGCGGTGTTCACTGTATCTCAGCTAGAAATTATCTGAAATCAAGTACCATTAAAATTTATCGAAAGTATCGTCAAATCCTCCCCCCAACGATCTGTGATATTTTTTTTTCATTTCTACATTTTTGGTGGTCATGTAAAGTGAAAAGTTCTATTTTTCACGAAAAATTCCGCCATTTTAGGGGTGGAAAACGCCCTCAATGTAAAAAAATCTCAAACTAACCGTTGGGGGGAGGTATTTTATATGTAGAAAGTGTGTATCAAGTTTGAAATAAATCGGCGATGTCGTTTTCAAATGGCAGAGAACACGGACTTTGAAAAAGTGGTTTCGAGAAAAACGCGTTTGAAGTTTTAGCTGTCGTAGCTACAGTGTTAGAGGAGCGGGCCTAAATAGTCAATAACTTCGAGAGTTTTGCTCTGATTGACTTGTAATTTTGGGATTCTTGAAATGTTTAACGGGTAAGGCGTGAATTTATGCAAGCCGTAAGTTGACTTACTTGACAATCGCCTGAGGTGAGCTCTGGATCAGGCAACTGGAGGAAACAGTACATCCAGTTGCCTGACTATCGCCTGACACCAACCGGATCAGGCAAAATGAGGCATACCTTGAGTAACCAAAGGCCTCCGTACTACAACGTGATCAGACCCGGATCAAATATCAGGCGAGCCTGACAATATTTATACTCGGGTAGCCCGTTGAGAATACAGAGCGTAGCATACGACGAGAAGCTTCACTTCGTTTTCATTTGTTTCCCGATGTATGTCTGTGTCTATTTGTGTGGATGTATGAAAGAAAAGAGACGGGTAGTCTCGGTATGAATTTTGCAAGGGGTGTGAGGCGCAACTCCCGGGGTCGGTTCGTTTCCATGACGACAGCCCGCAGTCAGCTGGTTGGGTGAACCACCCTGGGACCAGACTCCATTCATCTCTCGGCTGTATACCGATGGTGATGGCCGCGGCAGCGGGGAGGAATTGCGGGTTTGTCGACCGACTGACGAGGGCGACCGACTCACCGACCGAGCCAGAACCGAAGAGCCACATCTTGTGAAACTTTTTCGCCCTCTTTCGTCGGCCGCCTTCTGCTCCGGTCGTGGTCTCCTTCGACACGCGCCGTTCAACCCCATCGTCCGAGACAATAGACTTTCTTGTCAGTTATGCAATTTGCCAAGATGCGCCCTCGTGTATCAGCAAAAATTCAAAGGGCCTGTCCACTTTGGGACTGACCTGCAGTTATGCTCGTTTGCCTATGCGTATTTTTCGTTGCCCTCTTTTTCTCCCTTGGCCGCTCTTCGTTGATGGACGACCCGGTTTCCTACTTTGCCCACACGATGGGCAATAAATCGCCTTATGAACCTTCGAAATCTTCTGAACCAGCTGTTCGCGGAGGCGCGTCAATTCATTCAGGATGAGAAAAGTCGTCAACAGGAGTCCAGGAGTCAGGACTCCTATGCTGAGAAGGTAGGGGAATGCAGGGGCAAGATGCTAACGTTAGGCGGGGCAAGGGTTTTATTCGGTGAAAAAAGGCATGTTTTTAAGATTTTTTTTCAGCGATACAGACAGTGTTAGTTTATTCAGTCAATTTCCATATAATAATGCAACATTTGAACAATACTTGCCGAAATTTTCATTGCAAAATATTGAAAATTGAGCGAGTGACGGTGAATCTCCGGAGGCGCCTCGAAAAAAAATTGTTTTGCGATGTACATCATAACTCGGAACAGAATCATCTGAAAGTAAAAACATCAAAATGCATTTGATAAAGGAGATTTTTCTCGAGGTAACCACGGGAGGATTATTTTTCCTCGATTTTTCAATTTTTCGTAGCACTTGGGAGCCAAAAACCGATTTTCGCTAACAAAAATCGGCTAATTTGTTGTTGAAAAATTAGTAATTATTAAAAAAAAAATCTCCGGACAATACCTGGGGACTTATGTGAAGAAGTACTGTGCAAAATTTCAAAACAATTGGTCCAGTAGATTTTGAGTTATGGCGTACACGGACTTCAAACATGACAAGTTTCAGAAAAACGCTTTAAAGTTTTGCACATTGAAAAATTCAAAATAAAACTCGATAGTTTTCTTATACTCACACGGAGTCGTCGATGTCAGGTCTGTAGAGCAAAAAGCTTCCGTCAACATGATCTAGAGCATCTTTTTGCATTTGTCTACGCAAAACTCTTCCTTACTGTTGTGCGCCGCTTGCTCCTCTGCTCTACTAATAGCTGTTGATCAGCTATAAAAACCCGGCCTGGAGCAACGGACGCTCAAATGCTCATAATTTCGTCAATTCTGCTCCGATCGACTTGAAATGTTGACACAATATTCTCGAAATATTATGCATTCATTTTTAAAAAATAAAAATAAAATGAAAAAAATAAATTTTAATGCCTTACGCATTAAATAAAAATTTAAATGCCTTAAGGTCGCGTTCAAATAAAACAATACTTATGAATCGGGCAACTTGAATTATTCTTTTAAACTAATCGACATATATTAATCTTTCAATTTTGGAAACAAAAAACTACAGATATGACACAAAGTGCAACTATTTCATGGCATTGAAAATGTAATTAGACTTTTCCGGTAATAAAAAACATGGACACGTAAATAATACGAGTTGTTTTTTTTTATTATTACAAAAATACTGATACATTGAGGTATGTAATTGTGTTTGTTTGGGTTTGTTTGTATGATAATTGTTACATTGGGAGTATAAATGAGTCTCTGCCGTTTGACAAAAGATGGCCCCACCAGCAGGTTATAGTTGAAATTGACAGATGTAAAACGTCATATCGTAAGGTTGGATATCTGGCAAGACCATAACGGGAACTGTTGCGTTTGGCACGAATTTCCCTCCAATAATGCTTCCAATTCCGCGCCTTCGTTTCTGCCTTCCGCTACGTTCTTTGTCTCCGACGTCGAACTCACCGTTCTTAAATTTTTGAAACCACTCACGACAACGTCTCTCACCTAAAGCAGCCTCACCATATGCTTCTACAAGCAATCGATGCGCCTCAGCTGCAGATCTTTTCAAATTAAAGAAGTAAAGAAGAGTTATAAAGTTATCGCGAATGACGCTTATTCGGCGGAAAACTCGATATTTTCGCACGAAACAAAATTATGTGATGCTGGTACAAAATCGCCAATATTTCAAGGTTATGGTCTTGCCAAATGTCCAACCTCAGGATATGACGTTCTACATCTGGCAATTTCAACCATAATCTCCTGGTGGGGCCATCTCTTGTCAAACGGCAGAGACTTATTTGTACTCCCAATTTTATTTTTATTTAGATATGGTTCATGTAAGTTTGAATGTCGTTTTTTAATTAATAAGAAGATTAGAATCGCATTTCTATTACGATTCAGCGTGTCGCGGCTCCCCCCACTCTACTAGAACGCAGTGCCAGTGCCCCACTCCACTAGCGTTAGTTTCGTGTGACATCCAGCTAACTCAGACCCCTATATCCAGCCTACCTCATCAAACATACAGTTTTAAAAGCATTTTCAATGCTAAAAACGAGTCTTCCTTATTGTTAGCTTACAATATATATTTTTAGTTAAACCTTTATTTTTCCCATTTTACTCCATATGCGGGGCAAGATGAAGCAGCGCTGGAAGCATGATGACAAACATTGGCATCTTTCGCATATAAAAATGGTTTCATTCACAATACCAACCAGCAAGTTGATAAGCCAATCGTCTAAGTTCTGTAGTATTTGATCCGAATAATCTTACTTCCGTGTCTTTTGGATCCAATGTTAGTTCTTGTTCTTCCTCTGGCAGAACCACCTGTTGAAGAGGAACCAAAGGCCCTACTAGTTTCATGTCAC
Source organism: Ophion obscuratus (assembly GCA_964007375.1). Taxonomy (NCBI): domain Eukaryota; kingdom Metazoa; phylum Arthropoda; class Insecta; order Hymenoptera; family Ichneumonidae; genus Ophion; species Ophion obscuratus. The sequence continues at coordinate 38,746,095 of OZ023312.1, read as the reverse complement.
CCTTTCTTATAACTTTAACACGTCTCTCTAACGTAGATAGTGATACGTTGTGAAATATTGCGGCTTTACGATAGATTGTATCTTGCTTTATTAGATGGTCAACGAATCAACAAAAAATCACGCAATAATCTCGAAAATCTCTGACAATCCGTTCTTATCATATTGATAATTAGTACTTTCATGGTGTTTACTTACCTGTCTCTCATCAATATTAGCAACTTAAATAAACTGAAACGATGGTAAACTTGACCAAAAATTTCATCGTTTTGTCAAGAAATCGATTCTTCCGCCACAGTTAATACTTTCACACTCATTCACCTCTACGCCGTCCCTTCAAACTCCAAGGGAAGCACTGCTCGCACACACTGTTCAGCAACAAGGCTTACGATTCATCTCACCCCGTACCTTCGTCTTGCCCCTTACTTTTCCTACATTCAATTGGAATATTTAGTGGTGCTGAATTTTGCTCCGCCAGCGTCCTTTCGATCAAGTTTACCATGTCGATGAAGTGATCAGCTGACGGTCACACCAGGAGCATCAGCTGTCAAAAAAAACTATGCTCCCACGTGTACGGCGAATCGTCCGACAGCAGCGGCAAAGGAAACCTTTTATACCTAAATTCAAAGACGTACGGAAATAGTGGGTTACCTTTCCTTTCGAGGATGTTCGATTGGATGCACACGTCCGTTTGGAATAGGGTTGCAGTGTGCATCGTTGGAATGCAACGAAGATTCTTTTCCATTTCTCATTTTCATTGTTGTTCAAAATAATATTTCGCAGATGCCGGTTGTAAAGCGACAAATAAGGATCCTACGAAATGAATAAGAAAATTTGGGAAATGGAGAAGGAATCAATTTGGTTGCATAGGAACGATGCAAACTTTGATGTCATCGGTTGGAATCGTTGATCAATTTGCTATTTGGCTGTACTGCCCTTTTTGTTATATGTACAAGTTTTGTTGCCCGTTTGGACAGATTTGCGTTACTTTGTTCTACACTTTGCATCAATTTTGTATAACGTTCCAGCAGTTTGATGCATATATTTGTATGTGTTGGTGCGTGTGCGTGTTTGAATCTCTCATGTTTGAGATTAATTGCTTGTCGATAACGTTGAACTGACAGATAAACTGTTTCCTCTTTATTTCTCTCTCTCTCTCTCTCTCTCTCTCTCTCTCTCTCTCTCTCTCTCTCTCTCTCTCTCTCTCTCTCTCTCTCTGCTCTTGCTATCTTTCCACTTTTTATCCACCAACCACCGAGACGGTACACGCCACTCTATCGTGAACTGAATCATATAATTACCATGCAATTTCGCCAACGACAACTACATCCACTGGGGAAGTACATTGGCACCGGGAGGCCGCTACTTTCTATGTGAAAATTATGCACCCGACAAGACAATTAACGATACGATTGTTCTCTCTGTGAACCCGTTCGATCAAACGATGGAGCATGGCAGAAACAAAGAGCTGATACTTATCCAATTCCATTTACTTCTGGGTCTCGGAGCTCTGGCGATTGAACCGCCTTTGTTATGTATTGCTGTGCAATGTTTCGTTATCTATATCTATATGGGGGGAAGGATATTTCCAACTCGTTGTTTCCATGTAATGTTTTCTATCAGCACGTTTGGCCGTTTTGAGGTCAGTCCTTAAGGGAGGACCTTTAGGCGAGGAAAAAATTGCTGATTTTCATGATTTTTTTCTTAAGGGGTAACGAGGGTTGCAAAGCCAAAAAAATAAATCTCTATTAAATATATATATATATATAAAAGATTTTATTTAAAATGTTAAGCACATAAAAGAGCAACATTTCAACAATATTTAAAACAAATTTCATCCAAAAAATTGGGAAATTCAGCCGGTCGGACCTGGTTTCCGGAGACCCCTAAAAAAAGTGTCCTCGTGGTGGTCAGGATAACTCATGATTGCTTTATCTGAAATTAAAAAAAGCATTTTTTTGTTCGTAGATACCTCGTGATTGAACGAAGAATTTTGTTTAAATTTGTAATTTGAATGTTTGGCAGAGTTGTACGCAAAATAGTTCAATTTTTGGTACAATTTATACTACGTATAGTCTTGTGAAATTAGTTGTAATCGAAAAAAAACCTTCGTTGAATCACTGGTCAATGCTATTTTGAAGCAGTGTGAAAAATTTCAGTAAGATCGGTGCATTAGTTTTTGAGAAATCGTGTCCACCGACTTTAAAAATAGTGTTACGAGAAAAATGCGATTAATGTTTTAAGTAGAAATAAAATGAAGAATTTTTTTTCAACTTAAATAGAATCTTCGATTCCAGCTCCATAAAGCAAAGATCCCGCTTCAGCTGCAATGTCCAGGGCATCCGTTTCTCCCTGCATTGATTTTTTGAAATTTTCAAACCCACGTAATCCCTTAAATGAAAGATTTATTCACCATTTTTGAGACTTAGGATATGTTTTATTATTACTTTTGACTGTGGTGTGGTATTTTTCGAAATTGATCTTTAAAAATGGCGGCGCTATGGCACGGTCTTCCAAACGGGTTGGGGCGGCTGTTGTCAGACGGCGTGACACGTAGCTGCGGCAAAATTGATCTGAAAAAAAGCGAACGAAGCTTTTTCTTTCGTTAACACTCATACGCAGAATATGAACCAAGAAAAAGTGAGAAATGTTGGAAAGCGATTGAATGGTATGTTTTGAAACAAAAAAATTGAATTGGCTGAAAAAAATTGCTACATTTTGCAATAAAAACAATACTTTTTTAAAATTATTTAGTTTCATGTTTTAGGCAATAAAGTGAGGGAGATTTATACTAAATTCGATGAGAAACGATCGATTAGTTTTTTAGCTATACGTCACGTCACTTTTAAAAATGCAGTTTAGAAGACCGTGCGACACATCCGCCATTTAAGGGGCTGTGCCAGTGTGAACGCTGAAAATTTGGGTAATTTTCGGGAATTTTTTGGAAGAAAAGTACTCAATTAAATGTTTCGGAAAATTAAGAATATATTTGGCTATATTTGACCTATATTACATAATTTTTTCATAGGAAAATATTGAGATCCAATCCGACTTTTGCGCTGCCTCCGGAGGCGCCTAAAAAAAAAGTTCCTTCACTGCTGAAGGTATTTCCTGTACAATGACGTATAATTTTTGAAAAATATCAAAATTTGACAAAATAGCGTAGTTATGAAAAAAGTCTGTTGTCTTGCCTATAAAATGGTCATTTTTTCAATGCTAAATCGGCAATTTTCATCCAATAAAAAATATCGTACGTCATTGTAGAGTAAGTATATTCAAGAGGACTCAGTTTAAATTTCAAGTCAATCGGATAATTGCTCTTTGAGTTACAATGTCAGCAAAATTGCAAAATCTCATTTCGAGAAAAACGCGTTTAAAAATTTAACCATCGATTTTTGCAAAATAAAAAGATATTGATATAAATTATATAAATGATAATGATGTTCTTGAAAGTATAAACTGTCGAAAAAGGCAAAAAAAAATCGATTTTTTTAAAGTGTCACACTGGTATAGCCCCTTAAAAAGATTAATAAATAAAAAATACCATGTAACAGCCAAAAGTATTTGAAAAATATACCCCTAGTCTCAAAAATGGTAAGAAGATCTTTTCTTTAAAAAATAAATCATGAAAATGAGCAAATTTTATCCTCGCCTGTCCTAATCGTTGATTTTGGCTTGAGGATGTTTTTTGAAGTAACATTTGCACAAATATGCTTGCGTCTGTCGGATTGTGCATTTGCAGCCATCGGCGTTCACATGATGTTGAGTATGGGGACAATAGGCAGGTGTGAGGGCAGCCCTTCTAGTCGAATGTCTTCAAAATTACCGTTGCCCATGTATTAGCTTGAATAGGTAAGGGGTTCTCCGGGCTCCAGGCGTTTTTTGGTCCTCGTACACGTCTCGTCCTTCGATGAGTTTGCCTCTCTTGGCTCTCCCGTTTGCTACTCTTCTTCCTCCGCCTTCGCCTCATTCCTCATACCTCATTCTCCACTGCAATTTTCTATGGAATAACCGAGGCCTCTCTCAATAGTAATTGAATTGAGCAAAGTTGCCTCGTTCGACGAGCCCATTCTTCTCCGTCAAAAACGACTCTTTTTCGTGGAGCCACGAGACCCGAAACGATTATACCGCGGGAGAGACTTGTTAGACACTTGAAGAGATTGCCTAGAATCGTGAAATAGAGAGTGAGAGAGAGAGAGAGAGAGATATGCAGGCAGGCAGGCAAGCTTAAACACTCAGCCAACTATAATAGTGAGGGCCACTGTTCTGGATTGTCAGCCAACTACGATTATCCCATTGTAACGCACAACCACATGCACTCGCTGACGAACCACCAAGGCCCGTTAAGAATTTATCTTCATATTCCGAACGATTAGTTCAAGTAATTGGAAAATCTCTCATCAAAGTTTTTCGCCTCAATTCTTTTCCATGGTGCACTTTTATTCTCATAATTTGATCGTTCTTTCAATATATGAAGTTGTTCTTTATCCATAGGCTTGAAGTTGGCATCGTTGGAAGACAACGATATTTCCTTAAGGGGTATTCTCACTTTAGACGCTAAAAAGGCTATTTTTATGATTTTTTTTTGATAGGTTTATATTATAGATATTAATGTAGAAGTTATTACACTTCATAAATACACTTCCGAAATACGTAAAAAAATTCTTTTACGTATTCACGTAACCCAAACAAACGCGTTTTTCTCGAAACGTTTTTCGACAGCTCGTGGATAAAATCTTCGAAACTACTGAACCGATCCTTATGAAATTTCAACCACATATTCTTTATAACTATAGCTATAGCGTATATCAAGGATTTTTTTACATTTTTATATTTACTTTTTTTTACCAAAAACGGTGAGAAAAACACTTTTTGTGGGTTGTTTCGAACAATGTTCGGCAGTTTTTTATTTTTGCATATCTCAAAAATCGTATATGTGTCGTAGTCATTAACATACTGAATCTAAAGCCGACTGATTTTTTTTTCTTCGGATGATCCATCTTCGAGATTTCATCAACAGCGCAGACCTACAATTTTTTTAGGATATTTTTTTAACTACCATTTTCGTCTACAAATAGTGACTTGAATAAATAATGTGTAAACAAAAAGGTATTTCGAAAGTGTATTTATTAAGTGTAACGTGACGTTAAAGTTTGCATCGTTGGAACGCAACGAAAATTATTTTTGTTTCGTTTCGAGAATTTCCTTTGGCAGATTGAAGCTACGAAAATCACGAAAACATTTTTTAGGCTTCTCATTTAGCAATTTACAATAAATCTGCAAAATGTGATTTTGAATAATAATGAAAATAAGAAATTGATAAGAATTTTCGTTGCGTTCCAACGATGCAAACTTCAGCTCCATAAGTGTAACAACATTTATATCAACATCTATAATACAAACCTATCAAAAAAAAATCATGAAAACAGCCTTTTTTAGCGTCTAAAGTGAGAAGACCCCTTAATTCCTTATTTTCATTATCGTTGAAAATCATATTTTGTAGAATTTGGTTGTAGATAGCTAAATAAGAGCCTAAAGAATGACCACGTGATTTTTGTAGCTGCAAATTGTCGGCGGAAATTTGGTAATTGCGGGAAAAAAAAATATTTCGTTGCATTACAACGATGCAAACTTCGACATCAGTTTCATTGGTGCACTACTCATGCCTTTTTTACTGTTGCACAAGGCGGCCGTCGGGGTTGCTATTCTTCAAATTGTGTTTCTTCAATTAGTTAATTATTGTAATTGGTATCGGAGATATTACAATTAAATATTTTTTATCGAATATTATGAAACAAGATAAAGCTGAATGATCGATATTATAAGTACTAGATTTTGCAAATTACCACGCTTGCCGAGATGACACGATTGAATCGCAATTAATGATTCAATTTGTTTATCTGAGACTTATCCACAGACACACGTGTATATATACATACCCTCACCATTCATCAGAAAGTCGACGTATGATTGAATGTATCAATGATAAATCAAATTTGATCGGGATTCCAGGAATAAGTATAAATTGATTACGTTTTAAGGTAGTAATAGCGGATTTGACTAGTTAACAGAAAAGCTATAAATTATCGAATCTGAAAAAAGTAAAATATAGTGTACTTGGGTATAACAATAAACATGATACAGAAAATAATTATCTGAGAAGTGCATGTGACTGCTTGTATTATAGTTTGGTAAGTGGAGTAAAATCGCAATCAGATTTGACTTCAGTTGTCACAGGCCGCCATTTCATAATTCTGACAATATCCGTGGTAACGCTGTATTCAGGTGATTTCGATACATGTCAAGTGTGTGTTTGTTTACCGTATGTATAATCGTGTGTTTTAGTGTATGTGTAATGTGCATATTGTAACAAGAGTGATGGCAGACTCGGCTAGTATACGCAAAAACGAGTCGATTGAATCGATGATATCTGCTCGAAATGTCCCGTAACCTATATTTTTTATGGAACATACGTCGCCGCGACAGTTTTCTTGTCATTCGTCGCTTTTCGCATAGCTCTGATCTAATCGGGAACTATTATTATTTATGGTCTTGAAGTTTGCATCGTTGGAATGCAACGAATTTTTTATGTTCTTTGTTGCCACTCAAAATATTTTACAAATTCACGGTAAAAAGTTTCTGAAAATCCTTTTAAAAAAACGTTCGCGTGATACGCGTGACCTAAAAAAGACAGTAATTCGTGAATTTACAAGTTGATTTTCGAAAATACTGAATTTCCGTTGTATTGCAATGATGCAAACTTCAACATCGTTATTATTTCCGTTCCAAAGTTCGATCTGCATGGATTCTCTAATGATGCGGGTTAAGCGGCTATACCAGTGTGAACGCTGAAAATTTGGGTGATTTTCGGGAATTTTTTGGAAGAAAAGTACTCAATTAAATGTTTCGGAAAATTTAGAATATATTTGGCGATATTTGACCTATATAACATAATTTTTTCATAGAAAAATATTGAGATCCAAGCGACTTAGGCGCTGCCTTCGGAGGCGCAAAAAAAGTTCCTCCACTGCTGACATGATTCCGGCCGATTGAGTAGCTGAAACCGAAAAAGGAAAAAATGTCGTTAAACTGGAAGGTATTTCCTGTACAATGATGTAGGATTTTCGAAAAATATCACAATCTAACAAAATGTCGTAGTTATGAAAAAAAGTCTGTTTTCTTGCCTATAAAATGGTCGTTTTTTTCAATGCCAAATCGTCAATTTTCATCGAATCGAAAATATCCTACGTCATTGTAGAGTAAATATATTCAAGAGTACTCAGTTTAAATTTCAAGTCAATCGGATAATTGCTCTTTGGGTTACAATGTCAGCAAAATTGAAAAATCTCATTTCGAGAAAAACGCGTTCAAAGATTTAACTATCGGTCTTTGCAAGATTAAATTATTAGAGATACCTGCCTTGAAATCTTCACAGGATATTCTTGAAAGTATAAACTGTCGAAAAAGGCGTTAAAAAATCGATTTTTTGGAAGTGTCACTGGTATAACCCCTTAAATGCACTGGTTTCGTGAATTAATTACTATTGTATTTAGCCGGTAAGGCCTGCAGAGTTTTCGCGGACGTCATTTTTTATGTCTCTACTACAGCATCGAAAAAAAATCCATTCTTTCTCTAATGAGGAGGTTCATGCACGTACTGCCTTAATAAATGCTCCTATCGCGGGAGAATAAAGAATATTTACAATTACATGTACAAATCCACGAGATTGAGGTTCGTATCGTTGACATGCAATGAAAATGAACATGTTTATGGATTTTTTCCGCAAATTGTGCCTCCAAAAATCCCTCAAACATTTTTCGAAACTTTTATTGAGATATCTACAATATAAATAGGACATAAAGGTATTTGCATAATTATAAAAATAAGAAAATTAAAACGTACAATAAAAAAAAGAACTCGTTGCATTCCAAAGACGCAGACTTCGACATCATACGCATCTCATGGGGCTATTTGAAAAAATAAAAATCATTCGTCTCTCCGCTGGAGGTATGGAATCGTTGAGTTTTCCTATTGTACAGTAATAGCTCGAAATTAAAGGCTCTGGTTCGCGCATCTCGTCACGTACATCCTCGTCCCGTAGATCGTTACGTGCACGCTCTCTTTAATGATAGCTACAAAGAGCTCGCTAAACGCAAGAACGTTGAAAAAAGCGTGCAACGAAAATGTGTGGGGCGAGAAAAAAAGCAGGCAGTGGCGCAGAGAGAGAGAGAGAGAGAGAGAGAGAGAGAGAGAGAGAGAGAGAGAGAGAGAGAGAGAGAGAGAGAGAGGGAGATAGAAAGAGAGCGCGGGAGTTTAATATTGAGGGGGGTGATACCTTTAGGCGAGAACAAAAATTTGCTGATTTTGATGATTTTTTTTTTATAGGAAACATTTCTTCACCGTTTTTTAAGCATAGAGTATGTTTTATTACTACTTTTGGCTGTTACAAGGTGTTTTTTAAAATGTATTATTAATCTTGAAAAATGACAGAGGCGCGGCACGGTCTTCTAAACTGCATTGTCAAAACTGGCGGGTCGTATAGCTAAAAAACAGGGCCCGGTTGAAATTCCGAACGTTGCATGCTCCGACGGTTTAAAATTCCGAATTTTGATATTCCGAAATTCAAGATGGGGCCGGGTTGAAATTCCGAACTTTGAACGATCAGAACGTTCAAAACTCCGAAAGAATTTTACACGAAAGACCGAAATTCCGAAAATCTGAACACCGTCAAAATAATTCGGCTATGGAAGTTTTAAAAGTTTCAAAATTTTCAATAAATCGACGATTTGTTTGCACAATTCTTTTTTTTTTTATTAAGGAGTGATTTTGGAATTTTGGAATTTGTCTAGACAATGTTATACGTTCTACATTATTTACAGTCAACTGTGTAGACTTTCGCTGGCATGATCTTGCCATGGGGGCCGGGTTGAAATTTCGAACTTTTAATGCGCCGACGGTTTAATTTCCTAATTTTAATGTTCCGAAATTACAAGGTTCGTCAAAATCATGCCAGCGAAAGTCTACACAGTTGACTGTAAATGACGCATAACGTATAACATTGTCTAGGCAAATTTCAGAATTGACGTAAAATCACTTCTTAATGAAAAAAAAATCTTGAAATAATTCGTCGATTTATTGAAAATTTTGAAACTTGAAACTTCCATAGTCGAATTAATTTGACGGTGTTCAAATTTTCGGACGCTTGGTTTTTCGTGGAAAATTTTTTCGGAGTTTTGATCTTTCGGGGTAGTAGATTCTCTCGGAGTTTTGAGCGTTCTGATAATTTAAATTTCGGAATTTCAGCCCGGCCCCTTCATATTTTCGGAGTTTTGGTCTTTCGGGTAAAATTCTTTCGGAGTGTTGATCTTTCGGGTAAAATTCTTTATGGTATTGAAGTTTGCATTGTTGGAATGGAACGAAAATATTATTTTTTCGTCTTCCCCAATTGTTTCGCTGGTACATTTAAGCTTCAAAAATCATGCAATCATTTTTACGATCTTCATTAGGGTTCCTTTACCCACACTTGGAAAAACAAGGGTTCGGATAGTGATAAAATGAAGAAATGAAAAGTAAAGATGAATTTTCGTTGCATTCCAACGATGCAAACTTCAACACTATAATTGTTTCGGAGTTTTGATCTTTCGGGGTAGTACTCTTTCGGAGTTTTGATCGTTCTGATCATTCAAAGTTCGGGATTTCAACCCGGCCCCAAAAAACCAATCGATCGGTTCTGATGAAATTTGGTATGAATCTTTCCAACCTTATTATAGTTAAAAAAAACATCACCCTAAATCTTATTGCAGATAAAAAAACGTATTTTTTTATCGCAAAATGTAGTGTAATGTTTTTTTTCAGAAAGTTCAATCGTTTTGTTTCAACGCGTACCATTTCATCGATTGTCAACATTTCTTATTTTTTCATGGTTCATATTCTGCGTATGATTGTTGATGAAAGAAGAACCTTCATTGGTTTTTTTTTTTCATATTAATCCCGCCGATGCTACGTGTCACGCCGTCCGACAACATCCGCCGCAACCCATTCAGAAGACCGTGCCATACATCCGCCATTTTTAAAGATTAATAAAAAAAATACCATGTAACAGTCAAAAGTAGCAATAAAACATAACCTTAGTCTCAAAAATTGTAATGAAATCTTTCCTTTAAAAAAAAATCCTGGAAGTCACCAATTTTTTCCTCGCCTAAAGGTATCTCCACCCTTAAACGTCGAACGCATAATTTAAACGAATCGTTCACACGCTTATTTATATCCTGCAATAAACTTTTGTCTCGCTCCCTCTCTCTTCACTCCTTCCCCTCTTTTTCTCTGCCTCCCTCTCCCTCTGCAGGACCAAAAAACATATCGAGCTTTGGTCCGTTGTTTTTTTTTGTTCATAGATCGGATGACGCATCACGGAAGACTTACGTAATCGTGCAAATCCGATAAAAGTGAGCGCGAACTTCCCCCACCCTCGACATTATATATTTACGACATCGTCGATTATTTATCCCCGTCGGGCACTCATCATTTTGCGTCCCACGGGCAAAAAGATCCATGCAGCAATATTTCCCGGTAACAAGCGCATGCGAATAACCGTGCGGCTCTCCGGGGACGAAAATTTGCAGTATAAGCTATCTTGGAGTGACTCCGGTGGAGGGTTGCGAGAGGGTTTGATGTGGAGTAGAGAAATTAAATTTCCCTCGGTTCCGATGAAATTGCCTGTGGCTTAATATCTGCGGGACTCAATTACCCTTAAGGTTTATATATCGTGTGTGTGTGTGTGTGTGTGTGTGTGTGTGTGTGTGTGTGTGTGTGTGTTTATATATTTATTACATATGTATATATGCACACACACTTATATATTCATACGTATATATGAATATGTGTATGTGTGTGTATATTTATATTAGATTGTACATGTATATACCATCTTTGCATATTGGCTCCGGTCGTTGTTTAAGGGGGGGGGGGGGGGTTTCATCTGTATGGTTAGAGAAAATTTATTGAAACCTTTTGTACATTGTTAAGTGTCATTTCAAGAATATTCCATTAAATTTGTACGCGAAAATATCCACAAACAAGCCGGTGACAAAGCTTTTCCAAGAACACCTTTGGAAAAACGCGATTTGCGGTGTTCACTGTATCTCAGCTAGAAATTATCTGAAATCAAGTACCATTAAAATTTACTCAAAGTATCATCAAATCCTCCCCCAACGGTCTTTGATAATTTTTTTTCATTTCTAAATTTTTTGTGGTCATGTAAAGTGAAAAGTGCTATTTTTCAAGAAGAATTCCGCCATTTCGGGGGTGGAAAACCCCCTCACTGCAAAAAAAAATCTCAAACTAACCGTTGGGGGGAGGTATTTTATATGTAGAAAGTGTGTACCAAGTTTGTAATAAATCGGTCATGTTGTTTTCAAATGGCAGTGAACACGGACTTTGAAAAAGTGGTTTCGAGAAAAACGCGACACCGGCTCGTTTGTGGATATTTTCGCGTACAAATTTCACGGAATGTTCTTGAAATGACACTTAACAATGTACAAAAGGTTTCAATACATTTACTCTATCCATATAGATGCAAAAAATTCGCAAAAAAGTGTTTTTTTTTTCACGCTGAAACCCCTACCCTCCCCTTAAGAGGTAGGCTACAGTAGAAATGTAAAATATCGACAGTGCCTTTAGTCAAGTCAAATTGAAGAGAAAGGTCGAACATATGGTGCAGGAATCGCAGATTGAAGATAAACTTATGATTACAACGATAAAACTGCTTGTAAAACTTTAAACGCGTTTTTCTCGTAACAAGGTTTGAAACGGTGCCCAGTGTAGAAATTGGAGTCGGAAAAAGGTACTGCCCCTGATCTACCTTCCCGAGATAATATCAGGCTCTGGTCGGGCCTTCCACCCTGGATTAGGTTCGCAATGTAACGGGTCTGAGGTTAGGTTCCAATCAGCCGTTCCCTTTTTTGGGAACTGGTCAGGAACGGGCCGGGGAACAAGCGGTTAATGGCCAGGAAAGTAGTAGGAAGTAAATCGGGAACTGATCGGGAACGGGCCGGAGAACAAGCGGTAAATGACGAGGAAATGTCGATAAAACCATCCTCAAAATTACTTTTGTCGATATACAGAGGACAAGAAAAGAGAAATAAAATTAACGGCGGCGTCGTACTATAGATATTAATAATTCAACGTGATCATTTGATTACATTTATTGTAATTATATCCTCCATTATATCAGCATATAATTTTCGTTGACTATCACAATTTATTCTTGTAATAGCATTGTCAGGCGTCGATTATTGTTGAAGAAAATAATATGATTATGAAACGGAGTATACAATTACAATAAACGTAATCATATTATTACATTCAATTATTAATATTTTTGATGACGCAAAAAGTATTATTTAATAATAGGTTGGGATTTAATATTCAGGAAATGTCAATGTTCTCCCCAGGAAAAGGTTTTGTGATATTCCTGGTCTGTTCCACGGAAGGGCTTGGTTAGGTAAATCGGTAGAGGCAAGCCAGGACTGGACAGTACGTCAATTCGGGAATGCCCGGTCACATTTCTCCACGGGTGTACGCGATTTTTAGACATGTGATGACCGAATTGACTTGAAATTTGGTATACTTGTTCAGCGTAATAGTCGTTTAGTTTTGCCAACATTTTACTTCTTAACATTTTTTTCATTAGTGATTAACAATACGAATGTCACTTTTACGCGAAAAATCGAAACGATTTTTTTTAAGATGATTAAAACACAATAACAACGCAAAGTTCGGCCAAGTCTTAGCCAATATTATCTGTTTTGAGGAAAAAAATAACTCTTTTTGTGATTTGAGGCCAGAATCAAGCACACCATTGAGCCCTACACGTTCAAAGGTCCATCACCCGATTGTTGATAACTTCATACGTTATCAATGTTTTTTATGGAATTCGGCACACAACTTTGTACACGATTTGTAAGGCAAATTTGTGGAAAGTGAAAAAATGTCGTCAGATAATTGTTAATAACAAATGAACGATGCAATATATAAAAAATCCTACGTACTTCCATAGACAATGTATTTTTCAAGATATATTCAACATTTCAAGTGAATCGGTTGAAAAATGTCTGAGTTATGTTTCCAGCCAACTTAAAAAATGCAGTTTTGAGATAAACGCTGCACAGCCGCCATTTTGAAACGAATCGCTTCAAAAAAAATTATTGTATACAGTCACTGATATGTATGATAAACACCCTTTTTGTAATCTCGATTTATTTTGTAGTTTTGCTGAGAAAAAAATTCCCAAAAAGCCTATTTTTTCGGCCTATAGAGTGACCTAAAAAATTGACCCCTTAAGTTCGTCAATGTTTCGTGTGAAATGGAGACAATTTGTTTGTTTAAAAAAAAGAGAGAAAAAACAAAGTATCGTTTCACGGATTTGTCCGTCTCTAGATTGGTCCTCCCGACGAGGTGGAGCAATCTCATGGGCGATGAACCGAACGATGAGAGCACAGTTGAGAGACTCACCCCTCGACCCCGCAGTATCCTCCGCCGCTGCGCTAAACTTTTACCCGTTCCACATGCCACGGTTATACGTTCAGTATACATGCATGCCTGATACATTATCGTGTACTCGCTAGTATTGAGCGTGTGTACGAAGTGTCACGAAGGGTTGCATGCTCCGTTTTGTACGACTCTTCTCATTCATCCCTCTCTATCTCCGAGACTCTCTCATTAACCTCTTGCTTGGCGAACCGCTCTTAGCTGGCTTCAACTGCTTCCGTCGAGGATCAGCCACACTCGCCCACCTTTTAGCGAGCTGCTTGCTAAGAATTGTAATTTATGTGTGTGCATGTACGTATGTATGTATGCATGTACCCGTGCAGAAATTTTGGCAGGGATACAGCTGGATTCTGACTTGTATCCCGGGCTCCCAGTCGGGATCTAGTCCGATATCAGATCAGATTCGAAGACTAAATGTAAGATCCGTAAACTGGATTCCATTAGGGATCCAGAACCGGATCCTTTAATGACTCTAAATAGATTCCCCATGGAATCATTGAGGAATCTGGGAAGGATCACGGGTGAACACAGGCTGAAATAAAATGTCAAAAATGGAATTATGACATGTTAAATTTATTATAAAAATAAATAACATTTATAAAGTTTTGGTGCATTAAACTATCAGTAAAAAAAAAATTTGTCCAAAGATTCAAATGGCAGATCGCGCTCATCGCGAGATTTTGATGTGAATTAAAAAAAATTCACATCAAAATCTGTGAATGTATTGACAAGAAATTATAAATACAAAAAAATTCACAAAATTAGTTGTGAATTTTTTCGTATTTAAGACAAATTAAAATAAAATTCAAAATGATTAGATTAAAATTTGCGCTAAAAGTGAGTTCGTACGTATTTTGAGAGAAACATTGCCTGGAGGCAAAGAAATTTTTGCACATAACTTTTTGTGCGAACATTTCTTTGCCTCAACACAATGTTTTCTCTCAAAATACGTTTACACTTGTGGTGTAAATTTTAATATAACTGTCGTGAATTCGATTTTTATTTTCTTCAACTTGAGGAAATTCACAACTCATTTTGTGATTTTTTTCATATTTATAATGTAACATTTGAAACTCAGAACTTTTTTTGCAAAAATTTCTTTGCCTTGACGAAATGTTTTCTCTCGAAATACGTAAGAACTCACGGTTGGTGTAAATTTTAATCTAATCATTGTGAATTTGATTTTAATTTGTCTTAAATACATGTTTATACCCACCGACATGTCGGTGGGTATAAACAGAGACTTATTCCCCAAAACCGGTATCCCGGTTAGAATCCAACTTGCATCAGTATCGGAATATGTACGACGACGATGGCATAATTTTGAAAATTTTTGCATCACGTGTATTTTCGGTATTACTATGTAATTCCTATCTATAGATAGGAATTCCGTAGTAATACAGAAAATACACGTGACGCCAAAATTTTCAAAATGATGCCATCGTCGTCGTACATATGCCGATACTGATGCAAGTTGGATTCTAACCGGGATACCGGTTTTGGGGAATCCATGACAAATCCTGATCGGGATTTGATCGGACGTAGGGTATCCCGGTCAAAATTTCTGCATGGGTATGTTTTTTTGTATGTATTTATGTATGTATGTGTGCGTGTATGTTTTTTTTGTATGTATGTATGTACGTATGCATGTATGTATGCATGTATGTATGCCCAGGTAGAAATTGTGTTTGGAATCCTATAGGATTCCCCTACTTCTCCCTACTCCCTGATAGGGATCCAACGGGACACCCCATTGGATCCCTATCAGGAAACGTCACGCTCGTACATTGGATTCCAAGAGGGACTCCCCATCGGGATCCAAAAGGGATTCCCATCGGGATCCAAAAGGGATTCCCATCGGGATTCCATAGGGATTCCCTATTAGGATCCAATAGGGATTTCCCATCGGAATCCAATGTAAGAATCTTAAAGCTTCCCCACAGTATTGAACGGAATCCGATACGATGCTTGATCGATCATATCGCATTCTGTAAGCCCACAATGCTACAAAAAATAAAAGCATCGATACAGTAAAGGGATCAATTTATTGTTTACAAAGGAGTACATATCGACTACCACAATATACTTATTTTGTTTTTTTAAAATTGTTTACCCATACTGAATATTTATAGTGCTTTGTATAGTATTCTTCGAATACTTATATCTTATATCTATATCTTGGAGTACTTTTTATACTTTATGAACTTTTAAAAAATACTTTAAATACTTCTTATGCTGTAACGTAGTTTTTATACACTTTTTATACTATTATTAAGCAAAAATACTTGTGCAGTTATGGGCGGGATATTCTTTGAATACTTTTCATATTATATAAAATTTAAACACTTTAATAAGGTTGATGCTTGCATCATTGGAATGTAACAAACATTAATGCGTGTTTGGAGTAAATAAATTTTACGATCGCGATTGCGCAGTAACTCGATCGTCGCGCGCTTTTCAACCACGACACGAATAGATATGTACCCTGCGCCGCTTATGTTCTATCGCCCGACGTCTTTCTTTTGTCGGAAGCGATTTTCTGAATCCTTATTGGATCCCGATAGGGAATTCCTATTGGCTCCCGACAAGGAATCCCTGTTAGATCCCGATGGGGAATCCCTATTGGATCCCGATGAAAAATCCACCGGGTCGGGTGGAAATTGATGTTACGGGCTACAAACTTAAGCGAATGTGTAATAGATATCATGTTTATAAAAATATGATTTCATACTTACATTTAATTTTCTTTTAAAACCTCATTTAAGCCGCTCTAACAAAACTCCACACCCACAGCGATAAACCGCAGACGCAATCGTAACCCGATTGCCGTCACGTCCAAAACAAATTTTTATGCGCACAAGTATTAAAAATTCAAAAAGTGTGCATATTAAAATTTATAACAAGCTTTTTTATTCGTATAAAAAATACTAGCCCATAACAAACTATAAATATACAATATGGGTAAGCACTAAAGTAAAGAAGTTACTAAAGAATATAATTATATATTGTATTATTCGATATCCTAACAAATTCCTAGAAACACGTTGGTGCATCTTGAAACTCCTAAGCAAATCTGTGCACGGGACCATCAAAGAATAATTTTTTACAGACCGTCGCGAAATCCTATTTTATATAATTTCTAGTAAAAAATTCTCAAACCACGTTAATCTGGAAACAGCCCAGGATCCATTTGGATTCCAATGTGGTCTCCCTACCTGGGGTGTCCATATCAAATCCCCATAAGGATCTGGTAGAACCTGGGGAATCCCCAACAAATCTATTTGGATTCCAGTGTGGACTCCTTACTTGGGGCGTCCCTATCAAATCCCCATAGGGATCTGGTAGGATCTGGGGAGTCCCCAAAAAATTTCTGCATGGGTGTATGTATGTACGAATGTGTGTATGCCATTCCGTGTAGGACCATGAGGTAAAAAAGTCCCCGGGCGTGCAAATCGCCAACAATATACAGTACTACCTCTCTAAGAGAGCGGTCTAGGGCGGTTAGGGGAAGAAATTCTCGAGAAATTCGTTGCCGAAGCCTTCCCCCACTGCTAGGTTAGCGCGCTCGAAAATCGCGCATGTGGTAGCGTGTATGTGTTTCTCCACTCGAACTCGATAAGAGAGCGCGAACGAAAGTGTTGAGAAAACTGTAAACGAGTTGCGGAAAGTGTACTGGCGTTTCGTCGTTTTCATGCGTAAGTATATCTCATTGAATATTGATATGTAAATCTTTCTTTTTCTTCGCGTTTTTTTTATTCTGCTGTTTGGTATATTTTGTTGTTGCAATATTATTGCAACAACAAAATTGGTGATCAGCCCAGCACATCAGCAGATCACGAAAATGAAGCCGTCTCTACGATTCTTGCGGACGTCAACAGGACTCTATACTCTGATGTATAGTATATATGTTATGATACATACATATTGTATATGCTGTACGATATTTGCATTTATTACTACTACTCATAAACATATCTCTAGTATAATGTAGCCTCGATAATTTTTATCAATATCAATAATATTCTATGCTGTGTTAATGTCTATTAAAATATATTTTACTTGCATTAAATTACTACTTGAAATTTAATTATGGTGCATGTTTTTTTCTCCGACTTTACGGCTTAAACGTATATATTATTATACAAAGGAATATTATCCATTTGACAATTGTGCGACGTGCGATTTTCTGAAATCGCTCGTGATCTCTTATCGAGTTGTCCGCGACAAACTCGAGAGGCCTCGGGTACACTGGACAGCTCGAGCTAGGTGGGGGAAGCCATAAAATGCGCTCAAGCGGAACGGCGGGGAAATTCTCTCTTAGCGAGGGCTCTCTTAGAGAGGTAGTACTGTACAAACACATGAAGGTCATGAAGTTTGCGTCGTTGAAATGCAACGAAAGTTCTTTTTTTTCAATATCTTCATTTTCTCATTTTCTAATTATTCTGCAAAATATCTCTGTACAAGCGAAAGAAAAAATAATCGATGGATTTACGTAACGAAAGATTGGTCACAAGAAATTTGAGGAATTGAAAAATAATAACTTTCATTGCATTCCGACGATGCAAACTTCAATCTCGTAAACATATGTATGTTTGAGTCTGGATGTGTGTGTGTGTGTGTGTTTGCACGAGTGTAGCCCAGCACCACCACAATCACCTACTTTGGAAAGACCACGGTCTTACATACAGGTCTTGCAACGAAGCTAAATTTTCGTGGTGGGGGTAGGCACTCTTATATGTTTTAATTTTCGATTCACTAGGCGCCGCTACGCGTCGCTACTAGCGAGGGGAAGTAGTTTCCCCCTACCTCTTACCGGCGAATGGGCCTATGGTGTTTACGTCACGCAGCCAACGGCGCATGCGTTGCGGTCAGGAGGGAAAAGGACACAAGAGCTATTTCTCTCTTCGTCGCACCACTACTTTCCCTTGCCGTCACGCACCAAGCGGCAGAAATCGGAATAAAAGGCAAAACATCTAAAGGTGCCTACCCCCACTACCGCCGTTGTCAGACCTGTATGTAAGACCGTGGGAAAGACGAGCGCGAGGAAACCAGATGTTTGCAGGAGCGGCGTCGATGCGTCAAATTAGGGCGCGTGGTTCTTCATTGGACCCCGATTATATTCCATTCCATATATATACCCATGCACATACGCGCGTGTGTGTGTACGTGTGCAAACTGTAGAAAGGCAATTCCAAAAGGGAAGCTTTAGGGACGCAACAAAATGAAATATGGAGGCTATATATTAGGTAGCATACACATTTTGTCATCGTCAGTTAGTTGCTCAAATATTTTATGAGTTTCGATTTGTAAAGCAAGATTTTCCGCGCTCGGTTAACGACAATTATCATTGATTGAGAGTTCACAAGTGTTTTTTTTTTGCAATTGTGCCCCATCGAAATAGATGAGAATTTCTAAAGTCTTCCAAAGAAATCTGAGCATGCTGTTTCTCAGCACAGCACACAGCATGCTGAGCATGTTGTTTTTTAAATATTTTTTTCTGTAAGCTGTGATTTATATATTTATAAACCATAAACATACATGAGAAGAAAGGCCTTCTGAAGTAATTGAAGTATGTAGATGGTCGTTGTTGTTACTGTTGTCGATTTTATTTGAATATTTTTTTTCGGCAAGTGACGATATATATATATATATATATATATATGTAAACCATTGTTAAAGTTTCTATATACATACTTAAGTCATAAAAATGGGTACGAAGTAAGACCTTCTAAAGTAATTTGAGCATGCAGATGTTTTTAGTGTTGTTTTTTTTAAAATATTTTTTCTGCAAGTTATGATTGATACATAACCATAAAAATAGATGAGGACAAAGGTCTTCTAACGAAATTTAAGCATGCATATGGTCATTGTTTTTATTGGGTCTTGGTCTTTTGGATGGTCTTCTAAAATCATGGAAAATGCATGCGGTCGTTGTTGTTATTCTTGTCTTTTTTTAAAATACTTTTTGGCTATTAGTAGACCCCCTTCGTGTGATATTTCTACATACAAACGATTGCGGCCATAGAGATGACTGAGTAGTCTGTCGAGCTTTTCCATTAAATCCACATAACAGCAATTCCACACTCTCGGCTAATGGACCTCAACACTTTTCACATGAACTCGTTACTCCGTAAATTCTGTCGAGGAATTTCGTCGAAGACTCTCGGAAAAATAAAAATCAGATAATTCTCTATTGTCGCGTTAGATGTTCCATAATGATTCTAGATAATAAAGAACGAAATGACATTTTGACGATGTCACGTCAATTATGCGAGTATTTCCTCGTAAAAGTTATGACGCCACGATGACGTCATCGAGACGATGTGAAAGACGTTCGTAAGTAAGAATCCCATTGCACTAATCTTCAGCGAGTAATTTGACAGTCGATAGAGCCCACAATGGGATTTTTCTATTTTTCGAAACGTACGAGTCGTCTCGGAGAGATTCAGGAAACGGATTGTTTGCTGTGTCTCTTGTCTTTACACACGTGCACACAGCATTATCCCATTTGAAGATTTTATTTTAAGGCTGGATGGTCGGAAAACAAGACGTTTTTGGGATTCTTTTTGTTTTGAAAATACTAATAGAGTTATCAAAATGAAGTTTCGAGGGTTTGTTTTACATATCTGTAGGTACTCAGATCAATTTATTATTTTCCAAAAAAAAAACAACATTCTGGCCCAGAGGTCGGTAGAGAGAAAGCCTTTTTTAGGATTTCCTACGGCGGGCCTCGTTTTAGATTTTTTTCGTTATCTAAATGAGTTAACGAAGAACTAACGAAAAAGAATTTCGTTATCTAAATGAAATAACGAAGTACACATGATTATCACAAAATATTTACTTTTGCAAATTGGGCACTATTATGAGAAAAAAAAGCCGTATTTTCGACTAAAAAAGCAGCCTTAGTTTGCTCGTAAAAACTGTAATTGTTTATCGATCGTAAATATCGCGTGTTCTTTGCTAGAAAGTCTATCTCAGAAGCTACAGTTGAAATTTAAAGTCAATTGGTTGAAAATTGTAGCAGCTACGAGTCCGCCCGGTTTTGAAAACGTGTAACGAAAAACCAGTTTAAGGCGGAATGTATATCCCTCAATATTGCTTATTTTATTCCTGTCTAAATATATATTTAGACGGGAATAAAATAAGCAATATTGAGGGATTTTTCAAACTACGAAATAATTATTGTATAATTATCAAACTTTAGGTATACTTTAATAGTATATTTGAGTATACAAAACAATTTTTTTAAATTAATTCATCACCAAAAAGTGCAGTCTAGCTTCTCGTAGACTTTGATTTGCAAAAAAGCTCAAAGCTCAAAGTGTAAAGAAAAATCAGTTTAAGGCGGCATGTATATCCCTCAATATTGCTTATTTTATTCCTGTCTAAATATATATTTATACACCAATAAAATAAGCAATATTGAGGGATTTTTTAAACTAGGAAATAATTATTGTATAATTATCAAACTTTAGGTATACTTTAATAGTATATTTGAGTATACAAACCAATTTTTTTTAAATTCATACATCATCAAAAAGTGCAGTCTAGCTTCCCGTTGACTTTGATTTGCAAAAGCTCCGTAGTTTCTATGTGACGGTGATTAAAATTAAGAAAATGCAAATTAAAAAAATGGCACGCATTTACAAAAAAATCAACATTTCTCTAAAATGTGAATTAAAAATGTAGTTTTTTTCCAATTTTTCAAAAATAATTCCCGTCAAGTAGAAGGTACTAATATCATCAATATTTCTACCAAGTTTCAACTCAGTCGCCTTAATAGTTGTTGAGTAATCCTGTACGCCAATTTCGATAATGCAGTTTTGAGAAAAAACGCGTTTGAAGTTCACGCCCGCTCTGAATCCGAGCGGTGAGGCACAGCGTTGACGGGCTGTAAGTTTTGAAGTTTTTCGAATTTCGCTTTGAAACTTTGGAAAAATATTCTACGTATATAGTTCTATCGTTTAAAGAAAAAAAAAGAAATCGATTTTTTGATCGTTGTAAATGTATATTCCATCTTAAACTCAGAGAACCATTTTTCTTTGAACCGTATCATTCTTGGGATGTTTATACATCATTTGAGCCATAAAAACAAAACGATACATTTTTTTCTTCAAAGGTACATAAGGTCTTTGACAAATAGTGCAAAAACGAACAAAAAGAATGCGAAAAACAATCGTACGATTCGAAAGGGTAAGTATGCCATGGTCTTGTAATGTCAAATCTGCCAGTCTCGGCAAGAAGGTCACCTTGAATTTCGAACAAAGGTCACCTTGGTTCTTTTCAGAGCAAAACATTTTTTACGACACACAATTATACTTGGATCGAAACACGTAAAAGAAGAAGAACAGAAAATTGTCCCCAGCTTGAAAATTGACGGAGTTATGGCAATCTTGTTTATCTTCTATTCCCTAGACTCTCTCTGTGAAATATATTTTTCGCTGGAGACTTCTTTCGCTCTTGAGACTGCGAAGAGATCAGCGAACCATATACGACGAAGTCCTAAGGGACAATGTACGATGCGAATCGCGCGGATATGAAGAAACGTTGGAGGAAAAAAAAAAGACTTGGCATTCGAGGGTCATATTTGTGGAAAGTTGGGGAGCGAGTTGCGATGGTTTCCGATTGTACACATACGTTTTTGTAAGTGTTCGTTTGTATTATACACGAGTGCGTATACACATGTGAAAGGGTTATACAGATATGGAGATCGCTCAAAATAAGTGTCCCACTAAAGTTCATAGAGCACTGTTCAAGATGTTGGAGACTGACATTAACGATTGAAACAAGATTGTGGGAGTGATTATAGCTCAGCTTTTTTCAAGCCTCGTTTCGAACGTTCTTTCGTGTTTTTTGTGTACGCGCTTTGAGATGACGATATGTTGGGCGCTTTTATAAAAACATCCGAAATGCGCGGTGAACATAATGGCTCTCGCGAAGACATGGTGCGTAGAGTCGAATGACGGCTTTATCTGGCAGGCCTGACGCGACAAGTATAAATCTGTAGTACGTTATTACATGCAAAAAAATCATTTTGACAATGCGTATTTTTAATTTTTTTTAAAGGGTCTTCGCACTTTAAACGCTAAAAAAATCGATTTTTTTTATACGTTTATATTATAGATATTGATATAAAAGTTGTTACACATAATAAATACGCTTTCGAAATACACAAATTTTTTTTATTATCTATTAATGTAACCCAAACAAACTTCAAACGCGTTTTTCTCGAAACAACGTTTTTCGACGGCTTGGTCATAAAAACTTCAAAACTACTGAACCGATCCTTATGAAATTTTAAGCACATATTCTTTACAACTATAGCTCCAGCACACATCAAGGATTTTTTTAAATTTCGATATTTACTATTTTTTTTGCCAAAAACGGTGGAAAAAATATTTTGTTTTTTTCTCTCGAAAAGTGTCCGCCATTTTGTTATTTTTGCATATATCAAAAATTGTATGATATGCGCTATGGCCATTAATATACCGAATCTAAAACCGTTTAATTTTTTTGTTTCGGATGATCTATCTTCGAGATTTCATCAACACCGCAGGCCTACAAATTTTTAGGACATTTTTTAACTACCATTTTCGTCTATAAATAGTGACTTAAATAAACAATTTTTTTAAATTGAATTTTGAAAGTGTATTCATTAAGTGTAACAACTTTTATATCAATATCTATAATATGAACCTATAAAAAAATCATGAAAATAGCCTTTTTTTAGTGTTTAAAGTGAGAAGACCCCTCAATTTATCTGATTCAGTTTCTACAGCTAATAAAATTTTTGAATTTTTTCTCGACCTCCGTCACTACAAATCGCAATACCTCGCAAATTATTGATACCACGAAAGAATATTTGTACGATTTTTGTTCGCCCTTTAACGTGCGTTTAAATAATACGTATTCAGAATTTCCAAAGAATGTATCCGTTTTTTACGGTATTTTTCTGAAAAGCGATATTTCTCTGATAGAACTATTTTTAAAATTTGTGAATTCCATTATATTTCTTTCAAATCCTATATCAACAAAAATTTCGAGTGCAAAGTAGGCTGCTATTTTTTCAAGGGGTTAAAAACGATAAACTTTGACGATACGAAAATCGAGGTCGTTAAAAAAAATTAATTTTGAAAGAATAAGGAGCCGACCATAAATTACGTTATTTTAAAAGGGGGGGGGGGGTGGCCTTTGGATGACGGTAACGATAATTGGGTTACGACGATAGAATGATTTCGGGGGGAGGGGGAGGGGGCAAAAATCGATGACGTAATATATGGAATAAGTAAGATTGAAAAATTGTTCGGACATTAACGAAGTTGTGTACCGCATGCTATTTGGAAATATTAAAAATTAAAGGAGTTATAAACAATTTTAAAAGGGACGTTCGAACGTGAGGGGCTCAACGGTGTACTTGATTTCGGCCACCCGATTTATCTGAAACGAAGAAACCAGTTTTTTTCTTCTTAAAATAGATAATATTGGCTGAGAATTATCCGTGCTTTTTTTAATCGTGGCTCAATCGTAAAAAAATTGATTTTTTTCGATTTTTCGAGTAAAAATGGCATCATTATTGTCAAAAACTCATAAAAAAAAAGAATATTTAGGAGAGAAACGTTGGTCAAGAATAAATAACGATTACACTGAATGCGTGTATGAAATTTGGAGTCTATTCGTTCATTAGATTTCGAGAAATCGTGTGCACCGAGTATGCATAATTGTTTGATCAATTGATTAAGGGGTTAGGCCACTCTAGAGACCGAAAAAAAGCTTATTGAGGATTTTTTTTCCAAAAAAAAAACTACAAAATAAATAGTGATTACAAAAAAGGGTGTTTATCATACATATACTGTATGCATATGACTGTATACAATAATTTTTTTGAAGCGATTAATTTCAAAATGGTGGCTGTGCAACGTTTATCTCAAAACAATTGTTAATAACAAATGAACTATGCAATATAAAAAAAATCCCACGTATTTCCATAGACAATGTATTTTTCAGGATATATTCAACATTTCAAGTGAATCGGTTGAAAATTGAGTTATTTTTCCGGCCAACTTAAAAAATGCAGTTTTAAGATAAACGCTGCACAGCCGCCATTTTGAAATTAATCGCTCCAAAAAAATTATTGTATACAGTCAGTGATATGTATGATAAACACCCTTTTTGTAATCTCGATTTATTTTGTAGTTTTTCTGCGAAAAAAATCCCCAAAAAGCCTATTTTTTCGGCCTCTAGAGTGGCCTACAATTACGATCGATTATTCAACTCGCTGTTAAATTATACGACGAAGATGTATTTTTTTTGCCCCGAATATTTGTGACGTTCGCTTGCGCGGGTCATTCGGTTGAAGAGAAATTGAGCTCCTTTTTGTACGATGAGATCCGGGCAGAGAATGGCCCCCGATGTTTTTTAGATGTATCGGGAGGGTGGCTGTTCGTCTCGCGGCTCCGTTATACGTCGTAATACTACTTCAACCCCTCGTCGCAAATATATAAATGAGCATGAATATGTCTGTGTGTCTGTTTGTGTGTATCGGTGTATGTAGTTTGGTCGCAGGGACGCGTATGGGCTTATTACCCCCTTAGCGGTGTACACGCTGCGATGTGGCCGTGACTCATCGCCCTGACAGGGGTTGCCCCGACCGTGACGTCACGATGGCGTCCTGGTGGCCGCTCATCGCGACTCGCAGTTCCTTCTTGCATCATTATATATATATATATATATATATATATATATATATATATATATATATATATATATATATTCGTGTATGGGGGTGTGCACATATATATGTATATGGCATTCCATGCTGACTCGATGTGCACTTCACCGTCACGCTCTACTATTCGTAGAACTTGGGAAGGCAATTCTTAGTTTTCTGTGTCTTCTTCGCTAAATGTTGTACAACGATATTGATAAATTATAATATAATCGATAAATGTCGTTATCTAATGTATGAGCATAAACATATATGTTTATTATCGTTCAAAAGTTTGTCATCACTTCGCAATTATCATTTCGACCACAAATTGTCATAAAAAAGATTTTAAAAAATCTTACGTATTAACAGTGAACAAAAAAACACATGTTTGCCCCTCTTGGTATTTGCAAACGCCTGTAGTAGTCGTGTCTCGGGTCATTCCGATCAGTTTGTTCGAAAAGAAGAGGAATGGAAATAAATGGATACGAAAACCAGATGAATGCACGGCAACGAAGGTTCTTTTTAATATTCTTGTTTTCACTATCATCAAAAATCTTTTTTTTTCCGGGAATAAATTCGAAACTAAGTAGATACGAAAACCAGATGGATTCGGGGCGCGATCTGAAGATTTTTATGGGATCGAAGTTTGCATCGTTGGAAGGCAAAATTCTTTTTTTTTTGGTTCTTTATTATGATCCAAAATCATATTTTGCACATTTAGGTTGTAGGGCGCCAAATAAGGATACTAAAAATTTTTGCGTGATTTTCATTGCCACGGAAAATTTGGGAAATGAAAAAAATGGAGTTTTTTTCGTTTCCCAAATTTTCGTTCATAGGCAAAGGAAATGTGAGAAAGGAAAAAAAACATTTTCGTTGTATTCCAACGACGCAAACGTCAATGTTAAATATTTTCATACCACATACGTTATCGTTTGAGTTTTGAATTAAGAATGACATAAATTTGTAATATAACTTTAAGGGGCTATGCCAGTGTGAACGTTGAAAATTTGGGTGATTTTCGGGAATTTTTTGGAAGAAAAGTACTCAATTAAAAGTTTTGGAAAATTAAGAATATATTTGGCTATATTTGACCTATAATACATAATTTTTTCATAGAAAAATATAGAGATCGAAGCGACTTATGCGCTGCCTTTGGAGGCGCAAAAAAATGTTCCTCCACTGCTGACACGATTTCGGCCGATTGAGTAGCTGAAACCGAAATAGGAAAAAATGTCGTTAAACTGGAAGGTATTCCCAGTACAATGGCGTAGGATTTTCGAAAAATATAAAAATCTAACAAAATCGCGTAGTTATGAAAAAAGTCTGTTTTCTTGCCTATAAAATGGTCGTCTTCTTCAATGCCAAATCGTCAATTTTCATCCAATCAAAAATATCCTATGTCATTGTAGAGTAAATATATTCAAGAGTACTCAGTTCAAATTTCAAGTCAATCGGATAATTGCTCTTTGAGTTACAATATCAGAAAATTTGAAAAATCTCATTTCGAGAAAAACGCGTTTAAAGATTTAACTATCGATTTTTGCAAGATAAAATAATAATGATATTCTTGAAAGTATAAACTGTCGAAAAAGGCAGAAAAAAATCGATTTTTTGAAAGTGTCACACTGGTATAGCCCCTTAATGATAATTCGAGCGCTTGGCTTGCAAAATTCGCAAAGCTGCGAGTTAAGGGGAGGGTAGGGGTTGCAGCGTGAAAAAAAAACACTTTTTTGCGATTTTTTTCATTTATATGGATAGAATAAATTTATTGAAACCTTTTGTACATTGTTAAGTGTCATTTCAAGAACATTCCGTGAAATTTGTACGCGAAAATATCCACAAACAAGCCGGTGCCGCCTTTTTTTTTCGAAACCACTTATTCAAAGACCGTGTTCACTGCCATTTGAAACTACATGACCGATTTATTTCAAACTTGGTACACACTTTCTACATATAAAATACCTCCCCCAACAGTTAGTTTGAGATTCTTTTTTACATTGAGGGGGTTTTCCACCCCCAAAATGGTGGAATTTTTCGTGAAAAATAGCACTTTTCACTTTACATGACCACCAAAAATGTAGAAATGAAAAAAAGATTATCAAAGACCGTTGGGGGGAGGATTTGATGATACTTTGACTAAATTTTAATGGTACTTGATTTCTGATAATTTCTAGCTGAGATACAGTGAACACCGCAAACCGTGTTTTTCCAAAGGCGTTCTTGGAAAAGCTTTGTCACCGGCTTGTTTGTGGATATTTTCGCGTACAAATTTCACGGAATGTTCTCGAAATGACACTTAACAATGTACGAAAGGTTTCAATAAATTTACTCCATCCATATAGATGAAAAAAATTCGCAAAAAAGTGTTTTTTTCACGCTGAAACCCCTACCCTTCCCTTAACGTAACGAGCGTAGGGGAAAGGGATTAAAAGCCGTGGTCGCATTTCGATGCGCGGGGTACAGTTCGAATGCACAATTGGCGTGGAATGCCTTCTGTAGCAGTGGTGTCGGGGGTTCGACAATGCGTATACTTATTATGCAAGGGGGAACCCAACGAAATGTGATTTTTTTTCTTCTTATTTTTCACTCTGTTTCGCCTGAGCTCGTCGACGCGCAGCGATGATAGCAGATAGGCATGACACACACATTTACTCGCGCCCATACACAGGCGCGATAAAGAATCTCCAAAGAATTCTGACTGAGGGTGAGAACCCTCTTTGAGATCGCAATTACGTCAGAACCCGCGACGAATAGCAATATCGCAGATGGGTGTATCGCGAATAATGTTCGAATGTGAAAGGAAAGTTTCGAAATTTGATTCAATACATTTATTCGTGCTGTGAATATTGTTACGAAATAACTTTTTATTAGTTCATTTTGTGGTGTGAAGTTATGATTAAAGTTTGCTTCGTTGCAGTGCAACGAAAATTCGTATTTATATTTGTACTTCCGTATTGTTACTATTATACGAAATTTCTTTGCAAATTCCAACCGCAGATCTCACAATAAGCATTTTAAGGGGGGAGATACATTTAGGCGAGGAAAAAATGGTTGATTTTCCCGATTGTTTTGTAGGAAAGATTTCTTCACTTTATTGAGACTTTCGGTATCTTTTATTACTACTTTTGGCTGTTACATGGTATTTTTTAAATTAATATTTAAAAATGGCGGAGGCATGGTACGGTCTTCTGAACGGGTTGCGGCGGATGTTGTCAGGCGGCGTGACACGTAGAGTCGGCGGCATTAAGGGGTCTTCTCACCATAGACGCCAAGAAGGCTGTTTTCATGATTTTTTTTGATAAGTTTATATTATAGATATTGATATAAAAGTTGTTATACTTAATAAATACACTTTCGAAGTGCATTAAAACAAAAAAATATGTATTTATGTAACTTAAACAAACTTTAAACGGGTTTTTCTCGATACAACGTTTTTCGACGACTTGTTGATAAAATCTTCGAAACTACTGAACCGATCCTTATGAAATTTTAACCACATATTCTTTACAACTATAGCTATAGCGCATATCAAGGATTTAAAAGAAATTTGATATCTATTTTTTTTTGCCAAAAACGGCGAAAAGCACGTTTTTTTTTCGTTTTTTCGAAAAGTATAAATAAAATAGACATTTCATCAACAGTGCAGGCCTACAATTCTTTAGGACATTTTTTCAACTACCATTTTCGTCTACAAATAGTGACTTAAATAAATTAAAAAATTTTAAATTTATTTCGGAAGTGAAATTACTAAGTGTAACTTTTATATCAATATCTATAATATAAAGCAAACAAATTCAAAGCAAACAATTCATGAATATAGCTTTTTTAGCGTCTAAAGTGAGAAGACCCCGTAATCTGAAGAAAAACAAATTAAGATTTTTCTTACATTAACACTCATACGCAGAATATGAAGCAAGAAAAAGTGAGAAATGTTAAAAATCGTTGAAATTGTACGCTTTAAAACAAAAACATTGAATTTTATGAAAAAATTGCTACATTTTGGGCTAAAAGACTTTAAAAAATTTCAAGAACATTAAAGAAAAACTTTTTTTAAATTTTCAAGAACATTTAGGACGATGTTTTAGACAATCAGATTACGAAGATTTACACCAAATTTCATCAGGATCTGTCGATTAGTTTTTAAGCGACACGTTACGCCAGTTTTGAAAATGCATTTAGAAGGTTTTCCCAATCCGGGGTCCGCGGACAACATGAATAGAGATACAAAATTGACGAACGAGGCGTTCCGTTAAAGGGTGAAGGGCAGTCTAGGGGTCCGCCGTTGAAAAAAGGTTGGGAAAGGCTGATTTAGAAGAACGTGCTATACCTCCGCCATTTTTAAAGATCCATTAAAAAATACCTTGTAACAACCAAAAGTAGTAATAAAACCTACTCTAGGTGTCAAAAATGCTCAAGAAATCTTAACTTAAAAAAAAATCATGAAATTCCCAAATTTGTTCTTCCCCTAAAGGTATTTTCCGGCTCAAAAAATGGTCGAGGGATTTTGGTAGCTGAAATCTGCCAAAAGAAATTCGGGAAAAGTAAAAAGTAGATATTTTCATTGCACTCCAACGATGCAAACTTCAACTCCATAAGTTATGAGCATCGAAAATGTTAACGAGCTCAAGGAACAGTTTGTCTTTCTGTCACGTGACATTCATTAGTCAAGCGGATCCGACATGTTCCCTTGTTGTTTTTGCAATACTTCGGAAACTTAGGTGGAACCTTCTAAACGTCGGAATGTAAATAACAATAATTCAGGTTTAAAAATGTTTTACAGGCGAAAAAACGTGTGAGAGTAACTGGATGTTTTTTTTTGCAGTTGATGAACTTGGAAGTCCCTAAGCTTGGTTCCCTCTCAGTAATCGGTGCGCAAGCCAGTGGGCGGCTAAGCGTTCGCCCATTCAAGTGTAGGCCCGGGTCAACGCAGCTTAATAATTTGTCCGTCTTTCAAAAGTGTTTTTTTTTTTATGAAAGCTTCCAAATTTGATTACGTCATTTCCTTGACTCTGAGATTATGTACTCACCTACAGACTTACACCGGCTCCATTCTCGTAGCTGTGAATCCCTACAAAGAAGTCGACGTCTACACTATGGTGAGTCATTCTTCACTGAATTATCATGATTTTTCTCACATTTTTACAAACTAATAGATCCAACGTTTGAAAACCATTAGTGGACGCACATATTTAGGACGTACATCATCTGCATGAACAGCCATCTTTCATGTAGTCATCGCGTAGTCAATATTCGTCCTGTTGCATTTTTTCGTTATTTTATTTATTCGTTATGTCGCGATGACGATAAAAATGTCGAACCAAAAAGCGATTGGTGCGGGGCATTCGCCTTGGCGATTCCTCTTCTTGCGCACTTCCGGTGCGTAGCGTGCGGCAACTGCCGGAAGTAACTCACGTGGAATATTGAAAGGTTGCGAGGCCCGTTGAGCAGCCTCATACTATCGAGAAACGAACTTACTATATGTGCTAACGATCCTCGTTATATCGGTGGTATTCGTGTGACACACGCGCTCTTTGGCATTTTTATTTGAGGCACGTGTATCGGCGACTCCGATAAATAAGAATAATGTTCACGCTTCAAATTACATGAGGAAGTCATGCCAAATATAAATGTTTGTGCTGACAACTGAGGCGATGTCAAACGCAATCAGTCGGTGAAAAATCGTGTTGCTTTATTTTCTCGTAGACGGCACTACTGTACCTTTTTGAGTCGAAGCGGAAAGGGAAAAAAGAGCTCTGAGCCACCCCGAGACAGGGCTCGTGTTTTTTTTTTTCGAAGTATTAGTTTTATTGGATAAAATGAGAAAACAAATTTTCAACTGTTTGTCATTTTCACTTTATTTATATTTTTAAGTCTCTTCCATTGCATTTATCTGTTGTCTTTTGTTATCATATGATTAATTCATGTTACATTTACTTGTATCGGGTTTTATTACTTTGATGAATTTCATTATACATTTCAGGTAGCCCAAAGTCCCCATTCTCCATGCCTCTCCCTCCTCTCTCTCTCTCTCTCTCTCTCTCTCTCTCTCTCTCTCTCTCTTTCTCTCTCTCTCTCTTTCTCTCTTTCTCTCTTTGTCGCCGTTATGTCACTCGGTACATCTATCTTTTCCCCCCAAATCCGCATAACGAACCATGAAGGTAATTATGAGAAGTAACCAGAATAATTAGCCAATTACAGAACAATTAACAAACGTAAGAAAGTTAAGGGCATTCAACATTCTTTATTGTTCTTTACAATGCCGAATCTCTCCTTGTATACATTTTCAATAATACACACAGCCCTTATAATCCAATAAAGACTATTCTTTGCGACGCTATTTAGCCAAAAACATTGCACCAATGAATAAATTCATAGCGTTGCATTGTTAGTATACAAAGAATTTAAAAAAAAAATTCTTTATTTTCATCAGTATGCAAAATGAAGTTTTACGGATTTAGAAAGTACATGGCTCACAAGGATTTCAAAAAACTTTTGAGTTATTCTCATAGTCTGGATTCCTGAAGAAAAGTTCGGGGGAAATATATATATATATATATATATATATATATATATATATATATATATATATATATATATATATATATATATATACACACACACACACACATACATACACACATATACAGGGTGTCCCAGAACTCAACGTTAAGCCGAAACGGGGTGACAGGATTGATTGTAACCATCATGAGAAAAATCCGAAAAAAAATCTATCCCATGCAGTTTGAAAATTATGGGCATTTAAGAAAAACCTAGAAATTTGGTCATACTGTAACCATTTTTCGGTTATTGTGAAACAAACCCAAACAAACCCAAGTTTCCTAGAATTAAGGCTATTTGTTAAACTATGAATTTAAAATTTTCAAAATTTGTCTACTTTGAAAGGCCCTGCTTTATTTTTTTTCTGCTTTATTTTTTTTCTCCTTTATTTTTTTTTTCTGATTTTTCTCATGATGGTTACAATCAATCCTGTCACCCCGTTTCGGCTTAACGTTGAGTTCTGGGAAACCCTGTATATCAATCAATGAATTCCAGTGATGTACTCATCAACATCATATAAACTCAGCATTATTTAATTTTCGTTGCCCTGTCAAAATTGATCTGAGAAAATTATCCTTCTTTGCCAGATCCTTTAAAACATGCAGGAAGTAACCCAAGTTACTTTCACTCAGGTAGTAACTTCAGTTACTGCCTCTCAATGGTATTGAAGTTTGCCATCGTTGGAATGCAACAAAAAATGTTTTCCCCCATTTCCCAATTTTTTGCCACATTTGGTGTACAAAAATCACTGAGCTATTTTTTAAGACCACGATTAGATATCCATAACCTAAAAATGGACAAGAAGAGTTTAAATAGTACAACATTTTTTCGAAAATTAAAAGATAAATAAGCATTTTTGTTGCATTTCAACGATGCAAACTTCAACACCATTCCTATCAGTCACTTCCATTCAGGTATTCAGTACCTGGATTTACTTCCATTCAGGAAGTAATTGGATCTACGTCCATTTAGGAAGTAACTGGATCCACTCCCGTTCATAAAGTAACTCAGTTACTTCCATTCAGGAAGTAACTTAGTTACTTCCATTCAGGAATTCGTACCTGGACTTATTTCCATTCAGGAAGTAACTGGGTTAAATTCCAATCAGGAAGTAACTGGGTTAACTTCCAGTCAGGAAGTAACTGAATTTACTTCCATTCAGGAATTCAAGTACCTGGATTTACT
The DNA here is from genome assembly GCA_964007375.1 of Ophion obscuratus. Lineage (NCBI taxonomy): Eukaryota > Metazoa > Arthropoda > Insecta > Hymenoptera > Ichneumonidae > Ophion > Ophion obscuratus. Next base: position 38,713,100 of record OZ023312.1, on the reverse strand, counting down.
CCCATCCGGGAAGTACCTGCATTTACTTTCATTCAGGAAGTAACTGGATTTACTTCCATTCGGGAATTACCTGGATTTACTTTCATCGAGGAAGTAATGGATTTATTTCCATTCGGGAAGTACCTGGATTTACTTCCATTCGGGAAGTAACTGGATTTACTGTCATTCGGGAACTCGAGTAACTGGTTTTACGTCCATTCGGGAATTCAAGTAACAGCAGTTGCTTCCATTCAGGAAGTAACTCCGGTTACTTCCTGAAGTAGTTGTCACATGCATTTGAAATGACCCTGGCGTTCTCGTACAATCGAACGAGCTTTAATGCAACGATGCAATTTCCTCGTGAAGAACTCCCCCGCCCGCGTCCGCCGTACATACGTCCATAAGAGCCCATTCCGTCCAGTCTACCATTCCTATAAGAGGCAGCAGTTGCAAGTCGAGTACGCAGCCCTCACAGTCGATCAGATTGGACAGCCCGCGGAAACCAGCGTAAAGCTGGTGGCACATCTATACGTATAGATATTTATATACCCGTAAATTTCAGAGGCGATATCGAGACAGGTGTGAGGGGAATGATGAAGCGAAAGCTGCACGATTGTACGAATCGCGTACGGCGACGCTCTTTTATCATCCACGAGAGCCCTCGATCATTCTACCCCTAAACGATTTCTATATCCTCAAACACACTCACAAGGCCGATCTCCACGTACCTTGCCGGTCTATCAAAACGGGAAACGGAAGTCTCGATGGGTTTTTACTTTTGGTTGACAGCAGCTTCGTATATTTCATCTCTATCGGAACGATCCTAATAGCGTAAAAAGAAATTCTGTGTCGTGCAACATCGAGATACGTATAAATCGGATATATCCATTTGTGCGAACTTGTGCGCGTGTGTGTGTATAAAAGTACATAAAGTCCAAGGAGGGAAGGAGGTCAAAAAGCCCCACGTCCTTTCAGAGTCTCGAGTGGCTCGTCTATTGCGTTTCCTGTTTCAGCAAATCAAAGTTTCGAGGAAGGACAACATCACATTCGAATGCAGTTTATAAATGTGCTACGGACTATCTCGCTTGCTATACTAATATAACGATAACACTAATAGAAATAATAACTTGTGCAATTTCCGATCGCGAAATGAGCGTTTGTACAACGCTGGGTCACTTTTTCATGGGTCTGAAGGCTGCGTCGTTGAATTGGAACGAATTTTTTCTTGCTCATCGTTCTCGTGAAAATTTCGACTCCAGAACATCACCGGAGGCCATACGAAAAGTTCAAAAAAATATAGGCTGGCCGGAATCGACCTTTATTGGGTAGTTAGAAGAGAAACAAACTCATATCTCCGGCCGTAAAGATGTTCTTTGCTTTTTTTATTTGCGTTACATATTGACAGTGCTTAAGAAAAGCCACAGGAAAATTGGCAGCGCCATTTTGTCATTTGCATATGTGTACGTTAATGTTAAAGCCCGTTTGCAGTTTTAACGAGTTTTCCCTAGTGAAAACTAGTTCTAACGAAATGAATCAATTGAAACCGTATCCGAATGAGGTCGCGGTTTGAGTTTGTTTGGCTTTCTTTTGTATTCACTAGGAAAAACTAGTTGTAACGAAGGCGTTTAGTCAGAACTAGTTTCACTAGCCAGAACGCGTTTAAACTGAACACGGGTTGTAGGGGAGACTGGGGACATTTGATCCTTATGGGAGACTTGGTTCACGACATTTACAAAACTTCTATGAACGATGCATTACTTTTATCTGGCAACACTATAGGTGTCTATGGTACCCACAAACTTTCTAAAGTAGTGCCGTCTGTCAGACTTGACAGCTTTGCAAATGGCGGACGGCTTGGTGTTTGGTCCGGCGGATAAATATTTTTCGTAAGTTTTAATTTTGATTGTACTGTTATTTGGAAAAGTTGTTATAGTTGTTAGGGTCTTTAATACAAGCTATTATAAGTGTAGTTTACAGTTTTGCATAGAAAAACACTTGGATTGAAATAGCTTTTTTCGAAATATAACTTTTTTACCGCAACCTGGTTGAGGGACACTTGGCACACGTTACTAAAGGTCCCTTAGTTATTGTTTTTCTTTTCTCTCAGAAAACGTTACAAGTGGCCTACTCAAGATGATATTAGTGCAATCGCTGAATGTTAAGTTGCGAAGAAACTGCCTGCTCCAAAGCTAAAATCATAATCAAAGAGAATGACTAGCCTTGAGTTTCCGAACTCACTGAGAATGTCCGAAATTGGAAAGTAGATGAAAAATAGGGAGGTCACTTTGAGAAAGAGCCATCATCTAAGATAAAAAAAAAATACCTTTGCGATATAATGATACCTGAAAGATTTAAGATTATTTAGTAGGTACAGAACATTTCGTTAAATTATAAATAATAATATGTTGAATTTATTCGATACTTATGCTTTTTTGACTAAGCAGATTTTATTATAGATGCTACCTACAAATGTTGATTGTTTTGATATAAGTTCAGTTGATAAAAATTGGTTTAAAGAACATCAAATGGGATTATAACGATTTCAACTCCTTTTATGGAATATCTACATAGTTGATCCTGAAGGTATAGGCAATTGTACCATGTGCCCCCTATATATGAGAGATATGCTCCCGCCGGATCTAGTCGTCCCTACGGAGAAGATCAAATCACCCATATATATGGGACACTTGATACCTTCCCCTGCCTCTAGTTTTGCTGGGATATTTGCAACATTTATAAAGTAACCTTAGTCGTTATTATACTGATTATTCCCAATGAAATTCCACGTCTTTCGGTGCCAAGACATTATGATCTTCTCCTTCTGGTCGACTCTTGGGGTGGGCAAACCAACCCGGAGTTATACGATGAGATGTTTCGGGACGATAAAAAGTTACCAACGTGCACTGTGAAGGTCATTCTTCCAAAGTGCACTTCTCTCCTCCAACCGTGTGGGGTGTCCTTTTACCGGCAGGTAAAAAATCTGATCAAGCGCCTTTAAAATTGCACTTATTTATTCGAGCAAGAGCGTGAGATCAATTCCAGAGAAGATTGTATAAAAATCCAATCGATCGTCCACCACCAGTTGTCTTCTCCGATTTTTTCCGATATGATACAATACGCGTGGTTTGTCGATATGATATCACGCCTGACGGACGATAGAACGATTTTTTCGAATATAAATCAGGTTTGTTTCCCAACAGATAATTTAAAAAACAATTGTTCTTGTCAAAACGCATTGTTTATCAGATGGGCTACATGTCGTGCTGTTTTTTGCTTTCCAAGTTTTTATGATAACTGTCACTCTGGTTCGTGCAACACTCCTGCTAGTTCATCTCACTAATCGTAAATGATCTACAAGTATATACGGAACTTTTCAATAAATTGTACCCACTTGAATGTTATTTGTGATATTGTGTTTTATTTCTAGTGTCATTTGCATGAAACAACTATAAAATGTTACTTTGTTTGCGAACAACATAATGAAGTTCGAAAGCGTCGGTTTTTCCACTACAAACAGCATTTAAAAAACTTATTATATGCATAATTGTTGAAACTGATTACCGGAAATTATCCGTATACACATTTAAATAACAAAAAAAAGTTGCCAGTAGGAGATTCGAACCGGGGACGACGGGCTTATGAAGCAGAGAGCTTGCTCGCTGCGCCACGTGCTCCTTGAAATTTTCTTTACGTAGAACGTATTTGAACGCAACGGAATATTTCAGTGCCGATTTTCTCGACAACGGCGAAGAAGCGCATCTTACAGCTTTGCCACATAACACCTCTGGCCATGAGCCTTTATTACACGCAATATGAATCGAATCTGAATTTGACAATTGACAGCCTGCTCTACGACTTGACCAAGCCTTTCTTTGTTATCGTGTTTCAATTATTAAAAAAGAATTTTAGAATTCTTTTTTTCGATACTTCCAGGAAAAATGATATTATTGTTAATAACTAATTAAAAAAAAATGTTAATAAGTGTACCAAATTATAAGTCAATCCGTTTCTCAAATGTCGAGACTTCGCATACACCGTTTTGAAAAATATATTTTCAAGAAAAACGCGTTTAAGGGGCTATACCAGTGTGAACGCTGAAAATTTGAGTGATTTTCGGGAATTTTTTGGAAGAAAAGCACTCAATTAAATGTTTCGGAAAATTAAGAATATATTTGGCTACATTTGACCTATATTACATAATTTTTTTGACATGATCCCGGCCGATTGAGTAGCTGAAACCGAAAAAAGGAAAAAATGCCGTAAAATTGGAAGGTATTTCCTGTACAATGACGTAGGATTTTCAAAAAAATATCAAAATCTAACAAAATTCCGTAGTCATGAAAAAAAGTCTGTTTTCTTGCCTATAAAATGGTCGTTCTTTTCAATGCCAAATCGTTAATTTTCATCCAATAAAAAATATCGTACGTCATTCTAGAGTAAATATATTCAAGAGTACTCAGTTAAAATTTCAAGTTAATTGGATAATTGCTCTTTGAGTTACAATGTCAGCAAATTTGAAAAATCTCATTTCGAGAAAAATGCCTTTAAAGATGTAACTACTGATTGTTGCAAGATAAAATGAAATTTAGCATAAAAACTGCTAACTATAAACGTATATGAGGTATAAATTGTCGAAAAAAGCAAAAAAGTCGATTTTTTAAAAGTGTCATACTGGTACTGCCCCTTAAAGTTTTACTAGCAGTGCTATCGTTGTAATCGTATGTTTACTTTCAATCTGCGATTCCTGCACCATATGTAGGACCTTCCTCTTCAATTTGAGTTGCCTCAAGCAACGAACTAGTGTTCGTCATTTTCACAGTAGCCTAACCCCTTAAGAACTGTGAATATGTAATGCAAATTTAAAAAAATGAGAATATCTTTATCGTCGGAGATATAATTTTTGTTCTCTTCTAACCCCCAATAAGGGTGGATTTCGGCCGACCAAACATTTTCTACCGTTTCGTATTGTTTCCAGTAATGTTCTGGAGCAGAAATTTTGACGAAAACGAAAATATAAATAAAAAATAAATAAAAATTCGTTACAGTTCAAAACTCCAAACCCATGAAAGTAATCTAGTGTTCTGCGCAGGCTCATTTGGCAATCCGAAATTGCATGAGTTATTATTATTTTTATTATCGTTACATTACGATATATATATATATATGGATGCATACACGTTTGTTAATAACCATCGTTCTTTATGATCAAGGGGTGAAAGCGTTGCTTCCTGTTTATACGGATTTATGAGCTCATGTATATTCCGTACATATTTATGCGCTAGCAATAACTTTTTTAATACGTAATCTCGCGGGCTCCATTGGCCTAACAAATTTGATCTCCGAGGCGCGCCCTTTAATATCTATTTTAAGGCGCACGCAGCGGGGCCACGTGCGCAACTGCATCGATCGCGCGCGGTTCGTGTCATATCGCACCAGCCTCGATCAAGAACAGTGTAGCAATAAGACCGACGGCGAGAGTAAAGTCCAGACGGTATTTAAGAGTGAGAGGGCCCTGGGGTGGTGCACGGAAAATGCATGTTGCTTGCGCCCGCGTTTGTACGGCAAGTGGACGTGCACGTTTCGCGGCGAGATCCCGTCAGCCGGTTCTTTTTTTAGGGTGCCGAAGCCACTGTATAGGAACCCTTATAATTTCGACGCATCCGACCGTCTGGCATATCGTGCGGAAATTTGCGATGATTGATGCATAAATATTCATTCTTTTAATGTTTTTTTTTAACCATAGGAGAAGCTGGCGAACAAAACCGGACTTTTCCATATTACGTCAATTTTTTTTCCGTGTTCTTTAAGCACACCTTTATCAGCTCCCGAAATATTGTGCCTTAAAACCGGCTCTAAACAACGTGAAATTTGTCAAAAACTGTCTTTTCAAGCAGAAACGGACTTGTCCATGGCTGGCTGGATGAAAAATTAGTAACAGATGACCACAGTGATGACGATAATGATACTGAATGCGATTGTTGTGAGCCTGACACGGAAGAGTTTGTGTAGGATTATTAAATTGATAATAAAAAGCAAATTATATTCAATGCAAAGAATCTGTTTTATTCCATAACCGGATATGTCTATAAGATTTTCATTCAAAAGTGGAGTTGTCAACCTTTTTCATTAAAAAAAAAACAGACTTGTCCAAAATAAAAATAAACGCATGGTAGTTAGTGTTTTTATTAAACGAAAGCCAGGTCCAGGCTTACATTTTGATAGAATCTTAATATATCATAGTTTAAAAATTCTAACTCTATTTGGTTATTTTGGTTTTTGACGTCCCTGGTAAAAAATAATTTGTGGACAAGCCCGGTTCTCTTCGCCAGCTCTTCATATATGGAACATGTCGATGAAAAAGAAGAAAAAAACAATCGCGTGCAACATCGAACGCATTATGCTTGGATGAGGCATTCTAGAGTCTACTCGATGTGACGGTCAAAAAAACTCCGCCGTCCCAAGAAGGTGCTATGAGCCTCCAAAGTCGTCCGAGTGACTACCACCCCCTTCCTGTTTTTCTAGTCGTCTGGTTTAAAAATCTCAAATCATCTATGAGAATCTCACTTGGCAAGTACACTGAGAAAACAGTTTATTTATAGTAAAGAAATATATTTAGTTGGCACTTTTATTCAAATATTTATTAACTGTTACAAAACTTGTTAGTCGTTAAGAAATATTCGTGTTCTCATGACAAAATTTTATAGCCATAGTATTTCTTTGAAAAGAATGATTTATTTGATCACATTTATTTTTCTTAACTCGGTAGATGTTTATGGTCATCCTATAATGAGTTGAAATTGTGATATGATGATACATTTCAAAGGAGTAGATATTTGTTCACAATAAATATATTTAGATTTGGGGCCGTTAACGTATAATTGCCGCGAATATCATGTGTTTAACGCAAATGAACATGTCACAACAATTAACTGATCTTTATTCAAAACGACTATCTCGGCCGCATAGAGCCAACAGTCACACAGTTGATACGGCAACTTCTCTATTTAACGAAAATAAGGATTTATTAACTATTAATGAATCTGTATTTAAGATGTTGGCCCAGTAGTTAACGGAGATAACCATCGTGCACTTATTACAAAACGAATATTTGGTAATAATTACAAAATCTTCAGTTGGGTCAAACATGGCCATGTTAATAGTAAGCAAATAACTGTTCCAAAATCGACGACTCATCTCAAATAATGGTTTGTTAATAGTTAACAAATCTGTACTTGAGATGAGTATCGTCCATTTGGCGCGACAGCCTTCTTTGTACGCTGCCATGGTCCTTTGTCGCACAAGCACGTTCGTGCGCAGACGCGACGTAGATGCGATCGAGGTGCACTAGGGACGGTGCGTGACCGCTTGTGAGCTAAAGGATATCAGTTTGTGACCGTGAAAACGATTTATTCTCTTCGCCGATGGCGTCGATTGACGATTTGTTGGTTTTGTGGGACCTGCCAAATCTTCAGGAAACTTTCGAACGTAAGTATAGAGAATGCTCAATTATGCATTATAGTATTTGGAATGCTTCATGCATCTTTTCACACGACGTTTGCTTTCCTTGCTTCATCATAGCACGCTTCCTTTGTTTCTACTCGTGTAAACACTTTTCACGTTCACAAACACGTTCTATTTGAAAAAAACTGTTTTAAATCAATTATTTTTGGTACACTTCTATCGGTTTGATCTAAATCCAGAACACGAAATTAGAGAAATAGCTACGCTCGGCGAGTTATTAAACAATCGAGATGAGCTCTCGACGGTTGTTCCTTGCATTGGAACGCGTATGAAGCTGCGAAATAAATACACCGACCATGTATGTAGAATGTCTATTTAATCAGATTAATTTGTTTGTTTTTGTTTTTTGACCATCCTCATTTATTCCGTTAATTATTTGGGATATCCATTATGCACTGATATTTTTTTTCATTGCTGTCGCACTTTATAACAATTTTTCATGCAAATAATATTACGGGCTTACGTGAACAAAAATCTGTATGTATAGATTCGCTTTGTAACGTTTTGGACATGTATGTATAAAGAATTTATATGAGAAAATATCGAAAAATATAGGAAGCAAGTTATATGTGGGGTATTCCAAGCCAAAGCACCGAGGTTTTAAGGTGACCCGTTTCGATTTGGATGATCTTCGTATGTTTTTATACCAACTGAAAGGCGTGTTCATGATTTTTTAGAACTTCTTCTCAAACGGCTCAAAGATATATTTTTTTCAAATGCTCGTAACTTGGGCAGTAGCCCAAATTTAATTTTTTTATTTGAGATGTTGGCTTTTTATAAATAAAAAAATACCAGAAAATTGTAAAAACTGTTGTTGACCATAATTTTTGCATTTCTGTGCTTTACAATCGTTTTTTAAAGTGTTAGGCACTTTTTAATTTTTTAAAAAACGTATATGTCAAGAACACTTAATTCTACGTATTGTGTCAGTTTCATTATGGCTATCCGTCTCGTTCTAATTTTATTTCATATTGCAAAAGTTGAAAAAAAAATCTAAAAGCCCATGGTATTTATAAACATTATTCATGATAACCATAATGAAACTTACATATAATACGTAGAATTAGGTGTTCCCTAACATTTAAAGTATTCAAAAGGAATAAAAAATGACTAACACTTTTTAAAACAATCGTAAAATACAAAAACGCAAAAATTAAGGTAAACAACAATTGTTAAAAATTTTAGTATCTTTTTTTTGAAAATTTGCGAACACCCCGATATCGAAAAAAAAATTATTTGGGCCATAATTGACGGAATGGCGAGCATTTGAAAAAATTATAACTTTTGATTATAAAGACAGTTAGTATAAAAACATATGCGAAGATCAGCCGAATCAAAAGGTTCGCGTTAAAACCTCTGTGATTTGGCATGGAATACCCCATATATTTCTAGTATACTCTGGATATATTTTTTGTGTACTTAGCATATACTATGTATAAGCATCTATATGTTTATCATATGCATATGCATATGCATATTCACATATTTTTGCATGGGGGAAAATACGAAAAAAATATGAGTGAATGATAAAGGTGTGAGTACATTCGAAATTCTCTGAATGTATGTTTTATTTTACAAGATACAAGCCAGATGTAACACGATAAACAATACCACTCAGAAGATCCAAGACAATGTTTCCATAATTTATTCTGAGGATGGAATACCCCTCGCTCCATATGAGGGTTTGCAATTTACTGGAAATGGCTCAAGCGTCTTTTTAAGCAACGAAATCTTCTGTGATACCGTTGCGAATACATCGACTCAACTTTCACCAAAAAAATCGACCAGAAGCAATTCTTGCGAAGCATATGGGAGCGCACAAGCCACAGCATCAACTGAAGAACCCGGTGTGACGGGAAACAAACGGAAAACTGAAAAAATATCGGAAGACGTCGAACCACTGGCAAAAGTATCAAAATATCGAAACACACTGGTGGTGAATGTAAAAGATATTTTGGAACAGCATCCATTGGGTCCATCGATTTTAATGATTTATAACCACACACAACAACTGGATACTCAATGCCAATCGTATGTGTGTGACATTATCGTCTTACACTTGCTAAAGAGTGGCACCTCGTGAGTATATATATGATATAATGACAAATTCATCATGCCTTTTTGTTGATTTTCTTCAGTGTACAATTCGTTGCAATAATTGTGCATTTTTCAACAGGACAATAAACAATGACGATTTTGAACAATTGGCCGACCAAATTGTGGATGTTTTTCCTAACGAATGCCGAGAAACATACTACGTGCCACCGATTTAAAAAAAAGACTCAAGAAATAATAAATCTGGTATTTCAAGGGGCAAGTTAGTGGACAAATACCGTAACAAAGCAACGTTCATCCGCAGGGCTAAAAATCTCGCGAAACAACAGTTATCAGAGGATGCAGCGGAACCCGGAATCAGAGAAGGTAGAAAAAGTTGTATTACTCGAGGTATTCCATTCCAAATCACCGAGGTTTTAACGCGATTCCTTTTGATTTGGCTGATATTCGTATGTTTTTTAATGCTAACTGAAAGGAGTATCCATGTTATTATTCATATGTTTTTCTCAAACGGCTCGGAAGTTATGATTTTTTTTCGAATGCTCATAATTTGGACAATCATGGCCAATTTTTTTTTTTTCAAGGTGATGATTATCCAAATTTTCCAAAAAAATACTAAACATTGTAAAAAACTGTTTTTGATCTTAACGTTTGCATATAAATTTTTCAAAAAATTACATACTTTTAAAAACAATCGTAAAGCACGAAATCGCAAGAATTAAGGTCAATAACAGTACTTACAATTTTTTGTTGTTGAAAATTTGCAAAAAAAACAACACTGAAAAAATGACATTTAGGCCATTATTGCCCAAATTACGAGCATGTGAAAAAAAATTATAACTTTTCAGGAGTTTGAGGAAAAGTTTTTTAAAAAATCATGAACACTCCATTCAGTTGGTATAAAACATATGCGAAACACCAATATAAACATTGATCAGCTAAATCAAAAGGGATCGCGTTAAAATAATAATATTATAATACAACTTTATAATATAATATATTATATAATATAATAATAATAATATATAATATATAATTATTAATATTTTATATATTATTATTGATATATAAATAATATAAGATAATAATATAACATAACTTGCTTTCTATATTTTACTTCTTCGCCCAGATCTATGGGCAAGATAGAAAAACGAGAAAGCAACGAGCATGTTTCTAATTTGCTTTGTGTTTTTCTGGTTTATCATTGTTTATCTAGACATACTCGCGGCCGACAAAAGTAGGTCTTGGCTACTGCATAACAGGAATGAGAAGGGCGTGTTAGAGCACTGGACTGCATCGTACCCGTTGCGATCTGTGGACTGCAAAAGCGAGAAGTATCGGAATGTCACTGACATCTTCGAACGGTGGCCAATCTTAAAGGAAGCAAAGGGTTATGAACTGGTAATTCACTTCGCCACTTTTATGCATATTTTTAGGAAACGCTTAGGTGATATAGCTTCATCATCATTTACTTCCTTAAGGGGTAACACCACTGTAGAATTTGAAAAAAAAAGATTTTTTTAAAATGGCTTAAGCGATACTCTGAACCATCTAGAACAGGGGGGAAAAAGTTTGGTACCTGTAAAACGAAGGTTTGCAGGCCCATGCAGGTCTGCGGTGGCAGTGCCTGGCCCGAGTGCGAGACGTCGACCATTTGTCTCGGAACACAATTTTTCAAAACGACTCGCAGCATAACTCCAACAATTTTAATTCTTTTTTACTGTAAATTTTGAGCACATCTTTAAAATAACAATCCGAAGAGATCTGAACGGGATTTTCCGTGAGTTCATTAGAACATTAGTTACTAACAAATGATTGTCCTTGTTTCTGTCGAACATTAAGTTTTTACTTTAAATGCTTGCCAATTACACAAAAATTCATATTTAAAAAATATCCTACGTATTTCACTAGCTATACTCATGTAAATTAATAGGAATTTTCTTTTTTTTTTCCAAATTCAAATTTGCGTTAGTTGTACCGCGTGCCGCAGAGCGTGCGTCTCAAATTCAACATGCCTTGCGCGAATGGCTCCAGCGTCACCATTTTGTATAATTTTTCAATGTAATTTTTTTTTCGTTCACTCGAAGATATGGCTAATAACATCCTTGAATATTATTATACTCTTACTTGGCCTTCCACCCAAAAAAAATCGCAAAAAATCACCTAATTTTAGGCGTTTCCAGTGGTGTAAGCCCGTAATCATTTACCATTTTACAAATACAATTGATTATATTGATATGGCATTTTTTTATAGATCGAAAGCGATTTCCGCACTAAGTATCCATCCGATGCCGCAGATTCATTAATTGTTGGATGGGAAACGTTTTTCGCTAAAGTTCTTTTATTAAATGGGAAAAAACTGACCGAGAACAACGTCCTATACACGGAATTATTACAATCCGAAGAGCTGTCGATCGGTAAATAATAATCACGTATTAAAAAATGTTTCCTCTTTAGATTAGTGAATGGTTTTATAAATGCGATTTTAAACTTAGATAGTCGAATAGCTGTACAACTGTACTTGCTGCCAAGCCTGGTGGCTCCGAAATCGAACAAAATTTCGATCAAAGTGCCCAGCAAGGGAACTCCGAGGACATTTTGGAAACCTTCGATTGTAGAGTGCAGAGAAGGGCTCATTGTACACGTCAGGGTACGTCAATCTTCAAATTTCTCTATAGCGCATCAACATGAAGCCGAAAGTTTACCTATAAGATTGCTAATGTGTATTTTCTTTCAGGTACCTGGAGACATAGAACATGCCGTTAAGGAAAAACACATTAAGATGTCAAAGATGGGCCTAAGCGTTCAACCGTTTATCATCATCGTTGGACGAGAAATCACAAGCATCGAGAAGATCTACGTAAGGATTGACGAAGTGACATATGAAGTGCCCTCCCTTCAAAAAGCGGTCGATGTCATTTTCAAAACGGTCCTCACCTTCGAAATGCAGTATCCCTTAGAATGCGAACATATTTGTTATTTGATTCAATGGGGGATATATAATATCTACACGGAGTCAGATAACAAAATACCCTTTGTTTATACCATTTTGAACAAAGTGAAAAAAGTTAAATAATTACATCAACGTTTTGCACTGTTTCCATCAAAATGGAGTGTAAGATTTGTGTTGTATCACCACGCTGTAGCGACTCTCGTGTTCTATTGAATCACATAAAAATTATGCATCCTCACGAATCGACATACACGTGTATCCATGGAAATTGCTTGCGCAAATTTGCCTCCATTAGTACACTGAGAAAACACGTTGCGATATGTATGTTAAAATGCCCGAAGACGGGAAAAAGTGTACAGTCGTTGGAAGCAGAACCAGAAGCAGAATTAACTTTTTCAAATTCTGGTAATCTGAGTGCAACAGATGAAAGCATTAATCGTTCCGGAAAAGTAGATGATATCGATGTTGAAGGACCCATTTGGAAATTCGTCGCCAAGTTATACCAAAATAGTTCTATTTCGAGGTCTGTTGTTCAAGAAGTAATTGAAAATTTTTCAGAATGTTTACAAAACACAACTACCTTGTATGGGCAAACGTTGAAAAACACAATTCCCCCAGGATATCACAACACAATAGAGAGTTCGTTAAAAATACCTGCATTAAAGAATTTAGAAACCGAATACAAGCGGATGAAATATCTGGAAAAGTCAAAATTATATATTCCTCCAGCGACGATCATTTTCGGTACAATTAATGATGATCGACGAACTAATAGAACGACTGTATTCACAAAAAAAGAGTGCACTGGACAAATGATAAGTTTGCGACAAGTATTAAAAGTATATTTAGAATTACCCAAAGTTTTGGAAACGATCACGACTTTCATGACGGAAGAAATTTCTCGACAATCAGGAGTTTACACGAGCCTCTTTCAAGGTACCGTGTGGAAAAATATAAAAACTACTTTGTGCGAAAAAACCGTTATACCGCTTTACTTATATTACGATGATTTCGAAGTAGGTAATCCCCTTTCGCCGGCATCAGGAATCCACAAAATAGGCGGTCTATATTTTTCGATCGCAGCCATGCCTCCAAAGTATTCCGCGAAGTTAGAAAATCTGTTTTTGGCTCAACTCATTTACACAACCGACAAAAGAGATTTCCAAAATGAAAGGTGCTTCCGAAATATAATAGAGGAATTAAAGTTCCTTTTCACCGAAGGAATAACAATAACAGTGACCGATCAAACTTACCAACTTTATTTTGTTGTTATGGCGATTTTGGGTGATAACTTGGGTGTGAATAGTCTTTTCGGGTTTGTCGAATCTTTCTCAGCTGAATATTTCTGCAGATTTTGTCGTGCTACAAAAACGGAGACACACTCACAATGTGTAGAGGATCCAAATTTGTTACGAAACGTTGATAACTACAACCGCGACGTTGAAACATTATCTTGTGGCGTAAAGGAAAAATGCGTTTTCAATGAATTACCGTTTTTCCATAATACAACTAACGGCACTTGCGATATAATGCATGATTTGTATCTAGGGGTTTGTAGATACGATATGGCAAAGATTATTGGCCATCTTATACAAGAAGGGTACTTTTCCTTGCTGCATTTGAACGAACGACTGAAATACTTTGACTACTCAGATTTGGATCGAGGTAATAAAATATCATCGATCAGCGAGCAGCACATTCGTAATGGCTGCATTATTATTACTGCCGCTGAAATGTCGGCGTTAATAGCATATTTTGGTATAATTATTGGCGATCGAATCCCAGATGAAAATTCCGCATGGGAATTATATTTAACCCTGTACGAAATAATCGATATTGTCACGTCGGCCTGTGTGTCTGACTATGATATTTCCCATCTCGAACAATTGATCAAATCTCACCACAAACTATTTATGGAAGTATTTCACGAGCCACTAAAACCGAAATTCCACATTTTAACACACTATGGCAACCTTGTAAGGAATATGGGCCCATTGAAATATGCGTCATGCGCCAGATTTGAAGCGTTCCATAAACAATCAAAATCCTATGCGCGCGTTGTCAGTTCACGCACAAACATAATAATGAGTGTCGCACGAAAATTGCAATTGCAACTCACTTATCGATTTTTAAGCAAAGAAGGTATTGACGACTCGATCGAGTTTGGCCGCATTATTGGGGACCTATCAGAAAATGTTGAGTACGCCACTTTACCCACGAATAATATTGACTCTCCGTGCTTCGAATTAACGTGGGTTAAAGCCAACGGTATCACTTACAAGCCAAAGTCTGCTATTTACTTAGAAAATAATATTAACAACGATCCAGTGATAGGAACTATCGTGCATGTTATTACAACGCACTCGAATAAGATATGCTTAATTTATAAGGAATGTGTAACGATAGGTTTCAATAATCACATAAAAGCCTACGAAGTCACAATGCCACAGCGACAAGTTCCATACAAATTGCTGTGCTTCGATTTGAAGGATTATTTAAGACCGATGAAGTTCCATACAACTGCAGACGGTCGTAACGTTATTGCTAGAAGAGATTTAGCATAAATGTAGAACCGGATAAAACATTTCGATGTATATAGAACATTTAATAGAATAAACCTTTTTAAATAAACAAATACGTTAATTTTCTGTAACTTTTTTTTACCCTGTCCAACGAATTCAATTCAACCGTATATAGAACTATATATAAAATTCCCCCACATCTTTTAATTATTCCATTCAAATCTGTACAGAGGTAACTGTTGATGCAAACTTCGTCGTTGATACTATCGTGCTACATTGATTCAAGCGCACATTCATCTGCCGGCAATCAATTGATTCTTTGTTCAAATATCCATTTCGTAACTATGCATGAATCTTGATTTGTGCAAATATAAAATATCGATCACTCAAGTATCCCTTACATCTGGGACAACTTTTCTATTAATGTCATTAAATAAACACCTCAGTTATACGAAACAAGTATTTATAGTATATTAATACGAAGCATTGGGTTACACCAACTGTATATCTCTATTGGCTATTAAGAAAGGGTATGCTCCGTCAAAGTACCCATTTCTTAACTATTACCAAATCTTTAGTTGTGAGAATTTAGAGGCTCAAATGAATGATTCATTAACTGTAAGAAGATATTTATTTCGCCATATCCAACTTTACCATTTGTTAATAGTTAACAAATCCTGGTACATAGAAATATATTGTTTTCTCAGTGTAATGGCAAGTGAAGTTATTTCGGTTGCTGTACAAAGATGAGTTTCGGAAAATTGAGGAACAGTAGATCTTAATTTTTTTGAAAAGATTGACTTTGACTATCATATTTTAAGGTTTACTTATTGACTTATTTTAACTTACCATATTTTAAGGTATGACGACGACATTTTGAGATGCATTTGTCAAGGGGTCTTTTCACTCTAGACGCTAAAATAAAAGACTATTTTCATGAATTTTTAAAATAGGTTTATATTATAGATATTGATATAAAAGTGTTTACACTTTATAAATACACTTTCGAAATACATTAAACAAATTTTATTTATTTATTAAAATCACTATTTATAAACGAAAACGGTAGATGAAAAAATGTCCAAAAAAATTGTAGGTCTGCGCTGTTGATGAAATCTCGGAGATGGATCATCCGAAACAAAAAAATCAAATGGTTTTAGATTCAGTATGTTAATGGCTATAGTGCATATCATACGATTTTTTATATATGCAAAAATAGCAAAATGGGGGACATTTTTCGATAAAAACAAAAAGAAAAGTGTCTTTTTTCACTGCTATTTGTCAAAAAAAAAAATAGTAAAGATAAATTAAATAATCCTTGATATGCGCTATAGCTATAGTTGTAAAGAATATGTGGTTAAAATTTCATAAGGATCGGTTCAGTAGTTTCGAAGATTTTATGAACAAGCCGTCGAAAAACGTTGTTTCGAGAAGAACACGTTTAAAGTTTGTTTGGGTTACATACATACATAATACATTTTTTAAATGTATTTCGAAAGCGTATTTATTAAGTGTAACAACTTTTATATCACTATCTATAATATAAACCTATCAAAAAAAAATCATGAAAATAGGCGTTTTTTAGCGTCGAAAGTGAGAAGACCCCCATCCATCTAAAGTGAGAAGACATCCATCTCAATTCTCAATCCATTTTTTGCTGGTTAGGGCTACGAAAATCGTAGAAAAGTTTTTTTTACAATTCTCATTGTCATCATCTACCAAAGCGGAGATAAGCGGAGCAAGGAAAAAACAACCAATAGAACCGCCCCGCTTAACTTCGATGAACATGAATTCAGCGGTTGATTGGTTGCTTTTTTCTAGCTCCACTCATCTCCGCTTTGGTAGATGATGGCCACTAGAGATTTGCTATTTTTCCCACGTATGTAGCGTCGTAAAGGTGCAAATATCGAGGATTGTTTTGACATGTAATTTTTTTCCAGCATAGTCTAAAATGTTACTTGTCAAAAAAATAGTTGAGGTTTAATCAACACCTTTGACACAGTTGATGCGCGAGAAAAATAGTAGATCTCTATATAGCTAATAAAGATTCTAATAAAAATTCTAAACAAATCGTTTGCAATATTTTCGGATAAAGTTACGAAAAGTCCATACCACGGATTAATTTGGAATTTCGTGTATCCATGTATTTTGACTCGCTGATCACGAATATGATAGTAAAAATACCCGCAAATTTGGCTTTTAAGATCAAAAGTCACGAAAACTGATTTTTCAAAAGTTTTTTTTTAATTTTATTTCAATAAATGTTGATCTTAGAGAAAAATGTTTTCTTCAAAAGTTGTAGCCTATAAAAAGATTGATCTTTTATATTCTATACAGGTTTAGTCTAAAACCATTCTGTTTCGAGAAAAATGGGATAATGCTCCAATAAGTAAATTTCGCTAAACGTCCATTAGTTTCGATGTTATCTACTTACGCACTTTACCACGAGAAGATTGAAGTTTAACGTGCAGTTTCGTCTAAACCCAAACAAATCCAAATAAAAAGCACAAAAAATAAAATACAGAAAAGCCTAAAGTAAAATAAAGTATTAAAAAAATAAAAATAAAATAAAATGAAATACAAAAAAAGCAAAAATAAACATGCACAAAAATAAACATGCCCGCGGTAAAGTGCGTAAGTAGATAATATCGAAACTAATGAAGTTTAGCAAAATGTACTTATTGGAGCATTATCCCATTTTTTTCGAAACAGAATGATTTTAGACAAAAACTGTATAGAACATAAAGGATCAATCGTTTTGTAGGTTACAACTTTTGTGATAAACATTTTTCTCTAAGATCAACATTTATTATAATAAAATATAAAAACTTTTTCAAATCAGTTTTTGTAAGTTTTGACCTTGAAAATCAAATTTGCGGGTATTTTCACCGTCACATTTGTGATCAGCGAGTCAATAAACATGGGTGCACGAAATTCCAAATTAATCGGTGGCGTTTCGGAACTACACTCACATTTTCGTAGTCTCGAACAGCAAATTGAAAAAAAAAATCGAAAAAAAAAAAATGTTTCCATTAAATTTCAACAATTTCCCTTCAATGTCATACTTGTGTGACACGAAGGGAGCATGGACTAATGGCTCTTCGTGCTTCCTGCTTTTAAAATTCTTTTTCGTCTCAGTTCCGTTGCGTGTACAACGCGGTAGAAATATTTTAGAAGTGGTGATGCAAACCACGTGTGTGCCGCTCGTGCCAGATGTAATTACATGCGGTTAGGGAAATGATTGGTGGGAGCTCTGGTCCATGTGGAGGGTCCATTTATAGATTTCGGCGTCTGCGTGCACGCAGGTACAAATAAATGTGGAGTACGATATCATGCATGTATCAAAAGCGATGAAATTGCTCTCTCTCTCTCTCTCTGTCTCTCTCCTCTCTCTCTCTCTCTCTCTCTCTCCTCTCTCTCTCTCCTCTCTCTCTCTCTCAGCCCCCCCCCTCTCATCCGGAGCGTTGACTGCAAGGAAATTTACGAACACACCCCGCGAAGTTCACTGAACCCATCCCTATTGTGCACCTCAAGAGCCTCGAACCATATACATACACCCTAAGGTATCTTACGTGTTCAGGTGTGTCTGAAAATGTTTCCCCCTTTCGCTTCCCTTCTCTATTGATGCTTAAACGCGCGAGATTCTGCGCACCGTATGGAGACTTTTGATCTCCGATCGTAGACGATAATGCACGCGAAGGCGGAGTGTTTTTTTTTGCGTTTTTGTCAACGGCGATGCGCTACGTTTAAATAACGGGTCGAAAAAACGATAATTCAACTTCGTCGTCGTACTACGCGATCTCAGATTCCGCAAAAAAAGAAATGGGCATAATAATTAATTGTAATTTAGTCTTTGTTAAGCGCCACTGTAATTGACCAATCATTCAGAAGGGCCTTCTTTATGCCCCCACAAAATACGGCCCTTCGCGAAAGGAATACCTTAAGGGGTATTCCTTTGGGGAGATTACGATATCTTTGGCGCCTAAATTCGACCATTGGATTATGAAATATGGCCGAAAAAAATACGAAAAACAAGAATAACTTTTTTCGTTTTGAGCCTTAGTTTTGGATTTACAGCGCTTCGAAGAGAAAAAGTGTATTTTTCCGATTTTCTATGTAAATCGAATTTTCCACGTGTTTTACATTGTTACGTCGTACTTTGTTTGGGTTTGTTCTTGTTTATTTTCTCGACATAGCGCATTCCGAAGAAAGCTACATTAACGCAAACCTGCTAAATCGCTTAATAACGAATAATTCGTAAAATGTCCTGTATCTTCTAAAGGAAGCCAAAATCGCGATTTTTTTATTCTCAAAAAAGTGTTTCTTTTGCGCCAAATATAAATAATCCACGATCAAATTCAGGCGCCAGAGATATCGTAATCGTGCCCAAGCATATGCCGGAAAAATGAAATTAAGAGCACCTAAGACTAATCAACGTTGAACGGTATCGTACACGTATCGAAAGTGCTCCAGACCCACCCAACGATTCCACACATACATCGAAGGTGCTCCAGACCCACCGAACGATTCCACGCACACATCGAAGGTGCTCCAGACCCACCCAACAATGCCACACACACATCGAAGGTGCTCCAGATCCACCCAACGATTCCACACATACATCGAAGGTGCTCCAGACCCACTCAACGATTCCACACACACATCGAAGGTGCTCCAGACCCATCCAACGATTCCACACACACATCGAAGGTGCTCCAGATCCACCCAACGATTCCACACACACATCGAAGGTGCTCCAGACCCACTCAACGATTCCACACACACATCGAAGGTGCTCCAGACCCACCCAACGATTCCACACACACAAAAGTCGCATTTTCTATCGAATATGGACGCTGCATGGTCAAAATTGGGAACCACAAATATAATAATGCTTCAACTTTCAACCCCCTGTTTCACCCCCTTAAACGCCGAATTTCAATTTTTGTCACTCTTGAAAAAAGTCTTATTTTGGGTCAAATATCAATAAACCACGGTCAAAATAAAGGCGCCAAAGATATCGTAATCGTGCCATTCCTTTCGCAAAGTTCGCATAAGAGTGTGAACGCTGAAAATTTAGGTGATTTACGGGAATTTTTTTGGAAGAGAAATACTCAATTGAATGTTTCGGAAAATTAAGAATATATTTGGCTATATTTGACCTATATTACATAATTTTTTCATAGAAAAATATTGAGATCTAAGCGACTTATGCGCTGCCTTCGGAGGCGCCAAAAAAGTGCCTCCACTACTGAGATGATTCCGACCGATTGAGTAGTTGAAACCGAAAAAGGAAAAGATGTTAAACTGAAAGGTATTTCCTGTACAATGACGTAGGATTTACGAAAAATATAAGAATCTAACAAAATGGCGTAGTTATGAAAAAAAAAGTCTGGTTTCTTGCCTATAAAATGGTCGTTTTTTAAAATGCCAAATCGTAAATTTTTATCCAATCAAAAATATCCTACGTCCTTGTAAAGTAAATACATTCAAGAGTACTCAGTTCAAATTTCAAGTCAATCGGATAATTGCTTTTTGAGTTACAATGTGAGCACATTTGAAAAACCTCATTTCGAGAAAAACGCGTTTAAAGATTTAACTATCGATTTTTGCAAGATAAAATGATATTGATATAAATTATATACATGATAATGATATTTTTGAAAGTATGAACTGTCGAAAAAGAAAAAGAAAAATCGATTTTTTTAAAGTGTCACACTGGTATAGCCCCTTAAAGACCCTCTGGAGTGTTGGTCACATCCAACTTTTAGAAGTTGTGGAAGATGGGAGATTTGGAAAAGTTGTGCCGATAAAGGCACGGTATTTGCGCTGAGTCTCAGTAGTGTTACCATCGGAAACTCAATAAAAGTATCTCCTGATCGTATAGTCGGGTAAGCCGGTGGGCGGCTGAGCGGTCACCTATCCAAGTATTGATCAAAGCGAACTCTGCTTGACATGGAATATCGCCGCAGTCGCATGCAGACTTCCCTACACGTTGCACTTTATTTCGATCTTGATATTGAGACCTTGAAAGTCTACTTGCATCCACAAAAGATCAGGCAATTACCGTGGAGCATGAAATATTCAATGCTCTTCCTCGTGTAATGTGTCCTCGACAGCGATCGTTCAATCTCATTTATTCATCGCGCTTTTGCTTCACACAAAACCAATCCGCGTTGCCATATGGCAATCAAAGCCCATCGTTTTATTGCAGTGCGAACGAATACTTGTTTTTTTTCGGTATATGCCTCAAACTTTTTTTTTCTTCTTTTCATAATCAAACTATGTATTGTTATTTTTAATGGTTAAACTACTGTTGCTTCGTATGCTCAAAAATTAAGATAAAACCAAATTATTTCCGCAATTTTACTGTAAATTGAGATTTCGTTCCGTTCCGTTGTATTTCTAATTTTTTTTAAGGATACTCATTTAGAGATTTACGATGTAAATATACAACAAAATGTTTTACTTTATTATGAAAATAAGGAAATAAAAATATAATAAAGAACTTTCGTTGCTTTCCAACGAATGTGGGAGTGCAACGAAAGTTCTTTATTATAATTTATTATTTTATTATATTTCGTGACTTTGACGCACTCTCTTCCAAGCCATGGTGAGGAGTGGGTGGAGAGTGTCCAACGATGAGTCGAGGATTATAAAGACTGAAAAGTTATGTTTAAGATAGGGGATAAAACAAAAAAAATAAGGAAATTGTGAGGTGTTAACGAGAAAAAGATACTGTATTTTAAAATTGAATAAAATATAAAAACAAAGGAAAATATAATACAAAGATGGTTTTTTTGTGGAGAGGTAGGAATTTCTAGAGGAGCCTTTTTTCTTCAACACGGGTCTGCGTCAAAAGAAAAGGTAGGATATGTGTTTTTTCCCTTCTACACCGTACGGCGTAAAAAGAGGAAAAAACGATAGGCTTGGATATGGAGAGGTAACGGGTCTGCGACACTCTCCGACGCGTGCACGAGCTGCGAACGCGTCTGTTTTTTCCCGCGGGGTTCGTAGCCGGTGGTCGGGTTATATTCCCGACCAACGCTACCAACGGTTATGGGAAAGCGCGGAACAGGGCGCCGACCCTCGGGCGCTACGCGAACTACGCACGACGCTCGGTCTTCGCGTGCGGCCGAGGTGGGTCGAGCGCGGTCGACGGGAGCCGAGCGCGCTGCCGTGTGCCGAGCGCGCCATGTGCCCCGCGAGGGAAAGGTTGGGTAAAACGTTTTCACAATGGCGGTGCCGCGGAACGCCGGGCACCCGTTGAGCTAGCCTATGACACGCGGGTAACCCCGAGCTGTCATAGGCGAGCTGTACATTTATTTCGTACTTGTTCTGTGCGCGTGTTTTTATCGATACACTCTGTGCGCGTGATTTTATCGATACATTCTGTGCGCGTGATTTTTCTTCCTTTGTTTAGGTGGATTACGGGCGATCATCGAGGGATTTCGCCCGCGTATCGGGTAAGTGTGCGCGGGCTCGTCGCGCAACGCCGGTAAGTATTTTACTCTTATAATAATTAAAAGAAAAGAAAAAACGTAATAGCGGTAGTTGTGAGGGGGGGGGGGTATTTACGCGTGTGAACTAATACTAAGGGGCAGGGGGGAGTCATGACTTGATTGTTAAGGGGAGGATATTTTCCAACAAGAGTGACAGCCGGAGGTTAGATACAGAGAGGGGATTTATTTACAGGGTAATAAGGGGGATGAACCGTGGGGATGCGTGTCGGGTGACGGCAGGGTCATCTGCGAGGTATTAATCTTTCATCGACCCTTCCAGGTGCAGTGGCAGTGTCCAGTGTCTTCGCGAGGGCTCCCCGCAGAGGACCACACCGATGCGTCGCCAGAGCCGTCCTCGGCGAGGGCGTGCTTTCTTCGAAGGAAGCCATCGGTAATCGAAGGACTCGTCGAGGACTTCGCTGCAGGAGATTTGCCCCGGAGGGCTTGCCGAGGGACCTTGCTGCAGGAGATTTGCCCCGGAGGGCTTGCCGAGGAACTTCTAAATACGAGTAGCCATGGACGCATGGTGCTCTGAGTTTTTCTCGGCCGGAGGATCGTTCCGGAAGAAATTAGGGGTATGTGGACTGTGGGGAACGTGCGGACAACAACTTTAAGGGGCTATACGAGTGTGAACGCTGAAAATTTGGGTGATTTTCGGGAATTTCTTGGACGGAAAGTACTCCAATAAATGTTTCGGAAAATTAAGAATATGTTTGGCTATAATTTATCTATATGATATAATTTTTTCATAGAAAAATATTGAGATCCAAGCGACTTATGCGCTGCGTTCGGCGGCGCCAAAAAAAAAGTTCGCCCACTGCTGACATGATTCCGGCCGATTGAGTAGCTGAAACCGAAAAAGGAAAAAATGTCGTTCAACTGGAAGGTATTTCCTGTACAATGACGTAGGATTTTCGAAAAATATCAAAATCTAACAAAATGACATAATTATGAAAAAAAGTATGTTTTCTTGCCTATAAAATGGTCGTTTTTTTCAATGCCAAATCGTCAATTTTCATCCAATCAAAAATATCCTACGTCATTGTAGAGTAAATATATTCAAGAGTATTCAGTTAAAATTTCAAGTCAATCGGATAATTGCTCTTTGAGTTAGAATGTCAGCAAATTTGAGAAACGTCATTTTGAGAAAAACGCGTTTAAGAATTTAACTATCGATTTCTGAAAGATAAAATGATATTGATATCAATCATATAAATTATATAAATGAGAATGATATTCTTGAAAGTATAAATTATCGAAAAAGGCAAAAAAAAATCAATTTTTTTTTCAAATGTCACACTGTTCTAGCCCCTTAATTGCATTCCAACATTCGTTGGAATCTTTTATTCTTTATGTATCTTTGTTTTTATTTAATGCAAAGTATTTTGTTGTAGATTTACATCATAGATCTGTAAATGAGTATTCTACGACAATTTTTTTTTTAATTTGCACGCAAAATCCGCTAAGAGAAATTCGAGTTATCGATAAAAACTGAATTTTAATTGCATTCCAACGATGGAATTCAATCTAATGCATTTATAACAAACGCCCGGAGTGTAGTAAAGTCGATTGTGAATTGAGTTCATCCGCAATGGGGTTGAAGATTGCATCGTTGGAATGCAACGGAGATTCCTTTTCATTCCTTATTTTCATTATTATCCAAAGACAAATTTGGCAGATTCTGGTTGTACAGCGCTAAATGAAGATCTCGATAAATGTTTACGTGATTTTCGTAGCTCAGATCTGCCAGAGGAAATTGGAGAAATTAAAAAGGAATCATTTTCGTTGCATTCCAACTATGCAAACTTCGATGTCATCCCTACTGAGGGTGGTGTTCTCTACTCGAAAAAGGTCTACATTCTTTTACGCTACTTTTTCGAGCTCCCCAATAGATTTATCGAAAAAGAAAAAGTGCGATAGACGTACATTGGTCGATTTAATTTCTTCGATTCTTCACCCCCTCCTAAGGGTGGCGTTTGCTACTCGAAAATCGGCTAAATTTGTTTAGACTACTTTCTCGAGCTCCTCGATAGATTTATCGAAAAAGAAAATGTGTGATAGACGTACACCGGTAGATATAATTTTTTCGATTTTCCACCCCCTCCTAAGGGTGGCGTTCGCTACTCGAAATCCGTCTAAATTTTTTTTAGGCTACTTTGTCGAGCTCCCCGATAAATTTATCGAAAAAGTAAACCTGTGATAGACGTACATCGGTCGATATAATTTTTTCGATTTTTCACCCCCTCCTAAGGGTGGCGTCCGCTACTCGAAAATCGTCTAAATTTTTTTAGGCTACTATGTCGAGCTCCCCGATAAATTTATCGAAAAAGTAAACCTGTGATAGACGTACATCGGTCGATATAATTTTTTCGATTTTTCACCCCCTCCTAAGGGTGGCATCCGCTACTCGAAAATCGTCTAAATTTTTTTTAGGCTACTTTGTCGAGCTCCCCGATGAATTTATCGAAAAAGAAAATGTCTGATAGGCGTACATCGGGCAATATAATTTCTTCAATTTTTCACCCCCTCCTAAGCGTGAGTTCCGGGAGACGTACATGGCGGATACATGTTTTTTGTTCACCAAACACATAAAGTATTCGGTGTTGCCGTCACTGCAAAATTTTCACCATTTTTGTAGTGCATTTTCACAATTTCTATGCGTTGCTCGATCGTGTAATTCTCCATTACTAAACCTCAATACTTTCTTTCTGATGCCAGTTGTCAACGACAAGACTCTATGTTCCCCACAAAAAAAAATGGCGCGCAATTAAAAATGTCAATTCATTTTAAGACACCCTTTATAATTAGCTTCACTGTGTAATGTTTTACCACGGACATTTGGCGTAAATACATTTTTTTTCATTTCGGAACGGCCTGGAAAATGTAATCTCTCCAAAAATGCACCTTTTTGCATAGGCTTTGCATACACACCTTTTTGCATACACACCTATGTACATGTGTGTGTATGCCTCTATGTACGTACGTGGACGATCGTCCAAAGGGGCGTAAGGATCCCTTGGCAATTGCGAGTTTGCGGTTGCAGGACATCGCGAAGGAGGAAAAGGGCATACGTATATCGCGCACACCGCGTGCCGTTGGTGCACGCCCCGGTGTATTGATCGCTTAAGAGCCACGAAGCGCACATCGGTTCCAGAGAGCGGAAGAGAGAGGAAGAACGCTTTTCTCTAGACACGAATCCGTGCATTTCTCGCTCTTCCTTGTTATCTCGAAGAGATAGATAGGGACGGTAGAGAGAGAGAGAGAGAGAGAGAGAGAGTCTTTCTGGCTTCGTCTTCACTTGCGATTTCTCGTTCTTACCTTATTCGCTTATACCGCCGTGAGATGCAAGAAATAAGGTGCATCGAAGGTGGTGCACCTTCCGCTCATTGCGCTATACAGTAAAACCTCCATTATCCGACGGGAACATTATACCGAAGACCCCGTGGCAATAGGCGATGCAATCATGAGTTGTCATGATTACATCGCCACCTTAAGGGGTCTTTAGACGCTAAAAAAAGCTATTTCCATGCATTTTTTTATACGTTTATATTATAGATATCGATCTAAAAGTTGTTACACTTAAGGCCGTACCCCCACTTGTAGCGCAAAAAAAGGCCTTTTTCATGAATTTTTTTAAAGAAAACTACAAAACTTTTTTAATCGATCAATATACCATCTTAAAGAACACATCTTGAAGAACTTTCAGTAATTTTTTTATTGAAAAATATTACATTGTTTAGTGGCAAATGGCCGTCAATGAAATAATGTTTTTATATACACGGTTTGCGGTGACCAACATTGCGGCGAAGTGGATCATCTGAAAAAAAATGCGGATGGATTTAGTCAAATATAAGTATAAACTAGTCTTTAATCGAAGGATTTAAAAAAATATTCATTTTTCACAAAATGGCGGACAGTCAAAGTTAATGGTTCGATTTTAACGAAAAAAAATCGAACGATTAAAGACTACATTTTTGTGTATTAAATAAGCCTGCAAAATTTCAAGAAGATCGGTTCATTAGTGTTCGAGTAATCTTGGTCACCGACTTCAGAAATGCCATTTTGAGAAAAACGCGTTTAAAGTTTCAATTTCAGTTTACACGAAGAACGGATTCTTCTCTTTCAACGCTCATATCTCAGTCAATTTTGTTCGGATCGACTTGAAATTTTCAGGACATATTCTCAGATACTTATACTTAAAAAAAATGCAATAAAAAAAATCGATTTTTTCAAAATCGCAAGTGGGGGTAACCCCTTAAGGGGTAAGGACACAGCAGAATTTTCAAAAAATCGATTTTTTTTCGCTAGAACAGTGCTTTATCAGCATAAGAATAAATTACTATTCGATTTATAGCAAGAATTTTTTTTTCACCGACTTTGAGCGTATAACGTAAGCCCACCTCTGGCACGGCCAGATGCATATGTAAAACTTTAAACGCGTTTTTCTCGAAACATTTTTTTTCCAATTGGTATGACAAATAACTTCAACAGTTTTCATTCGATTTACTTCAAATTTAAAAGTTATGTTCCTAATTGCGTTTCGCAGAAAAGTACGTACGGAATTTCTGATTAATCGGAAACTTTTCATTTTATGAGCAGTTTTGAACGACATTTTTCACTGAACATTCAAGTTCAATTTAAATTCAAGTTCAAATACTTACAACTTTTGAATAAAACAATATTCTTTCAATTCCGTACGTACTTCTCTAGGTATTCTAATGTAGATTGACGAGAATTTTTGTTTTTTGTTCTAGTTAAAAAATTGTGGATGCTAAATGTCACGCCGCGGAGCGCCTAAAGAAAGATAACTAAAGAAAATATAAGTAGTCGGCCATTTCGTACAACGAAAAAAAAAATTCTAACAGCTTGATATTCATACTAAATAGATGTGTAATTAATTTTATGAGTGAATCACTTTTTCATACGAAAAAAAATTGTTAAATTCACACATGATTTTGTACCCTCACTGTGGCCTAACCCCTTAATAAATACACTTTCGGAATACGTGAAAAAAATATATATTTATTTAAGTCACTATTTATAGACGAAAATGGTAGTTAAAAAAATGTCGTGAAAGAATGGTAGGTCTGTGCTGTTGAAGAAATGTCGGAGATGGATCATCCGAAAAAAAAAATCAAACGGTTTTAGATTCAGTATGTTAATCGCTATAGCGCTTATCATACGATTTTTGATATATGCTAAAATAACAAAATGGCGGACATTTTTCGAAAAAAAACATGTTTTTTTCACCGTTTTTGGCAAACAATTAGTAAATATCAAATTTAAAAAGAATCCTTGATATGCGCTGTAGCTATAGTTGTAAAGAATATGTGGTTAACATTTCATAAGGATCGGTTCAGTAGTTTCGAAGATTTTATCAACAAGCCGTCAAAAAACCTTGTTTCGAGAAAAACGCGTTTAAAGATTGTTCCGGTTACATAAATACATTTAAAAAAAATGTATTTATTTCGAAAGTATATTTATTAAGTGTAATAACTTTTATATCAATATCTATAATATAAACCTATCAAAAAAAATCATTGAAATAGTCTTTTTTAGTGTCTAAAGTGAGGAGACACCGTTGAAAAAAAAATAATCCAGGTTTTTCTTTCTACACTCGGCACGCTTGCCTCAAAATGGAGTGGGTACAGATTTCTGACATCAAATGTGTAAAAAATAAGATCGATGCGGTCCATCTCCATCGTGACCCAACCCCCCATTAATCGAGATTCTACTCTATTGCGTGCACTCTATACATGGGCATAGCCGTCTTTTTCATCCCGTCCTCACTTCTCGTCCTTTGGCAAGGAGTTGAAGATCGTCTCATCCTCGTTCGAACGAAGAGAAAACCTCTACACACACACACCCATATATATATATATATATATATATATATATATATATATATATGTTTGCACCGGGGGGACAAAAGATCCCCGTGAAATTTCTCCGTCCCTTCTTGAAATTCCTCGCGATCCATCTACATGTATATGTTGGGCTCACGGGTGTTGGAATTTTTTTACCCGTACTCGCATGGTGTATTATTGACATAAAACAAAATATGGTAGTATTATTTTTTTCCTGAATTTTAACGTATACCCTTCCCAATGAAATTTCCTTTCCTATCACTTCGTACTCACACTTCGCTAATCTATCCTAAATTCCGTTGCGTCCACAGCCGTCTCAATGTATGCCTTCCACGAGCCTGAATATTTGACAATTAACTGATTTTCGTTTATAATCAAGTAAAAATACATCACAGTATACTGGCAAAATTACAAGGGAAGTTACCAAACTTTTCACAACGAATTGCGATTCTAAAAATAGTCTCATTTATACGGCACTTTATGGAGATAACACGCTAGCCATATTTCTATCTAATAATTTATATAATAAATAACTCTAGATGCCTGATATGAAGTGCTCAACGCGTGTGATAAATTCTAAAGATTCCGTAACGACAATAAAAACAGGGCGTTATCGAATGTTTGAAGACATTATGCATGATAAAACTTGGCAAAATGTGACTAGCAGTAGAATTTTCGTAGCCGCGACGATTTTCGAGATAACGTACAAATGTCTAAATCTACTAAATTTGCACGCAATTGTTCATTCCAGTATATTGTTGGGTAAAATAATCGATTGTGACGTATTTTTATTAAGCGCCACTGAAATTTACCAATGATTCAGAAGGGTAAGGGAAAACTGTGAAAAACCCGTACTGTTATAAACGGTCCCATATATAAGTACTTCCCGTGCAGAAATTTTAATGTGGATCCAGTTCGATTCGGATTAGGATCCCTTTTTCGCAATCGGAATCCAGTCCGACATCGGATCAGATCCCGAAGTGGAATGTAACGCTCGCAAATCGGATTCAGATCAGGATCCTGATCCGGATCTATTACGGACTCTAGGTGGAATCCTAATAGGAATTTCGGCTCGGATCCCGACTAGAATCCCGAATTCACGAGCAAGATACAGTTCGATATCGAGACAGATTCCAGGCATAAATGTAAAAATCATCTCTCAATGATTTTTCCATTTATTAATGTGAACGTCATCTCTCGATGATTTTTCCATTTATTAATGTAAAAGTTATCTCTCGATGATTTTTCCATTTATTGCTGGAATCTGACTCGCCATGGAACTAAATCTTATTTGTCGAATGCAAGGATTTGTACAATTTTAACAGCTGATTTACCCACTTATCTCCGAAACATGTTCACTTACATTTTATATCCGGATACAACGATCCGAATTTAAAATGTAAGTGAACATGTTTCGGGGATACAAAAATGAGCTAATACCGATTAATAATGTTTATTACTGATTATTTTATTTAATAAAGGATTTATCAAAGGACGGGTAAAAACCGGTGTTACATTAAACTATGAAACCTTATTTTATTGAGATCATGACAAAATTATAATAGTAATATTTAATAAAAATACGAAAGATATTCTTGAATGCATAAAAATATGTTGTTAAACTATTTTTTTATTTTTTTGGTTTAGTTTCTTTTTGTAGCAGTTGGGAACGTTTTACTCGTTCCGCTTTCTTCGTCCGTCCCAATCTTTCGCATTGCAAATGGCACTTCCCGCACATTTCCACACTAAACTTTCATTGACCGGTGTGCCATCTGCCAAGGTGTGATAATTGACGAGCGCCACTGAAAGTTAATCAGTCAATTACAGCGATAATACGATTGAATACAATAATACAATCGAATTGGCAATTATTAAAAGGAAAATTACACATTTTAAAAGAGTCATTACCTCTCACACAAGTCCCGAAATTTGTTGCTTTCAATAAAATTTTGTTCGTGATTTTTTTTTGCGCCGTGAATCCCGTAGCCATCGTTCGTGAGAAAAACTTTCTCAATATTGTCGACAAACTTTTTGTCATATTGTTATTTCTATCCAGGAGCGTCTTTAGTGAAATAATCTGTAAAATATTCCAAGCGATGAGAATGAATACTGAGACGTCCCATTTTGTAAAATTCTACTATTCTACTATTCTATATATTTCTTTAATAGCTTTATTAAAATATATTATATACTTCTTTAATAGCTAAAAATATACCATATACTTCTTCAATAGCTTTGTTGTTTTTTTTTGACATCTCATAACTATTTTCAATATTAAAGCCGAGAAACTTACTAGGACTTCGTTCATTTCTGGATCCTCTTGGAGCTTCTGATCGAAGATTTGGAATTGCTGCAACGTCTCAAATGGCAAGTCGATTTTATATTTCTCCTGCAGTTGCTCCAGGGTATTTCTATGTGTAAAAACCGAGGAAGGTAGCTTCAGGGTTATGGCGTCATGCAGTGCATTAATTGCTGCTGTATTTGCTGCTAAATCTACGCTCAAGCGCTTTAATACTTTCAGCAGAAAGAGTGTGTCTGAAAAATTCAAATACCCATATTTTAGAAAAAAAAATTTTAAGACGAAACAATCAATATCTTCCTATTCTGGAAGTTCGAATATACGCCACGTTAAATTTGAAAAATGACGGTGAACATATAATTTACTAATTAACGCTAAATTAGCTTTAAAAATGAACCTGGCGACAAATCGTTCGCTGCACTTTCAACTTCTTCATGTTTGTCTCTAGTATCTCGTATATGCGAGGAAGTCCCTTCTTGCCCGTTGTTGTTATTTTTTTCACCTATCGTAAAAAAGTATGATTTTAGAGAATTAAAAACTGTTACACATGTCTTGCAAAATCGACAACCTATCGTTGACGACATTTGAGTATAATCTCAATTTTGCGTACCCATTAACTATGTGGAATTTTGATTTTTTGTACCGTGAATATATATATATATATATATATATATATATATATATATATATATATATATATATATATATATATATATATATATATATATATATAATATAATATATATATATATATATATATATATATATATATATATATATATATATATATATATAAGGGGCATTCAACGCTATTTCGCTCAGCCTTGACCCTGACAATTTTTAATTTTTTATAAAATAGTATGAGTAATAGCAAGGAGTATTTTCACAAATTTTTACATTTTTATCGCATGTATTTCAGAACTTACAATTTTTCGAAAAATCTGGATTTTAGAAAGTTCGGAAATGTTCCAGCGCCGATATCTCTTAAATTAATCAATATATCGAAAAATGTCTATAAATCGATTTTTTTTCATATTAGTTCAGACTTGCATAAAAAAAAGGAAAAAATGTTCACATCATCGTTGTCGACATTTGTTCAGCGTGTAAGTTGAAAACTATTTTTTATAAGATGATTGCCATTTTTTTTTCATAAAATTCTCTAAAATAATATAATGAATTATATGAATTTTAACGCTAGTCCCATTGTAGGCCTATTTTTCTTTGTACTTAGAAGAAATCAATTTTTTTTACGAAAATTTCGAGTGTTTCCTATGAATTACTAATAATTTTTATTGCTAATAATACTCGTAAGTAATAATGATTGTACTTATTTACAATTAGTAATTGTAGTGATAATTTTACAATTAGTAGTCTGATCTAATATGTTGAAGAATTATTTTTCCAGTACTTTCCTAGAAGAAATAATAAAAATGACGCATTGAAGGAGAATATATGAATGAAACACTAAGTACATATTTTTTTATCTTAAGAGAGTTAGATGTTTATTGATGGAAAAATAATTCTTCAACATATTAGATCGGGCTACTAATTGTAAAATTATTACTACAATTGATAATTATAAATAAGTACAATCATTATTACTTACGAGTATTATTGGTAATAAAAATGATTAGTAATTCATACAAAACACTTGAAATTTTCGTGAAAAAAATTGAATTTATTGAAAGAAAAAAAAAAATACGAGGAAAAATGGGCCCACAATGGGACTAGCGTTAAAATTCATATAATTTACCATATTATTTTAGAGAATTTTTTGAAAAAAAAAATGGCAATCATCTTTAAAAAAAAATAGTTTCCAATTTAAACGCTGAAAAAATGTTGACAACGATGATTAAAATTTTTTTTACTTTTTGTAATGACAGTGTGAACTAATATTAAAAAAATCGATCTATAGACATTTTTCGATATATCGATTCATTTAAGGGATATCGGCGTTAAAACGTTTCCGAACTTTCTGAAATCCAGATTTTTCGAAAACTTGTAACTCCTGAAATACACGCGATAAACATTTAAAAATTTGTGAAAATACTCTTTGCATAGCATACTATTTTATAAAAAAAAATCAAAAAAATTAAAATGGTTAGGGTCACGGCCGAGCGAAATGGCGTGGAATGCCTCATACACACACACACACACACACACATGCACGCACGCACGCACGCACGCACGCGCGCGCGCGCGCACACACACACACACACACACACACACGCGCGCGCGCGCGCGCGCACGCACACACACACACACACACACATGTACAGAAAAATAAATTACATAGTTAATGTTACGGAAAACTGAGATTATAATTAAATTGTATTTGTGTGTCGTCAACGATAAGTTCTTGATTTTGCAAAATATTTGTAATAGTTCTTAATTTCTAAATATATATTCAATTAATTCACCTACTACAATTTTTATCTACCACTATACCAGAATCATGCAATCAAATCACTTACCAATGGCTCCTGAAAGAGTTATGGATGTGTCACTTTCCCGAGGCTTACCCGACTGTTTCCTTCTTGATACTCGTACAGCTTCAGAGTCATCAGAAGTGTCATTAAAATCGGCTAGATTTTCTTGATTAGCTATGAGAATAGAAGTAAAAATGAAAATGAGCAAAATTATATTACGGTTTTTGTTTTTTATTTTTATAAATAAGTAAAGACAAAAAGTGATTTTTTTTCGCTTTTTAACAAATACACTGAAAATCATGTAGAAAATTTGAAAGTCATGTAGTGCGATACGTGGAAAATATTCAAGTGTACATATGTATGTACCTTTTTTGTTTTTTCCATTGCCAGTCATTTTTTGTGCGGTTCGTTCCACATCATTATTGTTGCTGTCGGCTAGATCAGTACTGGCTGAAATAGATCATTAGAAAGTGAAAGAGACAAAACTATGATTATATTTTGATAAGAATCTAGGAATAAAAAAACAGTGTGAATACAACATACTGTAATTCAAAACTGTTCATAATACAAAAAAATGGTGTGTGTGTGTGTGTGTGTGTGTGTGTGTGTGTGTGTGTGTGACGTGCGCACGCGTGTGTGTGTACGTGCGTGTGTGCGTGTCCCGTGTACGCATGTGTGCGTGTGTGTGTGCGTATACCTAACTACACCTACACTATTTTTTTGTTCGATAAAATTGCGTATAAAAAATAGCGATATGACTTATCACTATACTAAAACCATTCAATCAAATCACGTACCAATGGCTTCTGAAAAAGTTTCCCACGGGTCCTTTTCCAGAATTTGGCCCGTAATCGATTTTTTTTTCTTTGTTGCGTTTCGTTTCTTCCTTGATTCCCGTACAGGCTCCGACTCATTAGAAGAGTCGTTGAAATTCAGATTATCTTCAGAAGCTGTGAAAATAAACGAAAAAATTAAAATTAGCGAAATTAAATTTCTGTTTTTTACTTCTATAAGGAAACAAAAACAAAACCTTCAGTTTTTATTATAGCTTCTTAACGAACAGATAAAGTCAAATTAAAAAAAAACTGAACCAAATTGAAATATTTTAAATCGATATTAAAAATCGTACATGAATAAAAGAAATCGTATCCTTACCTTTGTCTGTCCAACCGTCATCGAATTTTTCCGCGATTTCGAGTCGTTCTTGAAGAATCTTTTTCATTATACTGTCTGTAATTTTCTCTGCCTTCAACGCCCCGGCTATATCACAATCTGTCGTGTATCCATAGGAAGCGGTTTTTAATTTATTTAGCCTCGAGACAGCTTCCTTGTATGTATCTATAATAGAAATAACAAGTACAGAAAAAAATGACACATGAAAAAAATTCTAGGACCTATAACAAATATAAATCTCTCACAATTCTTCTTGTCGAGCTTAGAGGGCATGCACTGGACTTGGCAAGTCTCCGCAGGATTGTTGAAAAGCATCTCTGCAGTGCTTCCAATAAGTAAACCTTTCTGTGAAGGAACTTTGTACTTTCGTAGTGAGGTTTACTTCAACAAAGTCCTTCGGAGACTCTTTCTCTGTTTCCTTGATTTTATGCAGATGAAAAACTCTTGTCGGTTAGGTTGTAAGGTACATAACATTTTAATATTCCGTATAACCTAACCTACAACAGTGCTTTATCTGCATAAAACTAAAGAAACAGAGAAAGAGTCTCCACAGGACTTTCTTCGAGTAAGCATCACTCATTACGAACGTACAAAGTTCCTTCGCAGAATCGTTTGCTTATACAAAGCACTGCAGAAATGTTTTTTGACACCCCTGCGGAGACTTGCAAAGTCCAGCGCAACACCAAGAGTTCTCAGATATTCATGTGCGTATACAGTCTAGAATTTTTCTTAATATGTATTCGAAAAAAACCTTTTCGAGAGATTCTCCATAATACCTTTTTTTTTAAAAGAGAGAGAGAGAGAGAGAGAGAGAGAGAGAGAGAGAGAGAGAGAGAGAGAGAGAGAGAGAGAGAGAGAGAGAGAGAGAGAGAGAGCGAAGGAGAATCTCCGAAGTATTTCGTTAAAGTAAACCGTACTATGAACATACAAAGTTCATTCGCAGTAAAATTATTCATAGAAAGTGTGGCAAACAAGCTTTTTAACAAACCTGCGAAGACGCGAAGCCCAGCGCATGGCCATCATAGCAGGGTAGCAATATTACGGGATTCTCGAATCCCAGTGCACGGACATCATTGCTACTTTCCACTTTGCCATGATGACCATGCACTGGGTTTCGCAAGTCTTCGCAGATTTGTCAAAAAGCATGTCCGCAGCACTTCATATAAGTAAAGGTTATTGTGAAGGAACTTTGTATGCTTGTAGCGAAGTTTTCTCAAAGTACTGCGGAAATTCTCTTTTTTACAAAAAATACTGCGGAAACACTTTCTCTCTCTCTCTCTCTCTCTCTCTTTCTCTCTCTCTTTCGCTCTTATAAAAAGTACTAAAGAGAATTCCTTGAACAGGTTCTTTTCACATATCGTCTAAGAAAAATGCCAGGTGGAAAAAATGTTTGAAAATGTATTCTTACCTGCACCACCTTTTATTTTTACATCCCACCACGGCCAATCGTCGGGAGGAGAAGAATTTTTCGCCACTAAATCGTGAAGTCTTTTGCAAGATTTGACGTTGTACGGCGGCGGCGGATACTTCACGATACACTTCTTTTCATGCTTGTTGACAGAAATCCATGACATTGGGACGATATCGACGTCGGCGAGTCCTCCGGCTTCGGATTCGCAAAATTCGACCAGTTGAAAATTGTACGAAGTTTTCCAGCCTGCGAACATAAAATACCATTGATCAGATTTGATCACATCAATACGGCAAACTAAGATTCTTTGATTGTGGATATATTGTACTTACCCGTGGGATCCAGTTTTTCTGGTCTCCCCCGGTCTCGTTTCACCGCGCCCGCCAACATCTTGCGTTGAAATAACCTAAAAACGTGAAAATATTTCTAATTGACGTTTGGTATTTTTCTTCGTTGTCATAATGTGATTGCATTATGCATTGTGATTGCATCATGCAAAATGCATTGATGATCTTAAACATACTTACCCTTTCAGCTTTGTTCGAGATCGTGTATGATTTGCACGTGCTACCTCGCACCGCTTTTTACGTTCTAAAAAACAAGCACTCTCGGCAATTTGGCGGCAACTCAGAACGGCGCTATAACGTCAACCACGTGGTCGCTGGGCCCCACGCAGTAAGCACGCGCACGCACTCTAACCCTTTTCTGGCGCGAAAATTTGAATTTCTTTTATAACGAAAAAGTGTGTATAGACAACAAATTCATTTTGAAATGTACTTTTGTTTGAAATAATATTGTTGTCTAAACGTAATTTTTCGATTGTCGCTTTTGAATTTGTATGGATTATATTATTCCATATAAATTCATTTTATACTCATTATTAACAAAGATACATGTTATGAATACCCATTTTATTAAAGTTATGTTAATACAGATTTATTATTAATAAATATGTATTCAATACTTTTTGTACATAAACACATGAATACTATTACATGGTTATTGAGTGTATAGTGGCATTCACACATGAAGCAGTGGTATCGCGAACGTGTGTACATCTCCTGTTCCGGGTCGCATATGTAATGCTAGCTTCACCATTTTGCGTTCGATACAGTGTATGGGTAGAGTTAACATTTGATTACAACGTTGTGGATGTAATTTGTACATATCTAAATTACTGGACGCGGTAGGGTAATCAAAAATTTCTTGCCTACCGTCCCATACAGCGCCCTCGAATTTTATTTCATTTGATCCTTCCCTCAAAAACATTTTTGTGATCTCAACAATTTTTTTATCTTTCAGGAAAACCAAGTTATTCGGTAGCTTAGTTGTAATAGTGTATCCTGCATATTTTACGCTCAGCACATTGACCTCCGTGCTGTCCACTGCGCGTTCTTTTTTAATTATTTTCACTCGGTCTGTTAAAATGGGTCTTTTTGCTTTTAGAAAACTTTGTTCATGAATACGCCGGCAAATTTATTCGAGAGGTCGGTTTGGGGACCGTATCAGCTTTTTTAATTTCCCGAGAAAGCTTTCGAAAGGAAAAGCACTGATTCGCATTAATGACGATCTCATATTTTTGGCATCCAGACGTATCCATGTACATTAGGCGAACAAAGTGTAGTGGATTCTTCAGTTTCTTCAGTATTACCTGAAATATACATACATTTGTCAACAACCTGTATGAGCTTTAATTATAATTAATACAAATATTTACGACGACAATAAATTGCAGAACTTCATTTTACATGGATTTTTTTAAAACGATTAACACTTTAGAGTTTTTCCTCTTTCGATAATCGTTATATTCTATAAATCTTTACCTACCTCGTACAATTGAAACGGTTGCTTCAGTTTGACGTTGCAGTTCAAGCTGTATTTCCTTGCGTATTTGACGATGGCGACGTACACGTATTTTGCCTTGTTTGGCTATATTTTTTTTGTCCATGATAAATGGAACAGAGAGAAACACAAAAAAGTGTTGCTAGAAAACTTTTAATCAAATACATCCGTTGCACAAAGTAAAAGCACGTATAAACACGGATCAAATTGGGTAAACAGATCCGCATCGCGCAGGTACCCCCGCAAGTCGTGACATCTACACATCACGCGAACTACATAGACGATTCAGATCCGAATCGAGTCGGACAACACAACCACAAGTGGCGCTAGTATTTCGAATTCTTGCCACCGCATCGCCGCCATGTGTACAGACTTGAAAACGGCTGGATTCCAAAGCGGATACCCATTTTAGGGAATCCATATCATATTCTGGCCCGAATCGGATCAGAAATTAGGTGTCGCATCGTCGCAATGTATGCACAGTCGGAACGCGTCCGGATTCTCATGTGGATACCCCTTTTAGGGAATCCATATTACATCCTGACCGGAATCTGACATGAAACTGGGTATCCCTAAGAAATTTCTGCCCGGGTTCTGATTATTTGGTGTACAGACTCACAGTTCCTTAATGGGATAGAAGTTTTCTCCTTAAACTGTTTTCATCTTTTTATTTTTATTATCATCCAAAATCATATTTTGCGAATTTGTTGTAGAGCGCTAAATAAGAATCCTAAACAATGTTTGCCTGATTTTTGAAGCTCAAATCCGTCGATGAAAGTTTGGAAAATAAAAAAAAAATCCATTTTCGTTGTATGCCAACGATGCAAACTTCAACGTCTTGAGCTTTAAGGGATAATATCTGTTTGAATTTTTCTCTTTTTGTTTTATTGACTTAAATGACCTGAAAACATTCCAAGAATAACATTCATTAACATTTCTTGATGAAATTTTTTTTTTGAACACTTGTAAAAGTTGAATTTCGAAACACCCCTGACTCTGAAATGATAAATTCGACTTCTCATTCCGAGCACGTGCCACTGTTTGTGCATACGCTATTTGTAAACAGTTTTTTGTTTATTTTTGTTGGTGTTATGATTTAAAAAATGAGTGTTAAAGTGTATATGAAGAAAAAGGAAAGTAAGACTAATTATGTAACGCGTTGTAGAAGCAGATTTCTCGAAATATTGTTTTCGAAATTGGCAGGCAGTGGAGTTCAAATTTTTTTTATCAGATTGACTTGAAATTTTAACTGCAGCTTCTCAGATAGATTGTCGACCGAAGTACACACGATTTTTATGGTTAATGAACAATTACGTTTTTTTATAAACAAATTACGATCGAATTTTCGGTAAAAATGGATTTTTTTTTCAAACTAATCCCAAATTTGCCAAAATCAATATTTTTTAATATCGCTGTGTACTTCTGTGACAAAACTCATCTTGATGATGAAAAACAAAAATTATCTCCTTCCAAATGCCGATGTTCATAATTTCTACTGCGTGCTGATTGGTACCTTGAAAAAAAAAATGATCTTCGTCCGAAGTGCTGCACACCGCTATCTTGTTTTTTGAATTAAAAAAACATTTTCGTCAACCTCAATATATGATGAACAAACGGCTAGAAGGATATTTTTATTGGCTTTATAGTATCGTAAAAAAAAACAGAAAATTCCCTTTTTTACGCTCAAGCAGATATTACCCCTTAACTCAGATACTTTAAGGGGCTATACCAGTGTGAACGCTGAACATTTGGGTGATTTTCGGGATTTTTTTTTGGAAGTAAAGTACTTAATTAAATGTTTCGGAAAATTAAAAATATATTTGGCTATATTTGACCTATATTACATAATTTTTTCATAGAAAAATATTGAGATCCAAACGACTAATGCGCTGCTTTCGGAGGCGCCAAAAAAAAAGTTCCTCCACTGCTGACATGATTCCGGCCGATTGAGTAGCTGAAACCGAAAAAGGAAAAAAATGTCGTTAAACTGGAAAGTATTTCTTCTACAATGACGTAGGATTTTCGAAAAATATCAAAATCTAACAAAATGGCGTAGTTATGAAAAAAGTCTGTTTTCTTGCCTATAAAATGGTCGTTTTTTTCAATGCCAAATCGTAAATTTTCATCCAATCAAAAATATCCTACGTCATTGTAGGGTAAATATATTCAAGAGTACTCAGTTCAAATTGCAAGTCAATCGGACAATTGCTCTTTGAGTTACAATGTCAGCAAATTTGAAAAATCTTATTTCGAGAAAAACGCGTTTAAAGATTTAACTATCGATTCTTTCAAAATAAAATGATTAGAGATACGACTTTGAAATTTTTACAGGATGTTCTTGAAAGATAAACTGTCGAAAAAGGCAAAAAAAATCGATTTTTTGAAAGTGCCACACTGGTTTAGCCCCTTAACTCAAGTATCGACACCAAGGTTTCAGAAGTATTGGCCTTCAGCCCACTGGTTGATGCGCCAGCCGGTGCATGGCTCAGCGGTCACCGCTCTGAGTATCGCTGCCTAATTCGAAGTACCGCCGGAACAGAATCCCGATAGCCATCCACCAGTGTCTGTGAATATGCTGGTATTACCTCTAAATATGAGAATGCGCACAAAATGTGCGCTGTCTGTCCGAATGCAAGACTATGGTCTCTCAATGATGTTGAAGTTTGCATCGTTGGAATGCAACTAATGTAATTTTCTTTTCTTCCTATAGCTCACATTTTTTTGTTGTTGCGATTTAGGGTACGAAAATCTCCCAAAAGATTCTCCTTATCCTCATAAGAGATTCACGATCTTAATCGACGAAAGTAAATTACAGATTGCAATAAAAATGACGAAATTAAAAAAATTGAAAAGAACTTTCGTTGTTTTCCAACGATGCAAGTTTCTGTGCCATGTCTTTCATAGATGCGTTCGAAAGTTTCTTAGGGTTTCGTGGAGCGCAATATGCTGTGATAATGTAGTGGAAGAGAAGCAATCAAGCGCAAATATGTGTGTGTGTGTGTGTGTGTGTGTGTGTGTGTGTGTGTGTGTGTGTGTGTGTGTGTGTGTGTGTGTGTGTGTGTGTGTGTGTGTGTGTGTGTGTGTGTGTGTGTGTGTGTGTGTGTGTGTGTGTGTGTGTGTGTGTGTGTGTGTGTGTGTGTGTGTGTGTGTGTGTCTGTGTGTCTGTGTGTTTTCTTTCACCCTCTACGTGTGAATTCGCATCGCTCAGGGTGTTCTCCAATATAACGATATTGAAGAAGACTCGGGCAATGCCCCCCGGGGTATTCACGGAATCAGAACTCTACAAGACGTCTCGTAACTTCGTTACTTTCCATTCTATACGGACGTGATCCTGATCAACGAGTTTTTTATTCAATTGCAATTAGATGCATTGACGTATGCATCTTTTGCTACCTGTCTCAATTCCAGGCTGAATCTTTTTTTCAACGGTATTGATTTCACTCTCGAAACCAATAAGTATTGATGTTGCTTAGATGAAAAAAATCGTACTGGTTCATTGCGAAAAGTCGAATACATATTAGTACAGTCGTGCTGTCGCTGAAAAAACCCGAAATCGGAGAAAATTAGAACAAGGCTAATTTTTTGACAGGTGATTTCCTACAAGGTGCCACGGGTGCTAAATTCAAGTTTGCCTAAAAATCGGGATGTAGGGTTATTTTTTAGGGGATGAAAGGAGATGGGGGTGGATTAATGCCAAACTACAACCCCTACGAGGTCGGCGCTGTGAGACAAAATGTTCAGAACATTCCGGGCTTTAGTTTTGTCCACAGCGCCGAACTCGTGGAAGTTCATTTTGAGGGTGAAAAAGTGGGGTGAAATTTTGAAAAATCAGTTTT
The DNA here is from genome assembly GCA_964007375.1 of Ophion obscuratus. NCBI lineage: Eukaryota > Metazoa > Arthropoda > Insecta > Hymenoptera > Ichneumonidae > Ophion > Ophion obscuratus. The sequence goes on along the minus strand of OZ023312.1, from coordinate 38,671,711 downwards.
AATTCAATAACGCTTTAAAAAAAAATCGTACACTTTTTGTTCACATGGGAACGTTGTAGCCCTTGAAAAGACGCGTCGATCGAGTATTCGATCATCACTCTACGATAATATCTTCACCCCCAAAAAATGGTTAAAAAACAAAAAAAAAATAGTTTATTGAATAATTTTAAAAAATCGGTTTTTCGGGTATGGTTCAAATGTACGAAATGTAGAGAATAATTTTCTTCATATTTTCGTTGCTAAGGACCACCCTTGAATTTTGATTTTCCAACCCCTCTCGGGGGTTGAACATTCAAAATGAAATTCTGGAAAAACTATTGACCGCACGAATTCGCTGCCGTGGAAGAATTTGTAGCTTAAACCCTCAGCTACATTTTTGTCTATAGCGCCAAACTCGTATCTCTTTGGTTTCGATCAATAGTTTTCCCGGAATTTCATTTTGAATTTTCAACCCCTGAGAGGGGTTCGAAAAAGCAAACTTCAAGGGTTGTCCATAGGAACGAAAATATAGAGAAAATTATTCTCTACATTTCGTACATTTGTTATTCAATTAACAATTTTTTCGTTAATTCTTCAACAACTCTTTTGGGGGTGAAGATATTATTGGAGAGGTTTGATCGAATACTTGATCGACGCGTCTTTTCAAGGGCTACAACGTTTCCATTTAAACAAAAATTGTATAAATTTCTCCTAAAGAGTTATCGAATGAAAACTGATTTTTCAAATTTCACCCCACTTTTCCACCCCCAAAATCAACTTCCACGACTTCGGCGCTAGGGACAAAAATAAAACCCGGATTTTTCCCGGCGCCGACCTCGTGGGGGTTGTAGTTTGGCATTAATCCACCCCCATCCCCTAAAAAAAACCCCTACCCCCCGATTTTTAGGCAAACTTGGTTTTAGCACCCGTGGTACATACAAAATCACCAGTCAAAAAACTAGCCTTTTTCTAATTTTTTCCGATTCCAATATACAGCACGACTGTACTATATGGTCTTAATCTACACTCGAAGCTGTTTCGTAGAATGCATTTTTTTTCGATAAACTTCTTTTCATATGAGCAACAATCAACTTGCATAAAGTAATTGTTTATTTTGAGGGGGTTGGAGCATCTCACCAGTGCCTTTTAAAGAATCCTGGCTGTGTTTTTAAAAGTAGATATGTCCAAGGGAAATTGAATTTTGCAGTTTCGATAAATTTCGCTATTTTCGATAAGAAAGAAATATTGCAAGTGCAGGCCAATCAGCATAGATTCCTATTTTAAGGGGCTATACCAGTGTGAACGCTGAAAATTTGGGTGATTTTCGTGAATTTTATGGAAGAAAATTACTCAATTAAATGTTTCGGAAAATTAAGAATATATTTGGCTATATTTGACCTATATTACATAAGTTTTTCATGGAAAAATATTGAGATCCAAGCCAATGCGATGTCTTCGGAGGCGCAAAAAAAATCCTCCACTGCTGACATGATTTCGGCCGATTGAGTAGCTGAAACCGAAAAAGGAAAAAAATGTCATTAAACTGGAAGGTATTTTCTGTACAATGACGTAGGATTTTCGAAAAATATCAAAATCTAACGAAATGGCGTAGTTATGAAAAAAGTCTGTTTTCTTGCCTATAAAATGGTCGTTTTTTTCAATGCCAAATCGTCAATTTCCATCCAATCAAAAATATCCTACGTCATTGTAGAGTAAATATATTCAAGAGTACTCAGGTCAAATTTCAAGTCAATCGGATAATTGCTCTTTGAGTTACAATGTCAGAAAATTTGAAAAATCTCATTTCGAGAAAAACGCATTTAAAGATTTAACTATCGATTTTTGCAAGACAGAATGATATTGATATAAATGATAATGATATTCTTGAAAGTAAAAACTGTCGGAAAAGGCACCGAAAAAATCAATTTTTTGAAGGTGTCACACTGGCATAGCCCCTCAATGTCAATGATGGAACTTAATATTCTGTAGGAGATATTAACAACCCGCCAATTTTTACGATTTGTTTACACGCAGTGGTGGTAAATTGCCTCGATTTTAAGATGGAACGAGCACGGACGTAATTATTAGATCGCTGCTGAATATTTTTATATTTGTACGCCTGTGCGTGTGTTTATAAAATCAAGCAAGATTACCGGTCATCTAGGCTGAATAAATAATCCCAAAGGCGGCGAAGTTAGCGTGGTTTTTCACGGAAAAGGCATTATGACCGTTCCCTCGTTCACTTTTATTCGTATTTTGCCATAAGATGAATATAGAAACAAAAAGCGTTATGGGTTCCAGACGTTTTGGGGATTAAAACGATACTGGAATAGCGGTTACGTAACGTTTTAACGCGAACTTAGTAGTTAGCGACCGCGATTAATCTGTGCGCACAGGACTCACTCTGAAGCAAAACCGTGAGGCTATAAATTCGGGACCACGGATACGTTCGGGATACTAACGAGGAATATCATCTAAGTGTCCGCCTTCGACTTTGTCGAAATTCATAGACAGTGAAACCTCATTCATACGTTTTGCACTCATACTTTTTTTTATTATTCATTCGTCAAATTTCTCTAGCTCGTGTAGATTCCGTTCATAAAGATGGTAATAAAGTTTCATTTATACGTTTTTCACTTATACGTTTTTCGCATTTATACGTTATTAATTTTATTCTCCAGCGGCGGTTTCGAAGTTCGTTTTTTCTCAGTTATACGTTAAGGGAACGGTAGGAGTTTCAGCGTGAAAAAACACACTTTTTTGCGATTCTTTTTCATCTATATGGATAGAGTAAATTTATTGAAACCTTTTGTACATTTTTAAGTATCATTTCAAGAACATTCCGTGAAATTTGTACGCGGAAATATCCACAAACAAGCCGGTGACAAAGCTTTTCCAAGTACGCCTTTGGAAAAACACGATTTGTGGTGTTCACTGTGTATCTCAGCTAGAAATTATCTGAAATCAAGTACCATTAACATTTAGTCAAAGTATCATCAAATCCTTCCCCCAACGGTATTTGATAATTTTTTTTTTCATTTCTAAATTTTTGGTGGTCATGTAAAGTGAAAAGTGCTATTTTTCACGAAAAATTTCGCCATTTTGGGGGTGGAAAACCCCCTCAATGTAAAAAAAATCTTTAACTAACCGTTGGGGGGAGGTATTTTATATGTAGAAAGTGTGTACCAAGTTTGAAATAAATCAGTCATGTAGTTTTTAAATGGCAGTGAACACGGACTTTGAAAAAGTGGTTTCGAGAAAAACGCGGCACCGGCTTGTTTGTGGATATTTTCGCGTACAAATTTTACGGAATGTTCTTAAAATGACACTTAACAATGTACAAAAGATTTCAATGAATTTACTCTATCCATATAGATGAAAAAAAAAAAATCGCAAAAAAGTGTTTTTTTTTTCACGCTGTAACCTCCACCCTCCCCTTAATCACACGTGATATTCTCTCGCTGGAGAAAATTTCATGTGACTGTGTTTTGATGTTTGTTCGATGTTTTGTTCGATTGTTTTTGACCTCGACTATGTATGCATATACTGTTATTATTTACATATCTCCTATCAATACGAACCCGTCTGTTATTTACTAGTCTGAAACGTCGCAGCTTAGTGTAACAAACTTGCATTAAATAAAAGTTCAAAACGGAAATTCGAAAACTTGATGTGGCTCACTACTCAATTATTACCAATGAAATTTGCAATTGGAAAACCGAACATTAACATAATAGAGGTACTGCTATTGCAAAACATCGTGAATTATGCACCAGTCGCCATTTTCAAATGTTAAAGAGTTTCAGATACATACTGTATTTCACTTCTACGTTATTCTCACTTACACGTCATATTTGATGTACCCCTCGAAAAACGTATAACTGAAGTTTCACTGTATATGTCATAAGGCATCGGAAAATGTTAGCCACGTATTTTGTTTTATCGAACGAAAAACGGTTTCAAGGGGTAAACCACCCTTCAGTGAAAAGGTGTTCCGAAGGGTGATTTTGTGGTTTCAGCCACTAGCAGTCCATCGATCCGAATGAAACAAAACCAAACTTCTTCTAATGCAAAACGATGAAGAATCCACTATAGAAGTATAGAAAACAAAATTAAGGGATGTCGCACCTTCATTGAAGGGTGCTTTTAACCAAATATAAGGCGCACTATAAGGCGCAAATATTAAGGCCTTAGGCCCCGCTAGAGGCCCAAAAAATAGACTTTTAGGGATTTTTTTCTCATAAAAACTACAAAATAAATCGAGATTACAAAAAAGGGTGTTTATCATACATATCAGTGACTGTATGCAATATTTTTTTTTAAGCGACTAATTTCAAAATGTCGGCTGTGCAGCGTTTATGTCAAAACTGCATTTTTTAAGTTGGCCGGAAACATAACTCAGACAATTACCAACCGATTCACTTGAAATGTTGAATATATCTTGAAAAAATACATTGTCTACGGAAGTACGTAGGATTTTTTTTTCATTCTGCATAGTTCATTTGTGATTAACAATTATCTAACGATTTTTAGGCAAATTTTTGGAAAATGAAAAATTTGTCTAAAAAATCGTCAAATAATTGTTTATTTTGTAGTTTTTCTGAAAAAAAATCTGCAAAAAGCCGATTTTTTCGGCCTTTAGAGTGGCCTAACCCCTTAAGTGATGTTCCTTGTAGGTCGAAAATAATTTGTTAATTTTCTCCATAGTCTTTATAGCTCTTTATATATTATATTTTCTCCATAGCTTTAAAGTCGATTGTAAAATTATATCAATAAATTTGCTACGCTCAAATACATTTTACGATACAGTCACGTGTGAAGGTTTTCTCTCAGTCCATCAACTTGGGTGATACTTGCTCCTGTTGCAATATTTTATAGATTGCGAAGCATATCAGGTGACTATAGTCACCTTAGTCCACCCATGTGCATATATGCACGTGGAAAATTATACTTCATCATAGACCGTTTTTTTTTGTTCGATCTCAAAATAGTGTTCTACTTCATTCTTACGCATCATAAGTATTCTCTATTCTTTTATGAAAAAAAAATGTAGTCAAGCTTATCGGAACGTCGAAATTCAATTGCGAGTAGACACGCCCACATCTAAAAAAATCAGTATCCTCCAACATTACTCGGCGAAACGACCCTCCTTAATCACAATGGATTTCCGCCCCCGCATAGGAGTATCAGCTCCGTTTGAATCGGTGAAATGTCATCGCGATACTTTTCCCGGCTCACCAGATTTATCGTACGTGCGATCGATTCGCAGGAGTGTTCGACCGCGAAAACATTCAGGAAATTCACCGTTCGTCAAATCCTCGTTCGATCATCCGCAATCTGAATTCACGGATCAAATTATTCGATTGACGTTGTTGCGTGGAAATGAAAAGTCATCGAGAAAAGTTGTTTTTTTTTGTTCTATACGAGGGTAGGACGAGGAAAAACGCGAGAGGGGCGAGAGTGTGAAGAGGGCCTCTTGATGCATGCGTCGATGAGAAAGATGAAAGCGGGGCTACTGACCCAGTAGCGAAATAGGCCATCGCATATAAGGCGTTAGTGCTGCTCTCGGCTCGTCTCAAGCCTCGTTGGACAAGCACTTCGTCTGTGGAGACCTCTCATCGTCGCTGAAACACCCTCTTGTCTTCTGCTTCCCACCCCATTTTTTTGCTTTGCAACCCACCCCCTCCTTTATCCTCCCACTCTTCATTTCTCGATCCCTACTCTGTCGTCCCTCTTTTTTTTACACCTAGGGTGGATTTTTCGCGATCCCTTCGCGAATGGCGACCATCCTGAGAAGGGAGCGGTGTAACTTGCGACGAAGCTTCCAGCAGACTATGCACCCTTTTATACATACATGAAACACAATTTGGACAAAGAAGAATTGCTTTCCTATGTGTGTGTATGTGTGTGTATTTCAACTGTACCACCGTATGCCCTTGTGGGCTATTATTATCCCAGCAGTTTGCGTTTTTTACCCGATACTCACCACTTCGCTATGTCCAGTTTCTATGAGAGAGCCATAAGAGTGTTGCTCACAGATACTCTTTCTTGATTCACTACTGTATCACAGTTGCACGAGGGTACGAGGAAACTGAGCAAAACCCGTGCTTAACATATATGTGTATACAGGGTGTCCCAAAACTGAATGCCTTCCCTGAAATGGGGGGTTGGGGGTGAAATTCTGAGTCGATTGATGTAAGCATGTGTGGGTCTCAGGGCAAGCCCTGAATTATTATGAATTTTCAAAGGCGAGCGCACCTTATTGGCCCGCCTTTGAAAATTAATAATAATTCAGGGGTTGGTCTGAGACCCACACATGCTTATATCAATCGACTCAGAATTTCACCCCCAACTCCCCATTTCAGGGAACGCATTCATTTCTGGGACACCCTGTATATATAGGGTGACAATTATAAGGTGGCAATTCGTTTTTAAAGGGCCTCGCGCGGACAATTTTGAGACCGTATGAAATGTGTTTTTCAATGGTTTTTCAAGTCCTTTTCGAAAAAAAATATAGCATATTTTTGTGATGAGGTATACTTGCCAGAAAAAATTGAGCATTGTGAAAAAATGAAAGTCCCATTTCGAGTGCAGCGGAATGAAGATTATTAAATTTCGGACACGAAACACTCCTGGAAAACTTTTTTCGTGTGTCCTGTCATCGAGAAAAACATGATTCAAGATGCATTTTAAAGTGGAAAAATAGAATTTGATTCCATTTGAAAAAAAAAAAGGATTTTAGGAGTGTTTCATATTCAGAATTTAATTATCTTCATTCCGCTGTACTGAAGATGGAATTTTTTTTCTTCCAGAATACTCAAATTCTTCTGGTACATAGTCATCGCTAAAATACGCTAAATTTTTTTCCGAGGAGGAGTTGAAAAACCATTAAATATCATATATTCTTCTCGATTCCAAAATCACCGCGTCCGATTTTAAAAAAACATATGGTCACCTTATAATTGTCATTCGTATATATTGTCCAAAAACGCGATGTATAAGAATTACATTGATATAAATTTCATACATATTACGTTGAGTTGTAGGAGCACGTGTTTTACCTTTTTGCGTTTGAAGCGAAGTCCAAGCTGCACCACGTGGCACATGAGTGCGAGAGAGATAGGTGAAATTTTCGAACAGAGAAATCTCACAAGGAACATCCTCACTCAGGTGGCACACTTTGATTTTGTTGAAATTTGGATATGTTATAAAGCACTGAAAAGTAAGCGATACGTATTTTTTCTTATCGGCGGAAAAACGGTTTTAAGGGCTGAAACGCACCCTCAAAAATGGGGATGTTTTTCGTTTTTCGTCGATAACGTTTTAACGGTACGAGATATTAAGAAATTTCAAATTGCAACAATGTTTATTTTTTTGTGCGACGAAAAACGAAAAACACCCCTATTTTCGAGGGTTCGTTTCACCCCTTAAAACCGTTTTTCCGCCGATTAAAAAAAATACGTATCGCTTACTTTTCGGTGTTTTATAACATATCCAAATTTCAACAAAATCGAAGGGTGTCATCTGAGGGATGTTCCTTGGCAGAGGTGAATTATATTTAGGGCAAAAGAAAATCGTCAAACTCCGCGTCGGTGAATTTTACAGAGCCTAATTGTTCGTTCTTCCTAAAAACCTCAACCATCTATGAGAAAACTCCATTCGAAAATTTGTGAGGTTATGTTTACATTGTGCATACTCTCAAGGCTCTCCTTGCACGCTGGGTACTTAGTTGTTTCGATCATTTACGTAGCTAACACATTTTTATATTTTCGCAACCTCTTCGAAACCAATCCAGTGTTTGTTTGGGAAACGACGTTGAAGTTTGCATCGTTTGGATGCAACGATTTTTTCTTCGTTTTTCATTTCTTTATTTTTATCATTATCTAAGCCCTTTTTTCCAAATTGAGCTCGTGAATTGCTCATAAGAATACGTAAAAACATTTTAGTGATTTCGAAAATCTAAATCAACCCAAAAAAATTAGGGCGATTAAAAAATAATTACTTCTCGTTGTATTCCAACGATGCAAACTTCAACACTGTATAAATACGGGGTTTTTACTGTTTTCATATGGAACGGGGTGTAGAGAGATTTACCCAAGTGAATTGGAACGAGCTTTGCCATTATCGTCCCATTTCTTATTTAGGTTCCCACTCCGTTACTTTCCCATCATTCTCTTCGTGATCTCTGGCTCGGGATTCCGGTCTCTTTTATTACCATCAATCAACGCGTATGTATAGACTGTGGGATTTCCTTCCAAGCAACTTCCGTACATGAGGAAAATCCGGCACTCATAGAGCCTTCGTTCGTTTCGTCATTTTTTTTATCTTCTCGCTCCTCAGCGCTCTCCTCTCCTGCCCGACCCACCGATCGCACTACCTTCCACTTCCGGCTGTCCCTTCCTTGGAGAAATTGATGGGGAGTTGCCAAAGTCCGGATGCTCGCCAAAAAGTGTTTATCGAGTATTGTTTATCTTGCTGGCCGGAGATTAGCCTCGTGACGGCCTTAATCCCGCGCGATCACAGCAAGAATTCTTATCAGCTTGCTCTCCATTATCGAGCCACTTTAATCGGGGAGTTATCGGCGAATGTTTCACAACGTCGCAAGTGTGCCTACAGCGATTCACCGGTGTATCGTGTATATCCGGTTGCAGTTTGTGTCGTCGCTGCTCGAGAAATACTTCGACTTGTCACGAAAAAATTAATGAACGTCATTTTATCAATAATTCTCACCGAACAATTTAGTAAGCGTCAATTATTCTTACTGAACAGTTCATCACTCATAAATTATTCTTACCGAACAATTCAGCAACCGTTTGAACTGAAATAATTATTACCGGTTATAATTCTAATAGATTCTATTCTTCTGAATTGTTCTTACTGATTATAATGTTTACTCGTTATAATTCCAATTGATTCTACTCTTTTGAATTATTTTTACTAATTATAATTTTTGGTAAATATTTACAAGTGAGGCTTCAGCCCTAATCGGCTCCAATTTTTTTTCACGTTTTCGGGGCTATTCTGCAGTATAAAAATATGTTTTTTATGATGGGGGAGGGGTATTTTATCAAGAAAAAAAAATATTTCCGGAAAATTTTCGATTTTTGAATTATGTTTGTTTGGGTTAGAAATAAGTGGGGAAATTTAGGGAAGGAATAAGGGTTGGAATTTTCTTTCCCCGCGTTAAATATTATAAACAAAGTGCCCTGAAATACATCGACTCGGTACAAAATTTCTAAACCCCTTTTCTAGCTGGAGCCCCACTTGTAAATATTTACCTCATTTTTACTGATTAATTACAGTAGAACCTCGATTATCCGAACTAATTGAGACCGAGACTAGTTCGCATAATCAAAAGTTTGGATAATCGAAATGTAGATTTTTTTGGGACGAGATCATAAAAAACACTTTTTTACATAAAAACAGTACATACATATATATTCAAATTTGACATACATATTAACATTGAAATATGTGCGCGCGCGCGCGTGTGTGTGTGTGGTCGTGTGTGTGTGTGTGTGTGTGTGTGTGTGTGTGTGTGTGTGTGTGTGTGTGTGTGTGTGTGTGTGTGTGTGTGTGTGTGTGTGCGTGCGTGCGTGCGTGCGTGTGTGTGTGTGTGTGTGTGTGTGTGTGTGTGTGTGTGTGTGTGTGTGTGTGTGTGTATTTTAAACACCTGAAAAAAGTCGAATGCTTTTTTTATATATTTTTTTAAAATAAAATCGTTCATTTTTAATTGACGAACAGCTGTAACGCGTTTTTGACCGGCTAAGTTCTGCAGCCGTTTGTCAAGCAGAAGTTGCGTTGTTTTGCTCATTGTTGCTCACGGCGGTGGCAGCGAGCAACAATGTACCTTTAGCGCCAAACGTTCGGATAATTGAGCGTTCGGATAAACTAACTCATCGTTCGGATAATCGAGGTTCTACTGTATTACCGGTTATAATTCTAATTGATTCAATTCTTCTGAATTATTCTTACTAATTACAATTGTTACTAAATAATTCTTACTGGTTCTAGTTCTAATTGATTATAATTTTTACTGATAATGATTATATTTTCACTGAATTATTCCCACTGGATCATTCGTACTAAATCATTCTTACTCAATTTCTCAATTGCCATGTTCCAGGAACAACATACGATTCTAAAAATATACGAATATAAAATATGACTACAGTAAGTCGTATTATATCAAAACTGTACTAAGTTACGCGACTGCGACGTTATTTTTGAGATTTTATTATGACGCTTTATTTTGGCAAACTTTACGCGAGTCTTCGTACGAGAAGGATGGCGAAAACAAATGTAAAATGCAAATCGCAAATACACGCGAGGGACGAGAATATCTGACCTGATACTTTTCAACCGGGAGATCGTTACTCCCCGTTGCTCCGATCTTCCCCGGGGCATCGCCCCTCTCCCGGCAAAGGTCACACGCTCCCCGCTCCATGTACAACGTTAAAAGTTTATGTACGTGTGAACAAAAAAAAGCTTTTAACGAGGGCAAAGGGCGTTTGAAATATGAGGTGTCGTCTCGGCCACAGAGCTTGCAATATAGAACGTATGGATACGTGCAAAAGAATCATCCTCTTGCACTATATTCCTATATTCCTTCCATCGTATACTGTGGAGACCATGGAGATACTAGTCGGCGACGAAAGCACCGATACATGCAAACCGCCATCCGAAAGAGGCATAGAAAGAGCAAGGAGAGGAGGAGAGAGAGAGAGCGAGGGTGCAAAGCGTCTGACTGGACACTGCCTGTACTACTTGTTCTCTTCGATACCATCGTCACTCGATCCCGAAAGGCTCGCATCATTGTACGAGATAATATTGTCCTCGTACGTACCCGAGGCATTTAAGGTATTTCTTTTGCAGAGGGCCGTATTTAGTGGGGGCATAAGGAGGGCCCTTCTGAATAATTGGTAAATTACAGTGGCACTTAACAAAAAATCGTCACAATCAATTATTATACCCAACGATAAACTGGAATAAAAAATTTCGCGCAAATTCAGTAAATGTAGACATTTTTACTTTTTCTCTGAAAAGTCGCGGCTACGAAAATTCTTCTCGTAGTCACATTTTTCTACATTTTATTTACATCCATAGAAGGATATGTCCTGACTGACTGACTGACAGATCAACGCACAGCCCAAACCAGTGAAGATAGAAACGTGAAATTTGGACAGCAGTTTCCTTTTATGATGTAAACACCCACCAAAAAAGAAATTTGTGATTTTCAACTCCTAAAGGGGTAAAAGGGGTTGTTGAAGTTTGTATGGAAAAAAAATATTCCATGGGTCGATTGACATGAAACTTGGTACAAATGGTCTTTGAGGAAAATAATTAAACACGTGTTTTAATATTTTTCTATACAAGCCCATTTTAGGGGTAAAAAGGCGTCGTAAATATATATATATATATATATATATATATATATATATAAGGCAAAGTCCTGACTGACTCATTATCGGCCAGCCTATATCGCTAAATGTAGAAATGTGAAATTTGAAAGGCAAGAAGATTTGATCATGTAGGCACCATTTAAGGAGGTGGGAGCGTTAGCCACAATCCAAGGTTAAATTTACTAAAAAAAAATACATGTTATTGTTCACACTATACTGAGTCTTTAGGAAATTTTTGACCTTTTTTCACCACCAAACACCAGAGATAAAAAATAGTTTAATGTATGTAATTTAACGTGCGGTTAGATGGGCAAGAGTTTCACACTAAAGGTTATGTAATTTGAAAAAATAAATCCTCATCTTGCCCATCGTACACCATGGGCCAATAATCTCGTGACGTAAATATGAATAGGCATAATTATGAATTACTCAAAATTTCATTGTGAATTATATAAAACATTCGTTGTCGTAGTTTTTTCATAATAATTATCGATAATGTTATGCTTTTTCAAGTTGGTAGTAACACAAAAGTTTTTCTACTTTACGTAATAAAAATGTTAAAATGCATAATTTTGCCCTTTAATTATATATTTAAAAAAATTAGTATATACAGAATAAATCTGTACCTCGTATGCATTTTTTTGGGGTTCATTGAAAAAAAAATGAATAAACCATAAAAATGAAAATGAATAAGTCATTCGACTCAACTGAATCGCTCCAACCTCATTAAGAAGTGATATTTTTAAATTCAACCCTTAAGGGTAGAAAAGGGGCGGTAAGTTTGCATCGGAATTGTAAAAACCTGGTCGTATTTACTTGAAATTTGATATTCGTGCTTCTGGACACACCCGACTGGAAATGTTGTTCCGATCGACGGATCACTGATCAGGCAGGTTTCAAGATACGGTCCGGCATACCGCGGAAGCGCTGAACTGTGCTGGATATCCACTGGATCAGTGAATTCGGAGAACTGATGTAATAAAGACAAACGGATCAGTCCTGAATCAGGCAATCTTGCGAGGGCCTTGTTAGAGCGCCGAAGTTCGTGCCTGATCGGCGCCGTATGTCTGCCGGATCAGTATTTCCCAGATAGCGATGTGAGAAGGCAGCATTAATCAGGCCCACATCAGGCGACCCGTAACGCGCCCCTCATACGACTCTGTTAGGGTTACCTGGCCAAGACCATGTCGATTTTCCTTCTCCCATCCGTGCTCCGAGGTTGGCCAATCCAGTAGACAGCCGGCACAGATCCGCCACTTCATCTAGCACTTCGAAGCGTATGTCTTATCTGCGTCGAATATCTACCGGTTAACCTTATTTGGGGCCATCAAAGTAAACAACTGATGAATTGCTGCGTGTCTAATTTCGGCAGAAGAATATGGGGGTCGTCTAATACCGGTACGGGTTTTCCACAGTTCCCCCGTACCCTCGGCAAATGCGGTACAGCTCAAGGACGGCTGTGTACGCAACAGAAATCAGGTCAGATTAGCGAAGTGCCTGTAGGAAGTGATGGAGTGATAAGAGAGGGTTTAATTGGGTAGGGTAGTACATCAAAATTCGTAAGGGTTGTAATGGCCCGAAAAAACTCCAAGAATACTATTCGAGAAAAAAATGCGGTGCGCTTCGCCGGTCGACTGCCGCGACCACTGAGCCACGTCATCCCGCTTACCCCATGTAGGGTGATCGGTAGTGGCCAATGATTGGCCGATGCTCGACGCCAAGCTTGCCAACATTGGCACTCGAGCTTGGCCCGATCATCGACCGAGCCTTGGATGATAAGAGCGGCCCGATATTCGCAATCAATATTGGCCCTAGAATGGTTTATGAGAATCGGCCGAGCATCGCGTAGGAGTTCATTCGAGAATCGGCCAACAATAAGTCCCCTCAAGATTGCCATCATCGGCACTCGAGCTTGGCCCGATTATCGACCGAGTCTTGGCGGATAATTGTGACCCAATATAGATCGCCAAAATTGGTCCTGCACTACCAAAAAAAAAAATTAATTATTTTTGTATTGTAATTCGTCATTACCTGGTATTTCGAAATAATTAGTTCGAAGAAAATATTTCACCCATATGGGGCTCGAACCTTGAACTTCCCTACTCACAGTCAAACACGCTGCCCCTATGCTACCGAGTGCTTGTAACATTTAAATCGCAGATATGGCATAAGATACCAAATGGATTCTCGTCATTATTTGTATCACATAAACTATATCAATTAGTTAATAACATTGTGATAATTAGAGAATGTTATCGAATGACATGTTATAGAATTTTCAACCCTAACCTATATATATAATTCCTCTCTCTGCACCTTCTCTACCCCCACAACCCGTTAATATGTGTGTTGCAATAAAGACAGACCATTAGTTCATTAGTTCAAGTTTAATTTGAATAAATAAATATATTTAAAATGAATAATTCCAATAATGGAATGCAATAGGAAAAATTTGATTTCATGAAAAATCTAGTTAGTTCAAATAAAAAATAAATAGACGCGGTTAGTTAATATTAATAGAATTTTTCTGTCAGTGCAGGATGGTTCATAAAAATCGGCAGAATATCGCGTATGAGCTCGTTCGAGAATTGGCCAACAATGAGTGCATTGATTTGGTAGTATATTTTTTAAGAATAATGTCCAATGGACTCGTAAAAAGTATTTATCTCGTCTCTCAATGACTTCAACGCGAAACAATGAATCGTCAATATACGAATTGCGGTTCGATCATGCGTTACTCAGCCGAACATTGGCCTCGTATCGGCAAAAACATGATTGGCGAGTCTATACTTCGCCAAACATCGGCCTCGTATCGATAAGCCAATGATTAGAGAGCCTATATTTGGTCGAACATTGTCCTTGTATCGGCAAACCAATGATTGGCGAATCTATACTTCGCCAAACATCGGCCTCATATCGATAAACCAATAATGAACAAGTCTATACTTGGCCGAACATTGGCCTCGTATTGGCAAACCAATGATTGGCCAGTCTATACTTCGCCAAACATCGGCCTTGTATCGACAAGCCAATGATTAGCGAGTCTACGTTTGGCCGAACATTGGCCGCGTATCGGCAAACCAATGATTGGTGAGTCTATACTTCGCCAAACATCGGCCTCGTATGGACAAGCCAATCATTAGCGAGTCTATATTTGGCCGAACATTGGCCTCGTATCAGCAAACCAATGTTGGCTAGTCAATACTCAGCCGAGCATTGGCGTACAATTGGTTAATCGATCATCGTCCCGCCAACATTGGTCCAATCATTGGCCGTTACGGTTCGATTGGCGAAACCTACATGGGACCTTACCTTTCTCGGATTGTCTCGATATTCGTAACGCAATGTTAGAGGGTATACGTTGGAAATCGGGAGATCAAATTGAAACAAAAAAATTACATACCAATTTTCTGAACTTCACGAAAAATCGTTCGGGCATTGTCTGGCCTCAATTAATTCGTCACTTTTATCTCCTGCACTCAATATTTTTGATAAGCATTTTCAAGATTCTTTTGCGGAAATCGCTTCACGATACAAGTATAACGGAACATTCGCGTAATGTTTTCAAGTGTCTAATCTCGATGTCTTCGTCATGTTCAACATTTTTGAAATAATTAAGTTGAAGTTTGCATCGTTGGAACGCAATGGAAGTCAATTCTTTTTAGTTGCTGCATAGTTTTTTCGGCTGATTTAGACTATGAACATTACTCAAACGTTTTTACGTATTCTTCTTAGAGATCCACGATCGTAATTTGCAAAAACGCTTTTGGATAATGAGGAAATGAAGGAATAAAAAGATGGAAAACATAAATCGTTGCATTTCAACGATGCAGACGTCAACGTAATAATAAATGTCAAATCAGTTTGGTATAATTATTGGATATTAATAATACTAATAATAATAACGATAATGATAAGACGAAATAATAATAATAGTAACATCGGCGATAGTAATAACAAGAAGAAAATATATTTGCGATAATTATGATAACAATGATAACTAAAAAAGTAACAATAACAAGGATATTAGGGAGAATTTAAATTATCATTACGAATCGATAGAAGTAGTTATCCAACATATTCATTAAGTTTGCCATTATGCAATAGTCGTGAAGTTTGCATCGTTCGAACGCAACGAGAATTCTTTTTAATTTGTTCACTTCATAATTTTTCCTTTTATACAAAATATGAACAAAATCTTTTTTTGTAAAATAATAAAAATGAGCAGATAAAGATATAAAGAAAAGATTTTTCGTGCGTTCCAAGGAAGCAAACTTCAAGTCCATATTATCCGTATCCTAAATTGATATGTCATACATTAATGAATAATCCTTAATAACCTTTTCCTCGAAATTATACTATTATCATTCAGTTATTCAGTCGTATAGCGTTAGCTTTACATGTCCACCCTTAGTACTAGTACTTATCTCTATTATCTTCCGTGTTACCACCTATCATATTAAAATTATACTTATAATATGTTTTTCTTTTCGGGCCCCGATTTTTTCACATCTCCGATTGGAATCAACGTCCTCGGACTTCTCAGAAGTGTTATCTTCCAAAAAGAAATTATAGCATTCATTTTCGTTAAATCGGGAGATACCTTCTTCGCAATGACTGACTCAATTTCGAATGCAAAATGTTCAAGTACTGAAAAGAAAAAGGCAAAAAAGATGAGGACTGAAGCAATGATGCGGCGTATACGACGATTGAGTTGAAGGGAGTTTACTTCTCATGCTCAAGGGAAAACATACTCTTGTCTCGGTCTACTGCTATGACGGTAATTCGATCGATGGAGACTCCCGATATCGAATGACATTCCCAGCAATTAATTGGGTTACCAGTGCTCGATAGCACGCTCTCTCTCTCTGTCTCTCTCTCTCTCTCTCTCTCTCTCTCTCTCTCTCTCTCTCTCTCTCTCTCTCTCTCTCTCTCTCTCTCCCTCTCCCTCCCCCCCTCTCTCTCTCCCCCTCCCCTCTCTCTCTCTCTCTCTCTCTCTCTTTCTCTCTCTCTCGCGTTCGCGCTTTCTCGTTCCTGTATCCCTCTCATCCGTTTCCACTCCATCTATACTCGTTCATTCCCCCCGTTGGATTCGTTTCTCTTGACTAACGAACTACATTGCATTCCCGTAACGAAGGGAGCGTCCCCCCTCCTCCGTACTTCACAAACCCTCCTTGCAGACGAATGAACGAGTTGAACGATTCATCATTTTACATTTTTTTCGTATAAAAAACCAACAATCTACGAGTCGGTTTAGCCCCTCTCTCTCTCTCTCTCTCTCTCTCTTTGTACATGAGTGTGTATGTATATATATGTATATCGCCTTCTCAGGAATACGTGAATCGTTATCATGGACAAAAAATGGGATCACTGGAACCTCACGTATTTGCTCTTGCCGAGGCTTCGTACCGTTCGCTCCAGGACACCGAGAGCAATCAGTCCTGCGTCATATCCGGCGAGAGCGGCGCCGGAAAAACCGAGACGACCAAATTTATACTGCAGTATCTGTGCTCGGTGACGAGCAATGTTGACACCTGGGTCGAGCAACAAATTCTCGAGGCTAACACCATTCTCGAGGCTTTTGGTAATTTCATCTCACATTTTCATCCTTGTTATTTGCTTTTCATTTCAACTGATTTTGATTGGGAATGGAAGTTCATTTGACAAATTGACACGCTAGGTGAGCGAATTTAAATTCAACAAATATTCTCAGCAACTTCTTTTCCATTCTTGTTTCTTCTTTACTAATTAAGGCGAAGTAGAAGATCTACCACGTGACATATGAGTGCGAGAGAGATATCTGAAATTTTCGAACAGAGATTTCTCAGAGATGAATAATATTTAGGGCAAAAGGAAATCATTAAGCTCTGCATCATGGAATTCGCCAGAGCATTTTTTTTAATTAACCATCTATGAGAAAATTGGGTTTGAAAATTGTGAGGTTATGTTGACCTTGTACATTCCCTTAAGATCTGTAAACATTGTTGCAATCTCGACTTCACTATTGGTTTCCTGTACTCGTCAACCTTCTCGCGTAACTTTTAATTTGAATTTGCGAGCAATTTTTGAAATCCAGCGACTAATGTTCTTGCGTTCTATTCGTGTGTCTAGCCTCATGTGGATATCTCGAAGTCAGGTAAAATTTCTACCTTCAGCCTGCTCGAAGAAAATAAAAAATGTCGGAAAACTTTTCTGAACGTGTTTTCAAGAATCTTCACAGGCACACGCAATTTCCTGCTTCGAGATATAAGTTTTGGTGACTCATAAATCGAGAAATATTATTTTATCGTATAGTTTGAAAGTCCCTCAATGCACCAGCATTGTTGAAAACCGCGTGCTGTCTTTTCTTTGCGAGAACAAAGGTTACTCGACGAGTGAGCGCAAGTGGATTCGATGAAAAAAAGAGAGCTGATGCGTTTTTTTCCAAGTCTGAGCATTCGACGAAAAAGTCGGCGAGTGAATTTTCAGACGAATGTGGGAAGAAGTGCAACGAATGCAAAAAATCTGCACTGT
The DNA here is from genome assembly GCA_964007375.1 of Ophion obscuratus. Lineage (NCBI taxonomy): Eukaryota > Metazoa > Arthropoda > Insecta > Hymenoptera > Ichneumonidae > Ophion > Ophion obscuratus. The sequence goes on along the minus strand of OZ023312.1, from coordinate 38,653,817 downwards.
CCATAATAACATTGTTCGCCTTACACACACACATATATATACAGGGTGTCCTGTTATGAATGGATAATCACGCAACTGTCGATAGGTCAGATCATGTCCTACTATATGCTGGAAGTTCAGTTTAGCAAAAGTCCCACGGTTTTCGAGCCATTTCTACAAATGATCACCTTTTACGACCCGGTTTTTGATAATACTCTTGGTTATTTGTTTTATCTAGACGATTCTTCTTTTTAACCTTAAATGTTAAGGAAACTTTATGAAAAAAGATCTTACGCAAAATTTTCATACAAACCAATTCGAACATCTGACTTTGATAGCCTGCGGTGTAAAAAAAATGAACTACGCATATCGCGCCAATTACATTAAAAAGTTGCTTAGTTATCGTCGATTCATATCATTTGTAGAAATGGCACGCGATAAACCAGAAGCAGATGATTTTTTTTTTTCAAACAATAACATAAAGCCCAAAGTCTCGAAAACCGTGGGTCTTTTGATACACTGAAATTCCAGCATATAGCAGGGCATGATCTGACGTATCGACAGTTGCAGGAATATCCATTCATAACAGGACACCCTATGTATATATATACAGGGTATCTCTCTTATCTCTGTCACCCGAAATAACTCGGTAACTATCGACGTCACAAAGAAATGTTCCAGACAAAAGTTGTACGGTGCAGAGAGGGCCATCAAAAGCGACCAATTTTTTTTTTATTTCGGTGGAGGCGCTGACGCGCAGTGAAGGTCACTACCACTTTTTTTTAAATGCAATGGTACATTTTTTTTTCAATCATCTTGTGGAGCACCTCAAGTCGCATAAAAAAACATCAGAGGGTCAAAGTCGTTCAAGGTCATTCAAGGTCACCTATTAAAATGAAATACAAATCTAAATATCTCGGATCACTACCAAATATTTGTTTTCACGACCAAATATTTGTTTGGCTCAGTGTTGGAAATATTCGAAAGTTACCAAAATATTTGGTAGTGATCCGAGAAATTTCACTACCAAACATTTTTTTTTCAACCATCTTGTGGAGCACCTCAAGTCGCATAAAAAAAAATTCGGGGGTCAAATGTGACCAATTTTTTGGTCGAATTATTTCGGATCGAAATCGAATCGAATCGAATATCGAAATATTTCGGATCGCTATCAAATATTTGGTAGTGATCCGAGATATTTCGATTTGTATTTCATTTTAATAGGTGACCTTCAATGACCTCGAACGACTTTGAACCCCCAATGTTTTTCATGCGGCTTGAGGTGCTCCACAAAATGGTTGAAAAAATGTTTGGTAGTGAAATATCTCGGATCACTACCAAATATTTTGGTAACTTCCGAATATTTCCAACACTGAAAAAAACAAATATTTGGTAGTGAAAACAAATATTTGGTATTGATCCGAGATATTTAGATTTGTATTTCATTTTAATAGGTGACCTTGAATGACCTTGAACGACTTTGACCCTCTAATGTTTTTATGCGGCCTGAGGTGCTCCACAAAATGGTTGAAAAAAAATGTACCATTCGATTTAAAAAAAGTGGAGGTGACCTTCACTGTGGGTCAGGGCCTCCAGCAAAATAATACAAAATTGGTCGCATTTGATGGCCCCCTTCACACCGTACAACTTTTGTCTGGAACATTTTTTTGTGACGTCGATAATTACCGAGTTAGTTCGGGTGGCAGAGATAAGAGGGACACCCTGTGTGTGTATGCGTGTGTGTGTATATGTATATATATATATATATATATATATATATGCGTACTCATGTACATGGATACTTTTTATTTGCAGGAAACGCAAAAACCGTGAGAAACGACAACAGCTCGCGATTCGGCAAATTCATGCAAGTGTGCTTCGACAGCAAGTGGATGATCAAGGGCTGCATAATACAGGATTATCTTTTGGAGCAAAGTAGAATAACGTTTCAGAGTCCGGGCGAGCGCAATTATCACGTGCTGTATCAGCTGGTCGAGGGTGGTATGAGGGACAAAGAATTTGCCGAGCAGTACAAGCTGGTACCGGCGATAAAGTACAAATACCTGAATCAATCGGGCTGCATAAAGATCGACGGTATCTCGGATTCGAAGAAATTGGACGCGTTGCGGCTGGCCTTCAACGTTCTTCAAGTACCGAGCGAGATGTGCGAGGGTATATTTCGCGTTTTGTCGGCCATTCTCTGGCTGGGCAATCTGAGTTTCGAGGATATAGACGGTGAGAGATGCCAACTGACGAACGAGGATCTTGACATTGTTTCGACTGTGGCGCCGCTAATCGGCCTACAAGTCGAGGACCTCACGAGAGTCGTTCTAGTAAGACAGATCAACGTGCGCGGTAACATCACCGAAATACCACTCAAGGTCCAAGAAGCCCGGGAGAACAGACACGCAATGGCGAAAGCTCTCTATTCGAGAACCTTCGCTTGGCTCATTAATCACATTAACAATTGCACAAATCCGGGACAGGACAGCTCGAGATTTCTCGGTGTACTCGATATATTCGGCTTTGAGAATTTTTCCGTCAACAGCTTCGAACAACTCTGCATCAACTACACCAACGAGAAGCTTCACAAGTTCTTCAATCATTACGTTTTCGCTCTTGAACAGGAATTGGTGAGGATAAAAATCGACATATTTCATGATTCTTACAACCGAACGAACGGCCGACCAATCGAATGAGAAAGTTCGCGTTTTCTTGGTTCCTTTGGTCATCGTACTCGACACGGGTGCCTGCTGTGTTTAATTTTGTAAAATTATTCTTCAGTTGTGCCAATTTATCGTCATAAACGCGTAGAGACAGAGTTGAGCTGGCAACGCGTAACAGGGGTTGATTTTCGATACCGTAAAACTACAGAATTATAGTCCAGGGCCTCAACTATAGTCCAGCTACTTCTTCAAACAAAATCGCATTGGCTGCGACTATTAAGGAGGTACGGTGATTGGAGCGAGTCCAAGATAAAAGCCCGATTTTTTAAAATAACATTGTCGAGAGCTTTGTCCATGCGTATGCGGAGTTTCCGCGAGATTTACCGTACAGTTTCCGAGTTATTAATTGTTAAAGTTGGTCAATTAGTCACACGTAGACGACAAAATGTGCCTATCCTCTCATATATCGATTTTTTTGTGCTACTTGGAGCCAAGACACGCGTAAAAAAAACTGACGGTTGCGTTCTTTGGTTCGTTGTGATCAATAAGGCAACTTGAATTGGAAAGCTCACCGCAGAAATAAGCAATAAATTTAGAAATAAAGTCGCGAAAAACCGAAGTATTCGGCGAGAGAGACGTCTCGTGACGTAACCGCAGCCATCTTGCTCGAAGTGTGGCAACGCCGGATACCCGCGCAAATTTGATTCTTCTATCGGATATTTTCAACGCGAATTAAAAATATGGTTGTGTGAAGCCGTACGTTTTTTAATCGATTATAAAAGGCCTTTCGTCGATATTTATTCAAAGTTCTTTTATGTATAGCTAAGGCATCTCAATCTTTCTGGCGACATGCATACAACGCATTTATATGTAATTCAGCATGGAAAAACCGTCATATAAAATGAACGTTCGTTTTTATATCTGCAAATATTGTGAAAATTAGGAAAGAGAAAAATAACATAACAATCGATGAAATATGTTTTGACTTCGGACAGATTGGACATTGGATATTGAGGTTAACGTCAACGCGACGTTTTTCATTTGCATTCGCAATATCATCTTTTCACTCTCTAATTCTTGTCCGACAGAATCTACCTTTGTCTCTAAACTGGACTTCAGGTACAATCCTGTTACTCTCTTGATAAACTTCTACAGTACTTATTTTCATTCTCCATGTTTACCGGCTACCAAAAATAATAAGCCGAGCGCGTGGGACCGATGACAGCTATCGAAAATGCAACGATGCTAAACGTCGACGATATGGCGTTCTACTGAAGTCGAGTAGTAGATTATTACGTTTGTTTTCATATTATAAAAATAATAAGTAGCTTGAAATTCAATACTTAAAAAATATTTCTCGAAATATAGGCCACACACATATGTCTAAAACGTAGCGGTATTATGGCGAAAAATAGACTCTTAGTTTACTAGCGTGGTCATCACCGTACCTCCTTAAGGCCTTATATACGCGATTTCGTCGATTTTCGAAGGTACTTTTCTAGACACGATTAAAAAAAGTGATGCATATACTGACAACATTTTTTTTACAGATTTAAAAAAAATTGTCATAATAAAAATTCGAAACTTAACATTTTTTACTCAATTTTTTGTCGGTATTTTATTTTTGATATTTATTTGTGTCGTTAAAATTTTTGTTTCTGTGCTTCACACGATAGGTGATGATACTAAGAATATGTTTTCAAAATTTCAAAGCGATCTGAACCTTCGTTCAAGAGTTAGAACTTTCACAAGGTTCAAAAAAGTGAATCGTGGAAAAACAGCTTTGAAGTTGGCGGTTGGGCGCGCCGCGCGGTATCTATTATAAATGCAATCTTACCTCATTTAATAGCTTTACACCATTTTTCAATTCTGTAAAGCTTAAAATACTCCTAACCGTTCAGGCTAATGGAATAAAAAATAAATAAAAATTGTGAAATTTTTCGCGTATATAAGGCCTCAACACTCATATGCAGAGAATGAACCAAGTAAAAGTGAGAAATGTTGAAAGTCGATTAAATGGTATGCTTTGAAGCAAAAAGATTGAATTTTCCGAAAAAAATAGCTACATTTTGCAATCGAAAAGACTTTTGTTAATTTTCAAAAATATTTAGGATCATGTTTTAGACCAGGTTCGAAAGATTCATGCCAAATTTCATCAGAGTCGGTCGATTAGGTTTCTTAGCTATACGTCACGCCAGTTTTGAAAATGCTGCTCAGAAGACCGTGCCATGTTAAAATATTAATGTTTAAACAAAATACCATGTAACAGTCACAAGTATTAATAGAACAAACCCTAAATCTCGAAAATGGTGAAGAAATCTTTCCTAAAAAAAAAAAAAAAAAAAAAACAGATGTCACCAGATGGTATTTGGGCCTAAAGGTATAACCTCCCTCCTTATATGTATTTAAAAAAGTGAAAATGATTATAATGGTTGAAAAAGCATCGCTGCGAAAGCCCGCTGAGCTGCTGAGCGTTTTTTCAGGGGTCCGAACGGTTCACCTCGCAATTGCTTTTTGGATTATTTTAAGAAAAAAAAAACGATTTCATAAATTGTATATACTTCAAGATTTTATGTTTTATCTATTTATCTACCCGAGCATAAATGGAGCCCGATTTTGTCGGAAACTTTTTGTAAAAAAACTTGTGAAGCAAGTTATGCAAATGAAACTCGATTATTATTATTATTATCCACCCAGTTTTGTTTGACAATTCGCATAACAGGATTTAAAAAAACGGCGTCGATTTTGAGGGTAAAAATCATTTTTTAAACTGTGCTATTAGGCTAGCACATTTTTTAAACATTTAGCACATTAGCACATTTTTTAAACTGTGCTATTAGGCGATTTTCGTAAAGAGGTTTTTCAAATGAAATAATATGTTATTTAAATCAATCACATTTTCCAATATTTTATAGTATTGAAACAATCTCATATATCGGTGGCACCACGCAGCAGCACATTTATTTGCATCATCCAATACATTTTTTTTATTCAATTCTTTTTTTTTTCTCAGTGTATTCATTGCGTTCCAACGATGCAAACTTCAACACCATGTAATTGCCAACCTTTTAAGGCGAGAAATCCCTTTGGGAGCGTGAAAAATAGGTATTTTTCGGGAATTTTTTTAGAGGGGATAAAGTAATCTGATCATTTTAAAATTTGGACATGGGTTCATTATAATTGTCAAGTTAAAAAGAAAAAATTTGGGATAACCAACAAAATGGCGGCGTTATTAAGGGTCTTCGGACGCCTGTTTTCCGCGACATCGAAAAGTGCTGCGGTTGTCACTCTTTTTCTGTTGATCTGAACAAAATTTAATAAGTTTCGTTCGTTTACTGACATATCAAGGGGAAGGATATACCTAAAAAATGATGAAAAAGTGCAATATTGAAAATTTGGGAGCCTTTTTACTCCAAAGTTCGAATTTTCGACCATTTTTTCGACATATTTGACACCAAAAAATTGTTTATTTACACGCTACCTTGCAAACTGTAGGTATATCCTTCCGATAATATTACCGAGAGTAACCTCCCAAAATTTCATCCAAATCGGTCGATAACTTTTCGAGCCACAACACGAGCAGTTTTTGAAAAAGTAGTTTCGAGATAATCGCGTTTAAAGTTTCAACATGTGACTCGCTACCTGACCGCACGCTGTCCCCGCGCTCTAGACTATATGCGATAACTCCGCAAATATTCAATATTTCGAGTTGTTCTTTGGTCGGTATATTCTTTGGGTATCATAATTCCGAAATATGTTTTTAAAAAATCGATTTTTTTGAAAATTCTAAAGGGATTTCTCTCCTTCAAAAACAACGTCTCGAGCAACATTGTTTTCACGTTTATTTTCTTCGTCCGCAGTATCGCCAAGAGGAGATTCAATACTCGCACATAACATTTACGGACAACACGATGTGCCTGGAACTGATCGAGAAGCCACCTCGTTGCGTGCTGAAACTCCTGACCGAGCAGTGCCACATGCCGAAGGGCTCGGATCTCGCATATCTGACGAATTTACACGCCGAATTCGACAGCCATCCGTGTTACGTTAAAGGGGACGATCGCCGCAAGTGGGAGAAAGAATTCGGCGTGAGACATTACGCGGGTTGCGTGACTTACACGGTCGAGGGTTTCGTCGACAAAAATCGTGACGTTCAGCAGGACGTTTTCTTCGACTTCATGTCGAGGAGCACGAACGAATTTGTCCAGGAGATAACGGCTTATCAGGACCTGTTGGGTTGCACGGTGGCGCGAGCACCGGGAAACTCGACGACGATGTCGCGCGGTACCTCCAAGGGCAAACCGACACTGTGCGACTCGTTCAGGCATCAATTGCAGGCCCTCGTCGATGTTCTACAAGCCACTACGCCTTGGTACGCGCGATGCATAAAGCCCAACATGGAGAAAAAATCCAACAATTACGACGAGAAACTCGTACTCGATCAGCTCAAGTATCTCGGCATGTTGGACATAATAAGGATACGCAAAGAGGGCTTTCCCGTTCACATGCCCTTTCACGATTTCGTCGCGCGTTATCGATGCCTCGAGAACAACGGAGGCCACGGTGGCAAGCTACCGGACGACGACAGGGACGCCGCGAGGTGCTTGATCGCCCGACAGGGCATTCCCGATACCGAATGGCAAATCGGCAAAACCAAAGTCTTTCTGCGCAGTTACGTTCACGAACCCCTCGAGGACACGAGGAACCAAATGGTCACGAGAAACGCAATACTCATACAGAAAGTATGGCGGGCTTACAGAGTGAGAAAGGGTCAGTTTCGAACGCTTTATATATCGATATATTTGGAGTGGGTGAAATAAAGTATTCGTACACGTTGTCTTTTTCGAATTATCCTTCGAAGAAAAATTGAATGCTCTATTAAGTTTCTGTGCTCGATCTTGAATCTTGAGAAAACACGAACAAAAAAATTAAGCCAAATTAACAGCAGTTTCGTGTGAGATGTACAAATACTTTTTTCACCCACTATATATATATATGGGTGGCACAAATTTGAGCTCTATTTTTTTCCCTTTTTCTCACCACCAATTATCTTTCTTAAGGCGTTATACGCAGTTGCAAGATAAAAAAAAGTCGTTTTTTCACGATTTTTTTTCTGGAAAAGGATTTCATTTGGGCAAAACGAAAAATATTTGGCATTGTAGTGGCATCTTTTAGCTTTAGATTGGCATTTTTTATTTTCAAAAATATTCATTAACATTGCTCCTGTAGGAAGTCTCCTGGAGGTCCCCGAAAAAAAACGTGTCGGGCGGTGAGCAAAGTATCTCCGGTTTGGATTATCCAAAATGAAAAAAACCATAAAGATTCTTTTAGAGGATAGATGAATCCAGGTATTGATCGAAGGAATAGTCGGAATTTCAATTTTTGACAAAATGGTGGCTCCGGAAAGAAACATCCGGAAAGAAACATTCCGATTTTCGACCAATTTTTTTTCGTTTAATCATTGAAAAAAATAGAAATAATTATCGGAAATGTTATTCCTTCGATGAATACCAGAAGAATATATCTGACAAGGTTGTGTTAAAATTGCAGACCGATCGGTTGAGCCGATTTTGAGAAATCGTGCTCACCGACTTTGAAAACACGGTTTTGAGAAAAACGCGTTTGAAGCTTCGGCGACGCGCTCCGAGCGTCCTTACAAATATGTGTGTATTTCCGAGAATATTCGCTGGATCGATTTGAAATTTTCAGGGAACATACTCACATATTTGTACATTCCGAAAATGCAATTAAAAAAATCGATTTTTTGAAATTTCTAACTGCGTATAACCCGTTAAAGAAAACAAAATTGTCGCGAAAGCTGCGAGTCGTCAACAAATATTTGGAGATCGCTTTTTAATTTTTTAAAAGCGTAAAGTTTAAAAGCTTTTTTTTTTGGGTTTTTATATGTGGTCTCGGAATTCCTTCAAAAAAAATACGCAATTTTAATATTTTTTATCTCTGTAATTAGGTCGATAACCGACCCTGAAATTTCACAGAGACGATTATTAATATATTTGGTGAAGCTCAAAAGAAAACACGAAAATCCTATGGATTGAAGCCTGGCGATAGGATTACCTTAACCTCCCGAAAGCTCTAGCCGGCCAATGGATATTTAGTGGTCGCTCAAGAGCTTCGAAATTTATAATTTTCGCAAATTTTTTTCTTACTCTTCTCACTCATAAATTTGACGCTTTGTAAAATTTTTAAAACAATTAATCCTTTTTTTTTAGAAACAGATTTTTAAAATAGACCTCACACTTCAAACCCGATAAAACGACCTATAATTTTGTTTCCGGACAAGAGCTTTAAAGAATTATTTTATGAGAGCAAATATTATAATTCTTGAGTTTGAAGTGTGAGGTAAATTAAAAAAATCTGTTCCTGAAGAAAGGGGGATTAATGGTTTTGAAAGTTTTACAAAGCGTCAAATTTATGAGCGAGAAGAGTCACGAAAAAGTTGCGAAAATTGGCAATTTCGGAGTTCTTGTTAATTTAAAAATTATAAAGCGTAAAATTCATGCGGGAGAAGTTGGAGGAAAAAACATCGATTTTTTAATCAACACTTGAATTTTTGTCGGCCTGAGGGACCTCTAAATATTTTTTGACCACTCACAGCGTCCGCGTGTATATATATATATTTATTTTTTTAAAGAAGATAATTGGATGGTATGAGAAAGAAAAAAAAGAGCTCAAATTTGTGGAAACCTAATATATATATATATATATATATATATATATATATATATACATATATATACACACACACACACACACACACACACACATATATAATATACCTGATGTACGTTTCGCGCTGGTTGGTTCGACGCGAAACGTGACATGCGTGCTTCACAATTATTACTTAACGTAATGACCAGTCAACGGTTTACACCTAGCCCGTGGCCGAAAGAAGAGGAATTTTCACGATTTCTTTCTGGGAAAACGTGTGCCGGTTTTCAATTTTTTTTTAAATATATTGAAGAGTATGGTTTTAAGCATCTCTTACAATTTTTGCATTGAAGAATATTTATAAATGTGGTAGATACAATGATTTATGGAGACCGCTGTTTAAAAAACGAAAACAAATCATCCGAAATAAAGAAAATCAAACGCATTCAGTTTTTGCATGAGATTAACCAGTGCTTGGACGAAGGATTGAACGAAATATTCACTATTGAAAAAATGGCCGCAATCTAACGTGAAAAAATCGCTCTACTTTCGTTGATAAAAAAAAAACTATGGTTCGAAAACGAAAATTCCATCGTTCAAGCACTGCTTTTTGATATGCAAAAAAACTTGTGAAATTTGAAATTGATCGGTGCAGTGGGTTTTTGAGATATCGCGATCGCCGATTTCGAAAAAAAAAATCGTTTTGAGAAGAACGCGTTTAAGAGGGGGGGAGGATACCTGTAGGCGAGGAAAAAATTGCTGATAATCATGATTTTTTTTAAAGAATAGATTTCTTCACCATTTTTGAGACTTGGAGCGCCATTTTGACAGTTTTGAGCACGATTAATCTGCAAAAAAAACCAACGAAGATTTTTCTTTCATTAACACTCATACGCAGAATATGAACCAAGAAAGAGTGAGGGAATGTTGAAAATCGACGAAATGGTACGCTTTGAAACAAAAAAAATGAATTTTTCGAAAAAATGGGTACATTATGCAGTGAAAGAAATACATTTTTTAATTTTTAAAATATTCTAGGATCATGGTTCAGACAATAGGGTTAGAAAAATGTATACCAAATTCCACCAGAATCGGTCGATTAGTTTTTTAGTTATACGTCACGCCAGTTTTGAAAATGCAGTTTAGAAAACCGTGCCATATTTCCGCCATTTACAAAGATTAATGAAAATTGAAGAACAAAAACAGCACGTAACAGCTGAAAGTAGTAATAAAAGATACCCTAAGTTTAAAACATGGTGGAGAAATCTTTGCTTTGAAAAAAAAAAATTCATGAAAATTCGCGAATTTTTTCCTCTTCTTAAGGTATCTCGCCCTTAAAGTTCCAACCATAAACGCCCATAACTCCCTCAATTTTGGATCGATCGACTTGACATTTTCAGATAATATTTTAAGAATCCGTCGAAATCCAAAAATCGATTTTTTCAAAAATCTCAACTGGGCGTACGCCCTTAAGGGATTAGAATACCGCGACGACCCGAATATCTCATTTTCAAATGCGGTTTATCACGAAACTAAATATCCGGTCGGTTTGCATTTCTTTTTTTATCCGTTTTCAAGTTTTTTTTGTTGTAAAACGTAAAAAGCGAATAATCATATACCAAACTTGCTCAATGTCGCAGTTATTACGTACGAAGATTATCCACAAGTGTTGCGTGACTTTTTTTCCATACAAGTCTGATTCGCCCGACAGAATATCGACGCGTGAGAGAGGCCGCCCTGAAGGTTCAGCACGCTTATCGCGGCTGGAAACTTCGCATAATGTTCATAAGGAAACGACGCGCGGCGATCGTGATACAGTCGCATCTGCGTGGCGTATTCGCCCGCGAAGTCGCCGCCGCGTTGCGTGAGATGCGTCGGGTCGACGAGGAGATGCGAAAACGCGAAAGAATGGAGGAGGAACGAAGACTCATGGAGGACAAGAAAGCCATCGAGGACAGTCAGAGGTACGAGACAACGACGATATACATTTTTTGTTGTTGACAATTCTTATTTTTTTGTCCCGTATCCGTTATACTTCCGTCGGATGTCGTTAGGGGGCTATACCAGTGTGAACGCTGAAAATTTCGGTGATTTTCGGGAATTTTTTGCAAGAAAAGTACTCAATTAAATGTTTTGGAAAATTAAGAATATATTTGGCTATATTTGACCTATATTACATAATTTTTCCATAGAAAAATATTGAGATCCAAGCGACTTATGCGCTGCCGTCGGAGGCGCTAAAAAAAGGTTCCTCCACTGCTGACGTGATTCCGGCCGATTGAATAGCTGAAACCGAAAAGGAAAAAATGTCGTTGAACTGGAAGGTATTTCCTGTACAACTGGAAGGTATTTCCTGTACAATGACGTAGGATTTTCGAAAAATATCAAAATCTAACAAAATGGTGTAGTTATGAAAAAAAGTCTGTTTTCTTGCCTATAAAATGGTCGTTTTCAATTACTCAGTTTAAATTTCAAGTCAATCGGATAATTGCTCTTTGAGTTACAATGTCAGCAAATTTGAAAAATTTCATTTCGAGAAAAACCGCGTTTAAAGATATCGATTTTTTCAAGATAAAATGATATTGCTACAAATGATATAAATGATAATGATATTCTTGAAAGTACAAACTGCCGAAAAAGGCAAAAAAAATCGATTTTTTGGAAGTGTCACACCGGTATAACCCCTTAACGTGACAACGAAACGTTGACACGCAACGACCTGTCGCTCGTGAGACTAAGCGGAAATTTCGTTTGTGTCTTGTAGCGTGCAGTACAACGGTATTGTCGGAATGGAAGCTGGGTAAGTTGTCGAGATAGTCCCGGCATCCCGTCGCTTAGGGTAGTCCAACATGGACATTGCACCTGCAGTAAAAAAAAAAGATTAATCACGCTTACCCCTAAATCCGTGTTTGAATATTTTGGAGCTCTTAGCATGCTTGCTTCTTTGAGGGATCATCACAGTGCAAAGAGTCGAAAAATAGATGGAATTAGAGATTTTTTTTCGATGGTTAAAATACCCTAATCAGCCTGACTTTTTAATGTTAAATCAAAGCACTCATGAAAAACAGAAAATACATTTTTCAAAGGTTTATTTTAATTTTGTACATTTTTTTAACGATTGCAAATGTCTTCGAAAAAAGGAGTCCTCACGGTGTACACAGTTCTGGCCGTAAATATTATCTGAAACAAAATTTGTTAATAGATTATTAATCAGTATGAAAGCCGCCATCTTGCTATGAAGGATTTTTCAAATGAAAATTGACAAAGTGGCGGCGTTTTGAAAAAAAGTATCCACTTTAGCATATTTTTAGACAAATTTTCGTAAAAAAAAATATGAATATTTCAACAAATAAAAAGGTAATTCTTTAGGTAATTGACTTTTCCGAAAAAATATTTTTGCTATTTTCTCATTTGTTGGGTTATAAACGATGATATTCCGTTGGGAAAAGCTGAAATTTTTCATTCACAAATTTTTTACGAGCAAAAAATCGTTAAAAATAATTTTGAATTTTTAAAAAACCCAAACAAACTCAATAGAGGCGTCGAAATGTTCAAAAATGCCATATTTTATCACGTGTTTCCGCGAACTTCAAAACCCCATAATTTTTTATGGGGGGGGGGGGGTGAATTTCAGCTTCCCCCGACTGAATATCATAATTTATAACCCAATAAATGAGAAAATAGCATGAAAAAACATGTTAGGCTCATTTTTTTTGGAAAAGTCACTTATCTTAAGAATTACCAAAACACTTCCTCTAAAGGTGTACACCGTTTTGAAAAACCACAGTTAGAGAAAAACGCGTTTAAAGTTAAACAAACTCACGCCGCCGCTCGAATCACTTTCTCTAAGAAAGGCTGTAGCGACCGAAATCATTAAAATTTCGCCCCAAAATTTAAACAGCATGTTTATAACCGCCTATACTATCGGACAAGGCAAAAAAAGTTGGTTTTTCGAAAATTTTACACTGTGATGTTCCGTTAAAAAAACACTCTTTCACAGATCGTCTGAATGCCCAAAGTGCACATAAGTAGATACGTAGAGTCGTGGGTACGCAGCATTTTTGTCAAGTCCATTTACGTAATTTATCGCATACTTTGGCATTTACTTGGCAGACAATTTGCCAAGAAAATTTTCTTTCGAGCAATTTGGACGGAGTTTTAAGCGTTATCCAATGAAGGGGCTTCCAAAGTTCCATAGCAATTATCCGGCATAAAGCTACTTGGACAATTCGAAATGCTCTGAAAGAGATGTGACCGTTTAGGGGGTCTTGTCACCTTAGAGGCTAAAAAAGGCTATTTTCGTGATTTTTTTGATAGGTTTATATTATAGATATTAATATAGAAGTTGGTACACTTAATAAATACAATTTCGAAATATATACAAATTTTTTAAAATGTATTCATGTAACCCAAATAAACTTTAAACGCGTTTTTCTGGAAACGTTTTTCGACGGCTTGTTGATAAAATCTTCGAAACTACTGAACCGATCCTTATGAAATTTTAATCCCATATTCTTTACAATTATAGCTATAGCGCATATCAAGAATTTTTTCAAATTTGCGTATTTACTTTTTTTTTGCCAAAAACGGTAAAAAAAACACGTTTTTTGTTTTTCCGAAAAATGTCCGCCATTTTGTTATTTTTGCATATATCAAAAATCGTATGATATGCGCTATAGCCATTAACATACTGAATCTCAACCCGTTTGATTTGTTTGTTTCGGATGATCCATCTCGGAGATTTCATCAACAGCGCAGACTTACAACTTTTTTAGGACATTTTTTTACTACCATTTTCGTCTATAAATAGTGACTTAAATAAATAAATAACGAATTTTAATGTATTTCGAAAGTGCATTTATTAAGTGTAACAACTTTCATATAAATATCTATAATATAAAGCTATCAAAAAAAAAATCATGAAAATAGCCTTTTTTAGCGTCTAAAGTAAGAAGACCCCTTAATGTACAATCCAACGTTGTTTTCTGTGAGTAGTGACCCGTGGAATTCAATAATAACTATTCCAGATTTACAGTTACGACTGGGCACTGTTACATCCGCGGTGAAATATCTGGAAACGAAAATATCTGGGCCCGAAAGAATCCGGAAACGAAAATATCCCCGATCTGCCCAGACCCAAACAAATGAACCCGACCAACGGGCAAAGGCTAAAATGAATGACGTTGAAGCTTGCATCATCGGAATGCAACGGGAATAATTCGTTTTATTTACCAAATTTCCTTCCCCAGATTTGAGTTACGAAAATCACGCAATCATTTTTTACGATTCTTATTTAGCGATTTACGACAAATTTCGAGAGTATGATTTTGGAAAATGATGACAATAAGAAAATTGAAAATAATTTTCGATGCATTCCAACGATGCAAGCTTCAATCCCATTTAAGGAGTTTCGATACCGGCGATACAATGTTGCCATGCTAAACCGTGTTAAAAACATAAAAAATTTCAAAAAGTTCAGAATTTTAGAAAATTTGGTGAATATATTCTTTAGTGCCAAATTTGACAATACAATTTTTTTCAGATTTTTCTTCTGCACAGTTATCGAGTAAGTTAATACTAAGGTTCACGTGTATAAGCATAGCGTTTCCATATAAATATATATAGGTATACATTGCGGGCATAAGAAATCTGCTTTAATGCTTAATTACTCAATAACTAAGTGGAAGAACATTATGAAAAAAATTGTATTTTCGCACTTAATGTTGAAGAATATTATCGCCAAATTTGATCAATCTCTTAACATTTTGACTTTTGTACCGAAACTCCTTAAATGAACTTCTTAAGCCGTCCAATTATACCGGGGGGCTTCCGGTATAATTGGACGTGCGAGATTTTTAAAACGTACGGACGTGATGTCGCCGGATATTTTGTCGCGAGATATTTTTAAACGGATGAAAAAACGCCGTACTGCCAATCACCGCAAAATTTCACGAATGCATTCCTCACGATGTTTTTTTCCCGCTTTCTACACGAACCACAAGTAAAATATCGATTCCACAAATTTCCGTTACAATGTTACCCATCATTGTGCACTACCCCCCCCCCCCCCCCCCGCGCAAATTACCATATCCCGTCATATATAAATTACCATATTCCCAAAAATCGTCATCCGCTTATCTCCCCGACTGACGAGACACGACTCCGCTAATTTGCAGAAAGGCCCAAGAGGAGATCGCAGCGCTGTCGCAAATGGCCGAGACCCTCAACTCGAAGATGGCTACCTCGGAATTGCAGTCGGTCGATCTGGACAATCTCTTCTCGTTCCTGTCGGACGTACAGTCGACCAAGAGCAATCAGATTATCGAGGAGATAGGCGAGCGTATGGACGAGCTCGTGGAGGATCTCGACGCCGAATTGGAGACCGTTATACAGCTGGAGATGGAGATGAACGCAAGAACGGACTCGAAGCTCAATTCGCCGGACGGTGGTATCGCGCAGAGAAACGGCACGGCGACCAAGCTCGGACAACCGAGTTTGCCGGAACCGACCGGACCACCTCCACCACCGCCCCCACCGCCTTTGCCAAGTCAAGTCGCGAACGGCGATCCCACGGCCGACAATGGCGAGCCCATCTACGAATCGGTTTTGCCCCGTGAGGAGAACGGACCCAGCAGTCCCATCATGATAAACGGAAGTTCCGGACAATTGGCTAACGGGGAAACGTGCGGTTCTCCACCGCCGGTTCCGACCAGCAAAATCATCAAGGAAACGTCGGTCGGCAGTCCACCCTCGAGGCCGGAATCACGCAATTCCAATGTTCATCACGCCAATCATCATTTGAACGTTGCCCCACTGCTCCAACAGAACGGCCACGATGTGCCTCCCCACGGGGGAATCGTCGCCCAACAACAGCAGCAACAACAACTCACCACACCGACCTCCCAGCAACAACCGGCCGAACGCGAGCAACGCCGAAAATTTCGCGTCGAACGAAAGCTCCAAGAACTCGAGGATAAGAAAGAGATTCCCGAACCCGAAGCCACCTATCACGATATCGTTGAATTTGCCCAGAATTATTTCAACAGCCACGAGAAAGCCCCCGAGGGCACGATAATGGCGACCCTCACGAGAAAATCGCGCGGCAAGAGTATCGAGTTTATACCGAAATACGAAATGGTCACTTATTACAAAGGCTCGAGTATACCGAATTCGCACATACACATGTACGATCCGGACAACGTTAATCTTGCGTGTTCCACGTTTAGGGTAAGCGCTTTTTATTTTCTTCGGAATATGAATATATAGAGGTGTCTCAAAATGACCTGACATTTTTATTCACAAAACGTATAATTTATTTGAAAAGTAGGAATATAGATAGATATAAATATTTATTTCACTTGTATACTTTTGCGAGTTTTTACGCCTCCCGTCTGTTCCTCCTTTTTACATTTACATTACGACATTACATTATCACATTATCCTCCTTCTAGCAATCACACCTCTATTATTTACATCTTTTCGATTACCCTGCTTCTCAATCCCCGATTCCCATTTCCTATTTCTTCTTTTCAGTTGTTCCTCCCTGCCCTCTTTTCGCTTTTTCTTGTTATTTTTTGAAATTGTCTCGCAACCTCATATATCTCTTTGACTATTTCTTTCCCTTCCAGAGCCCTGCTCCATGCCGTCTCTGCCCCGCCCTCCTGCTGACTTGCCTCTTGACTCTGCATCTCGTGTTTCGAAAACCCTTCTCTTTTTCCTTCCCCACGCTCCCACACCTTATTCTCGCCCATATTTCCCTGATTTCTCCCCGTATAGTTTCTTTCCTCGAGTACTGCTCCATCTCCACTCCAAAAGTAGGCATATTTTTACTTTAAAATAAGGTACAAACATGGAGGTTATGTGTGGAACACGATATCCGATAAATGGCATAAACGGCATGGAGCTGGAAGACATTTTCTTTTAAGGGGTGAGATGCAGTCAGAGGCGTGAAAAAACGAGCTTTTTCAATGAATTGTTTTTTATAGTTATTAAGTTTATTTTACAACAGTGGTTAAGACTTTTTATGTTATATTTCAACTTGACTTGTACAAATTTTCAAAGAAAAATATTGATAATTTATAAAAATATCGCCATGTTTGTCGGACCCCCTTCGGCATTTAGTGCTTTGCGGTGACCATCATAAAATTTTACTGGATCATCTGAAATAAAAAAAATTTTAATCATTAGTTTAATAATCAATCTACTCCTTGATCGAAAGTTTTTTTTCAAAAATTAACAAAATGGCGGCTTCCGACAGATTTTTTTTCGATTTTCGACCAAAAAATCGCTCGTTTATTGTTAAATTAAATAGAAATTTTCAACGATAATTAAAATCCTTCGATTAGGGACTAGTTTTTAATGCTATCAATAAGCCCACTAAATTTCATCAAAATCCATCGAGTGGTTTTTGAATTATAGTGGTCAGCGACTTGAAAAACATAGTTTCGAGAAAAACGCGTTTAAAGTTTTTTTATGTAGATACGGTATTATACGTTCGTAAAATGTTGAGCTCGATGGATGAAGCTAAACTTTTTTTAATGTATTTAGATCCGCTGAATCCGCATATCACAATTTTTTGCCGAAAAGTCGAGCATTCAATTGTTTATAGCCAATTGTTGAAACAATTTATCAAAAAATTCAAGTTTTTTGGGATGAATTATCTTCTTCAAACATTTGGTGCAATTTTAAAACGAAAGTATCCTTTATAAAACTTTGCTAAAGTTCATAGTTTTTGAGTAATACATTTTTGAAATTTTTGAAAGAGTTTTCCAATTTTAGACTTGATTTATGTATAGAAATACTAATTAAAAAATTACTTACATCGAATCATCAATTCCTGACCCATACAATAGGGCTTCTGCCTTCCCGGGTATTATGGTTTGCGCGTTTGTCAGCCGCTACATGCCATGGGGGCCCGACGCCCCTTCACTAATTGTGGGATATCCCGGAAACTATTTACCGGATTGACTTGAAATTTTCACGGAATATTTTCGAAACATCATACTTCGAGAAAATGTAAAAAAACCGATTTTTAAAATATTCTGGCTGCATCTCACCCCTTAAAGATTAATTTAAAAGAACCACGTGGCAGCCAATAGCAGTAATAAAACATGTCCTAAGTCTCAAAAATCCGGACGAAATCTTTCCTTTTAACAAAAAATCATGAAAATTAGCAGCTGGTTTCCCCCGCCTAAAGGTAACTCCCCCTTAAGTTCGTTATTGTTTAAATATAACATCGTAGGAAAACAATAGCTAGTCCACCGAGAATGTTGCCGAATACAAATTCGTACGCGTTCCTATTTCAATGTCGGAAAAAAACTAGTAACATGGCGAAATCACTGACAAAGTCGCTACAGTTTCACGATTGACCATAAATTAGCAAAAATTATTTGTTTTTCCCACAAATTTACTACTATCATTACGACAAGCGTATCATTGTTCATACCTTATTCACTGTACGAGTTCTCATCCCATTGTTGCAGGATCTGTGCAAGTACCTTCGTGGCGAGATGAAGTTGGAGCTGGAAATTGCGACGATTCAAACGATAATAGGCTACGGTATAGAGCGCGAGGAGCTTCGCGACGAGATTCTCGTGCAGTGCATGCGTCAAGCAACGAACAATCCGAACATGGAGTGGGCCGAGCGAGTCTGGCTACTGCTCTGCCTGGCGATCGTCGCTTTCCAACCGAGCAAACTTCTCTACAAGTACTTCGTGTCGTTCCTCAAGAAGAATCTCGCCCTCGAGGGCAAGTTGCGCCAGTATGTGCAGTGGTGCGTCGACAATTGTAAAAACATGAAAGTCTCGTGCAGACAGTACCCACCGTCGACCGTGGAGATCGCGGCAATGCGAAGGCTCGGCACGATCGTCTGCAGATTCTTCTTCCTCGATGGCAGAACGAAAGCCATCGATGTTCATCCGACAGACACGGCGGCCGATGCCGCTGCCAAATTGGCCGAGAAATTGGGCCTCAGATCTTTGGAAGGATGGGCTATCTATCAGAGCAGACCCGACGGCGAGGAACACGTACGAGCTCACGATTATCTCTACGACGTCATTGCCGCCTGGGAAGTGTAAGTTTTCCGCTATGAAAATTTGCACACTTTGCTTCTTCTTTTCTCGCCTTTTTCGTCGCCTCGGTGTTTGACGCGATCGATCGATTGAACATTTTCAGTAAGCAGTGCAAGCTCAATACGTCTCAGTCAAGCTTCTCAACCCTCAGGCGGGGCAATAACACAACCCTGGGCAGCGGTGACAATCGCTTCGTATTCAAGCGACGATTGTTCCGCAACACGAGGGAACTGTCGCAAGATCCGGTCGAAGTCAATATGCTCTATTCTCAGGCTGTCTACAACGTTGTCAAGGTACGATAGATGCTCGACAGAGCATTGCCTCGTGATGGAAATAACTTTACTCGCAATTAAAAAAATTGATGGATGGTCGTGGGTTCAGCTTGTAAACGAGCCGAAGATCGTGTATAAAATAGAGTGAATCCATTTAGGGGGTTGAATGAGAATGATTTCTAACAACTGATAACCTACTGACAATTAACATCACTCGCCTTTAATTTATCTTGAGCTATTGGATCTTGATCCGTTTTACGGAGCATTACAATCTATGGGAATCAAATGGCAAAACATTTTTTTTATTGCTTAGTACAACGGGTACCTCGGCTCCAGGTACTTTTCCCTTTTAAGTAAGTTTTCTCCTTTTTTAATGTGTACGAACTTGAATTCGGATGTTTTTTTAAAAGTTATCTAGCCGAAAAAATGAAAATGTTCTTCTCCAAAAAGCAATGTTCGTGTGAAATTTCCATAAATTCAACACTTCGTGAATTAAGGGGCTATACCAGTGTGAACGCTGAAAATTTGGGTGATTTTCGGGAATTTTTTTGGAAGAAAAGTACTCAATAAAATGTTTCGGAAAATTAAGAATATATTTGGCTATATTTGACCTATATTGCATAATTTTTTCATAGAAAGATATTGAGATCCAAGCGACTTATACGCTGCCTTCGGAGGCGCCAAAAAAAAAGTTCCTCCACTGCTGACATGATTCCGGCCGATTGAGGAGCTGAAACCGAATAAGGAAAAAATGTCGTTAAACTGGAAGGTATTTCCTGTACAATGACGTAGGATTTTCGAAAAATATCAAAATCTAACAGAATGGCGTCGTTATGAAAAAAAAGTCCGTTTTCTTGCCTATAAAACGGTCGTTTTTTTCAATTCCAAATCGTCAATTTTCATCCAATCAAAAATATCCTACGTCATTGTGGAGTAAATATATTGAAGAGTACTCAGTTCACATTTCAAGTCAATCGGCTAATTGCTCTTTGAGTTACAATGTCAGCAAATTTGAAAAATCTCATTTCGAAAAAAATGCGTTTAAAGATTTAACTATCGATTTTTGCAAGATAAAATGATGCTTATATAAATGATAATGATATTCTTGAAAGTATAAATTGTCGAAAAAGGCAAAAAAAAATCGATTTTTTTAAAGTGTCACACTGGTATGGCCCCTTAAGATACAAGAGCTCATGTACCCTGGAATAGTAGAGTTTAATGTTTTGGCTCATCGCGGAGATAAAAACAGAAACACCACTTTCTAGAAAAGGCCATGTTTCACAAAATATGGGCACTCTTGCAGTTTTTCATGACATTCTGTCAAGTCTTCGGTAATTCTTTAGAAAAGTGACTTTTCGGAACAATCAGAAAACCCAATAAATGAGAATATCTCGTTTATTAGGTTATAAATGATGATATTCGGTCGGGGGAAGCCGACATTTTTCATTAACAAATGTTTTACGAGGAAAGTTGTTGAAAATCATTTCGAATTTTTCAAAAACCAAAACAAACTCAATATAGTCTCCGGACTGCTGAAAAATGCGCTATTTTATCATGTGCTTCCGCGAACTTAAAAACCCTATAACTCTTCACGGGTGAGGGGGGGGGGTGCATTCCAGCTTCCCCCGACTGAATATAATAATATATAACCTAAGAAATGTGAAAATAGCAAAAAAACAATTTTAGGCTCATTTTTATGAAAAGTCACTCATTCTAAGAATTACCAAGTCTTCTAATACGTCGCATCCGTACGTAGAGCCGCACCGAATGCTGACAGCTTTCTTTTATATCCGAATCACAACGTGTCTCAAAAACAGCCAAATACAGATAGTACAGTCGTGCTGTATATTGGAATCGGAAAAAAATAGAAGAAGGCTAGTTTTTTGACAGGTGATTTTGTAGGTGCCGCAGGTGCTAAATCCAAGTTTGCCTAAAAATCGGGGTGTAGGGTTTTTTTTAGGGGATGAAAGGGGATGGGAGTGGATTAATGCCAAACTACAACCCTCTCGAGGTTGGCGCCCGGAAACAAAATGTTCAGAAAAATCTGGGCTTTATTTTTGTCCACAGCGCCGAAGTCGTGGAAGTTCATTTTGGGGGTGAAAAAGTGGGGTGAAATTTCGAAAAATACGTTTTCATTCGATAACTCTTTAGGAAAAAATCATACAATTTTTGTTATAATGGGAACGTTGTAGCCTTTGAAAAGACGCGTCGATTGGGTATTTGATCAACTCTCACCGAAAATATCTTCACCCCCAAAAGAACTGTTGAAGTATTAAAAAAAATTGTCTATTGAATAACTCAGAAACAATTGATTTTTCGGGGATGGTTTGAATGTACGAAATGTAGAGAATAATTTTCTGTATATTTTTCGTTCCTATGGACCACTCTTGAATTTTGCTTTTTCGAACCCCTCTCAGTTGAAAATTCAAAATGGAATTCCGGGACAACTATTGACCGAAAATAAAGAGACACGAGTTTGGCGCTGTGGACAAAAATGTAGCTGAGGGTTCAAGCTACAAATTCTTCCACAGCGCCGAATTCGTGCGGTCAATTGTTTTCCCAGAATTTCATTTTGAATTTCAAACCCCCGAGGGGCTTGGAAAATAAAAATTCAAGTGTGGTCCATAGAAACGAAAATACAGGGAAAATTATTCTCTACATTTCGTACATTTGAACCATACCCGAAAAATCGATAGTTTTTGAGTTATTCAATAAACCATTTTTTTGGTATTTTAACCATTTTTTGGGGGGTGAAGATATTATCGGAGAGTGATAATCAAATACTTGATCGACGCGTTTTTTCAAGGGCTACAACGTTCCCATTTGAACAAAAAGTGTACGAATTTTTTCTAAAGAGTTATTGAATTAAAACTGATTTTTCAAAATTTCACCCCACTATTTCACTCCCAAAATGAACTTCCACGACTTTGGCACTGTGGACAAAACTAAAGCCTGGATTTTTCTGCACATTTCGTCTCACGGCGCCGACCTCGTAGGGATTGTATTTTGGAATTAATCCACCCCCATCCCCTTACATCCCCTAAAAAAACCCTACACCCCGATTTTTAGGCAAACTTGAATTTAACACACGCGGCACCTACAAAATCACCTGTCAAAAAATTAGCCTTCTAATTTTTTCCGATTACGGGGTTTTTCAGCGACAGCACGACTGTAAGACAATAGCATCAGCAAAGATTTACCAACTGTTTCGACAAGCATAGAATTATTATCACAAAATGGCGTACGTACACGAACGAGAACTGGAGCCCTGTGGAAAACCTGAATTTTCATAATTCACCAAAATGAAGAATTTCGAGGTAAAAAATGTAACGTTGCAAATTTGCGTGTGTTGCAGTGCGACGATTTTCCGGTATCGGAGAAAGTGGCGTTACAATTGGCGGGTCTGCAGGCTCAGGTTTCCCTGGGTGATCCCAAGGACAACGATCGTTTGGATTATTACAGCGAGGTCGACAGCTTTTTGCCGTATCGCATAAGTCGTGCACGCGGTGACGACGTTTGGGTGCCGATAATAGCGCAGGCGCACAAGCAATACGGCGCGGGTCGTTCGGAGCTAACGGCAAAAGTACTCTATCTCTCGTGCGTGATGCAGTATCCGCTTTACGGTACGACAATGTTCAACGTGACCTATCGCGGCTATTGGTCGTACGGGAATCAATTGATACTCGGCATAAACGCGGATGGTTTGATGCTGATAAAGCCCGACGACAAATTCGTACTCTCGGAGTATCGTTATCAGGACGTCGAGAGCATAATGCTAGATCCGAGTGATTCCTTCATAACGCTTTCTCTGTTACGACACAATCCGGACAGTTCGCACAAGTGTTTCGTATTCGAGACACCGCAAAAGAACGAGATCGGCAGTCTCATAGTGAGCTATTGTCCGGCGCTTGCCGGTTGGATAACGGAAAACGAAGCACCGACGAAGAAAATCAAAGGCATCACGAACGAGGATCGCGTTCGTCTTTATCACAATCTCGTGAATTGCCGAAGAGTACTCGTGGATTCGGAAGCACTGAGAAAACCCCAAGATTCCGGGGGTGGATTTTTGCGCAACACGCTGAGACGATTGTCGAAGCACAGAATCGAGAAGCTACGACAGGAGCACGGAAGCTCGAACGATCATGGCGAAACGTACAAAGGCTTTCCTCACGTTTATTGGGCCTTCAGCCGACAAACGATACCGCAGAGTCTCACGAAATTGCCCGATCCCGAGGAACAAATAGCCCTGAGTGTTTTCCAATTGATACTCACGTACGCCGGCCTCGGACAGAACGGCGACACCGTGCGTCGCGTCGAGGACGAACACGTTAATCTCATACAAACCGTTATGGAGAGATGCATGAGGAAGGAAAATTTACTCGGCGAACTTTATCTCCAGCTGATCAAACAGACGACCGATCATCCCGATCCTAATAGCCGTGTCAATCTTCGACACTGGGCCCTACTGTCGCTCGCTTGCTCCGTCATACTGCCGCCGCAGAAGATCATACGGAAATATCTCATTGCCCATTTGAAGCGATGCGCGAGCGATTACGTCACGGAGGAGGGCAAGTACGCGAGATTCGCGGAAAAGTGCCTGACAAAGACCCAAGGAACGAGAAGACGACAATGGCCGCCCAGTCGCGAGGAGATCATGTGTACCATCAATCGCAGACCGATTTACGCGAGATTTCACTTTATGGACGGCCAGTATCACGCAGTTGAGTTTCATCCCTCCGCGACCGCCAGAGATGTCATGGAGATTATAAAGGCCAAAATTGGCCTTGAGGAAACGGCGATGGGTGAGTCGTGTATTTGTTTCTTCAAACTTGCATCTCGCCTCAGATATTACTACGTGTCGACGCGCGCTTCGTTTTTGGACTTTTTTTCTGGCTAGAATGTAAATGTGTTCGGAATGGTCCGAAACGTTGAAAAGTGACGTTCTAAAAACAATTCTTTATGTGTACGATTTTTTCTGCATGGGCAAACACTTCCACAGTTTGTGAGACGTCTGGCTGAATTTTTGTACACCTATAGAGCATCATGCGAAGTATCTTCTCAATTGAGTCAAAATCCATGGAATGATTTAAAGGATCTTCTCAATTTAGACGCTAATAATAGGCTATTTTTATGAATTTTTTGATAGGTTTATATTAGGGGGCATACACAAATTACGTAACGCAAATTTTCCCAATTTTTGACGCCCCCCCCCCCTCCCCCCCCCCCCCACGTAACGGGGCCGTAACGATTGGCCAGAGCCCCCCTCCCCATTCCGTAACGGCTGCTTTGTCGTCAATAATTGCGACTTTTTTCATAGACATAACTAATTATGAAAGGATCGGGTTTATACTCATTTTATGAAGTATATATTTATCTAGTTTTATACCAATTTTTATGAGAAAATTCTGAAAATTAACCGAGATATATGCCTTAATTTGACAACGAAAAAAAATGTCTCTTCATTGTCCCATCGATATCTTTATGAAAGGTTATCTGTAAATTAAAAGTCAACAATTCATCGATATCTATACAAACGTAGCTATCGTTATGTGTAGCCGTTTTTTTTTTTGGTTTTTTTTTTACAAAATGCTGACAGTTTGGACATTTTTTTCTATTTTCAGGGCCCTTTTGCAAAATGCTGACAGTTTGGACATTTTTTTCTATTTTCAGGAATACTTTTCTGTATTCCAGCAGTCTTTGAAAATAGTAATTATCAAATGTTAAAAACGCGGATACGTTCAACCTTAGTCACTGCGATTACAAAAATGTTTAAAAAACTGAAAATCGGCCGATATGTTTTTAAGTATTCGCTCGGACGAGGTCGAAAAAACTAGTTTCGAAAAAACGCGTTCAAAGTTTTCGTTCCGTGTTTCTTGATATAAAGTTATGTTTTTTCTAGAATAGTGATACTTATATCACTGATCTCGCGATATGGCGATACGTCATGACGGTTACGACGATATGACGGTTCTTCATCTTCATGAAAGTTCACAAAATAATAAGAGCCTGTACTTTATCTATTGTAAATGATGCCACACCTGTAGGGACTGAGGGCACTAACCGGTCACGCTACCTGTTCTCACTAAAGTGACTATAACTCCGTCAATTTTCGGACTTGTGAATAAAAATGCTGCCAACATATTTTTCAATACATGTACTTTCAAGAATTATTTTTAAAAAAATCATTTCCTTCAAATTTTGCTTGTGTGATGTGGGAAAGCTAGCGTGCAAGTTCTTGCACAGTGACTTTCCCCCTTAACTGGCATTGCGTATAGAAAGCTGTGAACTGTCCACGGTAAAATTGCACGCACGGTTTAAATTTAAAAAACTTCAACCTGCAGAAATTTTGTTATTTCTGGCCGTTTTAAAATCGTGACGTAACGCAAATCTCGACCTCCCCCCGATGAATGTAGACCGTAACGCCTGGTCGACCCCCCCCCCTCCCCATTGTGTTTCGTAATTTGCTTACAGCCCCTTATAGATATTAATATAAAAATTGTTACACTTAATAAATACACTTTCGAAATACATTTAAAAAAAATTATTTATTCAAGTCACTATTTATACACGAAAATGGTAGTTGACAAAACTTCCTCCAAAAATTGTAGGTCTGCGCTGTTGATGAAATCTCGGAGATGGATCATCCGAAACAAAAAAATCAAACGGTTTTAGATTCAGTATGTTAATGGCTATAGCGCATATCATACGATTTTTGTTATATGCAAAAATAACAAAATGGTGGACATTTTTCGAAAAAAACGTGTTTTTGGCAAAAAAATAGCAAATATCAAAATTTAAAAAAAATCCTTGATTTGCGCTATCACTATAGTTGTAAAGAATATTTGGTTAAAATTTTATAAGGATCGGTTCAGTAGTTTCGAAGATTTTATCAACAAGCTGTCGAAAAACGTTGTTCTGAGAAAAACGCGTTTGAAGCTTGTTTGGGTTACATTGAAATTTTTTTAATGTATTTCGAAAGTGTATTTATTAAGTGTGACAACTTTTTGTATCGCAATATCTATAATATAAACCTATCAAACAAATTCATGAAAATAGCCTTTTTTTAGCGTCTTAAGTGAGAAGACCCCTTAAATTTTACCGGACTTCATTTTCAGACAAATGTTTTTTAACACTGTGTCTTCCCCAATTTCTCAGCTTTCTGGTTACATTTTTATATGGAAATGAAAAATAAAAATAGGTATTTTTACGTTAGAATTTGCGAATATCGGTGAACGGGAGTTTATATTTATAGAAATATGTTTCTCATGCTCTAGCTATCTTGAAACAAATATCGGAATAGATTGTATAGAATACTATGCAAGGTATACTCATATCAAGGGGCTACATCTGCCTAAAGGCCCGAAAAAGTGACTAAATTCCGAATTTTTATTCTGCAAAACGGTTGGTGGAAAAGAAACGCATTTTCTAAAACACAAAGCTAAATAAATTGAGAGCTTTAAAAATAAATCACCAATAAATACAAAAAAAAACAACAAAAACATGGCTGCCGGTAGATGAAATATTTTTCGCGACGTCTGGCGGTGGACACTCCACCTTAAACGATCCATTCTAGATCTAAAAACCAAACGGGTTATTCAATTTAAGAATAAATACGAGTCGCTGATGATCGGCGATTTTGAAAATAAATTTTTGTTAACGTAGCGATTAATTGAAACGCGAGCATACAAAATCTATGAAAATTCGCGATTTTTACATAACTGTAACTCAATTTTAGGACTATTTCAATAAAATTTTCAGGAAACATAGCTATCGAATAAAAATACATTGAGGTAAACGTAATTGAATCGATTTTCACGAGGGATTATGGTGAATAGAAACAGATAATATATATATCAGCTTAGCAACGATACATTAACGTAGAACGCCGAAGGAAGAAAACAAACGGTGGCGATCGTGATCGAGAAACCGGAAAAAAAACAGTCGACAAATGTAGAGTTCGAATCACTGATCACATCACATAAAGGCAATAAAGAAGTACTAGAGCCTCCTTTTTCAAACAATGGAGACTTTTCGCAGTCGATAGTCTCAACAAAATATTTTTCAAGATGACTGTATCGTGATATTAGATTATTGAATTACAGTTTCGAAAAAAAAAATCGTGCAGGGTGCAAGGCTTCCTCAGCAAAATAAAATGATGAGAGAGCAACAGGGAAAGTTTTTTATGTCGGTAAACTTTGCATCGTTGCAATGTAACAATAATTAAATCTCGTTAATTGTTCAAATTTTTTTCGGCCTCTTCGGGCTGTCAAAATCACTCAGACGTTTTTACGTATTCTTATTAGAGATTCGCGGCTTCGATGTACAAAAAAGAAATCTTTAGATGGTGATAAAAATGAAGAAACGAAAAATGAACAAAAAAAGAAATCGTTGCATTCCAACGATGCAAACTTCAACGTCATAGTTTTTTAGGCTTCCGGCGTCACTGATGAACCTTTATAATTTCATCATGTCCGTCCTACCATCACAGCACATAGTCCCCTCCCCCCATTCTGCGAATGGCCAATGCATAATGATTTTTGTGTATTGGCTGACCGCGTATTCTTGTTTTTTCGTTGTTCCAAAGGATACGCCATTTACGAGGTGCTCGGCTCGACCGAACGGTCCCTCGTGCCCGAGGAGAAGATCGCGGATGTGATGTCAAAGTGGGAACGCTACAGAACTGCCAGTGTTACCCAACAGGGCCAGCAACCGCAGAGAAAGCACGGTCATCACTTGTTCCTCTTTAAGAAACATCTGTTCCTCGATCAATATATGAATCTCGACGATCCAGTCGAGAAGGAACTCTTGTATCATCAGGTACTCCACGACTTGCGAGCCGATCGATTCCCCATAACCGAGAAGGAAGCGGTGAGTCGATGACTTTTCAATAGAAAAAGATTAAGGGAGGACACCAACTGCCCATTTTCGTCCGTTTTCATTGGCATTATCTTTAAAGAAAGAAATAAAATACATGGTCAAAAGAACTTTTAGGCTTTATTCATAAACCGCCATTTGACTCAACTGGATCGCATCGACCGCCTTAAGGCGGGATATACATTTAGACGGCAAAGAATAAGCAATATTGAGGGATTTTTTGAACTAAGAAATAATTATTCTGGAATTATCAAACTTTAGGTATATGTGCATAGTATATTTAAGGGGCTATACCAGTGTGAACGCAGAAAATTTGGGTGATTTTCGGGAATTTTTTGGAAGAAAAGTACTCAATTAAATGTTTCGGAAAATTAAGAGAATATTTAGCTATATTTGACCTATATTACATAATTTTTGCATAGAAAAAATATTGAGATCCAAGCGACTTATCCAAAGGCAGCGCCTTTGGAGGCGCCAAAAAAAAGTTCCTCCACTGCTGACATGATTCCGGCCGATTGAGTAGCTGAAACCGAAAAGTTTGGAGCCGCGAAAAAAGGCTATTTTCGCGATTTTTTTTTAGGATTTTATAAAAGATATAAATATAAAAGTTGTTGGGGTTGATGAATAAAGTCTTGAAATACATTTTAAAAAAGATTTAATTAATTTTTATTCATTTTTAAGTACAAAAACTATAGTTCAACGTAACGCCTCAAAAACAGGTGGGCTAGGTAGCTCCATCACAACTCGGCAACGGCTTGTCTGAAACAAAAAAAATCAAAGTCCATTAGATTCAATATGACACCAGCTACAAAATGACGCACGGATATAAAGTTTTATCAAAAAATAAAAAAAATGGCAGATGAAAAACGAAAAAAGTATTTTAAAAAACGCGTTTTTTCCGCAGTTTTTCGCAAGAAAAAGAGTAAAAATCAAAAATTTAAAACCATCGAGGGTCATCCTGTTGCGAATCATGTTTACAATATGTGGTTCAAATTTCAAGAGAATCGGTTTATTAGTTTTAGAGATACGATAGAGCTAGATTTTGAAAACGTTGTTTCGAGAAAAACGCGTTTGAAGTTTATACTATGAAAAACTCTTACCTAAACTCAATCGGCAATTCCTGCACCGTACAACCTTCTGATTGCTCATCATCGTCGATTTCTTCAAGTCTGTCTTGCTTTTGATTTTTTGAAATTTTCAAGGTGGGCTGGCCCCTTAAATTGGAAAGTATTTCCTGTACAATGACGTAAGATTTTCGAAAAATATCAAAATCTAACAAAATGGCGTAGTTATGAAAAAAAGTCTGTTTTCTTGCCGATAAAATAGTCGTTTTTTTCAATGCCAAATCGTTAATTTTCATTCAATCGAAAATATCCTACGTCATTGTAGAGTAAATATATTCAAGAGTACTCAGTTCAAATTTCAAGTTAATCGGATAATTGCTCTTTGAGTTACAATGTCAGCAAATTTGAAAAATCTCATGTCGCGAAAAACGCGTTTGAAGAACGAATTATCGACTTTTGCAAGTTAAAATTATATTGATATGAATGATAATGATATTCTTGAAAGAATAAACTGTCGAAAAAGGCAAAAAAAAACAATTTTTTAAAAGTGTCACACTGGTATAGCCCCTTAAGTTTACAAAACGATTTTTTTAAATTAATTTACTATCGAAATGACGGAGCTGTGGCAGAGTGTTACAGCAAGGTCGCCGCGGGAGTTGCGAATCGACGTGCAGTCTAGCTTCCCGTGGACTTTGATTTGCAAAAAAGTTCATACATTTTTTTCAGTTAGAACATGTATAGCCTCTATGTGACGGTAATTAAAATGAAGAAAATGCAAATTTAAGAAAATGGCACGCATTTACAACAAAAAATCAACATTTCACGCAACATTTCTGTACAATGTGGATTAAAAAGTAGTTTTTTTTTCAATTTTTTAAAAACAATTCTCGTCAAGTAGAAGGTACCAATATGATCAATATTTCAACCAAGCTTCAACTCAATCGGCTCAATAGTTTTTGAGTAATCCTGCACGCCAATTTCGATAATGCAGTGTTGAGAAAAACGCGTTTGAAGTTCACGCCCGCTCCGAATCCGAGCGGTGAGGCACAGCGTTGACGGGCTGTAACGTTTGAAATTTTTCGAATTTCGCTCCGAAAATTTAGGAAAATATTCTACATATATAGTTCTATCGTTTAAAGAAGAAGAAAAAAGAAATCGTTTTTTTGATCGTTGTAAATGTATATCCCGCCTTAATTCCGTTGCCTTGCGCGTTGATCTTCGGGTTTCAGATGATGCTAACTGCGCTCCAGGCACAATTAGAGCTCGGTGACTGCGAGGAGGGACCGATGCCACAGGAATATCGAACTATATCTAGTCACTGCCTACCTTCGAGGCTCGTACCGAACGTATGCCTCGACGGTGTCCTCCAGCATCACCAATCGTTGCGGGGTATGACGCCGCCGGAGGCCAAAAAAGCCTTCCTCAATCTCATACAATCCTGGCCGCTCCACAGAGCCACGATATTCGACGTAATGCAATCTTTCACCTCGAACTGGCCGAGAGTCCTGTGGTTGGCTGTCGATCAGCAGGGCCTCCATTTGCTCGAGCATCGATCGCGCAATGCCTTGTGCACTTACGAGTACAGCAGTATATTAAGTTACAGTCCGGCGCTCAGTTGCCTCATGATTATCACCGGCACCGATAAGAAACAGAGCAAAGTCATCTTGACCACGTCTCAGGTAAATTATTCATCAATTTGATCTTCTACACATCTAAAATGTTCCAATTGGTCAACGACTCTCTGTCGGTCGCGTTGATTTTGAAGGGAGACTCGTCAATGAGGCTGGTACATCCAGCTGAATCAATGCGATCTCTCATATTTCAATTCATAATTATACAAAATCCTTTGGAGTTAAGATTCCTCCAGTCGGTCTTGTCAGACATCACTGATAACGAACCCAAACTCAAAAACCACAATTTTTAAATAGAAAATTAAATAGAGCCACATAAAAAGCGCAAAGATACTTGCTGTGGATGCTGTGGAATATGGTGAACCGAAATGCAAAAAAGTACTTGACACGCAACAAATTTGATAACGAGGGCTTTTTGAGGTTGCTGATTACGCATCCAAACTCAATTATCAGAAATCCGAAATAGTAAATTCAATTTGGCTTACCCACATTTTAAAAATTACCTGATTCGCATGGACTCTGGTAGCGAACGTTTCGAGGATCCAGAATGCAAATTTAAATTTTAAATCATCCATTTATGATAGCAAATCTAATGTAGCGAAGCTAAATTGAGAATAATACCTAATTTGAATGAAATTTATTAAGGGGTGAGATGCAGTCATAGGCGTGAAAAAACGAGCATTTTTAATAATTATTTTTTTATAGTAATTAAGTTTGTTTTACAAAAGTCGTTACACTTTTATGTTATACTTTTATGTTACACTATTTTTTACACTTTTATGTTATATTTCAACTTGACTTGTACAAGTTTTCAAAGAAAAATATTGATTATTTATAAAAATATCGCCATCTTCGTCAGACCCCCTTTGGCATATAGTGCTTTGCGGTGACCGTCGTGAAATTTTACTGGATCATCTGGAATTAAAAAATAAAAAAAAATCATCAGTTTAATAATAAATCTAGTCCTTAATCGAAGCTTTTTTTAAATTAACAAAATGGCAGCTTCCGACATATGTTTTTCGATTTTTGACCAAATAATCGCGCGTTTATTGTTAAAAAAATAGAAATTTTCAATAATAATTAAAATCCTTCGATTAAGGACTAGTTTTTAATGCTATCAATAAGCGCACCAAATTTCATAAACATCCATCAAGTGGCTTTTGAATTATAGTGGTCACCGCCTTGAAAAACATAGTATCGAGAAAAACGCGATCAAAGTTTTTCGATGTGCATACGGTATTATATGTTCGTAAAATTTTGAGTTCGATGGATGAAGCTAAACTTTTTTTATGTATTTTGATCCGCTGAATCCGAATATCACAATTTTTGCCGAAAAGTCGAGCATTCAATTGTTTGATAGCCAATTGTTAACACAATTTTTCAAAAAATTAGTTTCTCGGGATGAATTATTTTTTTAAAACATTTTGGGCAATTTTAAAACGAAAGTATTCTTTATAAAATTTTGCGAAAGTTCATAGTTTTTCAGGAATACATTTTTGTAAACTTCTAAAAGAATTTTCCAATTTTACACTTGACTTATGTATAGAAATACTAATTAAAAAATAACTTACATCGAATCATCAATTCCTGGCCCATACAATAGGGCTTCTGCCGATGTGGAAGCTTCCAAAATATCAATTTGTTGTTGTTTTCGAAGCATTCTGCCTTCCAGGGTATCATCGTTTGCGCGTTTCTCAGCCACGTCTATACGTTGGGAATGGGCGTGGCCCCTTCACTAATTGTGGAATATCCCGGAAACTATTATATTAATCAGATTGACTTGAAATCTTCAGGGGATAATTTCGAAACATCATACTTCAAGAAAATGTACAAAAATCGATTTTTTTAAAATTCTTACGGCATCTCACCCCTTAATGGATGGTCTTGAGATCGCTAATTACGAATGTAAACTAAAAAAAGTGCCGTCGACTCTTTTGGTCCGTCATATCGGTTATTTTCGAATTCCGTATTTTGCGTTTACATTCGCAAACTATTGCCATTAATAGCATCTCACTGTCGGGTTTTCGTTTACTAAATCGCCATTTTGTTTTGCCACGCAGGCTTGTCAAATAGCGAATTTGATTCGCGAGTACACGGAAGTACTGCAATCACCGCCGGAAGTGCCCAAGCGAGACTCGACGATCGTTCAGCAAATGAATCAACATCAGCAACCACCGGCCAATGTAATATCCGCTCAACAGGGCGGTCCGCGCAAGTCACGACCAGCATCGGTGCTCCATCGAGGAGCCCCGGTGATACAATCCCAGGCTAGTTAAGAAAAGAGATCAAACAAAAGAAGAACGCAAGGACCGCGTTGTCCGATCGAAACGAAAACCAAAGGGGTCTTTTTTTCGGCGAGACTGCATCGATTCTCACCGACAATGGCCTATATACATATATATACAAAGACGCATGCATACATACATATATATTTATATGTATATATGTATATGTGTGTGTGTGCGTGTGCGGTATGGACGAATTGTCAAGAGGCTATTGTAAACGTAGCGCCAACACGCATAGGTTCGTAGCCTAGGTACTTCTTTCTTCCAGTATTTATTGTAAGTAACAAAATAATAGTAGCTTCTAGATATGTCGAATTTCGCGTCAACGTTTCGCGAAATGGGTGCAAGTAGATCGGCGAAAAAAGAACAACAAAATCGACGAAAAAAAAGAAATGAACAAACTGCCATAGGATTTTATTCCCGAGGGGGGAGAAAACGGACGCAAACGATTATACAGAAAATCCGATGAAAAATACCAATATGTCGTAACGTGGAACCAAAGCCGATGCTTTTTCTCTCCTTTTTGTAATTGTTATTGTCGAAGTAACCAATTGACTCGTTGGACTAATCTTGCTGTAGCTGGTCGAAGACGCAACGTGTCTCTCCAGCTGGAAACGTGAACACACGTTGCTCCTGATGTTTTTTTTACATATTACGTATACATATTGACAAATTAAAAGAAAAGACTTACCCTCCCGAAATAAACATACCGAACCATCAGCGCCGGTGTGCCATATCAGTCGAATGATTCACGACTCACGGATACACATATAAATATATATATATATACAAATAATTATATTGCCAGTCGGGATCCAAAAATACATTTTTTTAGAATGTTCACATTTTTTAGGATTCGATTTCGTGTCTCGTGATCGCTCAATTTGTACTCCATTTTTCTTTTTTTAATTTTAAACATTCCGATGAATACCGTGATTTACACTACTTGGATAGGCGTTAAATTTGCTTACTTTGCCCAATTACTTTTCGTCAATTGGTAGAGATTTCGAAAAACTAGATTGCGCGGGTATATTCGTGCTGGGGCTGAAAAGTATTTGTAATGATGAAGTAAGATTGAAATCAACTTATGATAACATCGACCGCGGAGTATTTTCTGCCCTTAAGGTAGAACGAGCGCTCTTGATTTCTATAGATTTTGTTCAAATTTTAACCAAACATTGTTCATTATGCATGTTTGAGTGAAATTTCAGAACAGTCGACTATTTAGATTGGGAGATAATGGCTTTTAAAATTGCAGCTTTTAACACTGCAAGGTCTGCATTGAAATTTAGACAGAATAATTTTCCGGTAACAATATTTGTCCACTATAAGAAGAAGACATATGGCAACACCGCATTGTTCCACGTATCCAATGGTCGTGTCCGTTGGGTCTCGTCATTTTGATACGAACAAGTGCGCATGCGTCTAATGATGCCCAACGCGCAACTGCGCAATGAACGAGTCATGCGCAAAACGAATAACTCGTTTCATTGCGCAGTTGTGCATAATTATGCGCATGCGCACTTGTTCGTATCAAAATGAGACCCACCCAGGTAGCAATTTTCAAAAAGTTGTCCAAAAGTCGGCTAAAAGGGTACCAAATGTCCGCCCGGAAGTTATCTTAAAGTCAACAACCGTCCAAAAAGATAACCGTTGGACACATGATAACTTATATGTAACTTCGAAGCGGACATTTGTTACCCATTTGGACAACTAATAGACAACTGTTTTGAAATTGCTACTGGGCAACGAACACGACCAATGACGTAAGTTTGCGCGGCATATTTAAAATAATACTGCAACACAAATCTTTATTTGGAAGTAATTTTTAATAGAACAAAGTTTCTAATTGGTTATGAACTAGCTCACACTTTTATTTGTTAATGAAGATAACATGAACAATATAAAATATTAATATTTGTAACGCAAATATTTTTTTTACGATCAAAGTCATTTACTTTAGGAACACGATAATTATTATTTTCTCGAAATATTGAACAATACTTTTCTGCGGTGTTGCCGTATGTCTTCTTATTATAGGGGGCAAATATTTTTTACGGAGAATTATTATGTCTTTGCTGAACGTTTTTTAGCAAAACTGTATAGTAAAGGCAATTCAAATTTTTTTCCACTGTCGTTGAATATCCATAAGTGAATATCCATAAATCGAATATCCATAAGTCGAATATCTATAAGTCGAATATCCATAAGTCGAATATCCATAAGTACGAATATCCATAAGTCGAATATCCATAAGTACGAATATCCATAAATATGAATATTCATAAGTCGAATATCCATAGGTCGAATATCCATAAGTCGAATATTCATAAGTGAGGATAGAGTAGAAATGAGTGCTAGAAATGGCGGGAGGTAGAGATAAGTGAGTTTGTTTGGGATATCCCAGAATAACCCAATACCAAACAAACCCAAACAAACTCATTTCTACTCTATACGCATTTATGGATATTCGTACTTATGGATATTCGACTTATGGATATTCACTTATAGATATTCACTTATGGATATTGGCACTTATGGACATTCGACTTATTCTACCCCAATCCTTTTTTCACTCTTTCCCCAACTAGTTTGCCATCTAAACGTAACTTTTTTTCAAAATTTATAAACACAATAGAATGGTACGACGAATTATGTGACCTAACTTTCGGTCAACGCAGACCCTGCAGTGTTAAAAGTAGCACATTTTAAAACCCATTATCTGCGAATGTAAATAGACGACTGTTTTGAAATTTCACTCAAACATGCATAATTATAGGAACAATGTCTGGTGAAAGTTTGAACAAAATCTATAGAAATCAAGAGCGCTCGCTCGTTCTACCTCAATATAAAGATCGATGGACCACTCTCGTCGAACCTAGACGCCCGCCACTTTGTTTCGATTTTTCAATTAGTATATTCATATGCTTTTGCAAAAAAGAAAGTTAAACAAGGATGCGCTAAACGCCAAGAGTGCAAATCACAGTAGTTGTCGTAAAATTGCATTTAAAGTTGTTGGTGTGCAATGATATATCGAGAGATGTGTGCATACAGATTGACCGTATAGCTTGTTATCAGCTCTTGTAAGCAGGTGAAGAAAAGAAAAAGAAAAGACTTGTTGGCGCGAGTGTTGTAGCTTCAGATGAAACCGAACGCGATAAAGCGTATTCTGTCTCATCGCGTTCGAGTGGACCTACGCCTTGTACTTTGGAGTGTTACATTTTTAAGTTTTCGTCTCTTCTGAGTGTCCACCCTATCGACGTATACAAGTATATCGGACTGAATACGTAATTCCTGGCAGTGGAGCGCCAAGAGGAGAGCGCGCACGCAACGCTTGATTCACAAGTGCGAGAGAGAAGGCGAATGTTCGGTAGATGAGAGTGCAAGGAAGTCGAGGTTGGACGAAGCTCTCCTAAAATCGTCGTACGATGGTTGTAAATTCTTTTGTATGAAATTCAGCGGAATTGTCACGTAAATTTTGTCGTGGCGCCTCGTGAGATTTCGGCCCAACTGCGGTGAGGGTGAAATCGAAGAAAAAAAGGGATGAAAACGTAAAAAAAAAAATGGAACACTCCGATACACGTGTGCAGCCACGTATGTATAGCTTGATGACCGGTCGCGATTCTCTGTAATCGAGGAAGTCGACAGTTCGCTATCGCGGAGACTCGTAATTTTCATTTGCGACGAGCATTCCATTCTCCCTGCGTGCGTAATTTAAAACGCGAGGGAGAAAGACGAGTGACCGGTTAGTTTCTAGGACGCGCAAAGGCCTTAAAATGAATTTTTAATTGAAACGAGGATACTATTAGATAGCTAGAAAAAGGAAGGAAGAAAAAAAGGATCGATTGCGTCAGGCAGGATAGACG
Source organism: Ophion obscuratus (assembly GCA_964007375.1). Classification (NCBI taxonomy): domain Eukaryota; kingdom Metazoa; phylum Arthropoda; class Insecta; order Hymenoptera; family Ichneumonidae; genus Ophion; species Ophion obscuratus. Next base: position 38,616,441 of record OZ023312.1, on the reverse strand, counting down.
GACAGGGCCTTGAAATTTTGCTGCGTCTGGAGATTCGATCCCCACGTTTCACGTCCAAAAAAAAAAAAATGTTACACAGTCACGGTTTTCTCGTGTGTGCATACAACAATTAAATTTATCGTGATTCCGACGTATAACACCGCAATTTCCATACGAGATCGTTGACGAAATTATCTTGATCGCGTGGATGGTCGAAAGAATTCATCGTGCAACAGCAGAACTTGGAGAATCGATGGAAACTATTTGAAAGAAAACAACTCTCATAAGGCATTGCTGACCGCAGTACGTCCGGAATACGCGGCGCGTCGAATCCATTAATTGGTCCTTCGTTTTGCGTACATTCGTTAGCAATTACAATGTGTTTTTTCTTTATCTTCTTTTCGAGTTGACGAGTGCAGAGAGACAGACTGTGATCCGTGTTTTTTGGGTGCCCTTATTGAAACTTCCGGTGAGGAAGTTTGACGAGTGCTTGTCGCGTGAATGCCGTGAAACAAAGTGCGAACGACAGTTGTGTATGGACGCGTACGTGCGTATGTAAATGAACGCGGTTGAATCAACGGAACAAGAAAGATGGAAGTGTGTGCAAGAGAGAGAGAGAGAGAGAGAGAGAGAGAGAGAGAGAGAGAGAGAGAGAGAGAGAGAGAGAGTAGATAATCTCGAGCGGTGTTTCTTTTGCAAAATGTTGCGTGAAAATGTGCGCCGGGACACGCGGTCGCATAATCCTGTGTAAGTTATGCGTCGTACGTACGTAGTTTTAGTCTAAATAAATTATTGGTTGAACCGTGTTATTGATTTATATGAAGCCGAAAGAAGAGTGAAAAGGACACAACGTAAAAATAACGGAATGCTCTGTATATAGATGTATACATATACACGATACCATATTATTATACAAATAAACGGGAGAAATAAAAACAAACAAAAAATACGCGAACGCCCGACTTACGGTACGTACCATGAGGAAGAACGAAAAAAACGCACATGAGCGACGAAAAATGTATGCGTCTACGGGTCTATGTGCAGGGTGTCCATACGGCAGGTGTTAATGGTGAACTATTTGAAGAACGAAACATTTTTCAAAAAGAGATTTTTGGAATTCAAGGGGAAAATACGATTTTGATATTGTCAACTTCGCGAAAGGAAGCGTCAGTGTCATGGGAAGGTCACATCTCCACCGGAGACACTGCAATATTCACGTCCTACGGTAACGTTAATTGCAGGCAAGTGGGTGGACAGTGGCTATAACGTAAAGCTTCGAAGTGACGCAACCCTGGCAGTTTTCAGGCTAGAGGCTTTTGTCTACTTTTCACCTATTCTGCGACTACATTTGTCGGTCATCGAAAGTGTTTGTTTGCTGCTGAAAATCCAAAGTATGACCTTCGTTTGACCTTGGCACCTACGCCGTCAAAGTTGACGAGTCTCGTATTGTTTCCGCGAAATCCGGAAATTTCGTGTGGATTTTTTCTTTTCGCGGGGATATGTTACGGCACTGTTTCAAACCGGACACCTGTGCATGGGAAAATACGCAGACGCAAACATGCATATATTACTCGAAAGCTCTGTTTGTGAACGAAATAAAGTCGTATATTGCGGGAACGAAGCTTTTTTCGAGGTTAGATCCCGTACAAATTCCGAATGAACATCCTCAGTGCTTCGCTTGCGAGGATACAAACTGTGTATTAGTTTTATTTTTCACAGCTGTCAACAGGTATGGGCGATTTTCTTAAAATTATTGTCGAAAATTATATTTTGTAGACATGGTCCGTAGAGATCTAGTACAGTCGTGCAAGTTTGCCTAAAAATCGGGATGTAGGGTTTTTTAGGGGATGAAAGGGGATGGAGCTGGATTAATGCCAAACTACAACCCCTACGAGGTCGCGCCGTGAGACGAAATGTGCAGAAAAATCCAGGTTTTAGTTTTGTCCACAGCGCCGAAGTCGTGAAAGTTCATTTTGGGAGTGAAACAGTGGGGTGAAATTAAAAAAAAATCAGTTTTAATTCAATAACTCTTTAGAAAAAAATCGTACACTTTTTGTTCAAATGGGTACGTTGTAGCCCTTGAAAAGACGCGTCGATCAAGTATTTGATCATCACTCTCCGATAATATCTTCATCCGACAAAAAATGGTTAAAATACAAACAAAAAAATTGTTTATTGAATAACTCAAAAATAATAGATTTTTCGGGTATGGTTCAAATGTACGAAATGTAGAGAATAATTTTCTCTATATTTTCGTTTCTATGGACCACGGTCGTATATACAGGTCCGGGCACTCCGTTCAAAAATGCGTGACTATAAGTGACGCCTCTATTTGCGCATTCCACCGCGGCGCTAGTGAAGGGGAGGCACTTTTGTTTATACCGCGCACGGTCTTACATACAGGTCTTGCAACTGAATCAAATATTGGTGGTGGGGGTGGTCGTCTTACTGTCGGCTCGTTAATTTCCTTGACCGCCGCTCGCATCGCTTCAATCAAATTATAGTCGAAACAGCGGAAGACGCATGTGGCAACACAACCTCACTTAATCGGCTACTATAAAGTTTTACATAACCGTTATTTAAAAAATCACGTGTTTTTTATGACGGTGATATCGTGCGGATTTTTACATAATAATGACGACTAATTCGTGTGCGGTTCCAACGTGGGAACTGGACGTCAGTTAGTAAAGGAAAAACGTTCGGTGTTTCGGGTTCCGTCGAATATCGAACGTCGTCAAAAATGGATCACTGCAATTCCAGGAATTTCTCAGCTCATGCCTTCGCAATTCGTGTGTGAGAAACATTTTCTCCAACGATACATTCTAAGAAAGTGGGTAAAACATGACTTAAACGGTCGAGTTATCGCAGAGGTAAGTTGATTTTATCTTTTTTTATTTATGTCTATTTACTTGTCTAGCCGCTATGACAAGTTCGCAGCGCCGCTCTTGTGGCTATAAGCCAAAGCTTATTGCCGACATTAAGCGTACCACCCCCACCACCATCGTTGCAAGACCTGTATGTAAGACCGTGATACCGCGTTTACGGGGTATGGTATGCACGTGCGTGGTCGTATGACGTATGACGGTCGTATGTACGTGTGGCCTAACCTCGTTTTGGCGGGGCGATTTCGAGTGTATTGTAGCCACGGTTTTTATTCAATACGGAATAACAACAGATGAAGTGTCTATATATTGCGATGCCGAAGCGGTGCATGATTCCGGGATGCAGAAGTGGATACATAAATATACCGGAGCACGTCTCATTATTTAAAATTCCCAATGATGACTACTGATATTTTCTACTACTACTACTAATGAAAGGACTGCGTGCTACACGTAAATTTCGAATGTTCTTCTTTTCCGTAAACGAAAAAAAAAAAACGTAATTGGATTGAGCGATAGTTAAATCGGCGTATCCATGTGAAAGACGATGAGTATCATTAACTAATGGCTGATCGCTCATATTTTCGGTTTATGCTTTTAGTTTTTGTGTTCGACTAATTATTTAGGATGTATTAATGTTTCATCACAGCCACGTGAAGGGAAAGACAATTCGCATACGCGCATACATCGCGCTCTATCGCACATGCCTCCGAGATAGCAGCGCTCCACGCTTTTGCCAGTTTCGCAAAGAGAGGCGTCAGATAGAGGCACGCTTTGGGGTATACGGAATATACGGGAGTGCCCAGACCTGTATATACGACCGTGCTATGGACCACCCTTGAATTTTGATTTTCCAACCCCCCTCGCGGGTTGGAAATTCAAAATGAAATTCTGGGAAAACTATTAACCGTACGAATTCGGCGCTGTGGAAGAATTTGTAGCTTGAAGCCTCAGCTACATTTTCGTCCACAGCGCCAAACTCGTGTCTCTTTATTTTCGGTCAATAGTTGTCCCGGAATTTCATTTTGAATTTGCAACCTCTGAGAGAGGTTCGAAAAAGCAAAATTCAAGAGTGGTCCATAGGAACGAAAATATAGAGAAAATTATTCTCTACATTTCGTACGTTTAAACCATCGCCGAAAAATCGATTGTTTTTGAGTTATTCAATAAACAATTTTTGTTGTTGTATACTTCAGCAATTCTTTTGGGGGTGAAGATATTTTCGGAGAGGGCTGATCAAATACCCGATCAGCGCGTTTTTTCAAGGACTACAACGTTCCCATTTGAACAAAAATTTTATGAATTTTTCCTAAAGAGTTATCCAATGAAAACTGATTTTTCAAAATTTTACCCCACTTTTTCACTCCCAATATGAACTTCCACGGCGCTGTGGACAAAAATAAAGCCCGGATTTTTCTGAACATTTTGCCTCCCGGCGACGATCTCGTGGGGGTTGTAGTTTGGCATTAATCCACTTCCATCCCCTTTCATCCCCTAAAAAAACCCTACACCCCGATTTTTAAGCAAACTCGGGTTTAGCACCCGCGGCACCTACAAAATTACCTGTCAAAAAACTAGCCTTCTAATTTTTTCCGATTCCAATACACAGCACGATTGTACTAATCGCTGAATCAGGAGTCTAAAAAATGATTTTGGGGGGCATAAGCTCGGGCTTTCTGAATCATTGGTAAATCACAGTGGCGCGCTCACACTGGCGTCGAAGGAAGCAGCGCTTTAGCGCGGCAGAAGCGAGAACTACCATTTCGCCTCATTGCCTGAGTCATTCCCCACCCGATAAGTTTCCTGACTATGTAGGATTTTACTCCACGATATAAGTGGTTTATAGGGATATCCTTGGAGCAACGCTTCCCGCGCTTCTTGGTTACCGGGTTCGCGGTGGATTCAGGGCAAACATTCGCTCAGCATTTGCAGCCCTTATTATTGTTTTCTTTTCAAGACTTACATGCCCATTTCGTTAAAAAATATTGTCGAAAAGTGAACACATGATGCAACATGTATGTAAAGTCTATGGTACTCGAGGGATTTAAATCCTACGGTAAGAGAATTGAGATCAATGGTTTCGATAAAGAATTCAACGCGGTTACGGGCTTCAATGGCACCGGAAAATCCAATATCCTCGATGCGATATGTTTCGTGCTGGGCATTACGAATCTCGGACAGGTATATCATTATTATTATTATAACATTAATAGAATAAAACACAAAAATATAATTGCAACGATTAACCGGCTAATTTTCTTACACGTATTCCGTTTCTGCCCGGATGTGTGCGAGAAAACATGAAATTTGTGGTATAGAACGTTTGTGATAACCAATGTATTTAAAACGTGAAATCAATTACGAAAATGGAAAAATCAGCAACTCCGTCACAATAATTTGAAGAAGCAATGATATGCGAATATTTTTTCCATCCTATGCAGATTCGCGTCACATCCCTTCAGGAACTCGTGTACAAGTCTGGGCAGGCTGGTATAAAAAAAGCCAGCGTGACCATAACCTTTGACAATCTAGACAGGGCGGCCTCGCCCCCTGGCTACGAGGATTACGAGGAGATAACGGTAACGCGTCAGATAGTCATAGATGGAAAGAACAAATACATGATCAACGGCTCCAATGTGCCGAACAAAAGGGTTCAGGATATGTTCTGCTCCGTTCAATTGAACGTCAACAACCCTCACTTCTTGATTATGCAAGGAAGAATAACCAAGGTCCTGAACATGAAGCCGATGGAGATTCTATCTATGATCGAAGAAGCCGCCGGTACCAAGATGTACGAGACCAAGAAACAAGCTGCTCTCGTCACTATCAAGAAAAAAGACAACAAGGTCAAAGAGATCACTGACGTACGTAAAACACGCTCTGATTTATCGTCAACCCTAGTATTGCGACTTACTGATAAACAGCGAATATCGATTCCCCCAGTAGATTTTGACAGAAGAGATCGGTCCAAAACTGGCAAAGCTGAAGGAGGAAAGAACTCAGTTCATGGAGTTCCAAAGGGTCGAACGCGAGCTGGAACATTGCAGAAGAATCGCCGTTGCTTGGAAGTACCTCAAGGCCTTGGAGAACAGCCAAAAAGCGGAGGAAGATGTCGAAGCGGTGAAGAATCAAATAGAAGAGAAGGAGCAGAGAATCGCAGATGGAAAGGAGGAGATCACGTCCATCAGCGAGAAAGTAGAAGAGCTTATGAGGAAGCAGGAAGCTGTAAGTATCCAAAGGGCTCGAGAAACGAACTCCTTCAGGATTAAGGAGGCTGCTCAGGGTCTTTGCAGGGCAGGCGGCAAGTGGGGAACGCATATGCTTAAACACGGTCGCCTGTAACGGCTGCCAACCCCGAATAATCAAATTTTCAGTTACGTAAAGTAAATAAATTTCAGCTAATATGTGGAATACATATAACTGACTGTTTAGAAATATTATCAATCTTTTTTGTTTATTTACATCGCGAATAAGTTTTAACCAAGATGAAATGTGGCAAACGCGCAATGTAGTTCTTAAGGAGGTACGGTGATTGGAGCGAGTCCAAGATAAAAGCCCGATTTTTTTAAATAACATTGTCGAGAGCTTCGTCCATGCGTATGCGGAGTTTCCACGAGATTTACCGTACAGTTTCCGAGTTATTAATTGTTAAAGTTGGTCAATTAGTCACACGTAGACGACAAAATGTGCCTGTCCTCTCATATATCGATTTTTTTGTGCTACTTGGAGCCAAGACACGCGTAAAAAAAACTGACGGTTGCGTTCGTTGGTTCGTTGTGATCAATAAGGCAACTTGAATTGGAAAGCTCACCGCAGAAATAAGCAATAAATTTAGAAATAAAGTCGCGAAAAACCGAAGTATTCGGCGAGAGAGACGTCTCGTGACGTAACCGCAGCCATCTTGCTCGAAGTGTGGCAACGCCGGATACCCGCGCAAATTTGAGTCTTCTATCGGATATTTTCAACGCGAATTAAAAATATGGTTGTGTGAAGCCGTACGTTTTTTAATCGATTATAAAAGACCTTTCGCCGATATTTACTCAAAGTTCTTTTATGTATAGCTAAGGCATCTCAATCTTTCTGGCGACATGCATACAACGCATTTATATGTAAATTCAGCATGGACAAACCGTCATATAAAATGAACGTTCGTTTTTATATCTGCAAATATTGTGAAAATTAGGAAAGGGAAAAATAACATAACAATCGATGAAATATGTTTTGGCTTCGGACACATTGGACATTGGATATTGAGGTTAACGTCAACGCGACGTTTTTCATTTGCATTCGCAATATCATCTTTTCACTCTCTAATTCTTGTCCAACAGAATCTACCTTTGTCTCTAAACTGGACTTCAGGTACAATCCTGTTACTCTCTTGATAAACTTCTACAGTACTTATTTTCATTCTCCATGTTTACCGGCTACCAAAAATAATAAGCCGAGCGCGTGGGACCGATGACAGCTATCGAAAATGCAACGATGCTAAACGTCGACGATATGGCGTACTACTGAAGTCGAGTAGTGGATTATTACGTTTGTTTTCATATTATAAAAACAATAAGTAGCTTGAAATTCAATACTTAAAAAATATTTCTCGAAATATAGGCCACACACATATGTCTAAAACGTAGCGGTATTATGACGAAAAATAGACTCTTAGTTTACTAGCGTGGTCATCACCGTACCTCCTTAATAACTGGTATCACTGAGCTCAGATATGAACGCCACATCGTGAGTGTGTAGCTGTCAAACATCCTCTGCGAATTTCGTTTTTTCGTTCGGCGAAAATAAAAAGATGGAAGGGAAAAATGCAATCCGAAAAACAGTACAATCGACGGTTGGAGCAAGTACAACCTGGAAAGCGGCGGAAAAAAGTAGTTGAGCTGGACAAAGAATGCGCAGTCGAGGGACGACGCGTAATTGATTTGAAGGTTATGTCGAAACACATGCACTGCAGCTTCTGCAAAGAATGATTCAAAATATTTAAATACTCTTTATGAAACCGCAGTAAGAAATTTATAGCAAGGAGGCAATAGTTTGTGCGTTTCAAATTTTGGCGCCTATTCAAAATGGCCGACTTGACAGCAGCACTGCCACGTGCCGTAGGGCGCTTTCTCGTTTTACGCGAATCAGCTGAAATTTTCTGTTTTATTTCACGAATATCTCGATAACGAGACAGACAAAACGCTGTACTCTTCGTTCAAATTATTCATAAAAATCGCGATAAATTTTCCCGCCTATTTCCATTCGATTCTTACGATTTTTATTATGTTGCGACGGTCGTATTAGAGTTCTCATGAAGCTTTTGCTATGTCGCTCGTGTATAAGAGCCAAACTTCAATAATTAATTGCTCTACAATCACGAAGACGAAGTACTTGAAATTTTACACGGAGTCTCAATACCTGTTCGCAAATATCCTCAATAAATTTCAGCAAATTCTAACTATTTCGCGATAGCTGAGCAACCTCCTTAAATAAAAATCGCAATAAACGAGCGTGTGTATATTTTTTTTTTTCAGGAAAAAGGCGACAAGCTGGCGTCTGTGGAACAAGCGTTGAAAGACGCGGAAAAACGTGATAATAAGTTGACAGCAGAAATGAACAGCAACGCCGAGAGCGTAAAGGCCGAACAGAAGGAGATGGATCAGCTGAAAGCGAATATCACCGAGGACGAAAATGTTCTCGCAGAGAAAGAGAAAGAGTTGGAAAACTTTGGTGGTTTGTTCAAGAGATTGAAGGAACAGGACGAAATTGACAGGGCCGCGGTTGTAGCGGCTCAAGAGCGTTATCAAAAAATCAGTGCAGGCCTGTTGGAGAGCGACAGCGGCGACAACGCGACATTGGAGCAACAGGTGATAAATGCCAAGCACGCCGCGATCGAAGCCCAAACCGAGATGAAGCAGTGCGAAATGGAAACGAAACACATCGAGCAACAATTGGCCAGCAAGGAAAAAGAAATGCAGAGTACGAAAAATGAATATCGCCATGACCTCGACGCTCTGGAGAGTAAGGAGAGAGAGCTGAAGACCCTCGAGAACGAGTTCAACAATTTAAATTACGAAGAAGGTTCGCTCGAGGCTTTGCAGAACCAAAAACGCGCGTTGACCGGTGAAATAAGAAATTTGCGGGAGCAGGTCGATCAATTTGAGTCGCGATATCCTCAATTGCGCTTCGAATACAGAGATCCGGAGCCCGGCTTTCGTAGAGACTCGGTCAAGGGTTTCGTTTGTAAGCTTATCACGTTGAAAGACAAGAGTGCAGCTTACGCGTTAGACGTTGCCGCCGGAGGAAAGGTACACTATTTTACAAGCTTCTATTTAATTTGACTTTCTGCGAGATGCGAAACGGAAAATTAATATTTCACCTCTGAATTTTTGCTAACATGCATCTAAAAGGTGACTGCATGATTTAGCATAAAAAAAATATATCCATAAAATGTTCAACTTTTCATGTGAAGTTAGCGATATCTAGTCGTTCATATAACATCCCACTAACACATACAAATTCGTAGCCGACCGTATTTGTATGTGAAAACTTTATATGCAGCGATTAGTCGTAAGTTCAATTCCCATTAGTCTTTGTTATTTTTTACAAGCATTCCATGTTTCTAAGGTACAATATATATCGCCCTCTCGCGGCGATATTCATGAAATTAAAAATATTTGTGTTTTATTATTTTATTAGATATTTATCTAATATAAATATTGATTATATAATAATAATAAAAATCATTGAAATTATTATAGCCGCTTTTTACATTTCATAGTACACTTAAGGTAGATGGCCCAGTAATCGTCACCTTGAGCAGATCGCTTGACTTTGCAAATTTATATAGCTCAACCAGGAAAGTGAGTAAAGTTATTTTAAGTCGTTCGTAATCAATTTTTTTATTACGAAGGAGAAGGTCGTTGTGAAATTCTCGTGCCTGATACAGTTTTCGAGAAAATATTTCGTAAAGGTTATAAGATGCTATTGTACGAGTCATCGTCATGCGGCCATGATAGTTGGTCTGGCAATCGCCACGGGAACGTCCCACTAATCGTCACATGCGTTTCAACTGCTTTGAGGCCTTATATACCTTTGAAGAAAAAAAATTGTTTTTTTGTATCGACTTAAATAATGTATAAACATGCCAAAAATGTTATGCGAAAGTTATTTCAGGCGGAATTTTTTTTAAAGACATCTACAAAAATATTTTTCAAACTTTAAACGCGTTTTCCATGGAGAAATGTTTTCAAAATCGGGCGGACTCGTAGGTCCTACATTTTTTGACCGATTGACTTCAAATTTCAACTATAACTTCTTAGATACATTTTGTAGTGATATACACACGATTTTTACAATCGATTAACAATTGCATTTTTTGGAAAAGAACAAAGGCCGTTGTTTCAGTCGAAAATGCGACTTTCTTAAAAATGGGGCCAAATGTACAAAAATAAATGTTTTTCATATTTATTATTACGCACTCGGTCACAAACTTTATGATTGTTATTAAAACATTTGATAAAGAGTTCGAAACATAAATTTCTCTTTCAAACAACTTGATTAATGAAAAAAACAAAGCTTGCCTATTACGTCAGAATTATAATTTTTATTTATTTGTAGTCATTAAAAACAATTATTTTTTCATAAAATAATTTTCAATATTAATTCGATCGAGTGGTATTCACCTGTGTTCAAGACGTACCCAGTTATCAACATGGTCACGACCCAGTAATGGACAATATTCATTTACATGTATATCTTTTTACTATCGCGAATATGTGTATGACGATTACTGGTCCGTGGATCCTTCAGACAATGCTAATTACAGACCCAATATTTATTTTCTGATTTTCTATAAACTAATATTCGATTTGTACGATTCTTTTTTTGCTAATATTGTCCCAGTTGTCGACAGCCATGGCGATTAATCGGCAGAGTGTTTATGTTGCTGAACCGGTAATCGTCATATACGGAAACTCGTTGAAATTAACATAAAACTATAATTTTTTATGCTAAACGCAAAACTAAGATCCTTGTTAATCACTTGAAGGAAAACTTACTTCACGCAAGTCCACAGGCATTCTCAAATCACCCGAGATGTGACATGTTCGCGTTAACCTCCTAACGAAGGATTCGGCCGAAATGACAGCTAGACGTCGTAGCGGAATATATTTAATTTGATTATTCTTGAATACGTATACTTACGGGTGTGAAAATGTAGTACAACACAGTAAATACCTCCTGGGAGCTAATATACGAAAGATCTGCACAAAGGAATGAGTTTTATCTTAAAATACTTATTTAATGTGTAACCGTGACGATCACTAGGCCACTGGGCCGTCTACCTCACCTTCAGCGAAAAAACGCAAGTTTGTCGGATGATTTTTTCCCAAACTACCTTTGAAAATCAAATGCTTTTTCAGGATTTTCTCGTACCTTGATAAAAAATATAATCTCAATGTTGTTGGACGTTTGGCAGCTTTACAACGTGATTGTGGACACGGAGAATACGAGCAAGGCTCTGCTCCAACGGGGCCAACTGCAGAGACGCGTCACGATAATTCCACTGAACAAAATTGATGGTAGATCAATCGATCAAAGAACACTCGAGTTTGCGCAACAGCTCGTTGGGAAGGAAAACGTCAAACCGGCGCTCTCGCTGATCGATTTCCCCGAGGAAACGCGCAGGGCGATGGCCTGGGTCTTCGGACAAATATTTATCGTGAAAGACATGGAGTCCGCGAAAAAAGTCGCGTTCCACGACAGAATACAGAAGAAATGCGTCACGATAGAGGGCGACGTGTTCGATCCGTCGGGCACTCTGACCGGCGGTGCTCAGTCGAAAGCGGGCTCGGTACTCTTGAAAATCGAACAACTGAATGCCACCCAGAGGGAATTGTCCGAGAAGGAACAAAAGTTGCGCGAGATCGATCAAAAGATCGCGCAAGTCGCACGTACAGCTGAGAAATACGCAACTCTCAAACAAAAATTCGACTTGAGGAATCACGAAGTTAACGTTCTCAGGCAGAGACTGCAACAAACCACGCATCACAAAATAACAGAGGAGGTAAAGTGATCAAAACTGAATGGAACGAAATATTAAATGAGGGCGCCACTTTGACGAACCGAAAAAAAATATCGTTTTTTCCGAATTCTTTTTGTATACTATATTATTTATTTGGGATTTGGACAAATGGTATTTTATTCAGCATACATTGAACATATTTCGTGGAAATTTTTATTAAAAATAAAATAAAAATTAACATCGTTATTGGGGTATAATAAGACCTCTGTATAAAAAATGTGGTCCAACGGTCGGATCGATAACTCGACAAAGGTTAGTCTGAAAAGTGAATATAAGAAAGTTCTAGAATCTACATAAATGTAGTTTTCGTTGTGCGTAACCGTTTTTCGAAAAAAAAAAAACATTCACTAAATGGCGGGTTAAAAAGAAGGTGTAATTTTGGGGAAATTTTTACGTATATTCGGGGGCTTGAGAAATACTAAATTTCAAACGAAAAAAAAACTACTACGTACAAGTATAACTACCGCAATCGGGGAAATAAATGTATTTTTTAAAATTGAGAATCGGACAATTGTAACTAGAGTTATGATTCCGGCCAGGTCGAGAAAAGTAATTTCGAGAAAAATGCGATTGAAAGTTTTAGTATACGTAAATCGTTGCGCTACCTGCTCTCCTTAAATCTCCTGTAATTTAGTCAATTTTAAATACTTAAACTTGGATTTTTTTTTCACATATTCTTGAATGTATATACTTTCAAAAAATGTCAACAAAATCGATTTTTTTTACCCGGCACAGTGGTGTCCCGCCGTAAAGCGTAAACATTGTGCTTCGTCGTAGGAGCTTTCTTTTCGTAAATAGATTTTTTTTTGCGTCAGATCGATCTAAATATTCGAATTTGTAAGTGATTAGTTATCGAGCTTAAGTTTATCGCACATTTATCACAGGATCTCATCATTGTTCTGTACTATTTTCGTCAAAACCAATGAGAATTTAAAAAATTCTCTGATCGCTTCAGCTTCCGTCAATTTTTCGAAATCGAGCTGAAAGTTTTCATATAATTACGTCAGGAGACAAGTATATTTAGTATTGAATTTGGCCACGAGCTTTTCAATCTTCATGGTTACTAACATGTTCAATTTTTTCATTTCTGACTGATTTTTCGTACAGGAATAGAATATCATACATCGCATGCGCAGATTAGGTTTTGGGAAAATCAGTGCATAGGTTCAGATTTTAAAGTGACTTAAGGGGTCTGCTCATTTTAGACGCTAAAAGAGGCTATTTTTATGATTTTTTTTGATAGGTTTATATTGTAGATATACACTATTTATAGACGAAAATGGTAGTTAAAAAAATGTCCTAAAAAATGGTAGGCCTGCGCTGTTGATGAAATCTAGGAGATGGATCATCCGAAACGAAAAATTCAAACGATTTTAGATTCAGTATAGCTATTATAGCGCATATTATACGATTTTTGATATACGCAAAAATAACAAAATGGCGGACATTTTTCGAAAAAAACGTGTCTTTTGTCACCGTTTTTGGCCAAAAAAATAGTAAATATCAAAATTTAAAAAAATCATTAATATGCGCTATAACTAGAGTTGTAAAGAATATGTGGTTAAAATTTCATAAGGATCGGTTCAGCAGTTTCGAAGATTTTATCATCAAGCCGTCGTAAAACGTTGTTTCGAGAAAAACGCGTTTAAATTTTGTTTGGGTTACATAAATACACGACGAAATGTTTTTTATGCATTTCGAAAGTGTATTTATTGCGTGTAACAACTTTTATATCAATATCTATAACGCAAACCTATCAAAAAAATGTCATGAAAATAGCCTTTTTTAGCGTCTAGAGTGAGAAGACCCCTTAACTTTCCACTAAAATATTTTCACGCTGCATCTGTGAGCACGTTCGTGTTTTCTTCTTATATAAAGCTTTCGCTCTTAGTTGGCAAAATCGAAAAGCAGGTGTACCGATGGCACCGACGTACGATTGACCATGCCGATCAAATTTAGATTAACTCACCGGAGTAACTTTGCGTGAAAATAAATGAACTTGTTAATATAGTCAGCCTTAGGAGCGAACTAAATAAGGAAGCAATGTGCGAGTGTCTACCTTGTCAACGTTATTCCAAACGTGACGTAACGTGAGTTCGTTACAAGGTTCAAACTCATTCAAACTCCGACTATTGGGTGCACAATTTTAGTTCCGTCCGAACGGTTGATTGACATTTTCTTTCTCAGGTTGACGGTCTGAAGGCGAGAATGCAAGAATTAAAGGAGAAAATGGCGGCGGCCCGTACAACCGAGAAAGAAAGTAGCAAGCGTTACAAGGAGTTAGAGTTTCAATTGAAAGACGCGGCAAATATCCGCGAGAAACAGCTGAAAGACGCGGAGGATCAGCTGAAAGTATTGCAGAAGAAGTCCGAGAACAGCCGACGCGAGTGGAAGAAGCGTGAGCAAGAGGCCGAAACTCTGGATCTCGAGATTGCCGACTTGCGAAAAGCGATTGAAGCGGGAAAAGCACAATTGACCAAGGCCGAAGAAAAGCTGGCCACTCTCGAAGAAAAGTCGAAAAGTCTTCGGACCGAGTTGACGGAGGTGAAAGATAAAGTGAAGGAATTACAGAGTGCCGTAAAATTGCAAAAAGATATAATACATCGGCAAAACAAGGAGCTGCAAAAGTATGTCGCTAAGAAGGACGAAATCCTGAAGCATAATAACGAGTTCTCATTGGAAATACAGAAGTTGAATCACGAAATAAATTCCATAAAGACCAGCGCGACACAGTGCAAACAGAGGTTGTCCGAATTGGTGAAGAAGTACGAGTGGATCGAGCAGGATAAGGCATATTTTGGAAAAGCAGGTACGGTCCATGAAAATCGCTCGTATCTGTCCTGCGCACCACCGATCCGTCTGGCCTCTTTGTGTAGACAAATTTATACTTGCAGGTGGCATTTATGACTTCGAGGCGAACGATCCTGAAGAAGTGACTCGAAAGATGCACCAGCTGCAAAGCGTTCGGGAAAGATTGAGTCGGAACGTCAACACCAGAGCCATGAATTTGCTGAACAGGGAGGAGGAACAGTACAACGAGATGTTGAAGAAGAAGAGGATCGTCGAGGCCGATAGACTCAAGATCCTTGAGACTATCGATACTCTCGACGCGAAGAAAAAGGAAACGTTGCTTTTAGCTTGGGAACAGGTAATATTATTGAATCGTTTCGAAACCTTAAGTTCAGTATAGATATAAAGTGGAAAGGGCTAAAGCAATTGGCGTTAAGGGGCTATACCTTAATCACCTTAATCACATTTTCAGCGTCACCAGTGTGACGCTGAAAATTTGGGTGATCGAGAATTTCTTGGAAGGAAAGTACTCAATTAAATGTTTTGGAAAATTGAGAAGATATTTGGCTATATTTGACCTATATTACATAATTTTTTCATAGAAAAATATTGAGATCCAAGCGACTTATGCGCTGCCTTCGGAGGCGCAAAAAAAAAGTTCCTCCACTGCTAACATCATTCCGGCCGATTGAGTAGCTGAAACCGAAAAAGGAAAAAATGTCGTTAAACTGGAAGGTATTTCCTGTACAATGACGTAGGATTTTCGAAAAATATCAAAATCTAACAAAATGGCGTAGTTATGAAAAGAGTCTGTTTTCTTGCCTATAAAATGGTCGTTTTTTTCAATGCCAAATCGTCAATTTTCATCCAATCAAAAATATCCTACGTCATTGTAGAGTAAATATATTCAAGAGTACTCAGTTCAAATTTCAAGTCAATCGGATAATTGCTCGTTGAGTTACAGTGTCAGTAACTTTGAAAAATCTCATTTCGAGAAAAACGCGTTTCAAGATTTAACTATCGATTTTTGCAAGATGAAATGATATTTATATAAATGATAATGATATTCGTGAAAGTATAAACTGTCGCAAAAGGCAAAAAAGTCGATTTTTTGAAAGTGTCACATTGGTATAGCCCCTTAACACCTAACTCGTTGGAGAAAAAAAGCGGGGATGCGGTTCCGGACCCCCCCCGATCGACCGGGAATTTTGCACAAACCTTCCTTTTAATATCTTGAGGTAATCCTATCGCCAGGCTTCAATTCGTAGGATTTTCATAATTTTTGTTTTGTTTTGATCTTCACTGAATATATTAATAATCGCCTCTGTAAAATTTCAGGGTCGGTTATCCACCTAATTACAGAGAAAACAAATATTAAAATGGCGTATTCTTGTGAAGGAATTCCCAGACGACATACAAAAACCAGGTCGCTACAAAAGTGTATATAATAGTGGGAATCCGTCAGATTCTTAAAAATAATCAGATTTACATACTTAACACTTGTAGTAATCCAATGCTCTCAGGCAAAAAATACGCTTATTGACCTAATTTTTTTGTAATATCAAGGTTAATTTGAACTTCCGGTAGCGGATTTATTACCACTTGCTACGATAAAGAGAGGTGACAGCAAGGCAACAGCTGCTTGTAGTCCTAACCTCATGTCACTCATTCGAATTTTCACACGTATTTCATTTTCAACCGACATATTTCGCCGACACAAATTTTCCACGCATCTTACCAGTCGTGGCCCGAATACAATGCTTTATATTTCCCGCACATGACATTGTTTTGACACGTCGACGTTGAAAAGCATGGAGGTTAAACTCGCTTGGTGCAGTAAAAAGAGACGAAGATAGAACCAATGTTGCCAAATATCAAACCGAGACATACTGTGCGAATGGTTGGAATAACTATTTTTTCGTTTTTCTAATTAAATGTGAACACTCATTAAACAGTTTACCCATGGAAAAGTTTAGTTAATACGAATTATTTTTTTTGGCATATGTTAAAAATATAAATTGTACAAGTCTCAAGTATGATCAGTGGTATGACTAGTGTGAAGCGATAGGATTACCTTGAGACAACCCCTAAAGGGATTTTCAGCGACTCGCAATAGTTTTCGAGATATCGAATTTTTAATTTTTTTTTTTAACGCGCGCCGACTATATACTCGCTACGTCTCCGTTCATACCTATATATGTTATTGCGCTCTTCGTTTTGTCCAAACAAACCCAAACATCCTGTCAAGGGTTGTCTTTAAATATTAAAAGGAAGGTTTGTGCAAAATTTCAGCCCGATCGTGGGGGGAGGGTCGGAACCTTACCCTTTTAGAGTCAATTAATGTCTGCAAAAGATATTGAGGGCACCGTCGTGACAGAACGGACGAAAAATGCCGCATTTCGAATATTTTTCTCAACATCCACTCTTAATAACGGAATGAAATCTTTTAGGTTCGATTCAAACATATGTCACCCACACAAAATGATTGTTTTTTTCTTTGCAATTAGCGTTTTCCGCGATAATTAGGCGCGTTAACAGCGCAGCACGTAATACCCGGATTCGCCGTTGACATCGTTACGCCTTGTAGAATTGTTCGGCCTAAAGAAAATCTAAAACCATGAAATGTATGAATGTAGTGATCACGACAATCAAGTTAAAACGAATTTGATAAATTTCCTTGCGAGATTGAATATAAAGTTTCGAAAAATACTTTGTTCAGCTCATACATTTGTTCCTAAATAAAACAATGGGTGACGGCAATTCAACAATAATAGTGCATGCGATTGGGAAGAAAATGTAGAATGGAATTCGTCTGTAAAAATGATTCAGAATTTCGACTTGAAATTTGGCCACAACATTCTTGGGATAACATAGAATGAAACATATGATGATGAAAATTTGATTTTTTTATAGTAGGGTATCCGTAAGTGTGGCTAAATACTCCGTTTTGTTATTTTAAAATGTAGCCTGAATTGCTTAAGCTTTAATATCAGATTTTCTCGGATGGGCTGTAGTGAAACTTATGAAATTTTCCTGCAAAACGCCTACAGCGTTGAAGTTTGCATCGTTGGAATACAACGATTTTTTCTTCTTCATATTTCATTTTTTTATTTTTATCATTATCTAAAGCCTGTTTTGCGCAAATTGAGGTCGTTCATCTCTAATAAGAATACGTAAAAACGTTTCGGTAATTTGACCACGTTTTTATTAACTCGCTTTGCGTCTTGTCAGTTTGTCTGTTCGGTACAAATTTTGCAATCGATTTAAACTAACTTCCGGATGAGCTAGAGACTTGAAACTTTAGCTCAGGACTGGATGACAATGCAATAATAACTCGCTTTCTTGTCTGTCTGTTTGTTTGTTTGTTCGGTACAAATTTTGCAATCGACGCTTCTTTGTTTTTAAACATCGACGGCTGATTTAAGGGGAGATATACACCTAGGAGCCGGAAAAAAGGTCATTTTCGTGAATTTTTCAAGGAAAACTATTTGAAATTTCGGATTGGGGTTTTAATTATCTAAAAGTATATATATTCAAAAATATGTTTTATTTTCTTTATTTGAAAATATCAAAAATATACAAGGATATTGTATGATCCTTGGAGCGTCGTAAAAAATCTGCGTATACTGTACCCACTGGCGTTTCTTCAAAAATCATCTGAAAAAAAAAAAACCAAAAAGATTATTAAATTAGATACTATAATCTAGTACTTGTCATAGCCGATATTGAAAATATCGATTTATGACAAAATGGCGGACGTTTGAACATAAATAGTGATTTTTGGGCCAAAAAATAGTTATTATTTTGCCTATAAAACAAAAACTAAGAGTAACGGAAAAAAATCCTATAAGTACTAGATAATGATGTATAGAATAACCACAAAAAACCTCAAGGCAATTGATTCATTGGTTTTCGAGAAATTTTGGGTACCGATTTGAAAACCGTGGTTTTGAGTAAGTGGCGTTTGAAAATTTGGGAATGAATTAATCATGAAATTTGTCAACTTACATGGAATCATCGATACCAGGCCCATAGTGTAGGTCTTCTACGGTCGACGGAATGTTTATAGCTTCTAAATCCTCGACCTCGACCATCTAGGTGTATATCTCCCCTTAAAACGAAAAGCGTGGGGCGCATGCGTAGATAATAGTGAGGAGTGTAGGAAGTAGCTGTCGTTGACAACATTCACGCAAGAGTTAATATAATTTGCAGTGTAATAAAATGATTAGTGACTTAGGTGAGCTATTTATGCATCAGTTATCTATTACATGTGCCCCACGTTGTTCGTTTAAAATCTTTCAAGGATTTTCATAGCTATTAAAAATTCACAATCACAAATTTTCAGAAAAATCTGGATGCGGTTAGGAATCTGTATTTGGTTATAAACCTGTATGGGGCTAGGAGAAATTATTTTATACTTTTTAGTTCGTTTTAAACACGTAGTTAAACTTTTTTATAACTTAAACAATTTTTCCAATCTAAATCGGCCAAACAAAATGTATGAAATTAAAAAAGAATTGATTTTCGTTGCTTTTCAACGATGCAAACTTCATCGTGATAAACGCCCCGACATTTTATTCTCGACGACTTAAATTTCGGAAAAAGAAGAAAATATATAATTCTTGCTCC
The DNA here is from genome assembly GCA_964007375.1 of Ophion obscuratus. Classification (NCBI taxonomy): domain Eukaryota; kingdom Metazoa; phylum Arthropoda; class Insecta; order Hymenoptera; family Ichneumonidae; genus Ophion; species Ophion obscuratus. The sequence goes on along the minus strand of OZ023312.1, from coordinate 38,597,088 downwards.
GTGGAAAGACGGAGATCGACTTTCTCCCGACGGCCCTCAAACGCGAACGTCTTTTAAACAAAACTTTTGGTGACGATTTTTCCCGGCCGAGTGAAATTCCCCTCGAATCGAAAAAAAAATAACGGACGTTATCATCAGCGAATACGTCACGAACCAAGCGACAAAATAATCGACTAATACTTTCCAATTGTGCGTAGGTGAACAAGGATTTCGGATCGATATTCGGTTCGTTGTTGCCGGGTGCGAACGCAAAATTGCAGCCTCCCGCGAATCAAACGGTTCTAGATGGCCTGGAGGTCAAAGTTGGATTCGCCGGAGCCTACAAGGAGTCGCTCAGCGAGCTTTCCGGTGGCCAGAGGTCTCTCGTGGCATTGTCGTTGATCCTGGCGATGTTGCTCTTCAAACCCGCGCCTCTTTACATCCTCGACGAGGTCGACGCCGCTCTCGATCTTTCGCACACGGAAAATATCGGTGCTATGCTGAAGAGACACTTCAAACATTCGCAATTCATAGTCGTCTCTTTGAAAGACGGCATGTTCAATAACGCCAATGTTCTGTTCAAGACCCGATTCGTGGATGGTATGTCGGCGATAATGAGAACGGAAAGAAAACGAAATAATTAGCTTCGACATACCCATATTAATTTTTTTTACGAAATAACAATGATCACAGTATTGGAAAATTTGATGCTTTTTTCTTACCCTGTGATTTGTCGCAGTACTTTCACTTTTTTTTTTTAATATCGAAGACGAACATATGCATTGGGGAGGTCGACGATCTACCAACACCGCAAACTTCGGAAATAAAACGTTTATCGTTGCCTTCTATACGACGATCAATGTACATACAACTACATCATAAATAGGTACGCTGGACGAAATAAATAAACGAGAAGGTAAAACCTCGGTAACGTCTTAATTGTATCACTCGGGCTTTGGAAATGTAATTCGTAAAGTTGGGCGTTTTGTGAATTATTCATCTATCCGCGGGGGATGACGTCTGCAGGCGTGGCGAGCTCAGACGTTGAGCAAGCCGAGCCAATCGGTCTTCTCGAAGAACGGTAGCTGTTTGATTTCGGGAATAGTTGAACGTTTGCTAGGCTCGAATCTCAAGACCTGTCGAAAAAAAGTCCGATATATGAGTGTGTTTATACGCAACGATGATTCGTGGAATGTCCAATATGATCATCGACGAGAGGACACACACCTTTGTTAACAATGACTTAGCGTTCTCAGATAGCTCGTTCGGGATGCTGATTATGGAATGTGAATGGAATGGCCCAGGGTGCCGAGATTGGAAAGACTGCAACAAAATATCAGCAATGTTGGACGTGTCGACGATTTTATTATCAGGTTGGAGTCAATAACGTGCGAGGTGTATCGATAGTTTCTGCCACAATATTTATGACGTTGAAGTTTCCATCGTTGGAATGCAACAAAAATGACTTTCTTTTAATTCACCAAATTGCCTCCGGCAGATTCGGGCTGCGAAAATCACCCGAACATTTCCGAGAATTCGTATTTAGCGACCTACAACAAATTTGCAAAGTACGACTTTGGATAATAGTGAAAATAAGAAATTGAAAAGAATTTTCGTTGCACTCCAACGATGCAATCTTCAATCCTATCAATTTTTCACACTTCCGATCAGCGGTTGTGAAGAATGTCTCGTAATCTTAGGTATACTGCATTCAATGAGACAACGACACGGTTCCGAACCTCTAAATTCGTTCGGTACGGTCGCGTCCCACCGGATGCGCGGCCCTCTTTTTCTTTCCTCCTGAAATAATCAGGAAAAACGTCACGGAATTTTGTAAATTCCCTGGAACTTTTACAGAATTCACTTTTTGCAAGAATTGCAAAAAATGAAACCAACTTAAAAAAAAATGAAAACTACAACACAAAAATGTTTTTGTATGTTTTCAATATTTAGAATATTCTTCATTATATACAAAAAAAAGTTGTGCCGGTGCCAAACATTGGAAAACTAAAAACTAATTTACTCTAAAGCTCTATACATTTGCGTTCGATTTGTCAATATACATTTGCATTTGTCAATAATACATTTGAAAATATACATTTAGATAATAAATGTACAAAAAAAAATATACAAAATAACATATAGAAACAATATACATTTGCATTTGTCAATACACAAACACACAATTAATGTAACAAATTAGCGAATTCGTTTTTAGTTTTCCAATGTTTGGCACCGGCATAACTTTCCTTTGTAGATAATGAAGAATAACATAAATATTGAAACTATACAAAAATATTTATTTTTCTAGTTTTCAGTGTTTATATTTATTTTTTTATTGATTGGCACCGATATAAAATTTTATGTTTATAATAAAGAACCGGTTATGTACTATCTTTTAATATTTTTTTTTTCACTTTACAATGTTTAAATTATTTTTCGAATTGCAGTGTTTTCTATTTTTTAATTTTAATATTCGACATTTTCATGTGTCTGATCTTTAAAAAAATATTTATTTGACCCCAATCTCCCTGGAATATTTGCAATGCGTGGAAAAGTCAGGGACTTTCTGAGTCAATGATGCGTAGCAACCATGCAATCGTGGGTGTGTTACGGTACTGAGCAGCAAGCCCTACCAACAAACTACCCCCACGGGACCCACAGGCCGTTCAAAGCTCCGTTGTGTCGTTCTCTCGTCGAACGCAGTATGAGCAGGGTGACATTGATCGACAATTCACACAGCCACTCTATACAGGGTGAGGCGCATAAAGTGTTACAGAGCAATAGTACTCAAACTATTGATCATATCCAAAAATGTTTCGGACAAAAGTTTCAGTGTTCGAGAAGGCCGTCATACTGGATCACCCTATTTTTTTTTATCGGTGAAGGCGCTGAAGCTATGTCAAGGTCAACTCCACTTTTTTTAAATGGAATCATGTTCCTTTTTTTCGATGACATTATTACCGATTTTAAGACGAATTCAGCGACCTATAACACAAGGTCATTCTAGTCACGCAAAGTATGAAAATAGTCGAAAAATCGAAAAATATCGGATTAATCACTTTCAAAGGATCCACCAGCCTTGGTTTGGGTCTACCTACAGAAGATGCTCGAAGATCTTGTGGAGTACCTCAAGCCGCATAAAAAACATTCGGGGGCCAATGTCGTTCAAGGTCATTCAAGGTCAGTCGTCGATGATACAAATTTAAATATCTCGGATCACTACACTGAGAAAAAAAATCATTGATCCAATATCGTTGGTGATATTGAATGAAATTTCGTTGATTCAATTGTAAAATTGTTGGTGTAAATAATCGGATTTAGTAGCCCAAACAAAACGCTATTGACTTCAATAACATGATAAAATTGAAAGTTTTTTTTTCATACAAAAGATATATCGTTAGCCGAGAACAATATATTATTGAAAGTATCGCGAACTAATTATATAGTTTTGAATGCAATTTCTGCAACGAACGAAAAAAGCGTTTCAATTCATAACATGAATATTGTTGATTCGAGTACACAAGAAAAATTGATTTTCGCTCGTTTGATTCAAATAAAATTTCTATTGAGTAAATATGTTATTTTATTGTTTTCGCCATATCCGATATTGATTTTAAGTACATTATTCGTTAAAATATTAATATTTTATTTTGATTGAAAAATATTCGGCAAATGTCTGAATTGGTTAAAAAATTATGCGAAAGGAAAATTTGTGCTTGCACATTTTGTTGAAAAAATTCAACCAAATCATGGTCGAGCGTCACCGAAATTAAAGGTGTGAGGAAACGCGTAGTTCTCGGGGTAACCGCTAGAGGCCGCACGCGCGCTCGTTTCTCTTAAGCGTAGCGCGAACCGAAAATCGACTTAAACGCTGGAGAAGCTCTAGAGTATCGCTTCTTGGCCTGTGGCTAAGATCAAAGTGTACTATCTGTTCTTAATCAGTTGAATATCTGATATTGTCTCCATGGATATTCCATTGGATACCTGATATTCTCTCCACTATTATCGTGGACGATCATTCTAATGCTCACTTTTTATTTAAGATTTAAAACAAATTGAAAAACTTACGTCCCATGGCATATTCGTTTCGATGTAGTAAAGAAATAATTCATTCTATTGATTATATTTTTGTACGAAATAAAACGTGTTTGTAGGAACCGCTTAATTATTTCATCCAATACATCTACGGATCGTATATAGAATCATTTCAATAGAATATAATTTTATTTGAAGGACAATGTAGATATTCAGTGAACAGAAAAGCTTTCTCAAATAAAATAATATCTTATTTAAATCAATCACATTTTCCGATATTTTATAGTATTGAAACAATCTCATATATCGGTGGCACTCCGCAGCTGCACATTTATTTGGATCAGCCAATGTATTTTTTTTATTCAATTGGTTTTTTTTCTCAGTGTACCAAATACTTATCAGTGATCCGAGATATTGAGATTTGTATTTCATTTTAATAGGTGTTCGAAATGACCTTGAACGACTTTGACCCCCCGATATTTTTCATGAGGCTTGAGATGCTCCGCAAGATGGTTAAAGAAAAATGTACCATTCCATTAGAAAAAAGTGAAGGTGACCTTCACTGTGCGTCAGGGCCTCCACCGAAATAACAAAAAATTGGTCGCATTTGATGGCCTCCATCACACCGTACAACTTTTGTCTGGAGAATTTTTTAGTGACGTCCATAATTACAGAGTTATTTCGAGTGGCAGAGACAAGAGGAATACCCTGTATAATTCGTAGCATGGAAATCAAAATGTGCACGTACGATTCCGGTGAACAACTCGTACAAGATAACGCCGAAGCTCCAAACGTCGGCCGCCGGTGTGGCCAGAACGACCGGCAAGTACATGCACAATTCCGGCGCGCTGTACGGTTTCTGATATCTCGACAGTTCGGGATTTTGTCGAGGCACGACGTAGCTCAGAAGTATCCGAGCATCTTCGTCGACGAGAAGATTGTCCGGCCTCAAATCGGATACGACGACGTCCTGTTGATGAAGAGCTTCGAGTGCCAGGAGCATTTGAGCGGCCCAAGATTTCAGAACGATCTCCGGTATGCGCCAAAGTTCTTGCTCCATCTCGATACCGCTGTCGGCTTCGTCGTGATACAATCTCTCGTCGCCGTTCTTCGCCTCGAAGAGCGATCCATTGAGACGACTCGTTCTCCCGCTTTCGCCCGTTCCTTCGTCATTCTCGGGCGAGGCTAATCGCGGCGATATCGCCATTTTGCCCATGGCTTCGTGTACCCGATCGGATTCGCTGCTAAGATCCGTGAAACTGTCACTCGTCGACAATTCACTCGAATCACCGCTGCCTTCGACATTCTCACGATCGTCCGGCTCCCTTTCATTGGCGGAGGCTTCGCTCTCGTACAGCAATTGTCCGGACTCGTTCAAACGAGTCGCGATCGAGTTGCTCTTCTTTATTGTCGCGTCCACGGATTTCAACAATTGTTGCGCTTTCTCGAGCAATTTCGTCGTCGGTATGTCCTCGGTGGGCGCTGATTTGTCGACAAATTCCTCGTCCATTGTACGCGCCGCGTTCTGATCAGTAGTGCCGTCGTCCGTCGCACTCTCGAGCGAGCCCGTCGGGTTCAACGGGGATGAGGTTTTTCCTTCGTCAACTGCATCCTTCCGTGATCGGTCGAGACTCGTGTTCATCCGCCTTTCGGAATCCACGTGTATTACCGCCTCGCAGCTTGTTGACCTTCCGTGATTTCTTCTTCGGAGCGAAACTTTCGATGCAGGAATCGCGTACTGCACTTTCAGCAAGTCCCACAGTTTACCGCCGCTGGAACGTCAAACATGATTATTTCTATGATTACTCATGACTTTGGAGATGCGGATGGTCACGACGGAGCAATATCGGACTGATGATGATATATACTTTTTACAAGCTTTTATTTAAGGGATGATACCGCACTAGGATTTTGGAAAAATCGGTTTTTTGCTTAAAAAATCCTTTGGGCTCATAAAAACAATATGCAATTGGTCCTGTAGGGAATTGTTTATTTTTTTAAGGTTTCAATTATCGATTTTGCCGCAGCGCCTCAGACTTCTTTCGGGAGGCTCGTACAACTTTAAACGCGTTTTCCTCGAAACCACTTATTTCAAACTGGGAGGACGGATTAATATGTTTTTTTTTTCAGACGGTGTACACGATTTCTCGACATCTAATGAACGGATTGACTTGAAATTTGATACACTTTTTTAGTTTAATAGTCGTTTAGTCTTGACGGATGTTTTTCTTCTTCACATTGTTTTTCGTTAGTTATTGACAATAATAATGTTTTTTTTCCTCAAAAAAAAAACGAAAAAATACAGAATACAAATTTTATAATTGAAACACGCTAACAAAAGAAAGCTCGGTTAAGTCTTCGCCAATTTTGTGTATTTTAGGAAAAAAAAGCATTTTTTTGCGTTTCGGATTACATGGTTGGGCCCCTCACGTTCGAAGGTCCTTAAGGGGCTATAGCAGTGTGACACTTGCAAAAAATCGATTTTTTTTTGCCTTTTTCGACAGTTTATACTTTCATGTCATTATCATTTATATCATTTATTTCAATATCATTTTATCTTGCAAATATCGATGGTTGAATCTTTAAACGCGTTTTTCTCGAAATGAGATTTTTCAAATTTGCTGACATTGTAACTCAAAGAGCAATTATCCGATTGACTTGAAATTTGAACTGAGTACTATTGAATATATTTACTTTACAATGACGTAGGATAATTTTGATTGGATGAAAATTGACGATTTGGCATTGAAAACTACCATGGCTACTACTTTGGCATAAAAAACTACCATTTTATAGGCAAGAAAACAGACGTTTTTTTTTCATAACTACGCCATTTTGTTAGATTTTGATATTTTTCGAAAATCCTACGTCACTGTACAGGAAATACCTTCCAGTTTAACGACATTTTTTCCTTTTTCGGTTTAGGCTACTCCAGCGGCCGGAATCATGTCAGCAGTAGAGGGACTTTTTTTTGGCGCCTCCGAAGGCAGCGCATAAGTCGCTTGGATCTCAATATTTTTCTATGAACAAATTATGTAATATAGGTCGAATATAGCCAAATATATTCTTAATTTTCGGAAACATTTAAATGAGTACTTTTCTTCCAAAAAATTCCCGAAAATCACCAAAATTTTCAGCGTTCACACTGGTATAGCCCCTTAACCCTTCCTTGCCACACTAGGACATTTTGACCCAGACGAATTTGAAATAAAATACTCCCTCCTAAAATTGAAAGTCTCAATAATTTTTTACAACCATTCAATTTTATGTTTTCCGAAATTGAATTATGCAGACAGACATTTTTTAAAGAACGGTTTTTGGTTTATGACGGATTCTCAAAATATAACAATTCAAAAATATTCTCTGAAAATGTCCATCCCGTTGATTCCACCCGGAATCAGATTCCATCCGAATTTCAATTATGCAAACGTATTAAGAGATGTTTAAAGTGTATCCCGGAATTTTTCAATAAAAACCGACCGGAGGGTTGTTAAGGGCAGACGGATGAAGTACTATCTGGGCCAAATTGACCCAGTGTGTCGAAGCCGTAGACAAATATAAGTGTGTCAAGGAAGGGTTAACGAGATTGTAACTTCTATAATTATTAATATTTCGTGAATGAAATATGCTACACATCTTTTTAAATGTACATACAAATAAATGTCCAAACGCTTATTCAATCATCGTACTTATTCCTTCAATTTTTTAATTTAATATCTCTGTTTTTCGGGTCGTCACAGTAGTCTAACCCCTTAATTGGTTTGATCCAGAAGCACGAAATTCAGCGAAAATACTTCCCGTTGAAATTTATTAGACACGTGTAAGACGAAATTTCGATTTCCTTTCTTTGAAGAGGTGCGGCGGGGGTGACGACATTCAGTTTTTGCATCGTTGGAATGCAACAAGTTTTCCTTTTAATTTTTTATTTCTTTATTTTTATCATCATCTAAACCCTTTTTTTCAATTTGAGGTCACTAATCGCTCATAAGAGAACGTAAAAACGTTTAAGTGATTTTGAAAAGTTAATCAACCCAATAAAATTTGTGAGATTAATAAAAAATGTATGTTCTTTGCATTCCAACGATGCGAACTTCAACCTCATAGGGGGCGGTAGATGTTCCGGAGATGATAAAGTTCTGCATTTTATCCGCGGAAAACACGGGTGATTGGTAAGTTTTCATGTAAATTCATTGGTACTCTCGATAGTCACTCGTGCATATCGGTGTTGCGAAAGTAAGTTTTTTTAGAATAGATAAAAATGCTTAGACGTTGACTATCAGCGATATGCTTATACCGTCGCGGACTTTTCTGTAGAACTTCGAATGACCTGAATATGTCTCATAAATTATATTGATATATGTCTAATATCTAATCTATGTCTAATATTTGATATATGTCTAATATTAATTTTGTAATATGTCTTCAGGCAACGTATTCATGATTTTATGCTGGAATCCGCGACTTTTTTTCCGTCTTGATGTATATTTCGGTTGACTGCTCGATTCCCCTATCGATAGTGTAATTTTTTCAAAGAGCTCAATGTCCCTTAATGCCAAAGGTCCCAAATAGCCAAATGTACATAAAAAATTGTCCAGCTGTTCTCCAGGTTAATTCGAACAAACGGACAGACCTTTACAGCTCTACCAAAGTCTTCATTATCTACTATTTATAGATTTCAAGAAAGCAAGTGTCTTAAAAATCAAATGTTTATCATGTCCATGTTCCAGATGATGACCAAGGTGGCGAAATACGACATAGTAAATTATTTTTGCGCTCAAAGTGCATGGAAGCTCGTTAGATTTAAGGCGGGGTATACATTTACAACGATAAAAAAAATCGATTGCTTTTTTTTTCTTCTTCAAACGATAGAACTATATATGTATAATATTTTACCAAAGTTTCAAAGCGAAATTCGAAAAACTTCAAACGTTACAGCCCGTCAACGCTGTGCCTCACCGCTCGGATTCGGAGCGGGCGTGAACTTCGAACGCGTTTTTCTCAAAACTGCATTATCGAAATTGGTGTGCAGGATTACTAAAAAATTATTAAGCCGATTGAGTTGAAACTTGGTAGAAATATTGACAATATTGGTACCTTCTACTGGACGAAAATTGTTTGTGAAAAATTGAGAAAATAGCTACTTTTTTAATCCACATTTTACAGAAGTGTTGCGCGATATGTTGATTTTTTTCGTTGTAAATGCGTGCCATTTTCTTAAAGTTGCATTTTCTCCATTTCGATTACCGTCATATAGAAACTATACATGTTCGAACTGAAAAAATGTTTGAACTTTTTTACTAATCAAAGTCTACGGGAAGCTAGACTGCACGCCAATTGGCAACTCCCGCGGCGACCTTGCTGTAACACTCTGTCACAGCTCCGCCATTTTGATGATGAATTAAGTTTAAAAAAATGGTCTCGTATGCTTAAGGAGAGATGCACACCTAGATGGTCAAGGTCGAGAATTTAGAAGCTATGAACATTCCGTCGACCGTAGAAGACCTATACTATGGGCCTGGTATCGATTATTCCATGTAAGTTGACTAATTTCATGAGTTATTCATTCCCAAATTTTCAAACGCGTTTTTCTCAAAACCACGTTTTTCAAATCGGTACCCAAAATTTCTCGCAAACCAATGAACCGATTGCCTTGAGGTTTTTTGTGGTTATTCTATACACCATTATCTAGTAATTGTCATAGAATTTTTTCTTTCCGTTACTTAGCTTTAGTTTTATCGGCAAAATAATAAGTAATTTTTGGCCCAAAAATCAATATTTATGTTTAAACGTCCGCCATTTTGTCATAAATCGATATTTTCAAAATCGGCTATGACAAGTACTAGTAATAGTATCTAATTTAATAATCTTTTTGGTTTTTTGTTCAGATGATTTTTGAAGAAACGTCAGTGGGTACCGTATACGCAGATTTTTTTACGACGCTCCAAGGATCATACAATATCCTTGTATATTTTTGATATTTTTAAATAAAGAAAATTAAACATATTTTTAACTGTATATACTTTTAGATAGTTAAAACCCCAATCCGAAATTTCAAATAGTTTTCCTTGAAAAAATTCACAAAAATAATTTTTTTCCGGCACCTAGGTGTATATCCCCCCTTAAATAAACTATTAAAGTATATCTAAGCCGGCAGCCTTCTAAAGAGTAACCGCTCATAGGTATAAATCTTGTAGTTAAATCTTTAAACGCGTTTTCCTCGAAATGAGATTTTTCAAATTTGCTGACATTGTAACTCAAAGAGCAATTATCCGATTGACTTGAAGTTTGAACTGAGTACTCTTGAATATAGTTACTCTACAGTGACGTAGGATATTTTTGATTGGATGAAAATTGACGATTTGGCATTGAAAAAACGACCATTTTATAGGCAAGAAAACAGACTTTATTTTTCATAACTACGCCATTTTGTTGGATTTTGATATATTTCGAAAATCCTACGTCACTGTACAGGAAATACCTTCCGACATTTTTTTCCTTTTTCGGTTTCAGCTACTCAATCGGCCGGAATCATGTCAGCAGTGGAGGAACTTTTTTTTGGGGCCTCTGAAGGCAGCGCATAAGTCGCTTGGATCTCAATATTTTTCTATAAAAAAAGTATGTAATACAGGTCAAATATAGCCAAATATATTCTCAATTTTTCGAAACATTTAATCGAGTACTTTTCTTTCAAAAAATTCCCGAAAATGACCCAAATTTTCAGCGTTCACACTGGTATAGCCCCTTAACAGCAAATAAGTCTCACCTGGCATACTGAAGGATGAGGAATACAGTTGTTTCGGTTTGAACGCAGGCGTGCAGTTGAACCATGTAAGGCACTTTGCCCCGCAAGATGTATTTGCTTATGTCCTCTTGTGTCCCAGCTAGCTTTTCCACGGTCTGCAAAGTGACGCAAAATTGTAATTATCTTCAATGTACCAAACGCAACCAAAGATACCACACTCGGGGAAGTCCCTACGGGACGGTAGAAGGTGATGCGACAAAGTCGAATAAAATGTGAAAGGGACCGTGAACAGAAGGGCATACGAAGAAAAATAGAAAGGGTGCAAAAAAAAAAGATTTTCCGTATTTTCCTCACATCCGCGAACGTCGAGTTTATTTTATTTGTTGAATTACCTTTATGACTCTCGTGGTGTGTCGTTGAAGATCATTGACCAGCATCGCCGATCCCATGACTCGGAGGATCTTGTAATATCTCAACTCGCTCACCGGTTTGCTAATCATGGAGATGTTGCAATTAAGGTGTCTATTGTAGAGTCTATCGGCACGCTCGGAATACTTGGCTATTTTGTCCTTGATCGTAGCCGTCCGAACGATGTCCGGATCCTTTTGTACGCCCTGACGGAGATTCGAGATTCCAAGCTTGTACTGCATAAAGGCTTCCTCGTACTCGGCGATCGCTTCGTGTCGGAAACCCGCGCTCATGTGAGCCGCGGCGATTAAAATATACTGTCCGGAGTCTTGTTCGGTATCGGCGATATCCCCGTCGTCGCACATCGTCGCGGAAGTTTTGCCGCGCCTGCTCGACGAAGAATCGTTTTTTCCATTCTCCAAAAGTTTCTCGATGCTCAAAAATTGCTGCCAATTCATATCCTCGCTGGTTCTCTCCACGTTATTGTTGTTGCACGCGCGAGTCTCCTTGTCCGCGTTCTCAACGATACCCGAATCCAACGTATTCCCATTGACCTTCGGCACTGTTCGCACGTCCGTCGTATCGCAAGTTCCGTACTGCCGAGCGTGACTTCCGTTTGGCAGATTTCTCGTTGCCCCCTCCGAATGCTCGGTAATCGTACTTTTGTCGTCCTCCGACGTGTCGGAACTGATCGAGCGGGAACAATCTCCGCTGCTTTCGTCGTTGAGACTTGTCTCGAAGAAGTTCACGAAAATCTCGTTGCCGAACAGCGAGGCGTGCCTGGCTACGAATTCCAAGAATTTCACAGCGCACTCGCGTCTCTCCTCGATAACTTCCGCTTCGAAACGACCGAAGAACTTTGGCTTCGGAAATGGCGGATAGGGCTCCTTGACGCGAAGCGTACCGTGCAGAATCTTCAGATCGGTGTGGAGCTTCTTGAAATCGTTGTAACGCTTCCACACGGATACCTTGGACGCTGTGTCCGGCGACGATTTCAGAAAAATCTGAAATGGCACGCGTCGACGGATTTCACATTAAGCGTTTCGACTACTACAGAAGTTTTTTTTCCAGCCCACCGGAAAACATGCTGTTTTTCACTGTTGAAATTTTCTAAGAACCGGACAAACGCAAAGAGAAAGCAACATTGTGAGTAAAGGAAAAATTGAGCGCAACTGAAAAAGAGAAAAAAAAACTAAGCAAGAGTTTCAAAGCAAAATAAGAATACACGAGTGTAAATTATAACTGAGATCATTATAACAAATGGCCTTGAAGTTTGCACCGTCGGAACGCAACGAACATTCTTTTTTATATTTTCATTCCCTTGTTTTTATTATTGTACAAAATGTTTTGTTTAATATTACAATTCCAGAATCATAAATTCTATAGAATAAGACGTTAGGAATAATGAAAACGAGGAAACAATAGAAAAAAAAATTTCATTGCATTCTAATGATGCAAACTTCAAGACCATCGGAATAAAATATACGCTAAAATTTTGCAGTCACTTGCAAAATCGGGGGACATTCATCGGCCATATCGAAGGCCGGTTCGGATGTATCGGCAAATGAGAATATCGTTGAAAAATGTTTTCGGCGATCGATTCTTCGAGTAGTCCAGCGCTTGTCATAAATTCCTGACAGTCTACTTCTTTTGCTATTTCCTAGCGTAATGGAATATAAACGGAAACGTCCGCCAAAGCGATTGCAACATATATAGTTGAAGCATAGTACGTTGTGTTTGTGGATCATTGGACAAAAGCTATAACTTACCTATAAATTGCACACATAATAATAATGACATTATCAGCAAAGACAAAAAAGTTTTGCGGACAAAACACAATCGCAGCTCGGTTGACATTTTTCACCATTGTTAATCGATGTAACGCTAAACCGTATATTTAAACAATTGGGTCGATGTTTATTAATATCGACGATGTCATGTGACAACAAAAAAACGATTTGTAGACAAAAACGGTACAAGCACATTCGACATTCTTCTATGTTAATTGAAGATCATTTGCTTATAATTAACAATGTGAATTATAATAAGTATAGCATTATTTGTTTGTTCGAATTATAAGGAGGACGGTGAAAATATTAATTCCATAACTTACCATCGACGTTACTTTGTAGATAGTGAAGCCTTGTTTATGTCGCGTTGTTTCGTTAATAACAAATCGTCTCACCCATTTGTCTTTCGCCGGTGGCATTTCTAATTCATGTCGAACCTACGGATTTTAAATCACTCGGAAAAACAAAACTCCGAAGATTGAGAGAAGTTCGGAGATTTGATATGGACTGCAAGGTTGACGGTTGACGGATCGTTACCGCTCTCGTCGCAACCTTTCACAACAGAAAATCGTAGTTTTGAGGTTATCGGAGCGCTCGGGCTGACATCGAAATTCCCTAGAACGTTCGACGTTTCTAGGGACTAAGGGGATACGCGATAGATTTTCCTAGACCTCATTGGTCATTAGAATTAATTATAAATTCGGGCGGAAATGGTCATACGTCTAATTGTAATCGACTATGTTCGAATAATGAACGTAGCCTACGTCGAAATTTGGATTTTGTAATAGAAAAAGAAACACTACGAGGATACAGTCGTTGGCGATGGTCTTCGAGAAACAGTTGAAAATTGGGATCAGTAAATTCGAGTCTTTCTGACGTTAAGGGGTTATGCCTAATTATAACAGGTGGAAAAAAATCGTGATGATACATTTCTACAAAAATTGGGTATTCGAAGAAGTATCATCTGAAAGACACTCTGTAGTTTGTTTGTGTAAAAATATTTAGTTATCGTCTTTTGCGGTGAGCAATGCCCTTCTGAATTAGGTTATCTAATATCAGAAAATTGAACAGATTTCGTTAGTATATTAGTTTATCTTATGATTGAGGGGAGGGTAGGGGTTTCAGCGTGAAAAAAGCACTTTTTTGCAAATTTTTTTCATCCTTATGGATAACGTAAATTTATTGAAACCTTTTGTACATTGTTAAGTGTCATTTCAAGAACATTCCGTGAAATGTGTACGTGAAAATATCCACAAACAAGCCGGTGACAAAGCTTTTCCAAGAACGCCTTTGGAAAAACACGATTTGCGGCGTCCACTGTATCTCACCTAGAAATTATCTGAAATCAAGTACCATTTAAATTTAGTCAAAGTATCATCAAATCCTCCCCCAGCGGTCTTTGATAATTTTTTTTTTCATTTCTAAATTTTTGGTGGTCATGTAAAGTGAAAAGTGCTATTTTTCACGAAAAATTCCGCCATTTTGGGGGTGGAAAACTCCCTCAATGTAAAAAAAATCTCAAACTAACCGTTGGAGGACGGTATTTTATATGTAGAAAGTGTGTACCAAGTTTGAAATAAATCGGTCATGTAGTTTTCAAATGGCAGTGAACACGGACTTTGAAAAAGAGGTTTCGAGAAAAACGCGGCACCGGCTTGTTTGTGGATATTTTCGCGTACAAATTTCACGGAATCTTGAAATGACACTTAACAATGTACAGAAGGTTTCAATGAATTTACTCTATCCATATAGATGAAAAAAATCGCAAAGAAGTGTTTTTTTTTTCACGCTGAAATCCCTACCCTCGAAGATCGAGGGTAGGGGTTTCTCCTCTTCGAAAGTCGAAGGTATACGTCGGAAAAAAATCCTTCGACGAAATACTATATTTTGACATCTAGAAAAAGTTCCAAAAACTTCAGAAAAATCGGTCCTGTAGTTTTTTAGATTTTTATGCCGCTCACCGACTTTAGAAACGTGCTTTCGAGAAAAAAGCGTTTAAGGGGTCTTCTGACTTTAGACACTGAAAAAAGGACATTTTCATCAATTTTTTTCATAGGTTTATATCATACCCGTGAAAAAATGGACATATATAAACATATATAATTGTTTATACTCATATATAACATTTTATGTGCCTTAGCATGACATCATGAATGATCATATATGTAGATAGATTTACATGTATAGTTTTTATTCTTTCTAGGTGTGGACCATATATGCCCATATATGATCATGTATGTTCAAAAGTTGGTACTCGAACTCGTATATGAACATATGGTTGTATATATGAACTCATATATGATACAACACGTACTACAGTACTACCTCTCTAAGAGAGCGGTCTAGGGCGGTTAGGGGAAGAAATTCTCGAGAAATTCGTCGCCGAAGCCTTCCCCCACCGCTAGGTTAGCGCGCTCGAAAATCGCACATGTGGTAGCGTGTATGTGTTTCTCCACTCGAACTCGATAAGAGAGCGCGAACGAAAGTGTTGAGAAAACTGTAAACGAGTTGCGGAAAGTGTACTGGCGTTTCGTCGTTTCATGCGTAAGTATATCTCATTGAATATTGATGTGTAAATCTTTCTTTTTCTTCGCGTTTTTTTTATTCTGCTGTTTGGTATATTTTGTTGTTGCAATATCATAACACATATGAAGGAAACATTTGTAAGACTTTCAATAATTGTTCAATTATCTTATTGTTCGCAAAAATATACGTAGTATATTCGTTATCGAAACTCGAAAATATATAGTGTACAAAAAAAATGTAACTAACAATTTATCTTGTGTATATACTTCAAGTTGAAATATACAATGTATATATATGTATAAATATTTCATTTTTAGATATGCTGTACGATATTTGCATTTATTACTACTACTCATAAACATATCTCTAGTATAATGTAGCCTCGATAATTTTTATCAATATCAATAATATTC
This sequence comes from Ophion obscuratus, assembly GCA_964007375.1. Lineage (NCBI taxonomy): Eukaryota > Metazoa > Arthropoda > Insecta > Hymenoptera > Ichneumonidae > Ophion > Ophion obscuratus. The sequence goes on along the minus strand of OZ023312.1, from coordinate 38,581,192 downwards.
TATGCTGTGTTAATGTCTATTAAAATATATTTTACTTGCATTAAATTACTACTTGAAATTTAATTATGGTGCATGTTTTTTCTCCGACTTTACGGCTTAAACGTATATATTATTATACAAAGGAATATTATCCATTTGACAATCGTGTGACGTGCGATTTTCTGAAATCGCTCGCGATCTCTTATCGAGTTGTCCGCGACAAACTCGAGAGGCCTCGGGTACACTGGACAGCTCGAGCTAGGTGGGGGAAGCCGTAAAATGCGCTCAAGCGGAACGGCGGGGAAATTCTCTCTTAGCGAGGGCTCTCTTAGAGAGGTAGTACTGTATATACTATCATATAGGGCCTAGGGCGCCGCGGCAAATTGCATTTGCCCGCCAAAACCCACATATAAGCGTATATAATTGTATATGAGACCGTGTACATGAACCTATATATGATGTACAAACTATTTTGGTGTCATATATAATCATATATGTAACCGGTGCGATGGTCTAGTGGTTAGCGTGCTTGCCACTAAACCTGCGGACCGGGAGGTCCCGGGTTCGAAACCCAGTCGCGTACATTTCGTCGTGAAATGTTTTTCTTCGGCATTTCACGGCGAAATAAGACTAGTTCCACGACTGGGGGGCGAACTTGATGACCGGCTGTATTGGTATAGGTTTTCCGCAGTTTCCCTATACCCATGACAGATATGCCATGGTGAATACGATACAGAAGGGGGAAGTCGGCTGCGGCCGCAGGTGGGGGGGGTGTGGAATTGGCGGTAGACGGGGGAGATGGGGAAAAAAAAGGAGTCGAGGCGGATTGGGGCTCGTTAAAAGGGAAAGACCCTGTACGGCTGGAACAAACCCAATAAAAAAAAAAATATAATCATATATGTAATCGTAATTATCCGCAACAACCATATTTGAACGTATACAATAATGAAAACATATATGACCATGGATATTATTCCATATATAATACCACTACAGACTATTTTGATATCATATAGGATCATGTATACTGCGTGTCATTTTTCATATAATACTGTCTATACGCAGCATCAGCAAAATCAGCATGTGATGCTGATCATATTTTATTGTTTTATTATAAACGTACTAAAATGGCGATTTAAATAATTGTTAATATATATACAAATTATAAATATTTTTTTTCGGTATTATTTATTTACCAGCATAATATCACATATAGGTCAACACATATTGTACCTCTTCATATGATCATATTTTACACTTGTATTATAAAAAAAAAGTATTTGTACATTCGTATCTGTATACCCGGGAATAATGGACACATATGAACATAAATATTCATATACGATCATTTATGACAAGATCATACATGATTATTTATGTTTATATATGTCCATTTTTTCCCGGGTAGATACATAGTTTCGAAGATTTTACCAACAAGCCGTCGAAAAACGTTGTTTCGAGAAAAACGCGTTTAAAGTTTGTTTGGGTTACATAAATACATTAAATTTTATTTTTTATGTATTTCGAAAGTGTATTTATTAAGTGTAACAACTTTCATATGAATATCTATAATATAAACCTATCAAAACAATTCATAAAAATAGCCTTTTTAGCGTCTAAAGTGAGAAGATCCCTTAAAGTTCCGAACGACGCTCCGAGTATCCCGACGGGCGTCAACGTAACAGCTTATACATCGGTCAATTTTGATCCGATCACCTTGACATTTTCAAGCACTTTTTATAAGATGATATACTGTCAAAATGTGTTGCTTTGAAAAAAGTGGGTTTTCGACTTTTGCAACTAGGCACAGAGGCGGTTTATACACTAGGCTCGCTAGGCCCGGGCCTAGGGCGCCGCGGCAAAGGGGGCGCCGCACGTCAGCGGAATCTGCAAGTACGTGCGCCCCTTCTTATCTCGCCCCCTCATGATCGCCAAGCAGGACGGCCGGCGGGGGAGGGGGGGGGGGCGCTAACTTTCTCAGGCCTAGGGCGCTAATTTTCGTAAACCGGCCCTGACTAGGCATAAGCCCTTAATGGGTTACAAAAAGAGGGATTTTCATGAATTTTTCTGGGAAAGCGTAAGCAGGTTTTCCAATTTTTTTCCATCGCGGTCACCACAGCTGCTTGGAAACAAATCATCCGAATTTCAAAATCGAACGGATTGAGTGTTTGCATAAAATTATCTAGTGCTTGGACGAAGGATTTAATAAAATATTGATTTTTGAAAAAATGACCGCACTCCAAAATGAAAGTTTCGGTTTACGGTGAAAAACCCTCCACTTTCGTTGATAAACAAAACTATGCATCGAAAAAAAACGTCCTTCGTTCACGCGCTACTTTTTGATATTTAAAAAAATCTTGTAAAATTTGAAGTTGATCGGTGGAGGGATTTTCGAGATATCGTGGTCGCCGATTTTGAAAATGTCATTTTGAGAAAAACAAATTTAACAGTTCATTGACACACTTATATTTGGCCACGATTTTGACACACTGGGTCAATTTGACGCGGAAAGTACTTCACCCACTTGCCATTAACAATCCTTGGATTGGTTTTCGTTTACAAAAATCAGGGATACACTTTAAATATTTCTCAATAGAGTCTGCATAATAGAAATTCGGAAAGTATAAAATGGAATTCTTGTAAAAAATAATAGAAAACTCACGATATTTCTGTATAATTGGAATTCGGAAAATATAAAATTGCATTGTTGTAAAAAATAATGGAAAACTTTCAATTTTCGGAAAGTGAGCATTTGGTTCAAATTCGGCCGGGTCATAATGACCCAGTGTGTCACTGTAGGGTTAAAGTTCGCCGGATCGCGGAACCTACCTATAAACGCCCATAACACCTTCAGTTTGGACAGAGTCGACTTGAAATTTTCAATTAAGCGTTTCAACCTTAATGGTTGCCAACCTTAATGTCTACAAATTCTCGCTCCCACGTGCTCGTACGTTCGAGTATTTCTTTAGAGCAAACTGGTCTCGAGCCTTGGTCATTGAAAAAAATGGAGGAGCAAAGGACGAAGGGGAAGATATAACACTGACATCCGTAGGGAAAAAGTAGTCTGAATTATTCGGTAAGCTCAAAATAGGAGAGTCGAAGGATGGGCAATCGCGTCAAGACACAGAAGCCTCCTCCCGAAGATTCAATTAGAGGTTTATTGATCTATTAACGGTTGCCGTTCTCAGCTCACTCCGCTGTTCCACGATATTCTCGTGACGAAAACCGCGCCAGTCCACATGCCTCGCACGGGAAGATTATCAGGTGTCTTACATGGCAGGGACGTAACAACTGATGGCCGTAACATTTCGCGACGGACTGACGAAGCTCCTAGGGGGCTCATGTAACTCACATCTACCATTTTTCAATATATAGGGTATCTCAAGATGACCTGACATTTTAATTTATTAATAAAACGCATTATTTATTTGAAAAGTACGAATCTTTTTATTTTAATATAAGGTACAAACATGGAGGTTATGTGTGGAACACAATATCCGATAAATGGCCGCTTCGTCTCTATTTGCAAACGTTCACTCTTTTGACGAAATTTTCAATAAAATTTTGGCATAATTGCGAACTAATTTCATTAATGGTGCGTCCAGTTGCTTCCTTGAGCTCCGGATTGGTCATACACTTTTCCCCACACTTTTCAGAAAACCCCAAAGAAAGAAGTCCAATGGCGTCAACGATCTTGTTGCCCAATTCATATCGCGGCGGCGCGAGGTAACACGATCATGAAATTTCGTCTGCAATAACTGTATTGTTTCGCTCGCAGTGTGACAATTTGCGCCATCTTGTTGAAAGAATATGTCTTCCAAGTTCATGCCGTATTGTGTTCCACACATAACCTCCATGTTTGTACCTTACGTCGAAATAAAGATATTCGTACTTATCAAATAAATAATACGTTTTATTAATAAATAAAAATGTCAGGTCATTTTGGGGAATCCTTTATATGTGATAAAGCGTGGAAAACTATTAGACGCATATTTATTTACCGGCGGAAAAACGGGTTTAAGGTTGTTATGGGGTTAAGTCAACATGTTACCACCAACATTTTTCTGGACCTTTATAACCTCTTTGTTGATCATCCTGTGTAGTTTGAGTACGATCCACAGTATCGTTGGTTAGAAAAAATCGGTAACTCGACGTATTTTGTGGGTTAATTATATTTCGCTTATGGAAAACTCCTGATCATTTTTCAGTACATTATTAATAACTGCTAAGTGAATGTTACCACGGAGCTGAAAAAATAGGTACGGTTCGACTAATTATCGAAGCCTTGGTCCCGTGAAAATGAGGATTTACAGTAGCGTTATAAAATTATTAATGTTTTTGATTGCGAAAATCAAGCACACAACATATTAGACTGTGCAATCATGGCAACGTCGTTGATGGCACAAATGCTACCTGCCTTATCGGTATTCGGCAATTATGCCAGGGAACCTCAAACTACTCGGTCAGGATAATTAACAACGAATATTATTGGTACTTATTCTCTTAATTAGTAATAATTACTTCATATTAATGTGATGACTATGTTCAGAAATTATACATTTCTAGACATTTCTAGGCAAAGACAAAATAACACGGATTTTTTTTCGTACATACATTTTTTTAGAATATCCGAAAATTATTAATGTTTTTGATTTCTTCGAGATCATAGATAGCTTTAGTACACACTTTTTCTTTCCAGCAAAATTTTTTTTACTCGGACCGATATTCATTTTTGACAACTCCTTGGACCGATATTGAGGTTATGAACGGGGCGCATATGCCTCTAACTTCGCGACACTTCTGCCAACCTGGGTATTACGATATACCACGATTTACGACGTCGCCAATTCGTTTCGCGTTAATTCAGCGAGAAAAAGTTATAGAAAATAATTATACCAAGTGACGAATACACTTAATGTAATCACCGAATGTTCAAAAATGCATATTTTTACAAATAGATGTAGAAAAATAGTTCGAAAACGTACGTCTAATATGACGATTATTTGAAAGCTAACAGTTGGTAGCAATGAATCGGCGCCGTGCATAAGCATAAGGCGCTCCCCTCGTACTTCACCCCCGACTGCTAAACCCTATAACAATCTTAAGGGGGGAAACCACCTCTCAAAGAAAAAGGTGTGTCGTGAGATAACTTTGCAGTTTCACCATCAAGTAGTCCTCCGATCTGAATGAAACCAAATCCAAAATTATTCTGCTGCAAAGCAATACAAAATCCACTATAAAAGTATTGGAAAAAATTAAATTACGGGATGACACGTCTTCCTTTGAGGGGTGGTTTCCCCGCTTAAAACCATTTTTACGCAGTTAAAAAAAACGCGTCTAATAATTTTCAATGCTCCATCACATACATGAGTTTCAATAAAATCGAAGGCGGACACCCGAGAGATGTTGGTTGTCAGTTTCGTCCGAATGTAGCGAGTAAGGAGATTGAACGATGAGTTGAATTTGCGTGACGAGGGTCGCCGAGCAATCGAGGGGTAGAGTACTTGGCACTTCCTTTAAGGTCACCATGGTGACTCGTGCACGGTTGGGCCAGAAATCGATCTGCTCGATGGCAGCTCACCTGGGACGGAATCGCGCCCCGTTCAGTCATCAAGCGGCCTGTCCGCGGGTCGTGTGTTCATTCGTAAACAAATAAGAGATCCGTTGGCACGAAAGGGAAAACTTTTCGTAAATTCGCATTGTATCAGCAAAGAGTAGTTCCGAAAAGAAAAGCAAAAGGACATTGAAAATCCGCACAAAAATGGACAGACAATCGCGCATTTGATGAAATGAAAAAAAAAGTATCGAAAAATTCTTGTCAAAGATAAACACGACGATCGTTGACAAACGGAATAAAAAATCAAAAAATCCAGGGGAGAGAAAACCGCGTCGCTATGTCCGAGCATCAGGGCTCGTCTTTCGTGGACTCTTGCGTCAAAGTACCGGTCGATCCCTACAGCAGACAGCCGACCCCGCTTTACGAGCGTCCGCGACTAGCGGACAGATTTTCGAAGCGAGCCTCGAGCGCCAAAGGCCGAAGGATCAATTTCGCAGGACGATACGATCCCGTTCGAGAGGACTCCAGTCCCTCGGCCGGCTCGCTGGAAAATCTCCTCGACTTCCTCGGGAGCATACCCGATTACGACGAGATTCATCATCTGTCGAACGAACAATTCAAACGGAAACTCGACTATCTCAAGAGGAAACAGAGACTCTTGCTGAATAATCTGCAAAGTTGTTTCGATCGGGAGCAGGACACGAATAAGAGCGACAAAACAAGTGACGTCGCGCAGTCGCGTCCTCTGAGCGCGACTCGAGCGGATACGAATAAAACAAATGCGAAACAATTGTGGAGCCCGGAGACCGAATTCGAACTCAGGGGTAGAAAGTGTTATCTCGAGGATTCGAGAAACGGCAGTCCTCTTCTATTTTCCGGTGGAACTTTTGCCGGACTCGCGGAGGACCAGGATCTACTCACCTATCGGTATATTATGTATATTAGGTCTATCTTAACTGCCAGCTTTTCGTTCGTGAGCATATACACTGAGAAAAAAATCATTGATCCAATGTCATTGGTGTTATTGAATGAAATTTCGTTGATTCAATTGTTAAATTGTTGGTGTAAATAATCGGATTTATTAGTCCAAACAAAATGCTGTTGACTTTAATAACATGATAATATTGAAAGTTCTTTTTCATTCAAAAGATGTATTGTTAGCCGAGAACAATATATTATTGAAACTATCTAAAGAATTATGGCGAACAAATTATACAGTTTTGAATGTATTTTCTGCAACGAACAAAAAAAGCGTTTCAGATCATAACATGAATATTGTTGATTCGAGTACACAAGAAAAATTGAATTGCGCTCGTTTGATTCAGATAAAATTTCTATTGAGAAAATATGTTATTTTATTTTTTTCACCATATCCGGTATTGATTTTCAAGTACATTATTCGTTAAAATATTAATATTTTAATGAATATTTTAACTAATTTTAGCGATTTTTAACTAATATTTTCAACTAATATTTTAACTAATTTTAGCTAATTTTAACGATTTAATTTATTCGTTAAAATATTAATATTTTAATTAATATTATCAATATTTGATTGAAAAATATTAAGCTAATGTCTGAATTGGTTGAAGAATTATGCGAAAATAAAATTTGTTGCTTGCGCATTTGGTTGAAAAAATTCAACCAGATGATGGTCGAGCGCCATCGAAATTATAGGTGTGAGGAAACCCGTAGTTCTCGAAGTAACCGCTAGAAGCCGTACGCGCGCTCGTTTCTCATAAGCGTAGCGCGAATCGAAAATCTACTTAAACGCCGGCGAAACTATAAGAGTATCGCTTCTTGGCCTGTGGCTAAGATCAAAGTGTAGTATCTGTTCTTATCAGTTGAATATCTGATATTCTCTCCATGGATATTTCATTGGATATCTGATATTTTCTCCACTATTATCGTGGATGATCATTCTAATGCTCACTTTTTATTTAAGATTTAAAGGAAATTGAAAAACGTACGTCTCATGGCCTATTCGTTTCGATGTAGTAAAGAAATAATTCATTCTTTTGATTATACTTTTGTACGAAATAAAAAATGTCGTAGCAACCGCTTAATTGTTTTATCCATACATCTACGGATTGTATATAGAATGATTTCAATAGAATATAATTTTATTTAAAGGATAATGTAGATATTCAGAGAACAGAAAAGATTTTTAAATAAAATAATATGTTATTTGAATCAATCACATTGTTCAATATTTTATAGTATTGTAACAATCTCATATATCGGTGGCACTCCGCGATCAGACATTTATTTGAATCAATCAATATATTTTTTCGATTCAATTGGTTTTTTTCTCAGTGTACGGTGCCCTCTTTCCGAGCAAAATAGTAGTTTGGGATCCAACGTTTGGGCAAGTGAATTTTATTTCGTGAATTTGTCTTTTTTATTTCGTGGTCTTCTCTTTTTGTCGCTATGTAATAAACACGAATAATTTATTTGCAAACGAATTATACTGGTCAATCATTTTTATTTATTAAATGAAATTATTAGTTTTATTTTTTTAGGAAGGACACCACTGTAGCTGTCCATATTCGACCGTTTGATTGGAATTTTTGTTAAAGAAAGACTTAAAAAACATGGTTAAAAGACATTTTAGGTTTTATTAGGTATGCTATTGAAGTGTGGAAAATAAAATTATCTGTCAAAAGAATTCAATATGGCGTCGCAGAACTATCGTAAATTCAATCCTGGAACTAAGAGTAGAATATTTTCGTCAATTATTTTAGTTTTAGCAGTTAAGTACGGAGGGAAATTAAAAAATAATAATTAAAAAAAAAAGAGACGAATTAAAAAAAACTCTTTCTCGTTTGAACAAACTCTTTCTCGTTTGAATGTTTTTTCGACCATAATTTTCATGTCAAAACTGATGTTTTTTTTTTACAATTGTCAATTAATCGAAAAAAGCGCCCGTGCTTGACTGTTAAAGCAATCTAAGATGCTACATTAAAAATTTCAAGTCGATTGGACGAAAATTGTTCGATTTCTGCTGCGTGCCGATTTTAAAAACACAGTTTTGAGAACATAATTTTTGTTTATTTTCATGGAAATTTTTTAAAATAAAAATTTACACGCAATAAGTACGATGTATGCTTAATAACATACCTTTTTTTTCAAATCTGAAATAAATAATCCAGTAGACAAAAACAAATCTGTGAAAACGACCTTTTTTGGCCTGTCACAGTAGTATCCTCCGTTAATTTATTCTGAGGGTTGGTTTTTTTGCTATTCTTGTTTGACATTTTTGTACTCACTAGATGGGAATTATTGAAAAAAAGAATAGAAAAAAATATTTTGTCGTGTGTTTTGAAGCCACTGGGCCACTGTTTACTCACGGACTTTACTCGTGAATATCTCGGCCAATTTTTGTCACCGGACATTTGAAAAAAAGCGCCTTGCTCGAAAAAAAACACCCTATATGCTCACGAACGGAAAAATAGTACTTAAGATGCTCCCTGTATATATACATATATATAAATGCATATTTTCTCAATTGCGAAACCCATTCCGTTTTACCGAAGTCCACGAAATAAAATTCTATCAAGATTATTTGAAATTTAAATAGAATATATATTTTCAAAAACAATTTCCCATAAATTTTACTATTGTTATTTACATATTTGTGAAAGGAATCCTAGAATTGTCCGACATACATAGATACTTTTGAAGCATGTCTGCTTTTCATTCTGTAAATAACATAAGTTTTTCATAATTTTAAAAAAATGCAAAAACAGCCTTTCTTTCCCGTTCGAGCATTAATATTTATAAGTGGAAATATTATTTCGATAATATTTCAAAAATGTATGAATAATAATAATAATAATAATAATAATATAATGGATGAAATATATAGTCCTTAATGTGCATAAATTGTCGTAGAGACCCAATTGGATTCCCATACTTGGCCCTACCTCCTGACAGGGATACAATGGGTCATTGCATTCGATCCTATACTAAAACGTTACGCTCGTACATTACATTCTCATCGGGATTCCCCGTTGGAATGTACGAATCCAATTTGAATCCTTAAGGATTCCCACATTATCGAACAGAATCCGATACGATTCTTGATGGATCCCACCGCATTCCTTACGTTGACTTTTCTGGAAGAGTATGTAGATATACAAACTGAATGGATCTTAAAAAAGCATCAATCTTATTTTGAAAGAGTATAAATCGCTAAAAAAGTATATCGTAAAATCACATCACTGAAAATCCACTATAATAATCGTTTCTTCAAATTCATTTTCCTTCACTTTGGAATAATATCACGACACACGTACACGCTCAGTACAGCTCAGAAGAGTGCAGAATCCAATTGGATCCCAATAAGGTCTCTCTGTGTGCGGTGTCCCTACCAAATCCCTATAGGAATGCGGTAGGATCTGAGGTCTCCGCAACAAATTTCTATACGACACGTTCCGCTATCGCCAAATCTCGCAAGCTTCGCCATGGTCCAAATTTGATGCTCTTCGTAGTTGCAGAGACAAGGCGACGAAAACGATGCGAAATCGGGAAATTCATTCAGCCGGGAAGAGTTGGAGCACATGGAGCGATTCGAACAAGAGCGAGAGTGTCGAAGGCCATTCGGAAAATAGCGCGGAGACTCGCAGCTTGCCACCGAACAGTCCAAAACGATGGCATCCCACGGTTCCGAAACCCTTTCGATTCGCGCTCAGGTATTCGGTCGTGCGAATGTTCATTTTTTAATCGATTTCTAAAAAGGAGGATGTTTTCAATTCGACTGTATACAGGGTGCCCTGTTATGAATGAATTATCATGCCACTGTCAATAGGTTAGATCACGTCCTACTATATTCTGGAATTTCAGTTTAGTAAAAGCCCCACGGTTTTCGAGATTTTGGGCTTTATGTTATTTTTTGAAAAAATCATCCTCTTTTGGTTGTTCGCATGCCATTTCTACAAATGATATGAATCGACAATTACTACGCAACTTTTTAAAGTAATTGGCACGATATGCGCAGTACATTTTTTTTTACACCGCAGGCTATCAGCATCAGAGGTTCGGATTGCTTGGTGAAAATTCTGAATAAGATCTTTTTTGCATAAAGTTTCCTTAACATTTAAGGTTAAAAAGTAGATTTTTCTAGATAAAACAAATAACCAAGAGTATTTTTTTTAACCGGGTCAAAAAAGTTATCAGTTGTACACGGAGAAAACAGGGGCCTCGATGTTTAGATTTAATACTATGCTACTAAAAAAAATATCATTAAGGGGAGATATACACCTAGGAGCCGGAAAAAGGACATTTTTGTAAATTTTTTCAAGGAAAACTATTTAAAATTTCGGATTGGGGTTTTCATTATCTAAAAGTATATACATTCAAAAATATGTTGAATTTTCTTTATTTAGAAATATCAAAAATATACAAGGATATTGTATGACCCTTGGAGCGTCGTTAAAAAATCTGCGTACACGGTACCCACTGGCATTTCTTCAAAAATCATCTGATAAAAAAACCAAAAAGATTATTAAATTAGATACTATAATCTAGTACTTGTCATAGCCGATTTTGAAAATATCGATTTATGACAAAATCGCGGACGTTTGAATATAAATAGTGATTATTGGGCCAAAAATTAGTTATTATTTTGCCTATAAAACAAAAACTAAGTAACGGAAAAAAAAATCCTATGACAAGTACTAGATAATGGTGTATAGAATTACCACAAAAAACCTCAAGGCAATCGGTTCATTGGTTTTCGAGAAATGTTGGGTATCGATTTGAAAAACGTGGTTTTGAGAAAAACGCGTTTGAAAATTTGGGAATGAATAAATCATGAAATTTGTCAACTTACATGGAATCATCGATGCCAGGCCAATAGTGTAGGTCTTTTACGGTCGACGGAATGTCCATAGCTTCTAAATCCTCGACCTCGACCATCTAGGTGTACAGGGTGTCCCATTTTAATCTTACACCTGAATTTTCTCGAAAAATATTGCTCGGACGAAATATTGTGTGGAACCAAATCTTCTAGGGATTGAAGACGTGTGAAAAAAATGTATTTGAGGAGCCAAAATTCAAAATGGCGGCGTTACAAAGGCTGACATGTTTTTTTCAAACGGAAACAACTTTTTTTATTGCCAAAAAATTTGTCAGCTGAAAACTAAAAACTTTTGTTGAGAAATTTTTTTGATAAAGTTCATAGTTTTCAAGTGAGAACGTCATTTTCAATTAGTTCAGATGTATCCAGGATGTGTGTGTGTGTGTGTGTGTGTGTGTGTGTGTGTGTGTGTGTGTGTGTGTGTGTGTGTGTGTGTGTGTGTGTGTGTGTGTGTGTGTGTGTGTGTGTGTGTGTGTGTGTGTGTGTGTGTGTGTGTGTGTGTGTGTGTGTGTGAGTGTGTGAGTTTTTCTACCCATCGTGATCAAAGTTCGTCAAGGATTGAAAGAAACACGTTTTTGGGCCTGAAAATGGCACAAACGCTATTAAAATGGGAAAAAACTATTTTTCATCGATTTTCCTCCAAAATTTTCTCATGAAATATCGTCCAAATTTGAAAACAAAAACACAAAAAAAACAAAAATTTTCAACAAAAAAATTTGATTCTTTTTTTGTTCAAGTGGTCATACATTCGAAAATACACCATTGAACGGCTTGCCGTGAGACATTTAGTCTAATTGTCCCTACCACCGGCATTTGCGTTAGCCAAAGCGTAGGAGGTTGCATGGCTGATGGCATGAAAATGATGTTCTCACTTGAAAACTATGAACTTTATCAAAAAAAGTTTTCAACAAAAGTTTTTAGTTTTCAGCTGACAAATTTTTTGGCAATAAAAAAAGTTATGTTTCCGTTTGAAAAAAACATGTCAGCCTTTGTAACGCCGCCATTTTGAATTTTTGCTCCTCAAATAAATTTTTTTCAAACGTCCCCCTTCAATCCCTAGAAGTTTTGTTCCACACAATAGTTCGTCCGAGCAATATTTTTCGAGAAAATTCAGGTGTAAGATTAAAATGGGACACCCTGTATATCTCCCGTTAAATATCAAAAAGCATTGAATGAAAGATAAAAATTGTAATTATGGTATAGTAATAATGAAGAAATTTAAACTTTAACCTACGATATGGCACGTAAACTGATACAAATAATACATTTTATTCGGCATATTGTGATTTTTTGTAGTATTCAAAAAATATTTTGCTCACGTGATTGGAACAATCAGTTTCCAGTATTCTACAAAAAGTACGGTATAAAGAGTCACATTTTATTAATAACTTCGTAATATTTTTCGCTATACGCCGAAGATACATGCTATACGTATAGTAAAATCCATATGAAAATGGAATTCGCGCCTATGCGAGAATAGTTTCAAATGTAATATGCACGTATTATTTTTAATATACAGCATGTAGGACTCGCGCCTATGCGTGAATAGTTTGAAATGTAATATGTACGCATCATTTTTACTATACGGTGTGAGAATCATTTTTACACTTCTATAACAACAAGTCTTAGAATTCCAAACTGGCAGTAAACTGCTATACTTTTCTAGCACTGAATATTAGAATTCTGGCACCCAGTGTTTGAGTTTGAGGCCGTATTTTTCTTCGTGTAGAAATGGCATGCGAAAAACTAACAGCAGATGATTTTTATCTCGAAAACCGTGGGACTTTTACTAAACTGAAATTCCTGCATATTGTGGGACATGATCTGACCCGATAGTATATGCTACTATAGGGCTATGTATATGGTCGAAATCAGTGGGGTATTCGTCAGTGGGGTAAAATTTTTATTTTTTATCATTCGGCGGCAACACGCTGCTGCGTCATTTTCCAAAATTTGTCTTTTTTTAGCCAAAAATGGAGTAACTTTGCGAAAAAAAATCGTACGAAAGATTTTTAAAAACGAAAACGGAGCTTCTGCTATCCCTTTCAAGTTTGTCAGGGATAAAAATGAAAAAAAAATCCATAACTTATGCGCTCAATTCTCGATGGTCGAAAAATAGCCGAAAAAACAGTCACGTACAAAAGTGCATACCGGGTCGAAAAGCAAATCATAAAAAATCTTTCAAAAAAGCAAAACAAAGCTGTATCTGTTCCCTTCAAAACGCCGTTCGTTAAGTTTAGTTATCTATTTGTTAACGAAGCTGTTTAACTTTTGGTGCGGCAAGAAATATCGACTGGTGTATCCAAATTTTTGAGCGGTTTGACGCCACAACTCTGAAAAATATTGCCCGATTTGGATCATTTTTTTCCATTTCTTAGTCCGTACTTTCCAGGTGGTCCCATAGAAATATATTTATTTTACACACAGGATGTTCCGCTCAAAGCTTAACAAACTGCGATTTCAAAAAGTGCGTTTGATAGTCAACTACGATTAAAATAAAAATTCGTTCTGAGGAAGAGTAAATAAAAAACACGGTTCTCGGATATATTTGTTTCGATACTTGTCGCTATATGAATTAAAAAGTGGATTATTCGTTGTCCAGGAGTTTCGCAACCCACTTCGGAGAGGGAAATTGCCCTCGGCAGTTTTGTCAGACTTTTTCATTCCCTCGTTCATTGAAAAAATAGAAGTCACGAAAGTTATTCATTTTACGTACTCAGAGACGACGTTGAGAAATACATGTCAATGGCGGAAATCGAAGATCGTTCGCTTCGGGAAGTCGAGCGGAAGAAGAATTCGTGCTCGAAGAAACGTCGAGTGAGGCCGATACCGCTGACATCGAGGATACCATTGTACGATAAACTAATGGCTGCGAAGGAAGAACGGTCGGACTAGCAAAAAATAGTATCGCTTGCCACTTTACCTTCATCTCATCCGGCTTCGCTCTTTTCGTTTTTTTTTTCTTCTTATTTTACAATTTTTGAAGCTTCAAATGTTCGGGTGTTGCAAAGAAGACGTAAGGGCTGGAGGGTAGGGATTTATGTTCGCGGAGATTTCCAGAAACATAGCTGTTTCGTTTTCATATTTTGAAAAAATTTCATCGATTCTTTTGATAATGCGATTCCCGTACTTTTGTTTTCGTTCGATGTGCCCGACGTGCTTTTGACGGAGGTTTATTGCAACGGAGTCTCTTTGTGTGTTCGTGCACAGGAGCAGAATGGTTCGCGAGGAAAGTGCTTGGAGTCTGATGTCGCAGGTGAGGCCTTTCAGACTCGAATGCGAGCGTAGAGCCGGCAAAGCCCTCAGTCGCTCGAGTCCGGAGCTTTCGACGAAGAATTTACTTTCAACTTCGAGATTCAAGGCGAAACCGGTGCCGAGGAATCTCTTCGGAACGGAAATTTACGACCGTATGCTCGAGGACGAATATTACAGGCGAGTATGCGTGCTATTTTATTTATGAATTCCAAAAAATGTAATGTTTACTTTTTTTTGGAAATCAGCAAAATTCGGATTATATTCGATCACTGCTCGATAAAATTCGTGGATTAATTGTTAAATTGCTTATTGGTGGAAGAAAGTTTGGTTTTCTTGTTTTCGAACATGTTTTCTGAGGACTTGGAGAGATAGTGAAAATCACAGAGAGTAAGAGAGAGGGAGAGAGAGAGAGAGAGAGAGGAGGCGAAGTAGAGAACAAGAATGGATAAATGCAAATAAACGAAGAAATTGATTGATTATATTTTTATACCGTGGAAATTCATCAAGCGGAAGGAGCACTCAACCCATAAGTGCAAGAAAGATAGAAGAGAGCGCACGGCAATTCGATACATGCAGGCGAGAAAATATTTTGTTTTACATTATCGTAACATCGAATTAAAATATGTAAATAAAAATAATGTCACATTACTTGTGGATATTGCAGACGAAAGGAATGGGTATAAAAATGGCAGAGTAAAAAAAATCTCGAAGTAATCAAGTAATTTAAAAAATTGAATTTAAGTAAAAAAAATAACGAAACTATAAATCGCACCATTTAATAATATGGATATCAATGATTTACAAATGAAAATACTAAAATTGAAGGTAATTTATTTTTGCAAAGTCAAATTACTGAACAGTAACTGAACCCCGCAATGGTTAAAAACAATATGAACAATAATATAATTTACAAACAAAAAGGCATGCATAAATATGTGTGTGGGGGGGGGGGGGTGTATTATTTTAGAATATAATTCTCTTCTTTACTTTTGTTCTCACAAGTCATATTAAAAATGACGTCTTCAAAAATGTGTCGAGGTTAATGGCCATCACTTCGAACATTTGTTACAATGAATTTTTTGCACAAAAAATTCATTTACGTTATTCGGATATTCTTATTGTCAATACCATAACGATTTCCTCTTTGTACACGTCTATTTTGGTGAAAAATCATTTCAAGGTCATTATATCACAGGTCGTTGGATTCGTCTGAATATCAGCTACGAAGTCTTAAGGCCGCAGGCCACAGTAACGGGTAGAAAAGCATGTGCAAATTTAACAATTTTTTTTCGTATGAAAAAGTGATTCACTCATAAAATTAATTACACATCTATTTAGTATGAATATCAAGCTGGTCATTCAAAGTCATTCAAACTCAGTATCAATGATACAAATCTAAAAATCTCGGATCACTACCAAATATTGGGTTAGTAAGAAAGTCTTGCGACACTTTCCTTTCGATTAAAATATGTTTTCTTCTAACGAAGTTCTACAACATTCGAGAGTAGTATATTCAAGACTAGTCTAGAACCTTCCATGCCGTAGGGTATATAAGCGAGTCAGTTGTTCCGCGCAGACAGTACGAGCGAAGATGGATCATAGTGCACTTCGATCGATTGCATATTACGAATTTTTACAAGGGCGTTCTGCAAGAACCGCAGCCGCTAATATGTGTAGTGTGTTCAAGGCCAACGTAGTTCATCATTCAACGATATTCCGTTGGTACCAGGGTTTCCGTTCTGGCGATACATCTTTTGAAGACAAACCTAGGTCCGACAGGAAATCAACTGTTGACGATGAAGAACTACGAGCACTTACAAACTCGGCTGTAGCCATCCCACGATTCTCCAACATTTACAAAATCTCGGATACAGAAAAGTTGTTTCTTCTTGGATACCACACGATCTCAGCGAATCAAACAAAGCGACACGCATGTCCATCTGTCTTTCACACCTGCAACGTCCACACAGAAAGGATTTTCTTCAAGAAATAGTCACTGGAGATGAACGCTGGGTGCTTTATGTTAACTACACACGTAAGCGACAATGGCTACCGAAAGGAGAAAAACCAGATCCGACCCCTAAGCTGCCCCGTGAAGTGAAGAGAGTTTTACTCTGTTGTTGGTGGGATTCTGAGGGCATGCTATATTACGAACTGCTCCCATCCAACACCACGATAAATGCAAATACTTACTCTGCACAACTGCAACAGCTGGCTGAAATTATCAAACAAAAAAGGCGTAAACGTCTCCAAGTTCGGCTTCTCCACGACAATGCTCGACCCCACGTAGCTAAGATGACACAACAATCTATTTCGCAGCTGGGATGGGAAGTTCTACCGCATCCACCGTATTCACCAGACCTAGCACCTACCGACTACCATCTGTTTCGAGCTTAAAAAAATTATTTACAGGATACAAAATTTGATGATGTCGCGGATCTCAAAAATACACTGGTCGACTTTTTCAATTCACGACCCAAAGAATTCTGGAGTGCAGGCGTGCAAAGTCTACCAGAGCGTTGGGCACGAGTTGTAGATACAGAGGGAGCATACATTACTGAATAATTGTTTACTGTTAAAATAAAATGTTTTTATATTTTACTCATGTTGTGTGTCGCAAGACTTTCTTACCAACCCAATATTTGGCAGTGATCCGAGATATTTAGTTTTGTATTTCATTTTAATAGGTGACCTTGAATGACCTTGAACGACTTTGACCCCCGAATGTTTTTTATGCGGCTTGAGGTGCTCCACAAGATGGTTGAAGAATAAATGTACCATTCCATTTGAAAAAGTGGAGTTGACCTTGACGTAGATTCAGCGCCTTCATCGATAAAAAAAATAGGATGGTCCAGCATGACGGCCTTCTCGAACACTGAAACTTTTGTCTGAAACATTTTTGGATATGATCAATAGTTTGAGTGCTATTACTCTGTAACACTTTATGTGCCTCACCCTGTATGCACACGGAGAGGGAGAGAGAGCGAGAGAGAGAGAGAGAGAGAGAGAGAGAGAGATACACGAACACGGAGTGTGTAAAAAGCTCCTTTTTTGAAGCCCTCAGAGCTCCGTTTTGGTACACGAAAATCTTTATTCCTAGTAATCAATCATTGTATTTTCCGTGTCACAGGCAGCTCCGGAACAAAGTGAGAGCCGCGGAATTATTAAAATCGGCGTCTTTACCGCCATCGATGGCCCGACGCGAACGCGTCAGATCGCTCCTCTTGCAGACGCGATCTTTCGCGAACGGCGGTGAGCATCCGAAAGTTGTGCGGGACCCGGAAGTTTGTAGCGCCACCCCGGTAATTTCGGAAAGATCGAGGTCCACCGTGACGGAATTGTCGACACGCGGAAACAATCTCGCGGCTATTCTGCGCTGTCAAGCGTCACGGTGAATTTCCATTGTCCTTGAAATGATCGAGTTCTTTCGCGGCCTCGAGTCTCAGTCGCTGTACAATTTGGCGTTCGTTGCTTCGAGACTTGAGTTCGAGGAAAAACCACAATTGATCGATAAGCTCAGCCGGTTGTTTTCATTCGCACGCAGCGACAAGTTGGAGCGAGAAATTCGCGATAAAATGGAGGAGGAGCAGCGCGAACGAATGATGAAGGTGAGGTCAGCTCTGATAAGCCGGAAGCCGGCCTGGAAGGCACTCAGACAAACGGCAAGGTACGAGGAAACGTATGTAGCAACGGATGTATATATCGTCGATCACTCGTGTGCAACGTGGCCCAAGAGGTTCTTGCGAATCTTTGGTTATCGGTTAATCGATCCGGAAGGTTTCTCGTTTTTTTTCTTTCTTCATTTTACGATTATTTTTGGTTGATGAACGTTTATCATTTTTTGACAATACTTCCAATGGTCTTCCGTGCAGCCTAGCGAGGTTTTACGATGTCATCCCTTTCACTTTTATCCCACACTTGTTAGTACACTATTTTCGGTTTTTAAGGGGGCACAAATTACGTAACGCACGTAACCCCACGTACCAGGACCATAACGCCTGGTCGAACCTCCTCCACCCCCCTTTATTTCGATACGTAACGGATGCTTTGTCGTCAATAATAGCGATTTTTTTTTCATAGACATAAGTAATTATGAAGGGATCGGGTTTATACTCATTTTATGAAATATACGTTTATCTAGTTTTATACAAATTTTTATGAAAAATCTTCAATATTAAGGGGGGAAATCACAGTAGCACACAAAAAAATAGGCATATTTTCGGGAATTGATGTTGGCTGAATAAAAGTATCAATCGAAAATCTGTAAAGTAGGTTTTACAGCAATACTAAAAAAGTACAAAATGTAATTTTTTCAATAAAAAATATTTAAAAATGACGGCTGCGCAGCATATGCCCCAAGGCGCCTTTTTTTGAGCTCGCCGAAGACATAACTCGAGCAAATTTTTACCGATCGACTTGAAATTTTGACAGTAGCTTCGAAACATCTTTCTCCACGGAGCTACGTAGGATTTTTTTTATTTTATATGGCTTACTTTTTTTTTATCGACGATTTTATGGCGTTTTTTTTGTTAAAAATTTAACTTTGTTTTCAAACATGCACCATTTTGCGAAAAATCAATATATCGAAAAAATCCTACGTAGCTCCGTGGAGAAAGATGTTTCGAAGCTACTGTCAAAATTTCAAGTCGATCGGTAAAAATTTGCTCGAGTTATGTCTTCGGCGAGCTGAAAAAAAGGCGCCTTGGGGCATATGCTGCGCAGCCGCCATTTTTAAATATTTTTTATTGAAAAAATTACATTTTGTACTTTTTTAGTATTGCTATAAAATCTACTTTACAGATTTTCGATTGATACTTTTATTCAGCCAAAATTAATTCCCGAAAATGTGCCTATTTTTTTGTGTGCTACTGTGATTTCCCCCCTTAACGGAGATATATGCCGTGATTTGAGGACGAAAACAAAAATTTCTCTTCGTTGTCAAAAATTTATCGATATCCATACAAATGTAGCAATCGTTATGCGTAGCGGTTTTTTTTTTAACAAAATGCCGACAGTTCGGACATTTTTTCTACTTTCAATGCCCTTTTTTGTATTCAAGCAGTCTTTAAAAATCATGATCATCAAAATTTGAAAAATCGGCTACGCACAACCTTAGTCACTGCAATTACAAAAATGTAAAAAAAAAAAATTGAAAATTGGTTGTTAAGTTTTTGAGTAGTCGCTGGGACAATGTCGAAAAAAGTAATTTCGAGAAAAACGCGTTCAACGTTTTCATTCTGTTTTTCTTGATTCAACGGGGTCGTTTAGTGTGAAGGCCGTTTTTTAATGCTTTTTTCGGATTTTTTTTTGACAAACCATTGAAATAAAATAATGTATAAATAGTATGTCATTTTTATTAACATTTAAACAAACGTTGTGAATTTTTTGAAGTCATTATATAGAATATAGTCGGAGATACACTGCCCAACAGGAACATATATATAAAAAGGTGCTCCACTGCTGCCATGATTCCTGCCGTTCTGCTTATCTGAAATAAAAAAACCAAACGCAATTTTAATCGTGTGACTTGAGGCTCTACATGGAACTAAAATAAAGTTATAAGTCCAAAAAAATAAAAGAAATTTACGCTTTAGAAAAAAAATCATTTTTTCGTTCTTTTTGAGGCCGGAACATTGACGTCCAAAAATAAAATTTAGATCCCTTGTATGGGGTATCCGAATCACCCCCATGTATGTTCCGCGACTTTTCATAGTTTTCGAGTTATGCATTTTTTTATGAATTTTTGAGAAATCTCAACCTGACCAATTAAAAAAAAAGTGGATAACTTTGTCAAGATTTTTTTTTGCAACTGAATCTTCATGAATAGTACTTTTATGCATAAAATAATCAGCTTCGTAACTGTGATGAAAGTTATGAAAATGTTGGTCTAAAGTGAAAAATTTACGTTCGGTAAATTATGACTTAAATTTTCAGCTTTAAATTAACAATCTAAATAGGTGACTCCATGCTTCCTAATTAGGCCTCAAGAATGCGCCAGACTCTCAGCTTCCATAATCATTAAAAAGAAAAGTAGTACTCAATAGGGCTACTTTAGCTAAAATTGGGCTTCAAAGACAGCGAGGTGGAAAATTCTTAAAATTAGCCATCTGATAAAAAAAAATTGCCCATTTTATCATTCCTAAGGTTGCTTACTTTGTTAGCTAACCAAAAATGCCAAAAAGCCAAACTGCAGGAAACCTAAGATTTTTTCTCTCAGAAAAAAAGTTCGCACAGAAATTGGAACATAAAGCGCTGTACATTTAAGGTTGTTATGGGGTTAAGTCAACATGTTACCATCGAGTTGATTTTTTTTCTGGACCTTTATAACCTCTTTGCTGATCATCCTGTGCGGTTTGAATACGATCCACAGTGCAGTTTTTTTTTAAATCGACAAATCGACGTATTTCGTGGGCTAATTACATTACACTTATGGAAAACTCCCGATCATTTTTCAGTACATTATTAATATCTGCTAAGTGAATGTTAACACGGAGCTGAAAAAATAGATACGGTTCGAATAATTATCGGACTAATCGGACTTGGTACCGTGAAAATAAGGATTCACACTACCGTTATAAAATTATGAATGTTTCTGATAGGGAATTCGTGCGAAAATTAAGCACACAAAATATTAGACTGTGCAATCATGGCAACGTCGTAGACAGCACAAAGGCTACCTATCTTATCGGTATTTGGTAATTATACCCGGGAACCTTAAACTACTCGGTCAGGATAAGTAACAACGAATATTATTAGTACTTATTCTCTTAATGAGTAATAATTACTTAAGGGGCCCCACTTTGGAGCCACGAAAAAAAGCTATTTTCGCGATTTTTTTTTGAGGATTTTATAAAAGATATGAATATAAAAGTTGTTAGGCTTGATAAATAAAGTCTTGAAATACTTTTAAAAAAATGTTATTCATTTTCATTCATTTTTAAGTACAAAAACTATAGTTTAACGTAACACCTCAAAAATAGGTGGGCTAGGTAGCTCCATCACAACTCGGCAACGACATGTCTGAAATTAAAAAAATCAAAGTCCTTTAGATTCAGTATGACACCAGCTACAAAATGACCCTCGGATATAAAGTTTTATCAAAAAATAAAAAAAATGGCAGATGGGAAACGAAAAAAGTTTTAAAAACGCGTTTTTCGCAAAAAAGAGTAAAAATCAACATTTTTAAACCATCGAGGGTCATCTTGTTGCGAATCATGTTTACAATATGTGGTTCAAATTTCAAGAGAATCGGTTTATTAGTTTTAGAGATACGATGGAGCGAGATTTTGAAAACGTTATTTCGAGAAAAACGCGTTTGAAGTTTACACTATGAAAAACTCTCACCTAAACTCAATCGGCAATTCCTGCACCGTACAAAATCCCTTCTGATTGCTCATCATCGTCGATTTCTTCAAGTCTTGCGTGCTTTCGATTTTTTGAAATTTTCAAAGTGGACTGGTCCCTTAATATTAATTTGATCACCATGTTCAGAAATTATACATCTCTAGACATTTCTAGACAAAGACAAAATAACGCGGATTTTTATTCGTACATCATTTTTTTTAGAATGTCGGAAAATTATTCAAGTTTTTTACTTCTTCGAGATTATAGACAGCTTTAGTACACACTTTTTCTTTCCAGCGGATTTTCTTTTACTCGGAACGATACCCATTTTTGGCAGCTCCTTGGGCCGATATTGAGGTTACGTAAAAATAGTTCGAAAACGTACGTTTGATATGACGATTATCGGCGGGGTAAAGTTAATTCGGCGAAAAAAGGCATGTTTTTAAGATTTTTTTTGGCGTAACGAATAGTGTTCGTTTATTGAAAAATTTACATATAATAAAGTAACATTTGAACAACATTCTCCTAAATTTGCATTGCAAAATATTCAAAATTGAGCGAGTGAAACTTAAACCCCGGAGGCGCCTCGAAAAAAAATTGGTTTGCGGTGTGCACCATAACTCGCAACAGAATCATTTGAAACAAAAAAATCAAAATGCATTTGTTAAAGGAGATGTTTCTCGAGGTAATGACGGGAGGATTTTTTTTTTCGATTTTTCGATTTTTCGTAGCACTTGAGAGCCAAAAACCCGATTTTCGCGAAAAAATCGGCTAATTTGTTGTTGAAAAATTAGTAATTATTAAAAAAAAAACAAAAAAGCTCTCGACAATACCTGGTGAATTATGTGAAGAAGTACTGTGCAAAATTTCAAAGCGATTGGTCCAGTAGATTTTGAGTTATCGTGCACACGGACTTCAAATATGACAAGTCTCAGAAAAACGGTTTGAAAAACGCAGAAGAGAAGAGAACGGCATGGAGCAATAGACGCTCAAATACTCATAACTTCGTCAATTTTACTCCGATCGACTTGAAATTTTAACACAATATTCTTGATATATTATGCATTCATTTAAAAAATTAAACAAAAATGAAAAAAAAAAATTAAATACTTTACCCCGCCCTTATTCGAAAGCTAACAGTTGGTAGCAGTCAATCGGCTCCGTGCATAAGCATAGGGCGCTCCCCTCGTACTTCACCTCCGACGACCAAACCCCATAACAACCGTAAGAATAATGGAAAATGCGAATGGGTTTAAAAATGAGATCTCGTACATTCAAAGAAATCGATGCGATCGAAGCAACCGAAGATTCGCAACCCTCGTTAGGGGAACGGATTTATACGCTGCTGTTGTTGTTGTTGATTAACTATCGAGCACGCTGGTTTCCGCCTGGACAGACAAGAGCACGAGAGAGACTTGGATTTTCGCACTTGTCTGCGTCGCGACGAGGCAAGAGAGCAGACGGAACGGCACCGTCTCGAAATGGAAATGATGCTGAGTCGCGTGACTCAAATACCGACTCTCTTTGAGCGGCACTCCCAGAGCTATCGGAACGTACGACAGCTGCAGTCGCGGCAAGCCTCCAAGTGTCCTTACAAGCAGTCGAATCAGAAGAAGAGAAAATCGAAGCGGCCGAATTCGAGCAGCCTCGAGTCGGACGCGAGTCCGACGATGAGCGCATCGCGTCCTGACTCGGGATCGACGTCGAGCAGCGCGACGAGTACCCGCGGATCCGCGACTCGGTCCACCGAATCGACCAGCTCAAGGAAATCCGAAGACTCGACTCTCAAGTCGGACCTCTCGACCAAGAAAAAAAACGATCGCGGGACACTCCGAGTCTCGATAAACGAGACCGCTCAACTCATCGAAGATCACGCTTCCCGAAACGACGAGAAGGCGGGCTCGCCAGCTGATCACCGTTAATATTCTCCTCTGCCGTCCCTCTTCGAATTTAAGGGGTCAGGCCACTCTAGAGGCCGAAAAAATAGGCTTTTTGGGGATGTTTTTTTCTCAGAAAATATACAAAATAAATCGAGATTACAAAAAAGGGTGTTTATCATACACATCAGTGACTGTATACAATAATTTTGTTGAAGCGATTAATTCCAAAATGGCGGCTGTGCAGCGTTTATCCCAAAACTGGATTTTTTTTGTTGGCCGGAAACATAACTCACAAGAAACATCCCTCAGGTGACACCCTTCGATTTTGTTGAAATTTGGATATGTTATAAAGCGCCGAAAAGTAAGCGACGCGTATTTTTTTCATCGGCGGAAAAACGGTTTTAAGGGGAGGGTAGGGGTTTCAGCGTGAAAAAAAAAAACACTTTTTTGCGATTTTTTTTTCATCTATGAAGCATTCCACACCAAGTGAAACATTAAAAAATGATATAAATTTTTAATGGGCTCGTAATTTTTTTTTAAGTTCGTTCGAGTGTCAAAAGCAAATGCAATTTTTTAAAGATTTTTAAATTGGATTTTACTCTCGAATTTGGATACCGGGAAATTTTACTCGTTTTTTTTTTCGATTCATTATACTCAAAAAGTGATGCATTGTACAAAAAAAACTTTGAAGAAGAAAATTTAAGTTTTCGAAGGTACTTTTCAAACATATATGTTTCGTAACTGTTAAAAATTATGCTAATGTATTTTTCAACGAAAAAAGTTAAAAATATTTGTTTCGCCAAGTTCGCCCACTTTTATTTTTCTATAAATTTGACAGAACCTTCGTTGATGTCATAACAAACCACAGAAAAATTGGCATGATGGAGAATTCATATCTTCCAATTATTTTTTAAGGTTAACTGATGAAGAATTTGATCGAACCATGGATATTGAATATCAACCATTGTTTTAGGCGCAACAGTGGATTGCGACGATGTTTAGCGTTATCTAGAACCATTTTGTCCTCCTCCTTTCAATTCAATCATGGTTTTGTTTGTCTGCCTCGAAATTTTTCATTTACTCACCGGTTCTCGTAGCGTTATTCTCGTATCAAAAAGAAATCTTGCTTCTCGTTCGTTGAATGATCTGGTTTGCTCACTCTCAATGCTAATACAATTGATTTTGCGGAAGAACTCGGTCAAAACGATTCGTTACTTTTTTATTCGATATGGTTTTCTCATCGGTGGCTTTTGTATCAGTAGACTAACCATATTAGGATTCACTCATTGTTTAACGATAAAAAGATACAAAAATGAAAAATTTCGAGGCAGACAAAACCATAATTGAATTGAAAGGAGGAGGACAAAATAGTTCTAGATAACACCAAATATCCATGGTTCGATCAAATTCTTCATCAATTAACCTTAACAAAAAAATTGGAAGATATGAATTCTCCATCATACCAATTTTTCTGTGGTTTGTTATGACATCAACGAAAGTTCTCTCAAATTTATAGAAAAATAAAGGTGGGCGAACTTGACGAAAACATTTTTATTTACCTTATTTCGTTGAAAAATACATTAGCAGAATTTTTAACAGCTACGAAACTCATGTGATTGGAAAGTACATTCGAAAACCTAAGTTTTCTTCTTTGACGTTTTTTTTTTGTACAATGCATCACTTTTTGAGTATAATGAATCGAAAAAAAAACGTGAAAAATTTCGCGGTATCCAAATTCGAGTGTAAAATCCAATTTAAAAATCGAAAAAAAATGTAGTTGCTTTTGACACTCGAATAAACTTAAAAACAAATTATGAGCGCATTTAAAAATCACATGATCTTTTAGTGTTTCACTTGGTGTGGAATGCTTCCTATATGGATAGGAAGCATTGAAGGAAGTATATGGATAGGAAGTATTGAAATCTTTTGCACATTGTTAAGTGTCATTTCAAGAACATTCCGTGAAATTTGTACGCGAAAATATCCACAAACAAGGCGCTGACATAGCTTTTCCAAGAACGCCTTTGGGAAAACACGATTTGCGGTGTTCACTGTAGCTCAGCTAGAAATTATCTGAAATCAAGTACCATTGAAATTTAGTCAAAGTATCATCAAATCCTCCCCCCAACGGTTTTTGATAATTTTTTTTTTTTTCATTTCTAAATTTTTGGTGGTCATGTAAAGTGAAAAGTGCTATTTTTCACGAAAAATTCCGCCATTTTGGGGGTAGAAAACGCCCTCAATGTAAAAAAAATCTCAAACTAACCGTTGGGGGGAGGTATTTTATATGTAGAAAGTGTGTACCAAGTTTGCAATAAATCGGTCATGTGGTTTTCAAATGGCAGTGAACACGGACTTTGAAAAAGTGGTTTCGAGAAAAACGCGTTTGAAGTTTTAGCTGTCGGAGCTACAGTGTTAGAGGAGCGGGACTAAATAGTCAATAACTTCGAAAGTTTTGCTCTGATTGATTTGAAATTTTGGGATTGTATTCTTCAAATGTTTAACTATAAGAAACGACAAAAAAATCGATTTTTCAAAGGTGCAAACCCCTACCCCCCTTAATAAAACAAAAACGAAAATTCTTCTAGTCTGAAGCAATGAAAAATCCACTATAGTGACATTGCAAAAAAATGAAGGGGTGAACCACCCCTACATTAAGAGGTGGTTTCACCCTATAAAACCGTTTTTCCGCCGATAAAAAAATACGTATCGCTTACTTTTCGGCGCTTTATAACATATCCAAATTTCAACAAAATCGAAGGGTGTCACCTGAAGGATGTTGCTTGTCAGACAATTTTCAACCGATTTATGTGAAATGTTGAATATATCTTGAAAAATACACTGTCTATGGAAGTACGCAGGATTTTTTTTATACGGCATAGTTCATTCGTTATTAACAATTACCTGATGAATTTTTAGGCAAATTTTTCACTTTCCAAAAAAGTCGTCAGATAATTGTTAATAACAAATGAACTATGCAATATAAAAAAATCCTACGTACTTCCATAGACAATGTATTTTTCAAGATATATTCAACATTTCACGTGAATCGGTTGAAAATTGTCTGAGTTATGTTTCCGGCCAACTTAAAAAATGCAGTTTTGAGATAAACGCTGTACAGCCGCCATTTTGAAATAAATTGCTTCAAAAAAAATTATTGTATACAGTCACTGATATGTATGATAAACACCCTTTTTGGTAATCTCGATTTATTTTGTAGTTTATCTGAAAAAAAATCCTCAAAAAGCCTATTTTTTCGGCCTCTAGAGTGGCCTTAAGGGATCATCACAGTGTAACGACTGTCGGAAAAATTGCCGATTTTCGCGACTTTTTTCGATCGTGAAAATACGCTATGATAAAAAACGAATTAATAAATAAAGAATAAAATAACCACAATAACTGATAAATAAAAAATAAATAAATGGCATTAAAAAATCAAACATGTTTGATTCTTTATGTCGAATCAGAGCACTCATGAAGAACACAAAATACATTTTCAAATGTTTATTTTAATTTTTTTTTCCATTTTTTTTTCAATGGTTGGAAGTGGCTTTAAAAAAAGACGTCCTCACGGTGTACACGTACTGAAAAAAAAAATTCGTTCATCCATCCAAAATTCAGTTGTTTTAACAAAATGTATCTTCAAATACGTTTAACTTGATTTTTGGTTGGCACAAAACACGTTTTGTCAATCTAACTGATAGTTTTACTGGTGTGAACTGTAGCTTATTTAGCATGTCTGAGCAACTGTTAAAGCAACAAAATTTCGAGACAACAAAATGCATTTTGCACATTCAAGGATTTTCTTTTCTCAGTGCGGTTGTGGCCGTAAATATTATCTGAAACAAAATTTGTAAGAAGCTTACTAATCAGTATGAAAGCCGCTATTTTGCTATGGAGGTTTTTCAAAATCAGAGTTGACATGGCGGCGATTAGAAAAATACTATCGAATTGAGCATATTGTTTCGAGTTTTTCGTGAAAAAAAAAATCAACATTTTAAAAAAAGCTTCCATAGCGAGATGAAGAATGGCTTGAAGAATGTTGTGTCAAAATTTGAGACGGATAGCTTGAAAACTTTTCTTATGAGAGTGTCCACCGTTTTGAAAAATCGACATTTCGAGAAAAACGCCTTTAAAGTTTCGAGTGCGGAATTCATATAAATTGTCTACTTACGATCAATCGGCGATGCCAGGTCCATTTTTATAACCGTCTATACTAGTGGATAATGCAAAAAAAATCGATTTTTTGATAATTTTATACCGTTATGGTCCCTTAAATCGAACTATTTTCAGAAGCGAATTAATTTTTGGAACGGGATAACTTTTAAAGCCTGTAAAATCGAAGGGCATATGCTATAAAACGTATCCCCGTTTCCAAAACTCTAATACCTTGGAAAATAGTCGATTTCAGCTTTTTTACCGACTGAGCAAGAGGCGTCTCACCTTAAGGAGGTCGGAGCGTTAGCCACAATCCAAGGTTAAATTTAATAAAAAAAATACATTTTATTGTTTAAACTATACTGAGTGTTTACGAATTTTTTGAACTTTTTTCACCACCAAACACCAGAGATAATAAATAGTTTAATGTATGTAATTTAACGTGCGGTTAGATGGGTAAGACTTTCACACTAAAGGTTATGTATTTTTTTTGGTATTTAACACCAAGATAAACCATTCCTAAAAACGGATTAACGCAAACTGAACCTTTGTTAACATTTAGAAAAAAAATCTTTATCTTGCCCATCATAAACCATGAGCCTACAATCTCGTGACGTAACTATAAATACGCATAATTATAAATTATTCAAAATTTCATTGTGAATTGTATAAAACATTCCTTGTCGTAGTTTTTTTCATAATAATCATCGATAATGTTATACTTTTTCAAGTTGGTAGTAACACAAAAGTTTTTTTACTTTATGTAATAAAAATATAAAAATGCATAATTTTGCCCTTTAATTATATATTTAAAAAAATTAACATATACAGAATAAATCTGTATCTCGTGTGCATTTTTTTGAGGTTCATTGAAGAAAATAAATGAATAAACCTTCATTTGACTCCACTGAATCGCTCCAACCTCCTTAAGGTATTCTTTAAACGAACACGAATGTTCAACAATTAACCGATTTTCGTCTATAATCAAATAAAAATGCATCCCAGTATACAGCCGTCATATGGAAGAAGGTGGCATCTACAAAAAATATCGAAAATACGTTTTTGGTACCGTTGGAATCAGTACAAAATGTCCCATCGTTCTGTAAAGTAAAATACATTCTCGATTTTTTTGTAGATGCAGCCTTCTTTCGTGCGACGGCAGTATACTGGTCAAATTTTAAGGCAAGTTACCGAACTGTTCACGAAAAATTACGACTCTGAAAATCGTGTCATTTATGCGGAATTTTATGGAGATGACACGCTAACCACATTTCTATATGTAGGGTTTCTCCAAATAACCTGACATTTAAATTTATTAATAAAACGTATTATTTATTCGGAAAGTACGAACATTTTTATTTTAATATAAGGTACAAACTTGAAGGTTATGAGAGGATGACAATATCCGATAAATGGCCGCCTCGTCCCTGTTTGCAAATGTTCACTCTTTGGACGAAATTTTCAATAAAATTTTGGCATAACTGCGGACTAATTTTATTAATGGTGCGTCCAATCGCTTCCTTGAGCTCCGAAATGGTCTGTGGATCATTGGCATACACTTTTCCTTTTAGAAAACCTCAAAGAAAGAAGTCCAATGGTGTCAAGCCGCACGATCTTGGTGGCCAATTAACATCGCCGCGGCGCGAGATAACACGACCATGAAACTTCTTCTGCAATAACTGCATTGTTTCACCCTGCATGTGTAGTGAATTTTTACAATTTCTATGCGTTGCTCGATCGTGCCCATGATTAAGGCCTTAGGCCACTCTAGAGGCCGAAAAATAGGCTTTTTGGGGTTTTTCGTTCAGAAAAACTACAAAATAAATCGAGATTCCAAAAAGGGTGTTTATCATACATATCAGTGACTGCATACAATAATTTTTTTAAGCAATTAATTTCAAAATGGCGGCTGTGCAGCGTATATCACAAAACTGCATTTTTTAAGTTGGCCGGAAACATAACTCAGACAATTGTCAACCGATTCACTTGAAATGTTGAATATATCTTGAAAAATACATTGTCTATGGAGGTACGTAGGATTTTTTTTTATATTGCATAGTTCATTTGTTATTAACGATTTTGTCAGGCAAATTTTTGGAATGTGAAAAATTTGCCTAAAAATCGCCAGATAATTGTTAATAACAAATGAACTGTGCAATATAAAAAAAACGACTTGGAGCATTTCGATCAGTTTTGTATTTTATTTTTTTAAGTAGTAAACGCAGTAAATAGAAAACTTAATGAACAGTGGTAGAATGTAGTAAACGTAGTAAGTAGAAAATGTAACAAACTGCTTTTTGCAGCTGCTGCAATTTTTATTGGATATATCGGCGTCTAAAAGGATCATTGCCTCTTATTGTTAATGTTTTTCGACAAAATTATTTTTCAGCCCTTTTCGTTCTCCCGCTCCCCGGACGATATTTAAAAGCTTTCTAAACCCGTAAAGTGCAGCCTTGAGAATCTTGAACCGGATTCGTCGAATATGAGTTGGTTGTTGAGTTGTTCAAGTTTAAACATCGCGACGAATTTTCCAGGCCTATCAAATTGGGAACAAATTATTGAGCTCTACCACTCGGAGTTGTGTCAGAGAGTTCAATTTTGGCATGATGTTTTGTATACCTAATCAGTGGCATCAAGATCGGTGGTGTCGATTAATGGCGTTGATTTTTTTTTCACTACTTGGCGTCAAGACGCTGCTGCGTCTCTTGATCCTATTGTCTGACGAGCTAAGAGCTGGTCTTTTTTTCAACAGACTAGTGATATACAGTGAGACCCCGATTTTCTACCAACTCCACTTTTTCCATTCCCCTTCGTTTTTCCTCCCACTTTGTCTACTCTACCGAAAGGAATAATACTGGCCCAGGAGAATACTGGTGCCAATGGGCGTCCGACACCTCGGGGCAATGGCAGTGGCGTAGCTAGGGGGGCAAGGGCCCTGGTGCATAGGGAGAGAATCGGGCTCTCCTCCCCTCTTTCCGCGCAGTTTGAACTTATTGATATGAAAATGATTGATAGGGAATAAGAATAGGAAACAGTGGGTTGAATCATCCCTAGTAGGCTAAATCCATACGTCGTCTCTATCAAAATCTTCATGTGTTCAATGGAAGAAAAAGGGAGTAAATAAACAACGACGCACATAACAGTATAGAATATTTATTAATTAAAAGAAAAAACGATTTTTAAGAGAATTCCCCGCCCGATTTACAATCTCTTGCGCGCTTTAATGTTTGCGAATTCGTCTATAATTTCACTCAATTCCAAGTTTGATGCCGCCTCATTTTCTATTGCAATCAACGATAAATGTCGGAGGCGATCTTGGCCAATGCTGTTTCTTAAATAATTTTTTATAATCTTCAGTTTACTGAAAGATCTTTCTGCTGCCGCGGAAGTAACAGGAATTGTGTGAAACAGTAGCATCGCTGTATACACTTCCGTAAGGTCACATTCGAGCACGCCAAATTTCGTTATAATTTCTTTGCAAAGCTGGCGAATAGACCACGTCTCCATCAATTGAGGGAGGATCAGATGATGTACATTAAGAAATTGGAGCGAAAAAGTGGGTCCAATTATATCACAATATTTCTTCTGAAACTGATCACATTTTTTGAGTAAAATCGTTTCATTCCAGCTGAGCAGATTTTTTGGAATCAGGAAGTCGAACGATTTACAAATTGCACTCATACCAATAAAACGCGCATCTAACTGATTGATTATTATGTCGAGTACACTGTTGAAAATAGTTACTCTAAAGACTTCTTCCTGGTTTTCGAATCGGTGATCAGAAGCCAATTCATCGAAATGCTTTTTAGTTTTTCTTCGTCGCTTTTCTGGGAAGGTAGGATCGATGTCGTATTTTCTCGCGGTTTCGGTGGCCTTGGACTTGAAGGACTCGAAGTCATTTCTATACTTTTTCAATTTATCCGTTGTTTCGTCCAAAGCCTTACTCGCTTCGTCCAAAACGATATCACGTTTTTGCAAAACTTTGGAAACATAATTGATATTGTTCAATACGCTGTGCATGAATTCACAAAGAAATACAAACTCAAAATTCAGCATTTTTGATTTTATAATCTCTGCTTCACTGCGTTCGTCTTTACTGGAACTCTTCAGCGTTATTTCGGACAATGCTTTGATGATATCGAAAAAACGAAGTTTGACTGCAGTTATTGAATTAACCCTGCTGGACCATCTTGTTGGATTCAATTTTTTCAAAGTAATTTCTGATTCACCGGTGAATTTCGATAAAAGGTCCCAGCGCTTAATGCTGTTTCCAAAGAAGTTAAATAAGTCTTGAATTGTTGCAAAAAACTTCTGAATTTCGACGGAACCTCGAACGGCATCATTTACGACCAAATTCAAATTATGACTGGCGCAATGTACGTACTCTGCGTTTGGCTGAATATCTTTAACTTGTTTTTGCACACCATTATACGCACCACTCATTATACTGGCCCCATCGTAACCTTGCCCAACACACTTTTTAAAATCAAGACCCTTTTCGGAGAACAACGTAGTAACTTGATTTACCAAATCCGCGGCGCTGTGTTTAGTGACTGCGTGGAAACCTAGAAATACCTCTCTTACTTCAATGTCGATTGGTTGTCCATTTTCCGATCTTGATATCACTGCATATCTTACGACAATGCTCAGTTGATCCACTTTTGATATGTCCTGCGTGGTATCCATGATGATGGCAAAAAACGGTGACGCCCTAATTCGATCCAACAAATGATTCTCGAGTTTGGTGCCCAAACACTCGATCATTTCATTTTGAATCGTTGCACTCAGGTATCTTGTTGATCCTAAAAACATGGGGATATTAGAAAACATCAGATTATGATAACATAAATTATAAACACAGTAAACGAGATAATTTCTTACCTTTGGGCATATCCAAAACTTGACGCAAGATGTGGTCGTATCTAGCGACGAGTTGGACAATTGAGAGAAAATTTCCGTGGTTTCCTCCCTCACTCAGATCCTCTCGATGTCCTCTCAAAGCCAAAGAACTCTTCGCAAGAGTAATTATAATATCAAATAATCTGCGAAGAACTTGTCTCCAAAATGATGCTTCTTTGCGAATTTCATCTTCAAGTTCTCTGTCGATGGTGGAACTTTTTTGCCACGCTTCATATACAGCGCACGCCTCCGTGTGTGCTTTCGAGGAACCATGTTGCTTGATTCTGTCTGATAAATGCCTCCAGTCCCGAAATCCAGTGCACCATGCATTTATTTGCGAAGCGAACAACCAACACGGTTGGCAGTAGGCAGCATCCAGCATTTTGGAGTAACATATCCAAAAACGATCAACTGGACCGTATTGTGACGTAGAAACGTAATACGTTTCTGAAAAGCTCCTGTTGTCTTGGTGGGGGTCCTTCGGAAAAGGTCCCGGAGGTTTCAAAGGTCCCTTGTCAAGAATCAGACGTTTTTCGGTATCACTCAGTTTCTTGTTGATGTAATTTCCCAAGTCATTTGAAATTTCGAGAACTTTTGAAGATGTAGAAATTGATGATTCCTCTACCGTAGGTTGCACGGAAGCGTCGAGGTAGTCATTTTCAGCAGGGGCATTGATGGTAGTATTTTGAACGATGACTTCGGCACTTTTGAACGATGTTTCGGCTGTTGAAGGAACTGTAGCAGAAAGCGGTTTCGTAAAAAAGCTATCTAGCTTGGGCAATTTTTTTTTACTTTCTTCTCTTTCTTGTCGTTGTTTCCGCTTTGCGGCACCGCTACGTTCCTTTTTTCGTTCCATAATTTTTAATTGGTAACTATCGAAATTTTAGAAATCCGGAGTACTCACTGAGATTTTCCTATATTGCTTGTTAATGTTTAGTATAGATTACAGCAAGCTCAACAGAAAAGAACCATAAAACAGCTTGTTTGGTAATAATGTGGTAAAATCAATGTTAATTCATAAGAAGATATTATCGTTTCTATAGTAGCTCGTTTGTCAATTTGGACTTGAGTTTAGGAAAACGTTGGTTATTTTTTATTGCCGATCAGGTTGAGAGCTATCATACATTATACGGTTAGCGTTGTGCTGCAACCTGTATCGTACATATCTTGTCATCGGAATTTTTTTTTGCGAAAATGAGTTTTACCAGAATTTGGTGCCGGATGGATGGATGTACGGAATAGAAATCATAACATTAGTGGTGATACTTGATGAAATAAGGCTGGTAGTAGGGAATTACGAAGTACAACAGTAACAGTCAGCGACACACCTAGCATCAACTACTGTAGTACGTCCCAGACCCCAGAAAGTTGAAAAAATCGCCGGAAATATCATAAATAAGAACTGATGCAAGGCAAGAGCGAATGAAAACTTCATTAAAAAGTTGATGGGCGGAATTTGTGAATTGATCTCACGACCGTCAAGCACGTGAGCTGATCCAATGTGCTACGGGCGGACTCATCCAAACTACCATATAACTGAAATAACGATAACAAACAAACAGCACATGCTTATCGAGGACGCTTGGCGCATGTGTTGAAAATGTTAAACAAGGAGTTTAATCATTGGTGGTGTTGATTTAAATTTAAAAAAAATAAAAAATTGAATTTGAAAAAAAAAATTCTTGTGAGCAGGCTCGAGCCTCGAGTCTCGAGCCTGCTCACAAGAAATTTTTTTTTTTTTCAGTTTTTTGAATTTTTTAAATTTTTCATTTTTTTCAAAGCTGAGGCTAGAGGGCCCCCTGAGCTCGAGGGCCCTGGTGCACGGCACCACCTGGCCCTATGATAGCTACGCCACTGGGCAATGGTACACATCGACTAACGCAGCACCGGCGTTTCGAGCCAGAAACATAACCTCAAACGTAAAAATGATGGAATCCGTCGACCCGAACAACAATAGGGGACCCAACTGCCAGTTTCTCCCGCTAGAGGGTATACTATATTATAATGTAATCAGAACATGACGTTTAGTGGCGTTCGCTTTGGTTATGCCCATGTTTCTACGACTATTATCGAATGTTCCTTAAATAATCCAGTTGTGAAGAAATTGTGAAGAATGCATATGTGCTGTGCAATTGGATGCAATTGTCGTTCATTATGGTGTCCATTCGTATAATTTTAGCACAGGGCTGACACCGCGAAAATGAACTGCGCGCGTTGACAGCTTCGCCTGTTTTCGTTTGTGGCGACTCAGACCACAAGAAATAATTATTTATGACGTGTTCTCGTTACGGGATCCTTTTATTTTAATCGACACCAATAGACTTTTTGTTGAGATATATATTATCTGAGATTTACACAACGTGGCCGCTCGATCGAACCGGATGCTCTATATTCTCTTTTTCGGCGGGAAGCCACATATATTTTCTGTATTGCCAACATATAAAAATTGAGCGCAGTTGGTACTAGCATAGAGGCACGAACCCCACAATACTCCCTCCTAAACTAAGCGATAATTTTAATAATCTTAATACTTTCAATGGAAGTAGGAACAATGGATTAATCAGTCTTGATTATTAGTTTCTTCTTCTCTCGTGCTGGAGGATACGTTCTGAGTGGTGGTTGACTAGCGGTCTGCGATCTGTCGTCGAGCTCCGTTTGTGCGACATACGCAGGTTTCAAACGATCCACGTTTGCGTTGACGTCGCGACCGTTTACGTTAACAGTGAATACTCGGTCGTCGATCCTCTTGACTATCCTATGCGGACCGGAATAGGGCTGATCTAGGACTCTCTTGCCGCCATCTTGTCTTAGGAACACATGCGTGCACGAATATAAATCCTTGTAGGAGAACGTCTTTAGCCGGCTGTGGTTTGACGCCGGGACTGGCTTCACGTCTCGCATATGAATGCGGAAATCCTCGAGGAAGACGTTCGGATCTTCCGGAGGGTCCTCGTGAGTGAAGAATTCTCCTGGAATTCTCAATGTAGTCCCGTACAGGAATTCGGCAGGCGAAGCTTTCAAGTCTTCTTTGTATGATGTTCTTAGGCCCAATAGCACGATCGGCAAGACCTTAGTCCACTCAGTTGTTTGATGGCACATTATGGACGTCTTCAGGGACCGATGCCATCGTTCGACCAATCCATTCGACGCAGGATGGTATGCCGTGGTACGGATTCTTTTTGCTCCCACCAGCTGCATCAGAGACATATACAAGGCGCTCTCAAACTGGGATCCTTGGTCCGTTGTTACGACCTTAGGCGATCCGAACCTACATATCCACGCTCGAAAGAATGTCGCTGCCACGGTTTCAGCAGTTATATCCTTTACAGGGAACGCCTCTGGCCACCTAGAGAAGCGGTCGACCATCGTCATACAGTACCTGTACCCGTCAGATTCTGGTAGCGGTCCAACCAGGTCGATGTGGACGTGGTCGAGGCGAGCGTCAGGCTCCTGAAAGGATGCAGCTTGCACGTGCGTGTGTCGGCCAACCTTGGATTTCTGACATGGAATACAATTTCGTGCCCACAAAGTAATATCCTTATTCATCGAGGGCCATATGTATCGCTGGGCGATGACCTTATTCGTGATGCGGCCACTCGGATGGGACATACTGTGGAAAACGTCAAATACCAGACGACGTAGAGGCTCTGGGACGAATGGTCTGATGTCGTAGGTTGAGACGTCGCAGTAGATTGATCTGTGTTCCGGTCCGAAAGTCAACTTCTGGAGTTTCAGCGATGTTGTATTTTCTTTGAGGAGGTTCTTCAGTTCTTCATCGGTGTTCTGCAGGTCGGAAAGTTCGGTGAAGTCGATGACCGAGGGAAGTCGAAGGGCATCCACGCGTGAAAGTGCGTCTGCCACGTTGTTCTCGCTTCCTTTGATGAACTGCAGGTCTGTGGAAAACTGACTAATGTAACCCAATTGGCGAATTTGCCTGGGGGAACTAACCTTGTCGCTGCGTGTTTGAAACGCAAACGTCAAGGGTTTGTGGTCAGTCCAGATGGTGAACTTCCTCCCCTCGAGCCAGTGTTGGAAGTAGCGTACAGCTTCGTAGACGGCTGTAAGTTCCCTGTCGTACGTGCTGTAATTCCTTTGAGCCGGCGAGAGCTTTCTCGAGAAGAAACCGAGAGGTTCCCAGTCATCACAGACCTTTTGTTCTAGCGCCGCTCCGAGTGCAGTTCCAGACGCGTCGGTCACCAGTCGTAATTCGGCTGATGCGACGGGATGAGATAGAAGCACCGAATCTGCAATTTGCTTTTTGACGAGTTCGAATGTTTCTTCCGCCTCTCGGGTCCACGGAACAGGCCGTTGATCATTCTTTTTTGACTCTTTGAGCAGGTCGTTAAGCGGAGCTTGAACGGAGGCAGCATTCTTCATGTGGCGTCGGTAGAAGTTCGTCGCGCCGATGAATCGTCGCAGGTCGACGATCTTCTCTGGCTTCTTGAAATCTAGCAGAGCCTGGACGCGATCTGGCAGTGGAGCTGAACCTCTAGGTGATATTTTATATCCCAGGAAGTCGACAGCTTCTGCCCCCAATACACATTTCTTGACGTTGATGCATAGACCGTATTTCCTGAGCCGCTGAAACACAATTCGAAGGTGGTTAATGTGTTCTTCGTGAGACGAGGAGGCGATGAGGAGATCATCTATGTAGGCGAATACGAAATCCAGCCCTTGCAGAACCATGTTGATAAACCTTTGAAACGTCTGTGCTGCATTCCGAAGTCCGAATGGCATACAGACGAATTCAAAGAGGCCAAATGGTGTGATGACGGCGGTTTTAGGGATGTCTTCTTCGGCCACTGGTATGTGGTGAAATGCACGTTTCAGATCGATCGTCGAAAATACTGTCTTACCGGACAAGATGGAAGCGTAATCCTGAAGCAGAGCGATGGGATAACGGTCCGGAATCGTCTGATGATTTAACTTCCGGTAATCACCACACGGGCGCCAGTCTCCGTTTTTCTTCGCTGCCATATGCAAGGGACTTGCCCACTGGCTCTTCGAAGGTCGGATGTAGCCCATTTTTAGCATAAGGTTGAACTCCTCTTTGGCATCCTGTAGTCGTTCCGGTCGAAGTGGACGGACTCTCTGGGCGCTTGGAGCTCCGGTGGTTGTGATGTGATGCCGAACTGAATGTTTACTCGCACTGCGATTCGACGGGCTTCCCATGAGTTCTGGAAATTCCCGAAGAATCTCTGCATACCGCGAGTTAGGGTCGATGGTCGTAATCGATGTCACCGGAGCGGGGGCAAACATTCCCTTCGTGCTCAGACCCGTTTCGGTATCGATAAGTCGGCAGTTCCTTAGATCGACGAGGAGTCCGTAGTGGTAGATAGCATCTGCACCGAGGATTGGATATGGGACATCGGCGATGATAAAGATCCAATCGATCGGGCGACGTAGTCCAACGTTCAGAGTAATTCCACGTTCCCCGAATGTGTCAATACGACCACTGTTCGCTGCGTACAGAGTAAGGTCGGATTTGTTTCGCCTATCTGTACGAGCCGGAGGTAGCACGGAGACCACAGCCCCTGTATCGATGAGGATTGAGGCCCCGGAGATCTTGTCGTGGACGAACATTCGGCGTGAGGTGCTATCCCTGTCTGTCGTCGCCGAATCTATTGACAGGGGGGCTCGTTTCCCGGGTTCTTCAGCCAAATGCAGGGAGGAATGCACTTCTTCGCCTTTTCCCCATAGCGACTGTGGAAACGGCAAGCCTTGGAACCATCATCTTTCGGTTCAGTGACACGCTCCCTGGGCTTTGATCGCCTTGGCGTAGCACTGCGAGGGCGACGCTGCGAGCTTCTCGAATTGGTGTCAGACAAAACCGTATCTAATTTCTTAGCAAGCTCAGCTACCTGTTTCTGCAGCTGCGAGACGGCTTCTGTTGTATCCGAGGCTTCGACGCTCAGCACTTGTCCATCCGACGCATGACGCTGGATGTCCATGACCTTGTCGGCTAATTGGGCCAGCTCGTTGAGATCTAGTCGATCTGCCACCGCGAGGGTCACCTGCACGGTAGGGGGAAGTCGGTCAAGCCACAGCGCTCGCAGGAACTTTTCGTCGACCGACTTTTTGCTGAGACGGCGCATCTCGTTGAGAAGTTCGGCAGGTCGCTTGTTGCCTAGTTGCAAGCCGGACGCCAATCTCCGGAATTCTGTTTCCTCCGAGACACAGTAATGTTTCAGGAGGGCTCCCTTTATAGCGTCGTAGGCCCTTGTCGCAGGAGGGTCGTTGATTATGTGCTCTACGGCGTCGATTGTTTTGTCGCCGAGATGCATCACGACCGCTGTATACTTTGTGGCATCGGAGGTGATTCGCCTATTCTTAAATGTCAATTCCAGGTGGTTGAACCAGGTAGCGGGCCGAGTCGACCAGAAGGTCGGTATCTCGTCTTTTTCGATTCGGTCGATGCGCCATTCAAATCCGTTATTTGAATAAGGATAGTGAGCTTGTCCAGACATACCGATATTTGGAAAAGGTCCTGGAGCAGCTCTCGTCGACGCGACTGTAGGGAATCCAGTTGTTCCCAGGGCTTCGTTGTTGAGGTACCGCATGGTCGGCGTTGATGGTGTCGTTTCAGACGTATACACAGTCGTTTCTGGCGTGTTGGCTCTAGCATCCTGCGAGGTTTGCGGATTTTTTTCAGTAGGATCATCGTCGCTTGCCCGCGTCGATGCGTGGTTTTTGCCAACCGGTGTGTTGAACATCGTGAGATTTTTTTTAACCGTTGCCACGACGGGAAGATGTACACGTGGCCGGGTTATGTGCACGATAACTTTATTAAACGAGAGATCACGTCGGGGTCACCATTTGTGGCGACTCAGACCACAAGAAATAATTATTTATGACGTGTTCTCGTTACGGGATCCTTTTATTTTAATCGACACCAATAGACTTTTTGTTGAGATATATATTATCTGAGATTTACACAACGTGGCCGCTCGATCGAACCGGATGCTCTATATTCTCTTTTTCGGCGGGAAGCCACATATATTTTCTGTATTGCCAACATATAAAAATTGAGCGCAGTTGGTACTAGCATAGAGGCACGAACCCCACACGTTATGTTTACGTGGCGCCATCTGCGCTGAGCGTTGCGTAAACTTCCCTATTGTCACGCTCGTACATCGGATTGTAAACGGATTCCCACATTATCGAACAAAATCCGCTCCGATTCTCGATGAAACACATTGCTTTTGTACGTTTAATTTTCCAAACCAAATATATAGATATACAAAACGAGCGGGGGGATGTAAACTGAAATAGGGGATATAAGCTGGAATAGGGGATATACACTGGAATAGGGGAATAAACTGGAATATGGGGTATGTATCAAGGGATCACAGGATCCCTGTACAGCTGGACGCTTAAGAAAACAAACAAAAAAATACAAAACGAGCGGATGTCAAAAAAGTATAAATCTTATCAAGAATAGTACAAATCGCATAAAAAGGTATATCCTAAAAATCGATTTAAATTACATCACTGTAAATTCACTGTAATTATCATTCGTTATTTATTGTACTGCACTTGGACACAACATCACCACACACGTAAACTCTCACGAAGCATGCAGGTTATGTTTCAACACGCCGAGTTTTTTCTCGTGACTTTTCACATATTTTCGATTCCAACATGGTAAGAATTCTCAAACGACGTTAATCGGGAAACGGTAAAGAATCCAATTAGATCCCGATGAGGATTCACTACACTGCAAAAACTAGGCGTGCTTGACGTGTGTTCAAAGTGTGTAGAAGTAACACAACATAAAGGCTAGACACGCGTTGCCATGTTGATTCCACACACTCAAGCACTTGGTAACACGTAATGCTTTACAATTGTACCCGCAAGTGTGCAATTTTTACGCTAAATTCTTACCCACTTTAGTAGTAGTAGCTGTCCCCATCAATGACACGCGTATTCGAACACACATGAAGCGTGTAGAATCAACATACAAGACGCATATTTACACACATTGGACTAAACAACACACCCTTATAGCAACACACGGGCAAAAATCACACGGGAAAAAGCAACACAGTTTAAGGGGCTATTCCAGTGTGACATTTAAAAAAAATCGATATATTCGCCTTTTTCGACAGTTTATACTTTCAAGAATATCCTGTAAAAATTTCAAGGCCGTATCTCTAATCATTTTATCTTGCAAAAGTCGATAGGTAAATCTTTAAACACGTTTTTCTCGAAATGAGATTTTGCAAATTTGCTGACATTGTAACTCAAAGAGCAATTATCCGATTGACTTGAAATTTCAACTGAGTACTCTTGAATATATTTAGTCTATAATGACGTAGGATATTTTTGGTTGCATGAAAATGGACGATTTCGCATTGAAAAAACGACCATTTTATAGGCAAGAAAACATACTTTTTTCATAACTACGCCATTTTGTTAAATTTTGATGTTTTTCGAAAATTCTACGTCATAGTACAGGAAATACCTTCCAGTTTAACGAAATTTTTTCCTTTTTCGATTTCAGCTACTCAATCAGCCGGAATCATGTCAGCAGTGGAGAAACTCTATTTTGCGCCTCCGAAGTCAGCGCATAAGTCGCTTGAATCTCAGTATTTTTCTATGATAAAATTACGTAATATAGGCCAAATATAGCCAAATATATTTTTAATTTTCCGAAACATTTCACTAAGTACTTTTCTTCCAAATAATTCCCGAAAATCACCCAAATTTTCAGCGCTCACACTGGTATAGCCCCTTAAGTGTGTCAATTGCGAGTTATTGATCATATATTTAAAAAATCACCTTGGTTACGGCATCGCGTGAAACTCATTAGTTGATTTGACATTGATTGATGAACCGGTTAATTAAAGGCCACATTTGGTCTTAACTCATTGTTTCATCTATAGATCATTTTTGAGTTTGTCACGTTGGAGGACCTGAAATTGGAATTTATTTTCCATAACCTCGATAGCTGCATTGAATCTTTAGGGACGTATATTTGTTTCGAGGCTATCACCGACAAGCAAAAAGCGGCCGTCATCGTGAGGGCTGTATGAGAACCTAGCCTATGCAAAGACAAGAAAAACATACACACACAGTGTAATATATAAGTACTGTTGAGCTCAGTTCAATAAATGCATATATTTTGACGATAAGCAGCTCTTGTTATTCAATTTATTATTCCGACGCTTTATTATTATTATTGCTGTACTGTATGTACTGTATATACATGTATATACATGTATATACAGTACAGCAAAAATAAGTGTGTTGTTTTTACGCACTTTGAGTGTGGGAATGGTTGTAGACACGTTTTACACGTTTTAACGTGTGTAAGAAAATAACACACGTACATGCGTTGTTTGAACGTATCTGTCCGTGTTATTTTTACACACGTTAAAACGTGTAAAAAGTGTCTACTGCCATTTACACACCTAAAGTGAGTAAAAACAACAGATATGTTTTTGCAGTGTATGTGCGGTGTCCGTGATAAATCCCTATAGAGATGTGCGTACATCTTCACAAAGTCGCAGAAGGATATTTTTTTTGGGAGATTCAACAAATCCCGATTGAGAATTGCAAATGAAAGATTCTCAAACGGCGGCAATCGGGAAATAGTGCGGTATCCACTTGGATACCGATGTGGTCTCCGTACCCGCGGGTCCTATCAAACCCCTATAGGGATGTGGTAGGATCTGAGGACTCCTCAACAAATGTCTACACGGGTCTCGGCTCGAATGCAATATTTTACCAGTACTCCCCTAACAAGGAACATCTCTCAGGTGAAACCCTTCGATTTTGTTGAAATTTGGATATGTTATAAAGCAGCGAAAAGTAAGCGATACGTATTTTTTTATCGGCGGAAAAACGGTTTTAAGGGGTGAAACGAACCCTCGAAAATAGGGGCGTTTTTCGTCGATAACATTATCGTTCTCATCTTTAATGTATAGTGCACAAAAAATAAACATTTTTGCAATTTGAAGTTTTTTAATATCTCGTACCATTAAAACGTTATCGACGAAAAACGAAAAACATCCCCATTTTTTAGAGCCCGTTTTTCCGCCGATAAAAAGAAAATACGTATCGCTTACTTTTCGGTGCTTTATAACATATCCAAATTTCAACAAAATCGAAGGGTGTCACCTGAGGGATGTTCCTAATAAGTAGTAGAAAATCGGGATCTCACTGTACGTGCTTGTACATGTATGAATTAGTCCTATTCGTCTTCAGTCCCTCATAGTGTCCAGAACCCAATCGAGGTAGTACGCGAGTCGCGTGTAGACACCTGGAAAGCCCTCGGAGCCGCAGCGCTTCGGTCCAAAACTGACGATTCCATGCTGCACGTATTTCGGATTGTTGTTGTACAACGCTGGGGATTGAAGCGGACCGCCGCTATCGCCGAGACACGAATCCATATTGTTGCGACCACCGGCGCACATTTGCTTGTAAGTGATTTGTGCGCTATCGCGATAAGTCCTGGCGCATTGATCGTTCGACGTGAGGTTGACGAAGACGCGCAAAAGTTGCTGGCTCCGAGGACCGCTTTCCGTTGCACCCCAGCCGGTCACCGCGAC
The DNA here is from genome assembly GCA_964007375.1 of Ophion obscuratus. NCBI lineage: Eukaryota > Metazoa > Arthropoda > Insecta > Hymenoptera > Ichneumonidae > Ophion > Ophion obscuratus. The sequence goes on along the minus strand of OZ023312.1, from coordinate 38,537,707 downwards.
CTTGATTTTCGGAAAGAAGAGATGTGCGTTGTAATTCCGATGTATGAATATAGGCATGTACACTGAGAAAAAAGAATCGTTGAATGTGCAAAATGCATTTTGTTGTCTTAACCGTTGCTCAGACATACTAAATAAGCAGATAGTTCAAATGTATCTTTGGTTACTGCCCAACTATACTGTTTTGTTATGCCAATCGAAAATCAAGTAGAACGTATTTAAAGATACAATTTTGTTAAACCAACTGAATTTTGGATGGATGAACGATTTTTTTTCAGTTTATCAATATACGAAACGTGGCATTGGATCTTTCGTTGGAGTTATTACGCGTAGGCACGTACCCGCGTCTGAACGATGGTAGCGGCGGGGCCGATGGGCAAACAAATCGGTCGCACACTCGCTGGCCTAAAGTCGGCCGTAGCATCGAGCCTGATGAGGCCAATGTCGTTTTGATAAGTGGATCTCGAGTAGCCGGGATGATAGTGGAAGCTGTCGAATCCAAAATCCTGATACCTTTCGGCACAAACGACCACCAACCCTTGATCGTCCATGTCGCAGTCGGTCTCTTTGCTAATGTCGTGATCACCCAGTCGGACACCAGACAGGACGAGACCTGGGGGGAAAGCCGTGGGCGTGAACAAATAGCCGGGTAAACAGCGAACGCGAGATGGTAAAAGAAATTGAATAGAACTGATTTGTAGGGGCGACCTGTAGGAGGGTTGACACAGAGATAAGTTGAAACGGCGTCAATGTCTCGGTAGATGTGATTGTTAGTGCCAGTTCGTTCCGGGGCTCTTGCGAGTTCAGTTGCGTCACATCGACACCCGCGCCAAAATAATTGGCGAAAGTAAGTATTTGTCGTGTTTTTCATTAAGCTTTGGTTACCTTGTTTATATATTTGATGGTATGTGATATGCATTGTTTGGAAGCTTGGTAACTTACCATTCGATTTGTCATATTGAATTTGTTGTTTTGTAATACGCTTTATCGATAGTGAGTTTCTAATCAAGTGGCATCGCATTTTTGACATCTAGGAGGGTTGAAAAAAGGTGTTTCAACTCACCTTGGTTGCAGTAATGTTTTCATACGTTTATATTTTGTGGTGTGGTTTGCAAGGCTCGCATTTGTTTTATTTCAGATGCCGAATAAATATATTAGGAAAACGGATAGAGGCATGGCGAGCCGAGATATATATGAAATCGCCGCTAAAAAGGTTACTCTACGGGACGAAAGATCAAGCACAAAGAGAACGTGGAAAGTGAAGACGAGGAAGAGCATTTTTGCGTGTGTTGCATGGAATCGTATTCAAACAGTAGGCCAAATGAAAAGTGGGTGCAATGCCTGGAGTGCAAAGCACGGTCGCACGAAGCCTGCACTGGAGGAGAATGTTCACATGCGAGGCATTCCACGTCACTTCAGCCAGTAAAAAAAAATCCACAAATAATTTTGAAAAATCGAGTTAATTTATTCAAAAATATTCACCGAGTGTCTTCACAGAATAGAGATTGATTTGCTTTTTTTGCCATAAAGATTCTTCTTCAATTTATTTTTTGGTTTTCTATATTTTACTATTCAATTCCGTGAGATTCGTGAGTTTATATTCGTTTCGGTTAGAGCTTATAAAAATTTGTCAGACTAAATAAAAAAGTGAGACTTAGATTAAGATCGAGGTTAAGTTTTTCAATTTTTAATGAAGTTTTTTTAATAACAACGTGTTTTGACATAATTCATATCCATATTTTGTACCAATTCCCAGGCGTTTCAACTCATCTCGATAGCTGTTTCGACTTACCTCGATATGAGGAGAGTTTAAACAAAACGACTTGTTGTACTCTAATGGTTTTTTTATAGGTTACATAATTCCTAGAGTCATTTCTAGTCGAAAATCGATTAGTCGATTAAAAAGCTACAAAACAATTTTATATTTACCCGAACCTCTCGTTTCTATTGCGAGATATAGGGTGAAATCTGATAATTGTTTCAACCCTCCTAGGTCTCCCCGAAAGAAAAACGTCGGTCAAGATAAAAATACTATTATTCTGAATAAGTGTACCGAATTTCAAACGAATCCATTCATTAGATGTCGAGAAGTCGTGTACGGGAGTTGTGCTGAAGATAACATGGATAAGACAACACACCCTCAATATCTTTTCAAATATTCGGGCTATATGAGGAACGATGACCGTTCTATGGTCAGCCAATAAATGTCGCTAGTTGCGAAATCTAGTATAGCCGTAAATGCGAGCTATTAGGCAGTAAATATTGTCGTGACTTTGTAATGCAAAAAAGACTGACCACATTATTATCTGGTGCTAAAAATACCCGGCAGGTAACATTTTTTCTAGTTAAACCAATTTATTCATAATCTGCAGTTATTCAATACTGCAATATTGCAATACAATCTGCAATACTTCACGAATACTGCACAACGGATATTCTATCTCCAAAGCTTTTGTCACGACAAATAAACAAAATCTGCATTCACTTATGGGTAAGTTGATATACCGGACGTAGGTGTACCGGATATAAAATCAAATTTTTTGGCTTATCATCATAGGATATCTGGCAATTATCAACGAACCTCGACACGCAAGAGCTGGTCACAAGGATACATGACCAAGGCCATTGACGCAGCAAAGGAAAATAGAATGGGATGGTTTTTAGCATCCAAACATTATAACGTGGCGCAGGCCTTCGTCGCCACTATAATAATATATCAGTAAATCTTAATCACTATAAACCAACCTTTATCCCAGAAATTAATGTATCTGATTGTGAACCACATGAACTAGAGGTGGTTTATTATTTTTCAATTTTTTTATTTAAGTACCTAATGTCCTGAAACTGATTATATTTCATTATAATAATAAACCTTTATCAATCTACGTTATCAATCTTTTGTTGCTGTCTTCGAAGCATTCTGCCTTCCCGGGTATTATCGTTTGCACGTTTGTCAGCTACTACATGCCATGGGGACCCGACCCCCGTTCACTGATTGTTGGATGTCCCGGAAACTATTCATCGAATTGCCTTGAAATTGTCAGGGAATGTTTTCGAAACATCAGACTTCAACAAAATGTAAAAAAATCGATTTTTTGAAAATGCTGACTGCATCTCACCCCTTAAAATATTAAAAAGAAGGTTTGTGCAAAATTTCAGCTCGTTGGAGGGGAGGGGGTCGGAACCTTACTCCACAATAATTGCAGAACATCTCGCAATAAACCATTTACGTATGTGTCGGTAGTTTTCCCTTCCTTGCGATTAATGAAAAAATTAATCCTGCATTATTCACGACTCTCCTGTACCTATTGGGGTGCGTCTGTCTTTGGAGAGTGAAAAATTGGTACTTCGCTACAAATGTTATGCTCCGTTGTGATGCTCAAGATCTATATTTATGAATGATGTTGCACGAGTTCAAAATCGATACTACCCATCAATCGACGACGGGTATAAACCTCCGTCACTATGACATTCGATACATCCCAACGCTCGCTATTGGGAGGGGGTCCATGGTGTAACGTTTCACGAAGAACCTCGAAAAAAATGAATGGATAAAAAAGACACCTGGTACGTTCAAGTCTTTTTCTGCCGCAATGACAGAGTCAATTTCACAGTGAGGATGCTCCGGTACCCCCTCTACACGAAACCAAAGAGCAAAAGTGGTGTGGCCTTTATACATGTAGCGAAAGCATTTGTATACATATACATATAAGCATGTGTATACATATATATTTAGGCGAGTTCGGGCTGCCTTGAACGTTATCAAGCGCCCAGTAAGCTGGTTCATTGTCGTCGTAAAGCTCCCGTGTCTAATTTCGATTACAAGTTAAGTATTCGGCCCAGTGGCCGTCAGCGTTCTAGTGATCGTCATCTTTGCGCATTAAATAAGTATTTTAAGATAAAAATCAGTCCTTCATGCAGATCTGTGGTATATTAGCTTCCAGGAGGTATTTACTATGTTGTATTACATTTTCACACCCGTAATTATACGTATAAAAGAATAATCAAATTAAATATATTCCGCTACGACGTCTAGCTGTCATTTCGGCCGAATCCTTCATTAGGAGGTTAACGTGAACCATGTCACATTTCGGGTGATTTGAGAATGCCTGTGGACTTGCGTGAAGTAAGGTTTCCTTCACGTAATTAACAAGGATTTTAGTTTTGCGTTCAGCATAGAAAATTATAGTTTTATGTTAATTTCAACGAATTTTCATATATGACGATTACCGGTTCAGCAACATAAACACTCTGCCGATTAATCGCCACGGCTGTCGATAACTGGGACAATGTTAGCAAAAAAAGAGTCTTACGAATCGAATATTAGTTTATAGAAAAACAGAAAAGAAATATTGGGTCCGTAATTAGCATTGTCTGCAGGATCCACGGACCACGAATCGTCATACACATATTCGCTATAGTAAAAAGATATACATATAAATAAATGTTGTCGATTACTGGGTCGTGACCATGTCGATAACTGGGTATGTCTCGAACACAGGTGAACAGCACTCGATCGAAATAATATTAAAAGTTATTTCATGAAAAAATAGTTGTTTATAATGACTACAAATAAATAAAAATTATCATTCTGACGTAATAGGCAATAATTTATTGTATTTTTGAAATTAATAAAGTTCCATGGAAGAGAAATTTATGTTTCAAACTCTTTATCAAATGTTTTAATAAAAATCATAAAGTTTGTGACAGAGTGCGTAATAATTATTCTGCCGTTCTATATGCAGACATAATCGAGTCAACATAGTCCTACGAACGTTTACATAATTAGTTAAGGCCTTATATACCTTTGGATAGTCGGAAAACAACGCTTTTTAGGATTTTTTAAAAATACTTATAAAGCAATCAAAAGGAGGTTTAGAGGGTTTGTTTCACATATCTGTAGGTACCTCCAACGAGCGGACTTGTTCCAGTCGCACATGTGCACTCAGAAGAATTTTTTTTTCCCCGTAATCTACATGAGTTTTCACGATTATTGTGAAATATTTTTGTACATCTAGCCTGATTTTTAAAAAAGTCGCATTTTTTACTGAAACAACGACCTTTGTTCGTTTTCAAAAATAGCAATTGTTAAACGATAGTAAAAATCGTGTGTACTTCGCTATAAAACGTATCTAAGAAGTTATAGTTGAAATTTCAAATCAATCAGTCAAAAAATGCAGGACCTACGAGTCCGCCCGTTTTTGAAAACATTCCTTCATGAAAAACGCGTTTAAAGTTTTAAAACCATTTTTCTACATGTCTTAAGAAAAATGTCCACCTAAAATAACTTTTGCATTTTATTTTCGACATGTTTATACATAATTAAAATCAATAAAAAAAACATTTTTTGTTTCAAAGGTATCTAAGACCTTAATTAAGGTATTCCTTTCACGAACCCAAATATTTTACACTTAACTGATTTTCGTTTATAATGAAGTAAAAATACATCCCAGTATACTGTTAAAATTTCAAGCCAAGTTACCGAACCTTTAACGAAAAATTACGGCCCTAAAAATCGTCTCACTTATACGGCGCTTTATGGACATGTCACGCTGGCCACATGTCTTTCTAATAATTTATACACTAAATAACTCTAGATGCCTAATACAAACTGCTCACAGGTGTAAAAAAGTCTAAAGATTCCGTAACAACAATAAAAACAGAGGGTCACCGAACGTTTAAAGAAAATATTAATGTTAAAACTTGGAAAAGTGTGGTTAGCAGAAGAATTTTTGTAGCCGTGACGTTTCAAATAAATGTAAAAATGTCTCAATCTACTAAATTTGCGCGAATTTTGTCATTCTAGTTTATCGTTGTGTATAATAATCCATTATAACTTGTTTTTTTTATTAAGCGCAATTGTAATTTACCGACGATTCAGAAGGCCCTGCTTATGCCCCTACAAAATACGGCCCTCCGCGAAAGGAATACCTTAAAGCAGTTTGAACGCATGTGACGATTAGTGGTACGTTACCATGGCGATTACCAGACCAACTGTCATGGTGACATGACGATGACTCGTACAATAGCATCTTACAACCTTTACGAAATATTTTCTCGAAAACTGTACTAGGCACGGGAATTCCACGACGACCTTCTTCTTCTTAATAAAAAACTGATTAAGAACGACTTAAAATAAGTTTTGCTCACTTTCCTAGTTGAGCTATATAAATTTGCAAAGTCAAGCGATCTGCTTAAGGTGACGATTACTGGGCCATTTACCTTATACAGTCTCACTCACGCCTTACTGGTCCTACACCAACTACCCTCCATTCTATCCGATCTCCGATATATATGAAGTGTGCACCGAAGCTCTATCCCAGTCTCTATGTGTATACGGGTTAAATATCCGTATACCGCGACGATTTTCATTTTCCATTCTGTTCAACGAACCGTGCGGACGGTCAGGTGCTTATCTTGTGCTTATCACCAGATTAGCGGATTATTCAACGTCGGGTGTGATCTCTCAACTGTATTTATCATGTCCTCTTGGTCCTCCAGTGCAACGCATAGAGATAATAGAGATATTTCTTTTGATGGATGTCAGTCATCGTCAATGTGTCATGCTGGCTTTCCCGGAGATGGATTGACACCACACACGTAATAGACACTGTTGCAAAAATAAAACAAACAGTTTCACTCTATGATCAACCCGCGACTGTTTCCAGAAACTCGGAGAAAGCGTTTAGTGATTGGTCGGAGTCGTAGTTTTGAAGTGGAACGTAGTTTGGATGACAGTTGTACCTACAACAGGATAGCAAGTATTCAAAGCTGACGACCTCGTTGAGGTCGTTTCTGGATGGCTCCTGAAGATTTTACAGTTGCGGAGGCCTATTTTTTGGATGGAGATGCGTTTCAAGGTTAGCAACAATTTTAGAGACACATAGATATTGACTAACTCGCTTATACATAGTAAACACGATGGGGCATCTGATGCTTCGAATTTTTTCCTATCAAGGCAGTCTTCTAGTCTAGGATTTAACGAACATCAATTTTGTTCTGCGTTTTCTCGTAATATACGATTTAAAGAATTGCCGGGTGATGCGTAGAACTGGCGCAATAGCGCACTGTTGGGAAGCAAGAGGAGAATACGCGATCCGAGAAATATACTATTGGAGACGTTCGACAAAAAGGATTCCTTTACTTTGACGCCTTCGTAAATACGTACATACTTTTTTCTTCATATTCGCACACTGAAAAAAAGCACCCAGTGTTTGGATTTGTTTGGGTTTGTCATGCCCGCAGGTGGCTCCCGGCGGTGAATACTTTTCACTTGACGGCACATTGTTCACTCATTGAACGATGTATTTCACTGTACTCCATACGCATACAAAAATATTCAGTGCCATGTCCTTTGCAGCATGTCAAGGTCAAGGTCATCGAATGTAAAAAGGACGTTCGAAAAAATATACAAAACATTTCATATATTTATGCAATGAAGTATTTATCACTAGACTGTCATTCTCGTATCTTCTCGCGTGCTTGAAGAAGTTAAGATAGAATCGTACGATGTCTGATAACAAGGAGGCTATAAATACGCCGTGCAATGAGCCGTTGCCGATTCATCAGTCAGCCGCCGACTACAATCAATTCGTTTTCTAAGTACCCCGCTTACATATGATCTTCTTTGTGTGGTTTTTCAAATGGAAGCAAAAGTTACAGGCAATAACTGGCGATTTTGTGAAATGTCGATAAAGTCACATATCAATTCACTTATTTAGCTTATAATTTCTTTCTTCCCTCCCTTATAACTTATATTTCTATAATCTTGGATGATCAATAATTGCCAAGACAACCGGGTTCTTACTACTGTGTCCAAAAAATAAGGTGACATTGTATTTATTTCGAAAATTCTTTATTTATTTTTCCAAATCAATTTCATCCCCTTCAAAGTAATCCCCTCCCGATGCAATGCACTTATGCCAACGGATTTTCCAATCTTCGAAACACTGATTGTAGTCACTTTCCGGGATGGCCTTCAGTTCCGTCTTCGCTGCGGCTTGAATCTCCTCTATCGTATCAAAACGGTGTCCCCGGAGCGATCTTTTGAGCTTGCTGAACAGCCAGAAGTCGCACGGCGCCAGATCAGGTGAATACGGTGGTTGCGGAACGATATGGGTTGAGTTTTTGGCGCCGTGCGACTTCTGGCTGTTCAGCAAGCTCAAAAGATCGCTCCGGGGACACTGTTTTGATACGATAGAGGAGATTCAATCCGCAGCGAAGACGGAACTGAAGGCCATCCCGGAAAGTGACTACAATCAGTGTTTCGAAGATTAGAAAATCCGTTGGCATAAGTGCATTGCATCGGGAGGGGATTACTTTGAAGGGGATGAAATTGATTTGGAAAAATAAATAAAGAATTTTCGAAATAAATACAATGTCACCTTATTTTTTGAGTATATAGGTTCACCGAGAGTTCGATGTCATGCAGTCTGTATGCTTCCTTCCTAATTGATTTCTTCTAGCCATTATTGCTCGGAAAATACATACGTGATCTCAATAAATTAATCGACGCGATTACGGACTACGCGAAATCTTTCAGAATTGAACAGTGAGAAAGGGTCAAAAGCGCGAATAGAATACACTTGCGTTTGAACAATGTTCACTCGCGTGTCGAACTTGATCGGACTCAAATCTCTGCGTTGATCGTTTAATACCGATCGCAGGCGTATCGTTTACCGAAGGATTCTTCGTTTGTGCAATGGGACCGTTCGTTGCCCAGGGCTTTGCCGCTCTGGTCGGTGAGTAAATCAACTTGATACGCCGTGTTTTTCGTTTCGCCTTGTATTTATTCGTTCAACGCATAAACATCGTTTGGACATTCCTACAATTGCTCGATCTTGCACTCTATCCAGGGAGTCTGGCGATACTGGACACCGGTATGATATATGGCTGGCCAACGTCGTCCCTTCCGAAGCTGCTGCATCAGCAGTCCGAATGGGACAATGAGAGCGAAATGAAAATAACATCGGAAGAGGGTTCGTGGGTCGTGAGCATCTCAGTCTTCGCTTCAATCTTGGGACCTGCACTGTTAAAACTAGCGGTTGATCGGATTGGGAGGAGGTGGTCCCTCAATGGAATCGTACTTATTATGTTAATATCCTGGCTCGTTATCGGGTTAGCGGGAGGCGTCGAAGTTCTCTACGTCGGCAGATTCATCGGTGGCCTAGCTATTGGTGCGGCGTTCCCTGTGACATCGATGTATCTTTGCGAGATCGCTGACGACCAGATACGTGGCATTCTTGGTAGTGTGCTGACCGTAAGTTTGGTGCTTGGACAGCTGTTGGCTGTCTGTGCCGGCCCCTGGATATCGCGGCCGATGCTCTCCATTTTCTCATCCACTCCGTTGATTATCTTTCTCATTGCGTTTCCGTGGATGCCGGAGACCGCCTACTTTTGGCTGATTAAAGGTAACGCTTCGAAGCCGATTCCTTTGGAGCTGCGTCGTTGTGCGTCAATAAAGTGCTTTCAAGCTTTCTGTGCTGCGTCGGCTTCGTCACTCGCGAAACAAACTTGCAATATTGAAATAATGCGGGAGATAGACTTTTTGTTAGATTTGAATTGAACAAAATGAAAACGGTAGAATATCTGTATATATTAAACTGTTCCGTGACTGACTGACAGATAACGCACAGCCTAAACTAGTCAATATAGAAACATGCAATTTTGTCCTTAGAGGGGGTAGAGGTGCTCCAAGGAAGGATTTTTTAAAATTCGATCCTTAAGGCGGTGAAATGGGGTTTAAAAGTTTGTTTGGGAAAGAATATTTTTTTGGTCGGATTTACTTGATACTTCGCATAAACGCTCTACAATGAAAATAATGAAACACGTATTTCAGTATTTCCTAAAAAATCAACCCTCAAAGGGTTGCAAGGGGCTGGAAATTTTTGTGTACAAAACAATATTTTTTTTGGTCGGTTTTACCTGAAATTTGGCCTAAACACTCTATAACGGAAATAATGAAACATGCACTCCGGTATTTCCGAACATTTAACGTTTGAGGTGTTGCAATCTATAAATATAAAAGAAAATGTCCTGACCGATTCATCAACGCCGACCTAAAACCGCTAAAGGTGAAATTTTTACAGCGGGTTGCTCTTTTGACGTAAGTCAAAAGAGGGATTTCTTTTGACTCGAAGAGAGTCTACGAGGGGATTTTTCGAAATTCAACCTTTAATGGGAGAAAGGAGGTCGCAAAGTTTTTTATGGAAAATAAAAAAAAATGACCAGAAGATTTGCTTGAAACTCCGTATTAATGCTCTTCAAGAGCAAACGGAAAAGAGGTGGCAAATATGTCTGGAAAATAAAAAAAATGGCGTCAAATTTACTTGAAATTTTGTATTACTGTTCCTAGACACAAACGTTGTTGGAAATTCAATGTTTAAGGGGAAAAGGGGGTAGCAAGGTTTATATGTTAAAAGAAATATCCAGTCGGAATTACTTGAAACTTAGTATTGATGCTCTTCAATATAATTCTACGTATTCTTTAATGAGACATTTCAGGAGCACATTTCATTAAGGAGCATTCAACACAAATCTGCGCGAGCGAAGCCGCGGGTGGGATGCTAGTTGGGATATAGACAAAAGAGCACTTAAACTTCGACCAAAAGGGACATTTTTGTTCGCATACGAAGAATTTTCTTCTTCAATTCTGTGTATCTTTTTTTGGCAGCCGTCTTAACATATTTTCATTTTGTGCATCAGGTCACAAAACAACGCTGGCTATCCAAAATGGGATATCCGCGATAACCCGTGCAGATATTGCTGTAAGGATCCAATTGAATTCCCATACTTGCCCTACCTCCAATGTGATGACCCGTTGGATCCCTATACTAAAACGTCATGCTTGTACATTGGATTCTAATTGGGATTCACCAGTGGAATCCAATATGAATTCTAGATGATTACCACTTTATCGGACAGAATCCGATACGAATCTTAATGGATCCCATCGCATTCTGTGCGTTGAATTTTCTAAACAAAATATATAGATGTACAAAATGAGTAGAGTTTAAGGGATCTTCTCACTTTAGACGCTAAAAAAGGCTATGTTCATGATTTTTTTTATAGGTTTACTTTATAGATATTGATATAAATATTGTTACACTTTCGAAATACATTTTCTTTAATTACTTATTTATTTACGTCACTATTTATAGACGAAAATGATAGTTAAAAAAATGTCCTATAAAAATTGTCGGTCTGCGCTGTTGATGAAATCTCGGACATGGATCATCCGAAAGAAAAACATTAAACGGTTTTAGATTCAATATGTTAATGGCTATAGCGCATATCATACGATTTTTTTATATACAAAAATAACAAAATGGCGGACGTTTTTCAAAAAACAAAAAAAAAACGTTTCTTTCACCGTTTTTGGCAAAAATAGTAAATATGAATATTTGAAATAATCCTTATATGCGCTATAGCTATAGCTGTAAAGAATATGTAGTTATAATTTCATAAGGATCGGTTCAATAGTTTCGAAGATTTTATCAACAAGCCGTCGAACAACGTTGTTTCGAGAAAAACGAGTTTAAACGTTGTTTGGGATACATAAGTACATAAAATTTTTTTTTTAATGTATTGATTAAGTGTAACAACTTTTATATTAATATGTATAATGTAAACCTACACGGAAAAAAATCCTGTAAATTTTAATGGAAATCCCATCAAAATGTGCTGTGTCTCACATCAATAGCGCCTCTCGGTACAAAATCTTCGATATTTGCTACGTAAAACTCTAAAAAGTGCACGCCACGTTTCACACAAAGAACTGTAGGACTATTGAGTTTATGCTGAGCGATCGATAAATTTTCGCAGTGTAAAACTGTGAACAGTAGATTAACCGCCTCACGAATTTTTACAATGTGAAACTGTAAACAGTAGATGGACCGACTCACGAATTTTTACAATGTGAAACTGTAAATAGTAGATGGACCGACGTGCGAATTTTTACTATGTGAAACTGTTAAAAGTAAACGAGCGGATCCACGAATTTTTACATTTAAAAATGTTATATAATGAACGACTTCATTGACAAATTTTTAAACTGTGAAATAGCAAATAATGCAGATAGTGAATAGCTTTATGTACATCATGCATCATTATACGTGAAAGCGAGATAGAAAAGTATAAATACAATATTCACTTCGTTTTGTCGTCCTCTTTTCAGCATCAACAAATCTTTTACGGCACTCTTTCTTCACTAACAGTTTGTCCTTGTTCACTATGTGTGTGTCCGTTTTCACATTGATTATAAATAATTGTCGTTTCTCGAAGACACTGCGCAAAACTTTACGCCGCGAGATCCAAAAGACCACTGAGTAGATGTCGAGACTGAGGGTGAACACGCGATAGAATTCTTCTTTGTTGATTTAGGCGTGCAGGTTTGAACGCCTTAACCCCCGAGTTGACGCGGTCACGCGTTTACAGTGCACATTGTAAAAACTCGAGGTACACGCGGTGTACCGCGCAATGTCGGCTGTAACTTTTACTGAGCGCTTTGAAATGTTTTTTCCTGTATCACACTTATAAATTTAAATATCCGTATTAGTATTCAATAACCCATTATTAAAATATGCTTTGCCCAATTTGTTAAGAAATGACAATTGACTCTGTAAAAATTAAATCTGTACGTATTGAATAATCGAGCTACGATACAATTTTCAAGGTGTACAATGCAGTTTTTAATTTAAACTCACACCACATTTTTCAGAAGACAATACCAAATTTCAATAGGATTTAATCTCATTTTTAATTTTTGCTTGTTGAAGAATTTTATGGTTCAAATCAGTGATTACCAGTCTAATCTCACTTTTTAAAGGTACTCCGTATATTTTACACATTGAGTACCGCGACGTCTTATATTTAATTTGTAAATTCGACAGTTTACTTTATCACGGTGATCATTATGATTTTTTTATAGTTTAAATCTGCATTTCCATCGGTTCGAATAGTACAAAAGCACGTCTGATCCATCATTTTTTCCTAAAAGTGCTGTAACATGATTGGTTTACAGTGTGAAACTGCTTTATGTTCATCTCCCCTAAGTAATTTATAAACACCAACTATTCATTTTGACGAATCTTTTTTTTCCGTGTATACAAAAATCATGAAAATAGCCTTTTTAGCGTCTAAAGTGAAAAGACCCCTTTGAAACATACATTTTTCTTTACGTGCGCGCTTTTTTTTGCACTTTCGTTATTGATGACACCCACTATGTGATAAATAAAAATTTAATAGGTATGCTTTAGTAGTTATTAAAGTCCTAGGAACCTTGAAACGCCTTTACAACCGCCATATTGAATTGAAAAACACTTTTGAATCGTCAAAATCTGAATTGAATTAGGTGTAAACACTGGTATTACACTTTGCCGCAAAGGGTTAAAAAAGTATAACTTAAAAATTGATGTCAATCACATCACTGAAAATCCACTGTAATTTTTGTTTGATATTTATTTTACTGCACTTTGACATAATATGACCACTCACATACACGCTCACGAAATGTGCAGGTTATGTTGCAACACGCTGAGTTTTCTCTCGTGAATTTTCACATATTTTCGATTCGAACATGGTAAGGATTCTCAAACGGCGTTCATCGGGGCACAATGCGGAACCCAATTGGATCCCAATGAGGGCTCCAATATGTGAATTGTCTAACAAATCCCTATAGAGATGAGGGGCTCCTCAACAAGTTTCTGCAAGGGATCACGAAATTGTTATTTTTTTGTTTGGGAAATCCAACAAATTCCGGTTGAGAATATCCAAAAAAAAATTCTCCAAGGCCACAAATTGGAAAATGGCGCGGAATTCAGTTGGATTTCAATGTGAACTACCTGCGCGCGGCGTCCCTTCAAAATCCCTATAGGGATGTGGAAGAATCTGGGGACTCCCCAACAAATTTCTGCACGGGATAAAGTGGGTTGTTTTGGTTTTCTGTGCGCGCTATATGTTGAACTGCAGTTGAACATTTTACGTATGCGCGGGTAGAATTTTCTAAAACTACCAATATTGATTCTGCCATCACAGGGGATCGAGAAAGGGCATCGGCTTCGCTCGTCTGGTTGCGACAAAGAGCAGACGTGATGGAGGAACTGCGCGCCTTGGAGATCCTCGTAAACGAGGAGCAAAAAAATCGAGATGGTTCTGACACAGCGAGACTCTTCCGTATACGGAGCAATCGACGAGCATTCTTTATCGCAATAGGCCTGATAACTTTCCAGCAGTTATCCGGCGCTCAAGCGATCACCGCGTACGCCGGTATAATTTTTGAAGAATCTGGTCTGACTGGCTGGACCAATTGGTCTATGATAATAATGGGTGCTTTCGCATTATTGGCGGTATTGAGTTCTCTGCTCGCGATCGATGCGGCGGGACGCCGCCCAATTCTCATGCTATCAGCCTTCTTCACCGTGTTTTTCCTCCTCTGTGAGGCTATATTCTTCCATTTAAAATATCTCGGCTACGATACGAGCTCTTTCGCTTGGATACCCCTCTTTGGTCTCGTAGGATTTCATTTGTCCGTTTACCCGGGACTCTGTGGTATCCCGTGGCTCATGGTCGGCGAATTATTCCCCACCGACGTCAAGGCCATTGCGGCTATTTTCCTTAGTACACACGGTTCGTTGACGGGATTCCTTGTCGCAAAGCTATACGAAACTATCGGTTCAGCTTTCGGAATTCATTCGGTCTATTACGTCTTCGCGATTTTTACCTTCAGCGGCCTTTTCTTTATTTATTTCATCGTTCCCGAGACCAAAAAGCGCTCCTTCGAAGATATTCAAAACTTACTGAATACCGGCTCATCCGAAAAGTTGAAAAAAACCGCTAAAATATAGGACACTTAAGAAAATAGTGCCACTATCTTTTCCTTTGTTCATCATTGTTATTTATTACTCGCAATAAGGTATATCATTATTTATCATTACATTAGTTATTTATTACTCGCAATAAGGTATACAATAAAGTATCATACATAAATATATCGAGAAGTATAAATTCTTTTTAATGACCGAAACCATAAAATGTTCACGTTATATAATATATAACACACTTTTGATTGTCCGATTGTCTCCATAGGAACAGCACGTTTTCCCATTGACTGCGCGTCTTCCAATCGCCAATCCCCCGAAGAAAGTTGACTTCGGCAAAGCTCTCAGCATCGAATTGCTATTTGTAAGAAGCCTTGTTGAAAAATCTAGAATTCCCCCACACAACCCAATTCCCTGTCATCCTAGAATAAATTCGATTTATATTGTGAATGAAAACATTGATCATTTCTTTGAGTCATTGCATTTGTATATTGCTCGGTGAGTATGTAGTTAGTTCAAATGGCTTCCAGCTTATCAATCCCGACGAGCGTTTGCACGAGTTGTCCAAAACGAACACAGGATCATCACAATATAGTCGATGGATTACGAAATTTTCGCCGCGTATGCGTCTTTCGCTAATCTGCCATAATCTGCATTTGTATACGTTCGTAAGGTGTCATTACGAGGAAATGCAAACGAATTAGAGAAGAATCGTTGTATTGTGGGTGAGGCTGAAGAAACGGCAAAGATAACGAAGTAAAGCAGACGTTGCTAAGTTGTGAAAGCTTGTGGGCAAACAGTGAATGGATATAAATAACAGTCAAAGGTATAGGGATGGAGAGGGGCGTCGAAGCGAGTACACATTTGTCAGGAAAAAGGAAATAAAGCCTCATATTTTGTACCCTTGTATTCTTTTTCTGCCCTGGTAGTCGACCCTTGCTTAGTTCCACGCGGGGCTACGAAAAATCTTGTACCGAAGCCAAGATCCCTACTGGTTATGAGCATCTGTACACATAGTAATACAGTAAGAAAAAGACAGTCGCGAAATAAAAGCATAGCAGATTCTTCGTAACGATGCCAGTTTTCAGTAGAGCCTTATGTACAAAGGATACATAGATGTATTTTCATGTACCTACCTTATGCGCAACGCCCATTCTTTGTCATCCGTTCGACTATAGTCTCTTCAACTCCTTTATCCGACGTACATACACGGAAGCCTCTTGGAAGCGTGGCTTCCAGCGTTTCTTTTTCTTCGCCGTTCAATCGGTTTTCAAGCAAGCGTTGTCCTACCAAGGTATCTTATGGCACAAAGCGTTCCTGGCCAGCTTGATCTCATGGCTTTTTCAAACTCGCCATAATATCACGGCATTTCGCCTAGGTCGTGAACCCGTGAAACCAAGTTTCAACAATCTAAACTCCGCTTCGTGAGGCAATAAATTCTCCGCCCAAGGTGGATGTCGAGCGTCGTCTTACCGTCAGTTGAAAGCAGAAATCCCGTACCATCGTAACTTTGAAAAGCTTCTCCACGAAACATCTCGGTATCCGTAGCTTCCAAAATGACAGTCAGTAATACACTGTTTATGAAAGGTTCCGCGGTCTTTACTGTCAATCAATGGAAATGGCATGGGCATGCCCAGAGGCGGTTTATACACTAGGCTCGCTAGGCCCGGGCCTAGGGCGCCGCGGCAAAGGGGGCGCCGCGCGTCAGCGGAATCTGCAAGTACGTGCGCCCCTTCTTATCTCGCCCCCTGATGATCGCCAAGCAGGAAGGCCGGCGGGGGAGGGGGGGGGGGGGCGCTAACTTTCTCAGGCCTAGGGCGCTAATTTTCGTAAACCGGCCCTGGGCATGCCATCAATGGATGGCATTTTCCCAAACGATTTCCAACGAGACTCGTGTCACTCATCAACTGCGGTAAAAGTAGGCAGGAGAACGAGAGAATGAGATACAGGAAAAGATCTCCGGTCGTGATCTATTGGGTTCATTCACTTTTCTTTTCCAACGCAAGGCTCGTTACTGCATCGAAAAAAGTCGTCCCGCGACGCCTAGCACTTGGGTTCGGGCATGACATATCGCAACAGAACGATAAGTTACCGCGGACATACTAACGGATGTCCGGATTAAACGGGCTATAGCGTCGTGCAATATCTTCCTCTTACACCACGACGCCTAACCGCGAGCAACAGAAGTTTCCTGTCTTCACCCTCTTCGAGGTAAGAGAAGGGGTCTTCGTCTGGTCATCCCTTTTTACGTATTTCCCGCCCCTCTCGATTTCTCGGTCATTCCACCCTCTGTCAACTCTCAGCGATACACATTCGTGTAGGTGTTTACATACAAGCTTCGAATCCGGAAGTTCATTTACACCAGCGTGTATAATGGTAACACGAGGAAACAGAACGGATGAGAGTGTGAGTCCGCACACGTAGAATTTTAATGTGAACCTGCGTTTACAGCGGGGGGGGGGGGGGACCGTTTCACGAAGGCTTTGTCTCGTGATTGCCGGAAGTTTATGCCTACCCTTTTAATGGTTCAGGCAACGCCGGCGGTTCTGGCAACGATCATCGAGTTTGTAGCTTGGAGGGCGATGCAACAGCAAGTGACTGTATATCCTCGTCGGATAAACTGCACGTACAGTATGTAGACTCTGTACGATGGCGTAGGATAGACTCCCGTGCTGTACAGTACATGCAGCACGAAAGGCTTCTCCAGCAGAGATACACCTACCTCGTGACGTGGAGCTTTCCGAAACTGGATCTCGAAGGGTTTAATATTAACGACGAAACCGTTGGGCACGCTGGTTCAAATTTATGGGCTTTCCAAAAACACGGTAGAGATTCTCTTCAATTCTCTCGCAAACTCTCAACTTTCTACGTATCCAACCGAAGAAGAGACTTTCGTTCAATTTTCGTGCGCAAACTCTCGAGGATATTGCTATAAATCGCTGGCTGGCGTAGGGCGATTCCATCGGGCGTGAGAATCAATTTCTGTTCATCGACGTCGTCTAGTAGATCACAGTCAACAACTATAGTGATAATGATGCTCGGTCCTTTGTCCAAGCGTAACATCGGTAACAGTCACCATTCTCCATCTCAAGAACATACGTAGATATGGGTACGTGGAGTACATAGATACGTATACACCTTCCAGCCTGAAACTTCATGCTCCCGCAGTAGAACTCGCGTATGGATCTTCTGGACGATAAATGGGTGCTTGTGTAGACGGAGTTGAAACCGCGGATGGTGAAACCTCGCGAACTGGACGGTGACCAGGATTCTATGCCTATCCATCCAGGTATGCAGATACCCCACTCTGATCATCTAACTTCAACATCCGTTGCTCGATTGGCACACCTGAGTTGTTACCAAACTGTCTTCATACACAGTAGTTATTTTCTTCATATATCGCACACTTGATGAGTAAATTTTCGTCCTAAAATGAACGAATACTTCAAACTAAAATGGCAAAAGGGCCAAAATGAAGTATATGTGAAAAATCAAAATACTTGGCACTGACTAACAAGCAAGGTTGCTTCGCAAGTCTGACATTGGCGTTGCAGAAACTGAGTATTTCGAAGTATCGCCAGGAAAAGAGTGCTTCAAGCTTAGCCCCCGTGACAGCTGCATTCGCTTCTTCATATCTTGCATTATATAATCGGAGATGAAAATTGTAAAATTGTACCGTGCCCTCGTAATTCAGTAACGGAGTCGAAGTTGTTATCAGACTGCGTTCAATGGCATCTTGTTTTAAGTGGGCAATGACGATCGGATCAGGCCAACGATAGTGATATCCCAGTGTCCTACTTTTCTGATATCGCCAAAAATAAAATCTCTCTGAATCCGAAAAATAGTATATGTTTTCAAATCCTCACTTAAATATCATTCCGTAGCACTCAACGTTGCAGCAGAATTGAGGCTAGAGTCATAAAGCAGTTCAGATCGGAACCGATACACGACGAACCGATATGCCGTTGATAAAAAATGCTGTTTTACATTTGATAGAACCTAAATATAAGGGAGGATTTTCGACGTGTATCGGGCTGGTATATTCACGTTTACTCGATTTCCTCCCTATCGCCCTTCTTCAATCTCGGTATTCGCCACTCTTTCCCTATCCACATTGAATGCCGATCCTCGGCATTCAATGTGTCTCGATGCTGTATACCCGCGTCTCAGTTTCCATCTATGACTGCACCGTTATTCCAGTTGGATCGATGCTCTCGTCGGGTAGCTCTCGTAGCTCTTCACTTTTAGAGATATTCCTCTAAAATATTTTCTCGCGTATCGAAAGCCCACAAATGAGCGAAGGGTTTGGGGCTCTTCGAACATTGTTCTGCATTAGATGGTAACCATCGCGTTGGGACGCGCGAGCGTCGGATGACAAAAGAAGCATGAACGAGTAGGGGACGCTACTCGGGAATACCATTCGTTGAAAACAAACGATCCCGAGTCGAAATTTCCAGCCTATTTTAAAGACCTTTGATTCTTAGTCAGCCTCACTTAGGCACTTAGTCTGTTTACTGCTAGTTGTCCTACTATGGGCTCCTAGCATGCTCTTCCTTTGCTGCTTAACTCCTGCATAGGCCCTTATAGTCCTACCTAACCTAGCTGAAGTCGTTGCAACTCCTCTTTTGCTGCTAGAAGTTCTACTATGGGTCCTAACATGCTCGTCCTTTCCTGCTTACCGCTTGCATAGGCCCTTATACTCCTACCTAACCCAGCTAAAGTCGTTGCAGTTCCTCTTTTGATTGCGTTTGGACCTATCGCGCAATTGGTTGTTTCGACGAAACGAGGGTGAGGATGGTTGCATTCGAAGGAGCGGGTCTGATAGTTTTCAGTAACCGTCATGCGTTGGACTAGGTAGGACTGCGCGTTCGCCGTAGAGGCCTACTATTCCAATGGCCTTTCCATTAGCTCCACCCAGCGAACCTTTCGCATTCGCCTCAAACTTGCCCCTGCAGATCGAGCAGATCTCCAAAGCGGAAGAAATTGATCTTGGGCAAACAGTAACAATACTTTTTTAGGAATTGCCCTCAGGTATGCATGTATACGCGGATCCCTATAGCAGGCACGCATGCATACGTATAGGTACTAGATACGTGTATTGTTGTATGCTTAGGCATGTATGTGTACGGATATATACGTGTGTCTACACATGCACGTATTCAGGCATATGTATTTCTGTATGCGTGTGCGTGTATACGTGTGCCAATCGACGTCCTCCTTAGCGCCTGTAAGTGCACGGAAAAAAAGAAACAGCGAAAATCACAGTATAAACCGCACGAAAAACAGGGTGCCATACTTCATTTTACAGTAAAACAGAGTAATGTAAATCCTGTCCTACAAAAATGACGAATTTTCCTGTACACACTGAGATTTTTACAGTTACACTGGCTTATTTACAGTTTGGTATTGTGAATAAATCAGTGATTTCAGTAAAAATATTCAACTGTAAAATTTACATGAGATCACTGATTTTCATACTGTACGCAAACTGCAAGGGTTACAGTGTACACTGTATTGAGTACAGAGTGATTCATTAAATTGTACAGTGTGGCACGGTAGTTTTACGCTTCTTTCGACAGTTCGTGACGTTATCCGTGCACCCTGAGATTTTTACAGTTACACTGGTTTATTTGCAGTTTCATATTGTGAATACATCAGTGATTTCAGTAAAAATAGTCAGCTGTAAAATTTAAATGCGATCACTGTTTTTTATACTGTCTGCGCATGAGGCACGAGGCCAGGGCACAAAGGATTGCCAGTTAGTAGTGCGTGGTTGATGGGACGCGGACATCGAAATTTGTGCGACAGAATTCAAGAAATTATGAAGAAAGAGAGAATTTTTTTAAAAAGATACGTTCTTGTCTAATTAGGACTTGTCTCGCGCGTGGGGTGAGGCACGTGGCCAAGACACAAAGGATTGCCAGTTAGTAGTGCGTGGTCGATAGGATGCGAACGTTGAAATTTGTGCGACATAATTCAAGAAATTATAAAAAAAGAGAGAATTATTTACAAAAAGGTACGTTCCTGTGTATGTGACTGATTTTGTAATATTTTCTACACATTTTTCTCAAACTTCTTTTATGGATAAACTTTTTTGTGTGCTCATTCACTTTATTATATTCTTGATATATATATATATATATATATATATATATATATATATATATATATATATATTACATTGCTTACAATATACATTGTAAGCAAAGGTTTCGCCGAATTTTTTCACTTCATTTTTATAATCAAATTTACAGTGTGACGTTGTAAGCGGTATTCACTGGTTAGGACTTGTCTCGAGCGTGGCGCGACCAGGACACAAAGGACTGGCAGTTCTTTCAGCGCTTCGATTGTTCTTTCAACGCTATCTAATGTTATTTTTACCCCTAATTTTGTATAATATACGAGTTGTGGCACTATTAAATTACGGGGTTCATCAAGTTTGAATTACAGGATTAAAACAAGAACGTTTCCCGTGTTCACACTGTAAAAAGCAACGGTTCAAAACTGAAACTATATCTGTTTCTAACCAGTTTCTAGAACAGACGACTTCACTGTTAAAACACATACATAAACTCTGTCGACATAACTGGCGCTTTCAGTGTACATAATACAGATTAACCAACTGTCAAATTACAAATTTTGTTAAATTTATATTACAGTGTTGAACTGTCAAAATTTACTTTTGACTACACTGTATTTTGGACTGTGTGTTCTAGTAAAAGATACAGTAGAGCGGTTCGAGTCCAAAGAGGACAGTATAGGAGCTGTAATAATTTACTTTGAGCACACTGTATTTTGAGCACTGTGTTTCAGGTAATATCGCTGTGCAATCGCTCGAGTCCAATGCGAACTGTGAGGCCCCTGTATTTTGTACTATTTCTTTTTTTCCGTGTGGAGAAAAGGGAAATTTTTTCCCGTTCTAGGCGTTAACTAGGAGCTCATTTTATATTCAATACGAAGTTACTTTACTGCCTTTATCTCCTACCACTATAAGGATCTGGAGGGGCAAAATAGGCTGGAAATTTTGACTCGGGGGGGGGGGGGGCAATCAATCTCTGAAAATAGTACTTTTTTCTTGTCCATACGTATTGTCACATACGTGCCATACGTCGCATGGATGCAAATCTTTCATATTCCATCGAATAACATTTTTGCGGAAATACAAGGACAGAAACGACAAAAACGATGTATAGGCTTTTTTGTAGCGCACGAGAGAAACAATTCGATCAGACCTTGTCACAGTGAAATTCCACAAAAATAAATCGCTTTCTGAAGCTTCAACGTACGACGATGTACTGGCAATTCCTTGCCTGAGTAATTTAGAGGCAGCACTTTTCTTTCGATACCACGGACGATTATCAAAACATAATCGATGAAGTTTAACGCGCGCACTCCAGCTTGTATTTCTTTTTATTTCTACTACACAAAGAACGTCTGCGAAAAATTGAGACGTAAAAACTTCGGTGCATCTTATTACACAATCGCGCATCCTCAAGCTTGAAACTGTAATATTTTGCCACGGACCTCGTGTACCCAACGTGGGAAAGGTGCAACCGGGATACTTACGAGGAACATCACTTGAACGTCCGCCTTTGATTTTAGCGAAACTCATATATCTGATGAAATCATTGAAAACTATTGGATACGCATCTTTTTTTATAAGCGAAACGGTTTCAAAGGGGCAAATCACCCCTCAAAGAAAGGCTTGTCCAGGGGTGATTTTGCAGTTTCACCCACAAGCAGTTCACCGATCTGAACGAATCAAAAATCAAAATCCTTCTAATGTAAAGCGATAAAATATGCACAAGAAGTATGGAACAAAATTAAATGAAGGGGTGAGACGCTTTTCTTTGAGAAGTGGTTTCCCCTTTAAAAGGGGAAAACCATTTACAAATTTGAACAAAATCGATTTTTTTTAAATTCGTAATTTCAATGTCTTAAGAATATTGTGTCCAATTTTTAAAGCGATATTCCAAGGATTGCCTCAGTTTTTGCGGAAAAGCTCCAGGAGCGTTCGTGCCGAGTAGACGCAGTGTGGTGCCGAGGTTGGCAGCGCCTGCGCTTTTCTATATTTCGTCTTGCTCCGATCTTTTATGTTTCATAGCCGAACGCGATAGGGCCCATCGTAGTCGATGCGGAGCATCGCAGGTACTTTAAAATTCACCTTGGGCCGCTTGTGATCTTACAAGGAACATCCCTCAGGTGTCCGCCTCCGATTTTGGTGAAACTCATATATTTGATAGAGCATCGAAAATTTTGAGACACTTATTTTTTTTTATCGGCGGAAAAACGGATTTAAGGGGGGAAACTGCCCCTCAAAGAAAGGCGTGTCGAGGGGAGATTTTGCAGTTTCACCCAGAAGCAATCCACGGATCTGAATGAAACAAAAACGAAAATTCTTCTAATGAAAAGCGATGAAAAATCCACTATGAAAATGTTAAGAAAAAATTAAATTAGGGGGTAAACCACCCCTCAATTTGCCTTTTTTCACCCCACACTTAAGAGGGTTGTATGAAAATTAATAAAACAGGTATCATTTTGAAGGGCAATTAAAATTAAAGTTGACGGGTTTTTGCGTTTTGGCGGCATAGCAAATTTAATCCGCTGATCCGCTGATTTTGAATATTTCTATAAGCTACAATTGAATGTTTTACCATATGTCAAAATTATTACATTCGTCTTAAGGGGTAACTACCCCTCTGACGAGAAACATCATTGAAGTTTCCGCTTTCGATTTCGTTGAAACTCATATATGTGGTAAAGCATTGCCAACTATTAAACATGTTTTTTTTTGTATCGGCAGAAAAACGGTGTTAGGGGATGAAACCACCCCTCAAAGTTTCTCCCACAAGCAGTCCACCGATCTGAATGAAACAAAATCGAAAATTCCTCTAATATTAAGCGATGAAAAATCCACTACAAGAGTGTTGATTAGAAATATAATTAAGAGGTAAACCACCCCTCCATTTGCCTTTTTTCACCCCACGCTTAAAAGGGTTGTATGAAAATTAATAAAACATTTATCATTTTGAAGGGGAATCAAAATTCAAGTTGACGCGTTTTTGCGTTTCAGCGGGACAGCAAATATAAGGGGGTAAACCACCCCTTATATAAATTTGTTCATTACCGTCGTGTTTTCTGTGTTTAACATGTATCCGCGGATTCAAAATATTCTCCTGCGTTTTTAAATTATTACGTTTTTAAATTTTTACATTTTCAGGGTAAACTATCCCCTCTAATTGCTTTTCGTTTGAAGTTTCGCGAAAGGTTTCACGAATTTCGTTAAAACTGTTTTCATTCCATCGGTAATATCAATTTTATGTTTGTGTGTGCAGGCATATTCGTTTTGAGCTTTAGGAGCAGTACTTTGGGAGTGGGGACATGGGGCTACCCCTTACTCATAAGGCTGATATTTTCGTGTCAAAACGCTTCCGATTGTAATATGCACGTCCATTAAGCATCTCCATAGGAATAAACATATACTTCTATATATTATTAATTATAATAATTTCCAGAATAAGTTATAAGGCTCACTTCGTATATTTCGGAACGATGATGCGCTTGGATCAAGCGACAATTTAGCCAGCGACGTAGTTTTGTGGAGGCATGTATATTTTTATTATTTTACCGTTTATTTAATTAAACATATTAATGAAACTGAGGGTTTTATAGTAGGTTAACGAACATGTTTTTAATATATTTTGACATATTTTATTTGGTAATCATATCAGCTGATTTAATTAATAGTACTTGTGAAAAGTATTGCAGTCATATGCCGTCAAAACATTTTCTTGTGATATATACTTTTTTTTCTAGTCTATCAACTATCAACCATCAACAATCATGGCTCATAATTCCTGCAATAATGATAATCGTCAAAAAAATGCTTTAAACACAATGATTTTTTGCACCATGCACATCTGATAATGGCCAAATTATTGCAACCGGGTATTTCACAATGTGTGTTCGATTCACCAAAACCAAAGGTAACAGGATTTTCAAAATCTTCTGATTTTTTAAATGAATGGAAATGAACAAATTTATGTTAGGGCTGGTTTGCCCCCTTAAATTTGCTGTCCCGCTGAAACACAACAACGCGTCAACTTGAATTCTGATTCCCCTTCAGAATGATACCTGTTTTATTCATTTTCATACAACCCCCTTAAGCGTGGGGTGAAAAACGGCAAGCGGAGGGGTGGTTTACCCCTTAATTATATTTCTAATCAACACTCTTGTAGTGGATTTTTCATCGCTTAATATTAGAGGAATTTTCGATTTTGTTTCATTCAGATCGGTGGACTGCTTGTGGGAGAATCTTTGAGGGGTGGTTTCATCCCCAACACCGTTTTTCTGCCGATACAAAAAAAACATGTTCAATAGTTTGCAATGCTTTTGAGAGAGAATTCTTTTCTGAGAAAATTTCCGTTTTTTTTTTTAATCTATTTCTTTGCCGACGGAATTGTGAGTCTTTTAAGCTTAAAGTAGAACGAGCACGTGCTGTTGACTTATATAGATGGTGTTTAAATTTTAATCAGACATTGTTCATACCATTATGCATGTTTGAGTAAAGTTTCAGAATAAATATTGTTTAAATTTTAACAAGACATTGTTTATATTATTATGCATGTTTGAGTAAAATTTCAGAAAAGATATTGTTCAAACTTTAACCAGACATTCTTCACATCATTATGCATGTTTGAATAAAATTTCAGAACAGTCGACTATTTAGATTGGCTGATGTTGGGTTTTTAAATTGCAACTTTTAATATTGCAGGGTCTGCATTGACCGAAAGTCAAATTACATAATTCGTTGTACCATTCGATGGGGTTTATAAATTTTGAAAAAAAAAAATATGTTTATATAGCAAACTAGTTAGGGAAAGAGTAAAAAAGTTTGGATTGCCTTTACTATTCATTTTTGCTAAAAACGTTCAGTAAAGACAGAATAATTATCCGTAAAAAATATTTGTCCCCCATAATAAAAAGACACATGGCTACACCGCAGAACAGTATTTTTCAATATTTCGAGAAAAAAAGAATTATCGTGTTCCTGAAGTTAAAAACTTTGACCATAAAAAACATATTTCCGTTATAAATCTTTATTAACAAATAAAAGTGGTGGTTAATACATAACTAGTTAAAAACTTAGTTCGATTAAAAGTTACATCCAAATAAGAATGTGTGTTGCAGTATTATTTTAAATATGCCGCGCAAACTTACGTCATTGGATACGTGGAACGATGCAATTTTGCCATATGTTTTCTTCTTATGGGGGACGAATATTTTTTACGGAAAATTATTCTGCTTAAATTTCAATGCAGACCCTGCGATAGGGCAGCGCTGATGCGAGCTACTGCTCCCTACCGCTAGATGCCACCGCATGCGTTCATCTGTGGCGCCTAGTCTGCCACTCTCGAGCCCGGTCGGCAAAACAGTCACTGGCCACTCGACGCCAGCGCCCAGAACACGGGCGAGAAAGCAAACGCTTGTACCTCGCGCGTGTTTCCAGATCTCACTAGAACGTAGTTAGTTTAAGTCAGAGTTTACGCGGCGGAACCCGATTTTTAAGGGTTGAAAAGCACCCTCGAAAATTGGGGTGTTTTTCGTTTTTCGTCGATAACGTTTTAACGGTACGAGATATGAGAAACCTTCAAACTGCAACAATATTTATTTTTTCGTGTACTATACATTGGACATGAGAACGATGCAGATAGCAACAAATTTCATATTGTTTATTGCAAAAATGCAATTTTTTCAACCGTATCTCCGAGCATTTTTAATCGATTGGGTTGTAAATTTGCATACATGTAGAAAATGGAAAAGTGCGA
The DNA here is from genome assembly GCA_964007375.1 of Ophion obscuratus. Lineage (NCBI taxonomy): Eukaryota > Metazoa > Arthropoda > Insecta > Hymenoptera > Ichneumonidae > Ophion > Ophion obscuratus. The sequence continues at coordinate 38,511,066 of OZ023312.1, read as the reverse complement.
ATATGGATTTTTTTCTTTTTCCGATATCTCACAATTAAGTGGTTGAAACTGCCCGTCGATTTTTTTGCCGAGAGCATCGTATAATCAGCTAGCCTTTTGGCATTTAGGTCTACATTCACGCCAATATATGTTCGTGTTATTACAATATCATCGCAATTACATATTTGTAACATTCTAGCCATCCTTCCCCACCAAAACGGTCCCCCTTTCGAAAGGCAAACGTTCAAAGTTCTTACCGTGCGGCATGGACGAAAATTGGTAGAAATAAAAATGCGTTATAAAGAAAGTACAATCAGTTAAAATAGTCGATACACATTTTCTCGTTTTCGAAATAAAAATAAAGTTCAAAGGGAAAAAATGTTGTGTTCTTCGACTACGAGACGTTCATGATGATAATGATGAGTACAGCAATAAATGGCGTGGTGTTTATTGCAATAATTCGTGAATTACTTGTGAAAAATCACCCTTCGGTTTCCCATTCATATGGGCAGAGGCAAGGCTCGCAATCACGGACTGAATTCGTGCTTCGGAAAGCAACTGGATTACAATTGTATTTTTACGAAGAAATTCCACTTCGCTCACCGTATCAAAGGCATTATCTGCAGGGATTACAGCGTTTTTGGGTTGTCGCTGCAACTCATGAACAGAATGATGCAAACATTTTTATCAGCTTATAATGCAGCATAATTTTAACTTTTTCTTTAACTTTAATTTCACAAACAGAAGAACCAATGAACGAAAGGAATAAATCTTCGCAAAGACCGACTACGGTGCAAAGCGCGGCTCTCGTGGTAACCTTGAAATCGCCTTATTAAAGATTAATAGCAGTTCTGGTCATAGCGTGTGTCGTCGTTATTTTTTTTCGTGTGTATTTATCAATTAGGTTTCAATTCATATAAATTCACCAACGATCATTATTGCTGCAGTTACGACGGAGAAGCCAGCCATACAATTTGAGTTCGAAATACAAATAAAAATGTACGTTAATCCGGTGAATGTTATTCAACTTCTATCCATAGCGATAAGTGCTATGAATTTGCCTTGCACTCCAATCACCGAACAGGAAAAACAGTTCAGTAAGGATCTAGGAAACATGATCATTGAAGCGGTGGATCAACCTATGAAAATGGAAGTCGAAACTGGTTTGGATTTTCTGTCCTGGAGTTCTGACAGTGAAGGAGATTGGCACGGACAACGATACCTAGATCCAAAAATTGATGAAAATGTATGTACCCAAGATATAGAAGAATTGAGTTACGAGTACAAGACAAGAGCTGTAGATTACTGGAGACCTGGGGCAAATGGGAATAGAAAGTTATCATCTGTTCAAACGAAATTCAAAAAGGTGAAAACAGAGCCGCAGTTGCGCCGGTGGGCCCATAGTATAAATAAGGGTGGCACCTACAAAGAAAAGTTTACAAAGATAGCTCACTATACGTTAAATAATTTTAACGATGCTTAGGACAAAAGGCTGCCCATCCATGATATAGATCTTTGACGATGGGCCTTACGTGCACGAGAAATTTTATAAATACCAGCCGTAAATTTCCAAGCATCCGCTTCTTGGCTCAGAACATTCAAAAACCAACATGGAATTGTGTCACGGAAGATTACTAAATATGTAACGAAACAACAATTATTAAACGCTGATACACTTCAAAATAAACCTTTCGAATTTATAGAAATGGTGAAAGTCAACATAGCCAACATTGGGGCTGAAAACACATTTAATTCTGATCAGAGTGGATTAAATTTAGAGCTACATACAGGCCGCACATTGGCGAAAGAAGGGCAGAAATCCGTTGAGACAGTCGTACAATCGAAAACATCAACAACACACAGTTAGACTATACAGCGTTTGGTTTCTGCGAGTGGCAAGCTTTTGGCACCTATGTTGATCATTTTAAACGAACCTATATACTGGCAAATTTGGTCGTCGAGTGGAACAAACTATGTTCAGAGCCGAAAATATATTTCTATTGGCTTCGAAATCTGGAAAATTGACGACTAATCATTTCAAGCGACGGTTCCAAGAAGTACTCGTATATATTCCCAATACGGATCCAAAATCGATAATACTTCTGGATTCTTGGAGCGGTAAATGTCCAACTGCATTTAAAGAAATGGATATGCAAGGGAAAGATATTAGAGTTTTAATCATTCCAGCAGGTTAAAACTTGCTGGAATGGAGCTTGCTGGAAAAGATGTTGCACCAGTTACATTAGTTCTGTAGACAATTAGTCCATATGATAATTAGTCATTCCTACAGGTACAACTGGAATGATACAGCCCCTTGATGTTTATGGCTTCCCTGTATGGAAAAACTTCGTCAAATTCTTTTCTGACGCAGTAATATTATACAATTATGACGTCAATCTGCATTTGAGAGACAATATTGTTAAACTACAATCTTTTACACACAACCAGTTTTCTTCTCCACGGTTTACAAACCTTTTCAAATATGTGTGGTACAAAAGCGGGTACGAAGAAGAAAGACCACCAAACTTCGACAATCCGGTAGAATTTTGCTTTTCACAAAATGTATCGACATGCGATATATGCGGCGAAGCAGCTATTATCACTTGTGCGTGGTGTAAGAAATCTTTTTGTTTCAAACACTTTTATCATCACTATCATTATTGTAATAAGTATAATCCATAAAAAACATAAAGTTGAAACGTTTCCTAAATGAGTAAGCGTGAAAACGCTTTTCCGATTGTTTTGTAATATTCAAAGGCAGTACGTGGCGGGGGAGAATTTCTTCGTAAATATACAATTGTAATCCAGTTGCTTCCCGAAGCACGAAGTCAGTTCGTGATTGCGATCCTTGCCTGTGCCCATATTAGTGGAAAACTGAAGAGTGATTTTTCACAAGTAATTTACGAATTATTGCAATAAACAACACGTCATTTATTGCTGTACTCATCATTATCATCATGAACGTCTAGTAGTCGAAGAATACAACATTTTTTCCTTTCGAGCTTTATTTTTATTTCAGCCCGTTCACGAGCTATAGAAAGAACGACATTTTTAAGAGTGCGTTGACCCCTTAAGAGTGTCGTTCCGCCAAAACGAGAAAATATGTATCGACTATTTTGACTGATTGTACTTTCTTTGTAACCCATTTTTATTTCTACAAATTTTCGTCCATGCCAAACGGTAAGAACTTTGAACGTTTGCCTTTCGAGAAGGGGACCGTTGGGGGGGGGGGCTGGAATGTTACAAATATGCAATTGCGTCATAACACGAACATATATTGATGTGAATTTAGACCGAAATGCCAAAAGGCTAGCTGATTATACAATGCTCTTGGCAAAAAATCGACGGGCAGTTTCAACCCCTTAATTGTGAGATATCGGAAAAAGAAAAAATCCATGTCCGCACTTTTCCATTCTCTACATGTATACAAATTTACATCCCAATCGATTAAAAATTCTCGGAGATACGGTTGAAAAAATTGCATTTTTGCAGTAAACAATATGAAATTTGTTGCTATCTGCATCGTTCTCATCTCCAATGTATAGTACACGAAAAAATAAACATTATTGCAATTTGAAGTTTTTTTCATATCTCGTACCGTTAAAATGTTATCGATGAAAAACGAAAAACACCCCAATTTTCGAGGGTGCTTTTCAACCCCTAAAAATCGGGTTCCGCCAATATAAAAAAATACGTGTCGCCTATTTTTACCCATTCTACAAGCATGCCAAATTTCATCAAAATCGGAGACATCGACCTCGCAACGTTTCCTTGTAAGTCATTGAAAGAACTAATAAAATGTAGTCATGGATAGAAATGATCAATGAAATTTCACTAGATCGCGATGTTTTGAATTAATTTTTAGTTTTATTTGTAATAGAATTTTATTCAGATTAATGGAATAAAATTGGGTAGAACTAAGAGGAGAGATACTTTTAGGCGAGAAAAAAATTTGCTAATTTTCATTATTTTTTTAAGGAAAGATCTCTCTACTATTTTTGAGACTTAGGGTATGTTTTATTACTACTTTTAGCTGTTACATAGTATTTTTATTTGTTAATATTTTTAACTGGCGGAGGTATGGCACGGTTTAGTAAGCTGCATTTTCAAACTGGCGTGATGTATAGCTAGAAAACTAATCGACCGACTCTGATTACTTGTGGTATAAATCTTTCTAGCCTTATTGTCTAAAACAAAAACCTAAATTATATTGAATTTTTTTTCAAAGTATTTTTTAATGCAAAATGTAGTATAATGTTTTTTCGGAAAGTTCAATCTTTTTCTTTCCAAGCGTATGATTTCATCGATTTTCAACATTTCCCACTTTTTCTTGGTTCATATTCTGCGTATAAGTGTTAATGAAAGAAAAGTCTTCATTGGTTTTTTTTCAGATTAATCCCGCCGACGCTAGGTGTTACGGCGTCTGACAAAATTCGCCGCAACCCTTTTAGAAGACCGTGCCACACGGCCGCCATTTCCTAATATTGATAAAAAAATACCATGTAACAGCCAAAAGGAGTAATAAAACATACCCTAACAAGGAACATCCCTCAGGTGACACCTTTCGATTTTGTTGAAATTTGGATATGTTATAAAGCACCAAAAAGTAAGCGATACGTATTTTTTTTATCGGCGGAAAAACGGTTTTAAGGGGTGAAACCACCCCTTAATATAGGGGTGGTTCACCCTTTCATTTTTTTAGCAATGTCACTATAGCGGAATTTTCATTGCTTCGGATTAGAAGAATTGTCGTTTTGTTTCACTAAAATCGGTAGACTCCTTGTGTGTAAAACTGCTATATTACCCCTAGAGATGCCTTTTTCGAGGGGTGGTTTCACCCCTTAAAACCGTTTTTCTGCCGATAAAAAAAATATGTATCGCTTACTTTTCGGTGCTTTATAACATATCCAAATTTCAACAAAATCGAAGGGTGTCACCTGAGGGATGTTTCTTGTAAGTCTCAAAAATGATGAACAAACCTTTCCTTTAAAAAAATCATGAAAATCATCAATTTTTTCCTCGTTTAAAGGTATCTCTCTCTTAAGTAAGATAGTGACGGATGAACTTTCAAAAGTTTGACTTTTTGGCTTAAGAGATGCTTTGAATCATCTAGAATAAGAGGGAAAAAGTTTGGCCCTTGTTTTTACAGACCGTTTTTCTCGAAAGACAATTTTTCAAAACGGCACGCAGCATAACTCCAACAATTTTCATTCTATTCACTCCAAATTTTGAGCACATCTTTAGAATAACATTCCGAAGAGGAAATACATACGGGATTTTCTATGAGTTAATTATAATATTATTTATTAACAAATCATTGTCCTTTTTCTGTCGAAAATTGAGTTTTTACTTTAAATGCTTGCAAACTACACAAAAATCACTATTTTCAAAATCCCCTCCGTATTTCTCTAGTTATACTCATGTAAATTGATAGAATTTTTTCTAGATTCAAATTTGCCTCAGTTATATTGCGTGCCGCAGAGCATCTCAAGCCCAACATGCTTCGCGAGAATGGCTCCAGCGTCACCATTTTGTTTAATTTTTTAACATTATTTTTTTTGTCCACTTGAAGATATGATTGATAACATCCTTGAACATTATTATCCTCTTATCCTTCCACCAAAAAAAAATCGCAAAAAATCTAATAGTAAAATAGTGAATGGCCATAATAATGGAGGTACGAATGATCGCCATGAAAAAAATTAAGGGGTTACCCCCACTTGCGATTTTGAAAAAATCGATTTTTTTATTGCATTTTTTTGAAGTATAAGTATCTGAGAATATGTCCTGAAAATTTCAAGTCGATCCGAACAAAACTGACTGACAAGGAACATCCCTCAGGTGTCCGCCTCCGATTTTGTTAAAACGCATATATGTGATAGAGCATCTAAAACTTTGAGACACGTATTTTTTTTTATCGGCGGAAAAACGGATTTAAGGGGGGAAACCGCCCCTCAAAGAAAGGCGTGTCGAGGGGTGATTTTGCAGTTTCACCCAGAAGCAATCCACCGATCTGAATGAAACAAAAACGAAAATTCTTCTAATGAAAAGCAATGAAAAATCCACTATCAAAATATTAAGAAAAAATTAAATTAGGGGGTAAACCACCCCTCAATTTGCCTTTTTTCACCCCACACTTAAGAGGGTTGTATGCAAATTAATAAAACAGGTATCATTTTGAAGGGCAAATAAAATTGAAGTTGACGGGTTTTTGCGTTTTGGCGGCATAGCAAATTTAAGGGGGCAAACCACCCCTAACATAAATTTATTTATCATGGTCGTTTTTTATGTGTTTAAAGTATATCCACTGATTTTAAATATTTCTATAAGCTACAATTTAATGTTTTACCATATGTCAAAATGATTACATTCGTCTTAAGGGGTAACTACCCCTCTGACGAGAAACATCATTGAAGTATCCGCTTTCGATTTCGTTGAAACTCATATATGTGGTAAAGCATTGCAAATTATTAAACATGATTTTTTGTATCGGCATAAAAACGGTGTTAGGGGATGAAACCACCCCTCAAAGTTTCTCCCACAAGCAGTCCACCGATCTGAATGAAACAAAATCGAAAATTCCTCTAATATTAAGCGATGAAAAATCCACTACAAGAGTGTTGATTAGAAATATAATTAAGGAGTAAACCACCCCTCCATTTGCCGTTTTTCACCCCACGCTTAAGAGGGTTGTATGAACATAAATAAAACATGTATCACTTTGAAGGGGAATCAAAATTCAAGTTAACGCGTTTTTGCGTTTCAGCGGGACAGTAAATTTAAGGGGGTAAAACACCCCTAACATAAATTTGTTCATCACCGTCGTGTTTTCTGTATTTAACATGTATCCGCGGATTCAAAATATTCTCCCGCGTTTTAAAATTATTACGTTTTTAAATTTTTACATTTTAAGGGTAAACTACCCCCTCTAATTGCTTTTCATTTGAAGTTTCGCGAAAGGTTTCACGAATTTCGTTAAAACTGTTTTCATTCCACCGGTAATATTAATTTTATGTTTTATGTGCAGGCATATTCGTTTTGAGCTTTAGGAGCGGTACTTTGGGAGTGGGGACGTGGGGCTACCCCTTACTCATAAGACTCATATTTTCGTGTCGAAACGCTTCCGATTTTAATATGCACGTCCATTAAGCATCCCCATAGGGATAAACATACACTTCTACTATATCATTAATTATAATAATTTCCAGAATAAGTTATAAGGCTCACTTCGTATATTTCAGAACGATGATGCGCCTGGATCAAGCGATAATTTAGCCAGCGACGTAGTTTTGTGGAGGAATGTATATTTTTATTATTTTACCGTTAATTTAATTACACATATTAATGAAACTGAGGGTTTTACAGTAGGTTAACGAACATGTTTTTAATATATTTTGACATATTTCATTTGGTAATCATATCAGCTGATTTAATTAATAGTACTTGTGAAAGGTATTGCAGTCATATGCCGTCAAATCATTTTCTTGTGATATATACTTTTTTTTTCTAGTCTATCAACTATCAACCATCAACAATCATGGCTCATAATTCCTGCAATAATGATAATCGTCAAAAAAATGCTTTAAACACAACGACTTTTTGCACCATGCACATCTGATAATGGCCAAATGATTGCAACCGGGTATTTCACAATGTGTGTTCCATTCACCGAAACCAAAGGTAACAGGATTATCAAAATCTTCTGATTTTTTAAATGAATGAAAATGAACAAATTTATGTTAGGGGTGGTTTACCCCCTTAAATTTGCTGCCCCGCTGAAATGCAACAACGCGTCAACTTGAATTTTGATTCCCCTTCAAAATGATACCTGTTTTATTAATTTTCATACAACCCTCTTAAGCGTGGGGTGAAAAACGGCAAATGGAGGGGTGGTTTTCCCCTTAATTATATTTCTAATCAACACTCTTGTAGTGTATTTTTCATCGCTTAATATTAGAGGAATTTTCGATTTTGTTTCATTCAGATCGGTGGACTGCTTGTGGGAGGAACTTTGAGGGGTGGTTTCATCCCCTAACGCCGTTTTTCTGCCGATACAAAAAAAACATGTTTAATAGTTTGCAATGCTTTACCACATATATGAGGTTCAACGATATCGAAAGCGGATACTTCAATGACGTTTCTCGTCAGAGGGGTAGTTACCCCTTAAGACGAATATAATAATTTTGACATATGGGAAACATTAAATTGTAGCTTATAGAAATATTTAAAATCAGCGGATATACTTTAAACACAGAAAAAACGACCATGATAAATAAATTTATGTTAGGGGTGGTGTACCCCCTTAAATTTGCTATGCCGCCAAAACGCAAAAACCCGTCAACTTTAATTTTAATTGCCCTTCAAAATGATACCTGTTTTATTAATTTGCATACAACCCTCTTAAGTGTAGGGTGAAAAAAAGGCAAATTGAGGGGTGGTTTACCCCCTAATTTAATTTTTTCTTAACATTTTCATAGTGGATTTTTCATCGCTTTTCATTAGAAGAATTTTTGTTTTTGTTTCATTCAGATCGGTGGATTGCTTCTGGGTGAAACTGCAAAATCACCCCTCGACACGCCTTTCTTTGAGGGGCGGTTTCCCCCCTTAAATCCGTTTTTCCGCCGATAAAAAAAAATACGTGTCTCAAAGTTTTCGATGCTCTATCACATATATGAGTTTCAACAAAATCGGAGGCGGACACCTGAGGGATGTTCCTTGTGAGATATGAGCGTTGAAAGAGAAGAATCCGTTGTGTAAACGACCGGAAATTGAAACATTAAACGCGTTTTTCTCAAAATGGCATTTCTGAAGTCGGTGACCAAGATTACTCGAACACTAATGAACCGATCTTCTTGAAATTTTGCAGGCTTATTTAAGAGGGAATGATACCTCATCGCGGTCGGTATGGTAGAATAATTATAGATTCCCAAAAATCTCGAAAACAGCTCTTCAGATCCCGTCGAAACTTTGCCAAACGACGTCAAATAGATAGACGAACAGCTGTCTTCCCCTCAAATTTTCTGAATGTGAAAAAAAAACTAGATTGGCTTATGATAAGCCAATCTGCATTTTTTTTCTCAAATTCAGAAAATTTGATGGGAAGACAGCTGTTCGTCTATCTATTTGACGTCGTTTGGCAAAGTTTCGACGGGATCTGAAGAGCTGTTTTCGAGATTTTTGGGAATCTATAATTGTTCTACCATACCGACCGCGATGAGGTATCATTCCCTCTTAATACATAAAAATGTAGTCTTTAATCGTTCGATTTTTTTTTCGAAAAAAATGGCCGTTTTATAGCCAAAAAACGGCCGTTTTTTTCGTTAAAATCGAACCATTAACTTTGACTGTCCGCCATTTTGTGAAAAATGAATATTTTTTAAAATCCTTCGATTAAAGACTAGTTTATACTTATATTTGACTAAATCCATCCGCATTTTTTTTTCAGATGATCCACTTCACCGCAATGTTGGTCACCGCAAACCATGTATATAAAAACATTATTTCATTGACGGCCATTTACCACTAAACAATGTAATATTTTTCAATATAAAAATTACTGAAAGTTCTTTAAGATGTGTTCTTTAAGATGGTATATTGATCGATTAAAAAAGTTTTGTAGGTTTCTTTAAAAAAAATCATGAAAAAGGCCTTTTTTGCGCTACAAGTGGGGGTAACGCCTTAACTGAGTTGGATCGAATTAGATCCCACGGTATAAAACGGAGTTCCATTTTTTCTGAACCATTATTCGACGTAATGTGATGAGTCAGTTTTCGGCTTCGGTCTCGAAGCATATTTTTTGCCTTTTCGAAAAGGCAAAACGCACTATATATATATAGTGTCGATGAACATACCGCTAGGTAATGCGGTGACGCAGTGAGCAGCCGTAAGAACGTATCTCTTGTTGATTAAGGAACCCCCGCACCGAAATTCGTGCTTCATATCGACCTCGTAAGCGATCAGGGCCATCCACGGGTAATCAAAGACACCCGTCTTATTCCCACCGAATATCCTTCCTTGCGTTATCGGACCGCAGAGTGCGTGATCGAGGAGTCGGAGATTCGGATGTCTCGTGACATTCGGGGGCTTGGGTGACGTTCCCGACGTCTCGGCGGTCTCGGTAGTGGTGGTCGGCGTTGTTGTAGTGGGTTGCTGATCCATGAGAATTCAATTAGCAAAGTGAATATCGGCGGATGCAATATATATATCAACATGTAAGTAGCAATGCCTAAGACTATTAGACATCCCAATGTTTTTTTTTTTATAAGAAAAGTGTTACATTTAATTAATTTTAAGAAAAATATAAAAACCTACGCAGCTTAGGCCAATTTTCTTGATTTTTATTTTTGTTTCTGAAAAATGTTATAGGGTATTTTCAAAATTGAAGATTAAACCTTTATTGGATATGTCTGAATCCAAAAAATTAATCAATAGTCTTTTTTATAAGAAAAATGTTACATTACATTCATTTCCAGAACAAAAGAAGTAAAAATCTACGTAACAGCACAATTTTCTTGATTTTTATTTTAACTTCTGAAAAATGTTATAGGAGTATTTGAAAACTTAAAAATTAAACTTTCATTGAATATGTATGAATCTAAAAAAAAAATAGCCTTAAGGCGAAGTAGAAGATCTACCACGTGACATATGAGTGCGAGAGAGATAGCCGAAATTTTCGAACAGAGATTTTTCAGAGATGAATAATATTTAGGGCAAAAGGAAATCATCAGGCTCTGCGTCAGGGTATTCTCCAGAGCCTAATGCTTTGTTTTTCCCGAAAAATTAACCATCTATGAGAAAATTGGGTTGGAAAATTGTGAGGTTATGTTGATCTTGTACATGCCCTGAAGGCCTTATACACCTTTGGATGGTCGGAAAACAAGGCTTTTTGGGGTAATTTTTTAAATATACTAATACAGCAATCAAAATAAGGTCTAGAGGGTTTATTCTTCATATCCGTAGATACTCAAATCAATTGTTAATAAAAAAAATTAATACGAAACGTCGGCCCAGTGGCCGGTAGACAGAGAACTCCATTTTTTTAAAAGAAGCACATGAGCAGTTGCTACACATTTTTTCGTAATCTACATGAGTTCTGGTAGCGAAGTACACACAATTATTACAGAATATTGATTTTTTTCAGATTTTGCGGCATTTAAAAAAAATGTCGCACTCTGATTAAAAAACGGCGTTAATTTGTTTATAAAAACCGTCATTGTTAATCGATCGTAAAAATATCGTGTGGCTAGAAAATCTACCTAAGAAGCTACAGTTCAAATTTGTAGTCAATCGGTCGGAAAATGTTGGAGTTACAAGTACGCCCGATTTTGAAAAAAACGTTTTCACGAAAAACGCGTTTAAAATTTCGTAACCATTTTTCTACACGTCTCAATTTTTTTTTCCACCTAAAAGAAGTCTTGCATATAAATCTCCGAATGTTTTACATCAATAAAGTTTTAGGCCAATAAAACACAGGATGAATTTTTTTCAAAGATATATGCGGTCTTAAACATCCTGCGGCCGAAACGCGTGGCCCTTTTCATAAGTAAGAGGGTGTAAAATAATCATAATTTGAATGCCAGAGATGATTTTGCCAAAGTCAATTCTTCCAAACGTTACATACATCTTATACCACTAGCATCAAGAAAAATAGTGTTTTCAGATGATCACATTATAGGAGACTGTAATGCAATTTCAATGTGAAATAAAAATGCCGATGAGAAAATGAAATCAAATGTACGAAAACTAAATATTTAAGGGGTCTTCTCATTTTAGACGCTAAAAAAGGCTGTTTTCATGAACATTTTTGCTAGGTTTATATTATAGGTATTAATATAAAAGTTGTTACACTTCATGAATACACTTTCAAAATACATTTAAAAAAAAATATTTATTCAAGTCACTATATATGGACGAAAATGGTAATTAAAAAAAAATGTCCTAAAAAAATTGTAGGTCTGCGGTGTTGATGAAGTCTCGGAGATGGATCGTCCGAAACAAAGAAATCAAACGATTTTAGATTCAGTATGTTAATGGCTATAGCGCATATCATACGTTTTTTTATATTTGCAAAAATAACAAAATGGCGGACATTTTTCGATAAAACAAAAAAACGGGTTTTTTTCACCGTTTTGGCAAAAAAATAGTATATATCAAAATTTAAAAAAATCCTTGATATGCGCTATGGCTATAATTGAAAAGAATATGTGGTTAAAATTTCATAAGGATTGGTTCAGTATTTTCGAAGATTTTATCAACAAGCCGCCGAAAAACGTTGTTTCTAGAAAAACACGTTTAAAGTTTGTTTGGGTTACATAAATACATACATTTTTTAAAATGTATTTCGAAAGTGTATGTATTAAGTGTGACAACTTTTGTATCAATATCTATAGTATAAACCTATCGAAAACACTCATGAAAATAGCCTTTTTAGCGTCTAAAGTGAGAAGACCCCTTAAGGGGCTATACCAGTGTGACACTTTAAAAAGATCGATTTTTATTTGCCTTTTTCGACAGTTTATACTTTCAAGAATATCCTGTAAAAATTTCAAGGTCGTACTTCTAATCATTTTATCTTGCAAAAATCGATAGTTGAAGCTTTTAACGCGTTTTTCTCGAAATGAGATTTTTCAAATTTGCTGACATTGTAACTCAAAGAGCAATTCTCCGATTGACTTGAAATTTGAACTGAGTACTCTTGAATATATTTACTCTACAATGACGTAGGATATTTTTGATTGGATGAAAACTGACGATTTGGCATTGATAAAAACGACTATTTTATAGGCAAGAAAACAGACTTTTTTTTCATAACTACGCTATTTTGTTAGATTTTGATATTTTTCGAAAATCCTACGTCATTGTACAGGAAATACCTTCCAGTTTAACGACATTTTTTCTTTTTTCGGTTTCAGCTACTTAATCGGCCGGAATCATGTCAGCAGTGGAGGAACTTTTTTTTGCGGCTCCGAAGGCAGCGCATAAGTCGCTTGGATCTCAATATTTTTCTATGAAAAAATTATGTAATATAGGTCAAATATAGCCAATTATATTCGTAATTTTCCGAAACATTTAATTGCGTACTTTTCTTCCAAAAAATTCTCGAAAGTCACCCAAATTTTCAGCGTTCACACTGGTATAGCCCCCTAATGATTTCACGTAATATAGGTATATTCAAAAAATTGCACCTCACTCTCGCAGCACACTTTTGGCGAATTGCCATCAAAGCCGCAATGCAAGATTCGAAGAAGTTGGAGGGCCTGCTCGGACGGTGGTCTGGGACCTCTGAGAATATTGAGAAGAGCCGGACAATCCTGGATATTGATGCACACACCAGACCGACCGGTATTCGTCAAACATGTTGTCCTTTCTGTAGAAAAGGAGAAATCTACTGGGAAATGAGTGAATACACAATCACTGTCAACTTTTTTCCCCGGCGCCTTTATCTCCGTTAAATCGTTAATAACAAACGTTCTTGACATTAATCATCAATACGAGTTACATAAATGATTATTAAACATCGAATTGTATAATAAACGATTATCAGGAATTATATTCAATTACATGAATGATTATGAAAAAGTTAACCAAAAAATTATAAAAAATCAACTCGATTCTAGTTTATACCCGTGGAAATTATTATTAATAAATGGAGAGTGGGGCAGATAGAGCAAATGAAGTTTGCTCAGATATTGTTCGAAGTGTCGTAGCGCTTTCGGCGTCACATTTTTTTATAAATACATATTCATCTACATAAAAAAGTTTAATAAAAATCCTAATGGTTGATAAATTATACACGCGATCAATAATAAAATCGAAACAGTCAGTTGGCAAAAATCGTTATTTCCGCACTTCGAACCGTAAAAAAAGGTTACCTTCATTTAAAATTACATTAATTATTTCTCGCCTTTGGAAAACCTGGACCCTTCCGCAATAAATTCAACATTCGCAACCCAAATATTCCAATTTTTCACGGATCAAAAAAATCAAATACAACATCAAAATAGCGTCTGAAAAAAATTGCGTTGCGGACGCGATCTTTTGGAATTCTGAAGAAAAATACTCACGCGATGACGAGCGCGTAGCGAGGAGCAAAAGGACGATATGCAGGCCGACAAGTTTCATTACGAATGAGATGCAGCGAAATATTATTTTTCAAATATAGCTATATATCTCCACTTCAGTATTCTGTAGACACGTATATTTAATATAAAATCCTCAATTATTCACGCCGTTTAATTTCTCGCACGTATTAATACCTTTTTCACCAAAATCCTCGTTTTTTAATCCAAATTGCCGGATCTAAAAAAGATCTGATTGCAAAAAGATATCCATTGTGCGTATCGTTTCGTTACGCTTCCGAAAAGTTTTTATTGCGAGGCCACAAGCTCGGAATATTTTCGACAAGTATACTATAACGACGCCGAGAACACATCCTTCGGAAAACCAGTTCTCCTTGTTTGAGGTTGAGACCGCGTGTCCGAGAATTTTTTAAAATATCTTTCGGCTGTTGCCCGTGAGTGAGAATTTTTTTTTCTTTAAATATCTTTTCAGTCGTAAATCGGTGTGTTTGTTTGCCGTGTCTCAGATGAGTCTCGTAAGCGTTCGCGCGACTGCGAGTAGAGAAACGTAGTGGACAGCGAGATGGTCGGCTAAATAGTGATCGCTGTATAGCAATCCCGGGACTGTGATAAGTGCGATGACGAGAGACGAGCTCTACACGTGCCGCATAACGGACAACACTCGTACGATTCGACACTTCGGATTAACGCGCTATGTCAAGTCGATTTGCTGCCGTTCGCGTTGCAGCCTTGGCTCGGAACTCTTGTCAACCGCGTCTGTGTGCACCAAGAGACTGCATTTTTACATAATGCACCCAGGAAATAAAGCAAAAAAAACCCGCTGACTACGTTGAGTTTCCAACTAAAGTCAAACGAGCGTTGAGTGAGACGTTTATTCGCGAAACGGTTTTATTCATTAAGATCGAGAAGTATGAAAGAGAGAGAGAGAGAGAGAGAGAGAGAGATTCGCATCGCTCGGTGGATCAATCGGAAGGAGGGTCGACCGTTTCACCGAAGGTTGAACGATACGATATTTTTCGAGACGTAAATATGTTCAAAGTTCAACTCTGAAGTTTTCAGAGATTGGAAAAGGCTAAAAGTCTGATGGCTCTACCAATTTTGAAGACCTATTGTGAAGAAACCATGATGACTAAAACAACCATTTTAATCGCAAACGAAATTTTATTTATATTTATTATCAAACCTTAAGGGGCTATGCCAGTGTGAACGCTGAAAATTTGGGTGATTTCCGGAAATTTTTTTGAAGAGAAGTACTCAATTAAATGTTTCGGAAAATTAAGAATATATTTGGCTATATTTGATCTATATTACATAATTTTTTCATAGAAAAATATTAAGATCCAAGCGACTTATGCGCTGCCTTCGGTGGCGCCAAAAAAAAGTTCCTCCACTGCTGACATAATTCCGGCCGATTGAGTAGCTGAAACCGAAAAAGGAAAAAATCTCGTTAAACTGGAAGGTATTTTCTGTACCATGACGTAGGATTTTCGAAAAATATCAAAATCTAACAAAATTGCGTAGTTAAGAAAAAAAGTCTGTTTTCTTGCGTAGAAAATGGTTGTTTTTTTTCAATGCCAAATCGTCAATTTTCATCCAATCAAAAATATCGTACGTCATTGTAGAGTAAATATATTCAAGAATACTCAGTTCAAATTTCACGTCCATCGGATAACTGCTCTTTGAGTTACAATGTCAGCAAATTTGAAAAATCTCATTTCGAGAAAAACGCGTTTAAAGATTTAAGTATCGATTTTTGCAAGATAAAATGATATTTACCATAAAAACTACTAATTACAGGATATTCTTGAAAGTACAAACTGTCGAAAAAGACAAAAAAAATTGGTTCTCCGAAAGTGTCACACTGATATAGCCCCTTAATAATAACGCCGCGACTAGCCGTCCGGTTATCGGACGAATAAGCGTATGATATTCGTCCGGATAGTGGCTCAGTTCACGCAGTTCACGGTGTACAACGCTATATATATATATATATATATATATATATATATATATATATATATATATATATGAGACTGATTCAAAAAAAAAATTTCCTTCTGGATTCTCGTGCTATTGTTGGGCACTGATAAAACAAAATTTCTCTAAAAAGATGGGCGCGGTCACTCAATTTTTAGAGGTGGCTATCTCGACTTTTTTGTATTTGAATTTTTTTTAACGAACGTATTGCATTTAAACATAGTCATGGCTTCGGATTACGGATAAAAATCGGGAAAGTTTCGAGTTTGTTCTTTTACAAACATAACAGAGAAACCATACGTCAGAAACAGAGAGACCATACGTCGAAGTGCACACGAAACGATGAAAGAAATTTTCGAACAATGGAAATGTGCTGAAATTCCAACGCGTCGATTGAATAACGCAATCTTGAAATCAATAAAACTCCATCTAGTCTGGAAACAACTTTTAAAAAATCGAGTTAAAAAGAATTTGCCGTCACAAATATCAAAGGAGCGTAAATTTAAGAGAGATTTGGACAAACTGTTCAACGTTGCACATTTTCGTTCTGCCCAAAATGTTAACGAACTTGAGAATGGCTGGGAAGAAATGTAAATGCGTTTGAAGATAATATAAGCGTAGCATTTTGAAAATGTAAATATACGATTTATGAATAAAAGCTTATAATTTAATTTTTCGTAAAAAGTGCGAAATGTTAATGCGTATAAATAAATCTACATGAATAACGAGAGTAGTATAGACGCCATTATTGATCTACCTGGATTTGAATTGTGAATATTGCACCCTTTTCAAATTGTTAGAGTTTATTTTTGTTACGAAAAAGCTGCTGGATGTGATTTTTATCCGTAATCCGAAGCCATGACTATGCTTAAATGCAATACGTTCGTTAAAAAAAATTCAAATACAAAAAAGTCGAGATAGCCACCTCTAAAAATTGAGTGACCGCGCCCATCTTTTTAGAGAAATTTTGTTTTATCAGTGCCCAACAATAGCACGAGAATCCAGAAGGAACATTTTTTTTTGAACAGTCTAATATATATATATATATATATATATATATATATATATATATATATATATATATATATATATAGCGTACAACGCTATATAGATCGTGCGAATAGAATGTGTTAAATTGTTAAATAAACTATCCAGGCAAATAATTTACACGTATTCGTCCGAATAAAATCTTCACAATTTTCTTTCGGTTTGTTTGGGTTTGTTTGTTTGGGGCGTTGTACACCGTGAACTGCGTGAAGTGAGCCACTACCCAGACGAATACCATACGCTTATTCGTCCGATAACCGGACGGGGAGTCACTCCATAATAATAATCACTCTCAAAATCAACAAATGTAGTCACATCAACAATTTAAAACAAAAATTACGATTGTCCCGATTACCCAGAGCGTCTGGATGTGATGGCCATAGGGGTCAAGGGGAGATAGCCAATACTCTTTTCTCCTTTTCCCGTGTCTTTATGATCTCTCAACGCCTTTTTTTTACTGCAGCAGTTGAAGCGAATGTCTTCATACTCCGTACAATTTTCATGCATCCAGAGCTCACAAATGTTACATTGAAGGCAGCCTTCGACGAGTTGTTTCTTATAATATTTCTTATAATATAATAACCGCACCCTTTGCAGTTGTCTTACTTTTTATGTTCGTTCGCACTTTCAGCGTTATCGGAGAGGACCATGGGAATTTCTTCGCAACTGCTGTCTGAGATCCTAAGAATGGCTTTACGTTTCCTAACAGTCTTGTTTTCCTTAGGTCTGTCTTTCTTATGCTTTCTTTCTTGTTTTATCATCTTTGGTCTTTTAGACTTCTCTTATTTTTCTTTTATTTTCCAACATTTTGGATTAACGATATTCCAAAAACAGTAGGCTAAAGATATTATGGCCATCTTTCCCGATTGTCCGGGAAAGATGGCCCGGGTGGAGTTCTATTAATTGTATATGAATTAAATAATAGAAAGAAACACGTCATTTGTATTTTCATTTTTAAGCTAGAATACGTGAAAAGATAATTACTTCACAATAAATGTACAAAAACAAGCAAATTTTTTATAACTTTTTTTTGTAACCCCTTTATATGACAACCCCTCATCTTATATTGGATGTGTAATAAAAAAAACAAAGTGGATATTACTTACTTTTTATTTATTTTTTCGCAGAAAAACCTGACTGACATATATTGCCAGCCACTAAACGAAGCGAACTGGATTGTTATTAATGCCATCTATCTACGATGAGACGAACTTTTATTTATTGGCCATCTCTCCCCTAAGCTATCTCCCCTGGACCTATCCTATTTCGATTGAAGTTACTGTTTTTAAATTATGGTTGCCATGCTTAAACTAAAGTTGCTATACTTAAATTGAACTTGCTATATTTATAGTGAAGTTGCTATATTTAAATTAAAGTCCCTATATTTCAATCAAAGTCGCTATACGCAAATCGAAGTTGCCATATTTATATTGAAAGTGCTATATTTAAATTTAAGTTGCTATATTTATATTGCAGTTGCTATATTAAATTAAAGTCGCTATATTTAAATCAAAGTCGCTATACTCAAATTAAAGTTGACATATTTATATTGAAGTTGCTATATTTTAATTACAGTCGCTATATTTAAATTAAAATTGCTATATTCTGATTAATGTTGCTATATTCAAATTAAAGTTGCTATATTTCGATTGAAGCTGCTATATGTAAATTCAAGTTTTGAGGTTAAAATTACGGTTGCTAAATTGGGATTAAAGTTTCTATATTTAGACTAAACTTGCTATATTTAAATTAAAGTCGCTAGATTTTAATGAAAGTTGCTATATTCAAATACACCTTGCAAGTGAAGTTTAGTGTTAAATCGTTATCCCAATTAATTTGAGCCAGAATAAGTCCTCTCTCAATATTTGACATAAAATTATAATATATATTGCCATTTATTCACAATTACACGTATTGCAACATTAACGTACTGCAAGTCTCATTCGACGAGCTACTGTGCACTGTCTTTCGGTATCAATTGCAAATTAACTGCGGTCATTGACATTCAAATTCCATACTTCCAAATAGCAAACAGATTGTGAAAGAGGGGGTGGAGAGCAAATTAGTTGCGAGAAAAGCGACGGCATCGTCTTTTTTCGTGATGGAAATAAAACAATGATTTATTAATGGTACATTGAATAACCACGTGGTAATAATATTCGCTTCAATTATTCGCTGATAGTGAGTTCCCGTACAAATCCCCACCTGAGAATCATTAACTATCGTTCGATACTAATCGATCGCTTGAAGGATTAATATCACAAAAAGTGTGCTCTCAACGTCACCTTCCAGTGCAATTCTCCGATGCAAGAAAGTGCCATTCGCAGTATAGTGACCTTCCATCAGCAAGGGGATTCACCTGTTCGTCAGCCATATTTTTCATAACCATAGCGAGATTCCCTTGACGCACGCGACGTGTGATAGAGAAGAGATGTATATAGTAACTTCGCATTAAATGACGTCACCATGGATAACAGCATCTCGCTGGGAAAGACCCAGCGACGGGGCTTTCTTTTTTTCGCGTGCGCTAAGTACACCTCCTGTCATTTCAATGTGTTCCGTTGTAATTTGCAGGCTCTACACGTACGGACTTGCAAGTGCTGAAAAACAGACGCTTCCAACATTTCTCCCAACGATCGGAAAATGAAATAAAACACAAAAAATGTACCGCAAATAATGTATATGGTATAGTTATATGAACAGATATGTATCCAGAGACGCGGGAGAACTCTAATGCCAAAAGGTTAAAAAGCATTTGAAGCGCGGCGATGTCACTGCGTACTTCATAAACAGTCTATCGGGCTTTAACGTGTGCCGGAAAAGGAGGAATTTTTTTCTCTACAAACGTGTGCAGATTTTCAATTTTTTGTTGTTTGTTCATTTTTTACTTTTCATTGGTTTCGGTTTTAGTTCATTTATTAAAATGAACCCAAAACCAATTCAATTTTGGACATCCCACGGTCACATGCATTTTCAATAAAAACAAAACTATATATATACAGGGTGAGGCACATACAGTGTTACAGAGAAATAGTACTCAAACTATTGATCATATCCAAAAATGTTTCAGACAAAAGTTTCAGTGTCGAGAAGGCCGTTATACTGGACCACCCTATTTATTATCGGTGGAGACGCTGAAGCTACGTCAAGGTCAACTCCACTCTTTAAAATGACATGGTACATTTTTTTCAACCATCTTGTGGAGCATCTCAAGCCGTATATAAAACACAGGGCGTCAAAGTCGTTCAAGGTCATTCAAGGTCACGTATTAGAATGAAATACAAATCTAAATATCTCGGATCACTACCAAATATTTGGTAGTGATCCGAGATATTTAGATTTGTATTTCATTCTAATACGTGACCTTGAATGACCTTGAACGACTTTGACGCCCTGATGTTTTTTATGCGGCTTGAGGTGCTTCACAAGATGGTTGAAAAAAATATACGTTTCCATTTAAAAAGTGGAGTTGACCTTGACGTAGCTTCAGCACCTCCATCGATAAAAGAAAATAGGGTGGTCCAGAATGACGGCCTTCTCGAACACTGAAACTTTTGCCTGAAACATTTTTGGATATGATCAATAGTTCGAGTGCTATTGCTCTGTAACACTTTATGTGCATCACCCTGTAAACATAAAATTGTGTGTTAAAAAAATTCCCATATTTTATTTCATTGAATGCAACATTTTTGTTAAGAGAACACTTTGAACTTCGAATTCCAACATATACATACGGTTTTGCGTTTTCATTTAAAAATGCGTATAACCTTTTCTATAGAGCTTCAGGTGGGCGTCATGTTTAATTCATAACATTTTTCCCTAAAATCAATACTTTCGGACATGTGACAGAAAAAGAGTTTGAACTTTGAGGAGTGGTGAGAAATGAACGGAGCCGCTGCAGCAAAAATCCTCCGCGGTCGTTGGTTTTTCAAGTTAGAAGAAGCTTTGCACAAAAATTGAATCCCGTTCGGAATTAATGTTTTTCGAGCGTAAGCCCGCAACTACGGGCATTAAACTTGTCGTTTCTATGATGAATATCTTGTGTATAAGTTTCAGTTGCAAGGCCTCGGTCGAGCATAGTTCACAGCGTGTACTGATCCATACAGCGAGGGAATTGCGCAGTGCCGCACTCACCCCGGTGCGTGAACTTCCTAATCAGTGTTTTGGTTCAATCGAAAGAGTCCCTGACCCTCCGAAAAGGTGATGGCGTCTTTACTGATACAGTTTATAAGCTACATAGTGTATTACGAGTTTGCGAACTAACATACGCGTCGGGGCCGCATTAATCACAAATTTTTTACACGGATTTGTATCAGCTGACAAAAATAATTTTTGAAAACGTACCCAATGTAATGTAATTCGACTGAATGTACATGATATTCAGCTCCTTCTCCGTCGGTGTATCACGTGAACCGAACACTAACCATCGATGTTCCGAAGGAGGAAAATTGCCTTCAAGGATGAACGGTGGGTGTGTTTTTATCTTGTGCGTAATCTATAATAAGGGGCGAGTCCACTTTGAAAATTTCAAAAATTCGAAAGCAAGCAAGACTTGAAGAAATCGACGATGATGAGCAATCAGAAGGGACTTTGTACGGTGCAGGAATTGCCGATTGAGTTTAGGTAAGAGTTTTTCATAGTATAAACTTCAAACGCGTTTTTCTCGAAACGTTTTCAAAATCTAGCTCCATAGTATCTCTAAAACTAATAAACCCATTCTCTTGAAATTTGAACCACACATTGTAAACATGATTGGCAACAAGATGACCCTCGATGGTTTTAAAATTTGGATTTTTACTCTTTTTTTAGCGAAAAACTGCGAAAAACGCGTTTTTTTTTACTTTTTTCGTTTTTCATCTGCCATTTTTTTATTTTTTGATAACACTTTATATCCAAGGGTCATTTTGTAGCTGGTGCCATACTGAATCTAATGGACTTTGATTTTTTTGTTTCAGACAAGCCGTTGCCGAGTTGTGATGGAGCTACCTAGCCCACCAATTTTTGAGGCTTTACGTTAAACTATAGTTTTGGTACTTAAAAATGAATAAAAATGAATTAAATTTTTTTAAATATGTATTTCAAGACTTTATTTATCAAGCCCAACAAATTTTATATTCATATCTTTTATGAAATCCTAAAAAAAAATCGCGCGAATAGCCTTTTTTCGTGGCTCCAAAGTGGACTGGCCCCTTAATAAAGATTAAGAAAGACTTATTATTCTCTTAAGGTGAACGGATTTCGTATCTGTATTCTGGTAATTCGGAGTTGCGGGGTTCCCATTTTTTTTTGGTATTATTCGAGAGTCCATGACCCTTGACGAACCACTGGCAGTTCAAATATCAAACCGGTTCTAGAAAGGTGAATCAGTGATGACGACTATAGTTGCCTTTATCTTCGAAACTAAAATGTCCAGCCATTTATATTTATCGGTATGGTATATCAATCGATTTATTCATCATCGATGTCAATATACATTAATGATTCCAGGGCCAGATACACAAACCTGCTATTTTTAGGGATGTCGCCTACAATCGTCATACGATGAAATAAAAAACTTCGAAATAATGTTTTGAGCTTTCGAAGAGTAAATAAGATCATCATTTGGGGTAATCCGACCAGTGAATGAACGAATAACGACACTGTAGGATTTAGATGGACTGTAAAATGGAAATATTATCAAAATTGTTTTTTCCATATTTATAGCTACCAAAAGATATTATTCTGATGGTAGAAAAAACATATTCTTAGTAATTGGAACAAATAATATTGAAGGAATTGATAAAGAAATAGCGAAATAACTAAGTCGATAGTGAATGGATGAAATTGCCAGTAAATGGACACTGGACCGCTACTAAATGAACGTATAGTGTAGATGAACGACGTAAAGGATGACGATTCATCATTTATTTGTATTAAATGCTAGACTTGGAGATCACTGTGTTGCACAAAAATTATAATATTCTCATACATATGATTATTAACTTCGTTATTACGATTCCGTAGAAAATACACAAAGCTTTTTTGCATCTTATCGTGACATTCTCCAAAAAAATTGCCATCGTTTGTTGCAACAGAGAAAGCGAAAAATAAATTTTGTCAAAAATTTAAAAGATGAACGAAATGATTTTATCCCAACATTCAACGAAATGTACATTGTCATCTGTTAACAGTAATTAATTTTGGAATTTTTAGCAGATGTGCTAAATGTTTTACTCTGCTTTGAGAAATATCAGAACAAAGCCCATATGTCCATTTACTGGAACGAGGTTCGAATACAGCGACATTGAATGAACATGTCTAATTCTGACCTGTTAATACGATTCATGAATTTTTTTTTGCAAGAATCAACGATTTATTGTATCTTAAGTAATGAAAGTAATATTCACCCTCAAAACTTATAAAAACGATCGTTTTCGCCTTCAGAACACCTACTGTGCACAGCCGTATCGTAACTAAGTTGCGCGATGTGCAAGTACCGCAAACTATAAAAATTCCATGTGCCGTTAAAATTTGATATGAAAGTGAGAAATCGGTTTTAACGACACCTGTGATTTTTTTGCATAATAATTGGGGGTTTCGAATTTTTTAACGATGATTCATATTCTTTGCTGATTTTAAGGTAATCCTATCGCTTAAGGGCGGAGTAAGGTTGAATCGGTGAAAAAAGCCATGTTTTAAAGATTTTTTTAGCGATACAGATAGTGTTAGTTTAGTCAGTCTATGTCCATATAATAATGCAACATTTGAACAAGACTTTCCTAAATTTTCCTTGCAAAATATTGAAAATTGAGCGAGTGATAGTGAATCTCCGGAGGCGCCTCGAAAAAAAGTTGTTTTGTGGTGTACATCATAACTCGCAAGGGGCCGTCCATATATTACGTCATCGATTTTGGCTGATTTTCAACCCCCCCCCCAAATCATCCTATCCTTCCTATCGTCATAATCCAATTATCGTTACCGTCATCCAACGATCAGACCCCCCCCCCCCCCCCCCATTTTAAAATGACGTAATTTATGGACCAACAGAATCGTCTGAAACAAAAAAAATCTACATACATTTGTTAAAGGAGATGTTTCTCGAGGTGACCACGGGAGGATTTTTTTCTTTCGATTTTTCAATTTTTCGTAGCACTTGGTAGCCAAACAACCGATTTTCGCTTAAAAAAATGAGCTAATTTGTTGTTGTAAAATTAATAATTATTAAAAAAAAAACAAAAAGCTCCCGACAATACCATTATGTGAAGAAGTACTGTGCAGAATTTCAGAACGATTGGTCCAGTAGATTTTGAGTACACGGACTTCAAAGATGAGAAGTTTCAGAAAACCGCTTTAAAGTTTTGCACACTGAAAAATTCAAAATAAAACTCGATAATTTCCTTATACTCACACGGAGTCGTCGATGCCAGGTCCGTAGAGCAAAAAGCTTCCATCAACATGATTTGGAGCATCTTTTTGCATTTGTCTACGCAAAACTCTTCCTTCTTTACTGTCGTGCGCTGCTTGCTCCTCTGCTCTACTAATTCGCAACTCAACTTGTCGCGCCCGGCCCGTCGCAACGGACGCTCAAATCCTGATAACTTCGTTAATTTTGCTCCGATCGACTTGAAATTTTGACACAATATTCTTGAGATATTATGCATTCATTTAAAAACATTTAGAAAATGCAAAAAAAAAACAATTTAATTCCTTAACCCCCCCTTAACACGAGTCATACCACTGATCATACTTGAGACTTGTACAATTTATATTGTTAACGTATGAAAAAAAATTGTAATAACTAAAAAATTGCATGTGTAAACTGTTTAATGAATGTTCACATTTAATTAGAAAAATGAGAAAATAGTTAATCCAACGATTCGCGCAGTATTTCTAGGCTTAATATTTAGCAACATTGGTTTTATCTCCATCTCTTTTTACTCAACCAGGCGAGTTTAACCTCCATGCTTTTCAACGTCGATCTGTCAAAACAGTGTCAGGTTTGGGAAATATAAAGCATTGTATTCGGTCCACGACTCGTAAAAAGCGTGGAAAATTTGTGTCAGCGAAATGTGTCGGTTACAAAAGAAATATGTATGGAAATTCGAATGCGTGAGATGAGGTTAGGACCACAGTCAGTTGTTGCCTTGCTGTCACGTCTCTTTATCGTAGCAAGTGGTAATAAATGCAATACCTGAAGTTCAAAGTAAACTTGATATTACATCAAAATCAGGTCAATAAGCGTATTTTTTTCTGAGAGGATTGGATTACTAAAAGTGTTAATTATGTAAATCTGATTATTTTTAAGAATCTGACGGATTTCCAAGATTACATACACTTTTGCAGCGACCGGAATTGTCGTCTTGGAGTTCCTTCACAAAATACGCAATTTTTATATTTTTTGTCTCTGTAATTAGGTTGAAAACCGATCCTGAAATTTTATAGAGACGATTATTAATATATTTAGTGAAGCTCAAAAAAAATTATGAAAATCCTTTGGATTGAAGCCTGGCGATAGGATGACCTTAAGCATAAATCTGATTTGGTCCATTCACTGGTCGGTTCACTCTATAGTCAACTTCACTGCCAAAGGGGTCAGGCTCGAATCTACATTGACCTTCAGCTTACAAGGGCGTAGATTCATTTTTTCCAAACTTAACGACATTTTTTCGGTTTTTTTCTCAAAAAAATTCTCCCTTCACGAAGCGGAGTAAACTTCGAGGGCGACACACTAAAAATTCGAAGCCTGAGGTCAAAATAACGTCATCCTATCGCTGCAGTTTATAAAATACGATGTCCCGTATAACTTTGTATGCTTGCGATAAACTCGGGAAAGAGTGCATCGTTTTTTATGGGGTTTTTACCAAACAATGGTCGGAGTCTGTACGTGGCTTTGGACTCCATTTCATTGTGATAAGTTTGACAGTATTGCGACATTGAGCAAAAATGTAAAGCACAAGTTAAGGGGCTATGCCAGTGTGACATTTTCAAAAAATCGATTTTTTTGCCTTTTTCGACAGTTTATGCTTCCAATAATATCCTGTAAAAATTTCAAGGCCGTATCTCTAATCATTTTATCTTGCAAACATCGATAGTTAAATCTTTAAACGCGTTTTTTCTCAAAATGAGATTTTTCAAATTTGCTGACATTGTAACTCAAAGAGCAATTATCCCATTGAATTGAAGTTTGAATTGAGTACTCTTGAATATATTTACTCTACAATGACGTAGGATATTTTTGATTGGATCAAAATTGACGATTTGGCATTGAAAAAAACGACCATTTTATAAGCAAGAAAACAGCCTTTTTTCATAACTACGCCATTTTGTTAGATTTTGATATTTTTCGAAAATCCTACGTCATTGTACAGGAAATACCTTCCAGTTTAACGGCATTTTTTCGGTTTCAGCTACTCAATCGGCCGGAATCATGTCAGCAGTGGCGGAACTTTTTTTATGCCTCCGAAGGCAGCGCTTAAGTCGCTTGGATCTCAATATTTTTCTATGAAAAGATTATGTAATATAGGTCAAATATAGCCAAATCTATTCTTAATTTTCCGAAACATTTAATTGAATACTTTTCGGCCAAAAAATTCTCGAAAATCAGCCAAATGTTCAGCGTTCACACTGGTATAGCCCCTTAAGGTAGTACGAGCGCGCAATCTTGATTTCTATAAATTTTGTTCAAATTTTAACCAGACACTCAAATATGCACTGTTCATACCATTATGCATATTTGAGTGAAATTTCAGAACAGTCGATTATTTAGACTGGGAGATAATGGATTTCAAAATTGCAACTTTGAACACTCCAGTGTTTGCATTGAAATTTAGACAGAATAACTTTCGGTACAAAATATTTGTCCCCTATAATAAAAAGACATATGCCAACACAACAGAACAGTGTTGTTCAATATTTCGAGAACACAATAACAATCATGTTCCTAAAGTTAAAAGTGTTGACATAAAAAATACTTGCATTATAAATATTAATATTTTATATTGTTTATGTTATCTTCATTAACAAATAAAAGTGTTGGTTCATTCATAACTAATTAAAAACTTAGTTCGATTAAAAAATACTTCCAAAAAAAAAATGTGTGTTGCAGTATTATTTTAAATATGCTGCGCAAAATCACGTCATTAGATACCTGAAACGATGCGGTGTTGCCATATGTCTTCTTATTATAGGGGACAGATATTTTTTACGGAAAATTATTCTGTCTAAATTTCAAAGCAGACTCTGCAGTGCTCAAAGTTGGAATTTTAAAACCCATTATCTCTTAATCTAAATAGTCGACTGTTATGAAATTTCACTCAAACATGCATAATGACATGAACAATGTCTGGTTAAAATTTGAACATCTATAGAAATCAAGATTGCGCGCTCGTACTACCTCAAACAGATCCTCTCGCTATTTTGCTGCTTTCGCGGGACGCTAGCATGCGAAGAGTGGGGGGTGAGCCTACGAAGAGCCGCACAAAGAGGAGACGGCGAACACTGTATAGGTATACCAGCGAAACAAAGAGGCGTCTTCGTACCCGTTTTTTCAACGGTCCCAGCC
This sequence comes from Ophion obscuratus, assembly GCA_964007375.1. Lineage (NCBI taxonomy): Eukaryota > Metazoa > Arthropoda > Insecta > Hymenoptera > Ichneumonidae > Ophion > Ophion obscuratus. The sequence goes on along the minus strand of OZ023312.1, from coordinate 38,483,445 downwards.
AAAACGGATGCTACCGAGATTATGTATAAAATAAAGACCTTGGTTTACATGTTTCATTGTTTATTACGTATATATACACAGTATTCCGAGATAAATCGCTACGATCGTCGATAGATGGAGTATTCGAGATTCGAGCACGTGCAAAAAAGAATCACGGTCGAAGTTTCGTGAGTATCCAGGGAACGTAATCGATGATGTTGGTGTAGACACCGGGCCAGTTTTGCATACCGCAGGGTGTCGGTCCAAAAGAGACGACCCCAACGACCTTCCATTTCCGTTTGCCATCGGGAGTCCTCTCGAAGGACATAAGGGGTCCTCCGGAGTCGCCGCGGCAGGAGTCTTTGCCTCGTTGGCCACCGGCGCATATTTGGCTGGGGCCCAGGTTGATCCCAGCTGTTTTGTACCTCTGAGCACAGGTGGTAGGATCGGCCACTGGAATGCCCAGCTTCAGTTTCACGTTGGACTCGCTCTTGCTCTCAGTTTTTCCCCAACCGGCGACCCAAAGTTTCTGCGACAGTTGCGGCCCGGCTGGCAGGCAAATTGGCTTGATGTAATCGGTGAAACGCACGCTTCGCGAGAGCCTTATCAGGGCGACGTCGTTCTTCTGATCACGGGAGTTCGGGCGATACGACTCGTGGACGATGCGTTCCTCGATGGCGACGGTGATCGGTTCGTCGGCGCAAATCTCGCTGTTCTCCCCGTCCGGGATGCAATCACGCGCCGTCGAGGTGTCGTACTCACCGAGACGCACCGCGTCCAGGGACCAACTAGACGGTAGGTCCTTGCCTTTTATGCAATGAGCCGCGGTCAACACGTAACGCTCGCTCACCAGAACACCACCGCAGGCGGTCGATTTTCCGCTCGCTGTGCAAAAAGACAGATTTAGAATCGTCGTCGAGAGGAACCCGATGGTGATCCAGGGAAGTCAATGGAAGAATTCGATTATCTTCGAAATTAAGAGATCATCACAGTGAAAATTTTCAAAAAAACGATTTTTTGCATTATCCGATAGTATTGACGGTTATAGATATGCTGTTCATTTTTTGGGGGGAAACAGAAAAAGGGATTTGATCGGCTGCGTGAGACCTGGCGCTGGACGGACGCGTTTTTTCTCGAAATGGCGTTTTTCAAAACGGTGTACACTCTCAGAGAAAGAGTTTTCAAGCTATCCGTCTCAAATTTGGACACAACATTTTGCGCGCCATTCTTTTTTTAATCGTCATATTTTTTCTAACGAAAAACTGTCGGACACATAGGTTAAATTCTATACTTTTTTCAAACCGCCGTCATTTTGTCATTTATGAGTTTTAATCCTAGGGCCCTACACATGGGTACCGCAAATCCCACTTTATTGGTGAGAAATGCCAACATTATTTTTCTTGCTTTATTCAATCGCATTTTTTACGGTGATAAATTCATATTAAGATTTTCTCGCAAAGCCTATTCCATTCGTCAGTTTTGGGACGTTCGATTTAAAAAAAAAATCTCTCTACAACAAACAAAGTTCGTTAGCAGCGTTGATTTGAGTGCTGGGGTGTGCGTAACCCCAATGTAGGTTATTTGTTTCGAACAGATAATGTAGGGTCTTAGGGTTTAAAAAAACCTCCATAGCCAGATAGAGGCTTTCATACTGATCAATAATCTTTTTACAAATTTTGTTTCAGATAATATTTACGGCTACAACCGTGTACACCGTGAGGACTCCTTTTTCCGAAGACATTTTCAACCGTTAAAAAATGTTAAAATAAAATAAACGTTTAAAAATGTATTTTCTGTTCTTCACGAGTGCTTTGATTTGACATGAAAAAAGCAGACTGATAAGCGTGTTTTAACCATGGAAAAAAATTGCGAAAATCAGCTTTAGTCGAGCCGTTACACTGTGATGATCCCTTAAGGCCGTATTCTAGTACGAACACCCATTTTTAAGGTGAATTTTGGGATTTTAATTTAGAGACAGGGTTGAATCTGTTGTTGTGATTGCCGCCGTCCTTGTTTCTTTAATTATATTCTTCTGAATGCGATTGTCGTTCCGATCGCCCTCTTTTTTATTGCTTTATAATTACTATTTTCCGGGCGCGAGAACATTTTATTGTATAAATCAGAGTACCCTTTTTCAAACGCTATCATTGCGTAAACTTTTGATAAAATTTTTTTATTTGAGAGACAAACGATAACCACATGAGTAAAAAAATTTTAAATTGTTTGTTTCAGATGACAAGGACGGCCGCAATCACAACGCCCGAAGATAAAAAAATTCGCGACATAACCTGCGCAACGTCAAATGTCATGTACAATATCGAATAAAATGCTGTGAAAAAAATTTAAGATGTTACTTTAAACATGTATAAATATAACTGTGAACTAACAGTGTAGATGTAACCGTTTATCTAAATTTCATTCCCAAAAAAATCACCTTGTAAATGGGGATTCACACTAGAACACGTCGTTAATGGAAAAATCGGGTGAAGTTAGATCGGTTTTTATTAGAGTCGGTACACCAATTTTCTTACCTTATCGCATCTTTAAAGTTAATGGAAAAATCGGGTAAAGAGTCAGTCAATTTTCTTCAATGCTTTAGAATGATTTTGGTCAAACAGATAAAATTTTATCGAAAATCTAATAGAAGATTCAAAGATCAAGATACATTTTTTGTTTACAGGATCTGCATAAGATTGCAATTTTAATGACACGATTTATTATTCCATATTTTTATAACTTAGGTCTCAATCTTTATTTACAACAAAGATTTTGTGAAAATTCCGAAATTAATTGGGTCATGCCGATTTTTGTGGAGGGTCAAATCGCTCACTGCGCTACGGCGAACCTCGCTGCGATTTACCTCTTTTTCTTCAGCGTTTTTCTCGAAACTATGTTTCATGAAACGGTTTAAGTCGTACCTCAAAATCCATTCTTCCAATTCACTCCAAATTCTGGCAGTGCATAGTTTATAACATTTCCTCCCGAATGATCGAATGATTTTTTATATGTTCATTCATTTGTTACTAACTAACGATTAAAGTTTTTTTTTTTCGAAAACCAAACTTACTTCTACAACTTGTTGTTTTGAGATTTCTGAATTTTTTGAAAATGTGCAGCCATAGGAAAGTTTTATTATTATACTGAAAGTACATTTTGAACAAAATTTCATTTCAGATTACCCTAGTAGCCAAAACCACCTACACCGATTGGCTATGCAGCAACGAGGGCACTTTGTTTAAATACTAACTTCATTGTTTATCAATATTTTTCAACAAAAAAAGCTTGAACTTGTCAAGACTATGTATAAATTGTGTGTAAAATCCCGACCTCGTCATCCCGAAATTCTCGTCACAAAAAAATATTGCAAATCTACCTCTTTTCTTAAGTTGCAAGCTTATGCAGTCCGTTAAGCATACTCTTTTCGACCCGAGTGTAGTTTGAACAATAAGATGTAAGAAAGTAAATTAACTGATTGCTCGCTTCTTAGATTCCATAGGGCGGTTTGTAAATCGAGACGTAAAAACTTACGCTTGGTGTACTCGAGGAGAACCATCCAAGGGAATTCGGTGAGTTCAGTGAGTTCACCACCGACGATTCTCGAGGACAGATCGGTCCCGCATTTCGTCGGCAAATTGGGATTGTCGAGAGGATTCAAATTTGGGCTTGTCGGCTCGTTCCCGTCGACAGGGCCATTGTTATTGTTATTGTTGACGTTGGTGGCTCTTGGACAACAAACTTTCGGATCTTTGTTTGCACTGACACCGCACTGCGACCCTCTCAGGAACTGTATCATTTCCGGAAGCAGAGGACGGCTCGTCAAAATATTCAAAAGGAGTCCGCATTGCCGAATCGGCACGCAGTCTCCTGACTCCCCGTTCGGGGATCTGCAATCCCCGTTGTTCTGACGACTGAATCTATCATTTTCTGCGGGTGAAAGGAAATTACAAGAATTTCTAAGATGTAGTGGCGCAAAGTTACGACATTCTTCTGGATACTGATTTTATTTTATTTGACAAACATGAACATATGTTTGCATAATTATACATATGTGTGAATAACAACGCATGAAGACATGAAATTATTTAAATTAAAAAAAATTTAACCACGTTTTAATAATGGCCTAAAAAGTATAAAATAATTTCTTCTAGCCCCATACAGATTTATAACCCAATACAGATTCCTGACCCCATACAGATTGTCCTGAAAATTTGTGCTTGTTAACTTTAATAGCTATGAAAAAACTTGTGAGATTTGAAACGAAAAACGTGGGGCGCATGCAATAGATAATTGATGCATGAATAGTTCACCCAAGTCCATAACACTTTTATTACCTTGCAAATTATATGAACTGTTGTGAACGTTTTCTCAACGACAGTTATTCCCTACACTCCTTACTGTTATCTATTGCATACGCCCCACGTTTTTCGTTTAAAATCTTACAAGTATCTTCATTGCTATTAAAAATTCACACACACAAATTTCCAGGCATTTATATTACACTTTTTAGGCCATTTTAAAAATGTGATTAAATTTTTTTTTCAATCTAAATAATTTTCTGACTTTCAGTCATGCGTGTGTGAAATTTTGTTTCTCCTTCTCTTGGCGTCGCTTGCGTTGGAGGGCTGTCTCCTTGAGCATCGTAGAAATTGTCACTAATGCCCTATTCACTATTAATATTGCTTTTTTTATTTAATTTTTTCTCTTTCACAAAACTATTAGGAGTACAACTTTGCAGTGACCGTTTTACTTAGAGAGCCACTGCGGCCGAAGTAGTGGCCCTAGCTCAATAAAAAAAGTGGCATTTTAAACTAGAGGCTCTGCCAATGTAAAGAATTTAAAAAAGCTAACGGATACGTGTATGCATTATAAAGTTATTGGCACTCAAACATGGCAACCTACGAGCCGAATTATCAGCATTTGCGGGAACTGCTCCAAAGACAACAAAGGAAGGGATTTTTGCACCGGATTGTGACTGGAGATGAAGAGTGGGTTTACTACGATAATCCTAAACGCCGAAAATCATGGGGACTGCCTGGTCATATTCCGTCATCGACGCCCAAACCGAATATTCACAGATCCAAAGTGATGCTGTGTATCTGGTGGGACCAGCTGGGCGTTGTTTACTATGAGCTGTTCAAACCATCCGAAACCATCACAGGGGAACTCTACCGACGTCAGTTGATGCGCTTGAGTAAGGCACTCAAAGAGAAACGGCCACAATTCAACGAAAGACATGACAAGGTGATACTGCAGCATGACAATGCCCGCCCCCATGTTGCAAATGTTGTGAAAAAGTACTTGGAAACGCTGAAATGGGAGCTTTTATCCCACCCGCCGTACTCTCCAGACATTGCCCCTTCCGACTGTCACTTGTTCCGGTCAATGGCACACGAATTGGCTGACCAGCACTTCGGTACTTACGAAGAAGTCAAAAATTGGGTCGATTCCTGGATTGCCTCCAAGGACCAAGACTTTTATCGACGCGGGATTCGAATGCTACCTGAAAGATGGGCCGAGGTCCTAGCTAGCGACGGGCAGTACTTTGATTAAAAAATATGTAGCCACTTTTTTATAATAAAGCCTTAAACTTTAAAAAAAAACGGTCACTGCAAAGTTGTACTCCCAATATATTTTTTTTTTTTCACATGTTTTTCTCTTTTTCTCTCTCTGTGACAGACTCGCCTGTCTGTTTATTTGTCTGTCATCCAGATCTGAGCTATGTTCAAAGTTTCAAGTCTCCAGCTCATCCGGAAGTTAGTTTAAAATCGTTTACAAAATTTGTACCGTACAGACAAACAAACGGTAGTCTCAATCGCTTTTGCTCGAGCATGATGAAGTACGTCACTGCCGAGGCGAGATATGTTCATCAGCTGTCGATGTTTAAAAACGAAAAAACATCGATTGCAAAATTTGTACCGAATAGACAAACAAACAGACAAGAAAGCGAGTAAATATTGCCATCCAGTTCTGAGCTATGTTTAAAGTTTCAAGTCTCTAGCTCATCCGGAAGTCAGTTTAAAATCGATTGCCAAATTTCTACCGAACAGACAAATGGACAACCAAGAAAGCGAGTTAATAAAAACGTGGTAAAAAGGAGTATAAGGGGACGGTAAGGGTTTCAGCGTGAAAAAAAAACACTTTTTTGCGATTTTTTTTCATCTATAAGGAAAGAGTAAATTTATTGAAACCTTTTGTACATTATTAAGTGTCATTTCAAGAACATTCCGTGAAATTTGTACGCGAAAATATCCACAAATAAGCCGGTGCCGCGTTTTTCTCGAAACCACTTTTTCAAAGTCCGTGTTCACTGCCATTTGAAAACTACATGACCGATTTATTTCAAACTTGGTACACACTTTCTACATATAAAATACCTCCCCCCAACGGTTAGTTTGAGATTTTTTTTACATTGAGGGGGTTTTCCACCCCCAAAATGGCGAAATTTTTCGTGAAAAATAGCACTTTTCACTTTACATGACGACCAAAAATTTAGAAAAGAAAAAAATTATCAAAGACCGTTGGGGGGAGGATTTGATGATACTTTGACTAAATTTTAATGGTACTTGATTTCAGATATTTTCTAGCTGAGATACAGTGAACACCGCAGATCATGTTTTTCCAAAGGCATTCTTGAAAATGCTTTGTCACCGGCTTGTTTGTGGATATTATCGCGTACAAATTTCATGGAATGTTCTTGAAATGACACTTAACAATGTACAAAAGGTTTTAATAAATTTACTCTATCCATATAGACGAAAAAAAATCGCAAAAAAATGTTTTTTTTTCACCCTGAAACCCCTACCCTCCCGATAACAAACAGTCGGTATCAGCTATCAAGATACATGTCAAAAGGTTCTCACACTTATTAAGGTACTCCTTTCACGAAGGCTAATATTTAACAATTAACTGATTTTCGTCTATAATGAAGTAAAAGCACATCCCAGTATACCGGGATTAAGATGAGGAAACATAGGAAAGGCGGGAAAGAGGGGAGGAAAGGATTGGAGGTGCAGGATTTGTAAAGAAGAGAATGAGACGCTGGAGCACCTGTTAGGATGTGAAAAAGGCTGGGGGTTAGTGACGGAGAAAGCAAGAAAGAAAGCAGAGGAGTGGGTGTAATTTGGCGGAGTAGATGATTTGGCGATAAAGGGCGAACTTATAAATACGTTGGGTGGCAATATACGAAAAGAGATTTGCGAGTACTTCAGGGAAATAGAGGAAGTGTGCGGATAGATGTGCAATGAGGAAGGGGGTGCAGAAAGTGATGGAGAGGAGGATTAAACTAAAAAAAGAGATACATTTTAGATGGTGACGAGGGAACGAGTATGCAGAGTAGAAAATAAATTAAGGTAGATGTAAGAGAAAAAATAGAATTTCGTACAAGAAATGTTAAAAAACTTGTGCAAGTAAAACTCAATTTTATTTGATACATTCCAGTATACTGGTAAAAATTTCAAGCCAAGTTATCGAACTTTTAAGGGGTTCGGCCACTCTAGCATTTTCGAAAAATCGATTTTTTTTAATGGTCCCCTCGGACCTCCTAAATGATGTCCCAAAAGATTATCGCCGGGGAAAAATTTCTAAGTACTCGATTTTCGAATTTTAGTACAAGGCCGCCTGGTCCGAAGCGAGCGGACTCAAAACTTCAAACGCATTTATCTCAAAAGTGAATTTTTTTAAGTTGGTCGGAAATATAACTCAGACAATTTTCAACCGATTTACTTGAAGTCATGAATATATCTTGAAAAATACATTGCCTATGGAAGTACGTAGTATTTTTTTTATATTGCATAGTTCATTTGTTTTTAACAATTATCTGACTATTTTTTAGGCAAATTTTTCACTTTCCACTTTGAAAGTGCGCCATTTGGCCAAAAATTCCACGTACTTCTATGGTAGTTATTATATATAATCGAAAAAAAAGCATTGGCTCATTATAATTCAAAAATTACAGGAGCTGTTTGTCCGGCCTGGGACCCTGAAAAAACGAAGACGTCATCGTAAAAACGCACGGCCGCCATTTTGACATTAATCGCTTCAAAAAAAATTATTGTATACAGTCACTGACATGTATGATAAATACCCTTTTTTTATAATCTCGATTCATTTTGTAGTTTTTCTGAGAAAAAAAATCCCCAAAAAGCCTATTTTTTTCGGCCTCTAGAGTGGCCTAAGGCCACGAAAAAATCGCGGCTCTAAACATGGTCTCATTTATCCGGGATTTTATGGAGATGACATGCTGGCCACATTTTAATCTAATAATTGATACACCAAATAACTCTCGATGCCGGATATAAACTGGTCACGCGGGTAAAAATTCTAAAGATTCCGTAACGACAATAAAAACATGGGGTCACTCAATGTTTGGAGAAAATATTGAGCGATTTTTTAAACTAAGAAATAATTATTCTACAATTATCAAACTTTAGGTATACTTTAATAGTATATTTAAATATACAAAACAATTTTTAAAAATGAATTCATCATCAAAATGGCGAAGCTGTGGCAGAGTGTTGCAGTAAGGTCGCCGCGGGAGTTGCGAATCGGCGTGCAGTCTGGCTTCCTGTAAACTTTGATTTGCAAAAAAGTTCAAACATTTCTTCGGTTAGAACATGTATAGTTTCTATCTTCCGGTAATTAAAATGAAGAAAATGCAAATTTAAGAAAATGGCACGCATTTACAAAGAAATCAACATTTCACGCAACATTTCTGTAAAATGTGGATTAAACAAGTGGATTCTTTCCATTTTTTCACAAACAATTTTCGTCAAGTAGAAGGTACCAACATTATCAATATTTCTACCAAGTGTCAACTCGGTCGGCTTAATAGTTTTTGCGTAAGATCCTGCACGCCAATTTCGATAATACAGTTTTGAGAAAAACGCGTTTGAAGTTCACGCCCGCTCCGAATGCAAATGGTGAGGCAGAGCATTGACGGGCTGTAACGTTTGAAGTTTTTCGAATTTCGCTCTGAAACTTTGGGAAAATATTCTACATACATAGTTCTATCGTTTAAGGGGCTATACCAATTTGACACTTTCGAAAAATCGATTTTTTTTTTGTTAAATATTTAAAGGCGTTTTTCTCGAAATTAGATTTCTGAAATTTGCTGACATTGTCACTCAAAGAGCAATTATCCAATTGACTTGAAATTTAAACTGAGTACTCTTGAATATATTTACTCTACAATGACGTAGGATATTTTTGATTGAATGAAGATTGATGATTTGGCATTGAAAAAACGACAATTTTATAGACAAGAAAACAGACTTTTTTCACAACTACGCCATTTTGTTAGATTTTTATATTTTTCGAAAATCCTACGTCATTGGACAGGAAATACCTTCCAGTTTAACGACCTTTTTTTCCTTTTTCGGTTTCAGCTACTCAATCGGCCGGAATCATGTCAGCAGTGGAGGAACTTTTTTTTTGGCTCCTCCGAAGGCAGCGCATGAGTCGGTTGGATCTCAATATTTGTCTATGAAAAAATTATGTAATATAGGTCAAATATAGTCAAATATATTCTTAATTTTCCGAAACAATTAATTGCGTACATTTTCCCCCCAAAAAAATCCCGAAAATCACCCGAATTTGCAGCGTTCACACTGGTATAGCCCCTCGAAGAGCCAAATAGAAATCGATTTTTTGATCGTTGTAAATGTATAATATCCCGCCGTAATATATATTGTTTTTACTTGAAGATATGACTAATAACATCCTTGAATATTATTATCCTCTTGTCCTTCCAACCAAAAAAAATCGCAAAAATTCACTTAATTTTAGACGTTTACAGAGGTGTAAGCCCTTAGACAGGGAATCGTTAGGAACGTTGCGTTTTATTTCGACACCAAAATTTGCACGGAATCGGTGTGGATATCGGGATGAATCAGAGCGCTAAATACGGGAACGTCAAGTCAGGTGGGGAAATACCCTAACACATATGAATGTCCTAGTAATGTTGCCGCTATGGAGCGGGAAAACCGCTGGAAAAATCATTCCTCGTTACTGACGCGCATGCTATTGTGTTTGAAAATCCCTGAATAGGGGAAACTAAGATTGGGATCTGCGCATCAAATCAACGGAGGGCATCAACGAAGCCTATTAGTTCGTGTTTTATATCTATTGAAATGTATGTCGGTCGCAGCATACACACATCCACGCATAAAAATAGATATTCACAGTTATGTCTAGCATTTGATAGAAGTGAATATTGCTTTAGACTGCTTTTAGGCTGTTTTATTTCTAGAAACTCCCATACTTAGTTACGGATTTTTCATGAATTCCTTTCATTTCTCCTCGATCTCAATCGAACTAGTTCGTACCACACAACGTTCCAAGACTTCCTAGATTTTCCATATTTGGAACACAGAGATCGAGAGGGACTAGTCATACATCACTCTGACATTATACAGACTTTCTACACTTTCGTAATTCCGCGACCACGAATTTCTGTTCCGCCATGCGTACTCCATATATTCGTTCTTCACTATGATTTTTTTCACAAAATTCGAAACAAATGGAACAACGACTCCCATGCCCACCTGTAAATCGTACAAGTTTGAGATAGTTCCATCGCGCAAAGTGTTAAAAAACGCGACGTTTTTATTGGCCGATGAAGTATCAATACTTTAAATTTATATACGATGTTGAATTCTGCATCGTCTGAATGCAAAGAATAGAAATGTTTTTTTTTATTTTACCAAATTTTGTTCGTAGTTCCAGGCATGGTCTTGAAGTTTGCATCGTTGCAAGGCAACGAAAATTCTTTTTGACATTTTTCTTTCCTCATTTTTATTATTCTACGCAAATATTTTTTCATTTCTAAATTAGCAACATAGAAAATGATAGATAGATTTTTTTAAAGAGGATTAGCTAAAAGAAATTCGCCAATGGAAAAATCATAATTTTCATTACATTCCAAAGATGCAAACTTCAATGTCATGTTCTAGGCTACGAAATCGATCTCACCGTTTCGAGGATCCTTACTAGAAATCTACGACCTAAATCTGTAAAAAAAGATTCATAATAATAATAAAAATAAATCGAAAGAAAAAATATTCTACGTTGCATTCCAGCGATGCAAACATTTCAACACCGCGTACGATTGTCAACCTGACTCTTACGATTTTCAAAGCTTTATTCGGCGTTAAAAGAATGTTGGCTGAATATTTTTAATCCGGAAACCATTGTTATTCAAAAACATTACGAATACCAAATTCCAGATGAGGTGGAAAAAGCGAAGGTGTGGATTTTTTTGTTCGTGGGAAAAGTTGGGTGACGAATTGTTTTTTCGGGAGATAAGCTCAAAGATTCGGAAGAAAAATTACGGCGCATTACTTTGTATTCTTTATCATTGCACAAATCGATGTTAATGTCTGCCAGCAATGAAAATAATAAGGTACCGAAAACGCGACGTCTGACGTTGTTGAATTAACCGGACAAATGTTTGCGCTGTTAAAACGAACGGAGGATTCGATCCGTTGCACAAGGATATTATTATTTTCGATATTTACATAATCTACGTAAATATACTCGGATAGACTATTACTCATCCTTACTCGCAGTGTATTGATTTTTAAACAAATCTCTACATTCACGAGAACACAGGAAGGATTTCTATATGTCGAAGAAGTAATCTGAAACCACTCAACACATGAAGATCTTTTTTTGTATTTTTTTTTCTCGCGCCGATTTGTGCGATAAAGCAACAGAGAGATCACGCAAATTGCCTCAGAGGTTATTTTATAGCTGGCACTCGAAGGAGCAAATAAAGTTCTCTCAAAAGATCGAGACGTTAACGAGAATCGATGTTTTGCAGAAATTATTATCATGGATACGATGTATATAACGTATAAGTACATATTAACATGTATATGTACACACTTGTGTATATATATATATATATATATATATATATATATATATATATATATATATATATATATATATATATATATATATATATATATATATAGAGAGAGAGAGAGAGAGAGAGAGAGAGAGAGAGAGAGAGAAGGGGAGAGAGACCGACATTTGAATATATAATAACAATGATTTTTTTCTATCACAATACGTTTATTTTAAACAAATGTTTAAATCCCCCCTCCCCCTTCAACGTTCCCACTTCCCGTGCAAATAATAAATTTCGTTTAGTTCATAATTTCTTTCTTCTTATTTTACATAATCGATATCATATACGTATTATTTTTATATCATGGCTATTGTACACGTATTGTTTAATTTTCTTACAAAATAACTTTTGGAACACAATAAATAAACAAAAATGTAATAACAAAGATACAATGCAAAATTTTTTGGAATAAATAAATAAATAAATAAATAAAAATATAATAAAAACATTAAATGCAAAAATTTTCATAATAAATTTTGAAATTAATAAAATTAAACCGTAATCGAGATAACTTAATTATAGTTTTTCTGTCCATTTTAGCAAATAAATATTATATGTAATCCCTGTAAGCTGTACTCACGGGCTTCAATCGTCGCGATGAGGAGGACAAATTGAAAGACGAGGAATCCACTTGAAATTGTGAATTTCGCCATGACGCAATTTATCAGCAATTCAGTTACTAGTTTTTTTGCTCTCGTTGCGAAATAAGACTTTCGTCCACGACCGAAAATATCGCGTATGTGACGATTGGATTAGAATATAACTACAATCTATATATATTCTTTATATCGTCCTCTCGGAGGAGCGAACGGTTGAAGAACCGAAGAGCTACTGATGTCGAGGGAGTTGTAACGGAGTGGTAACCGACGTCAGGGTCAACTAGTGTCTCCCCCTTCCTCTCGTTACTCGGAAATCACTCAAGAGTCATTAATTCTCGCTTGAAGATGTTCTTCGAATATTAATTATGTTCCACAACCGCGCGGGCTTGGTCGTTATAATGTACAAATTATAACGAACCGCGAGGTGAAAAAAGCGGTTCGTGGTGGACATTGTAATAATGAATGAGAACTTCATTACTCTCGGAAAGTGTGCGAATTATTCGATCGATTATCGAAGAACAGTTTTTAAAAATGATTATTCGGCACTCAAAATATTTCGGTGTCGAAAATAGTGCAGATAAAAATAAACATGTCGAATTAACGAGGTATCCCTCGCTGGAAGCCCAATTTAAAGGGTCAGAATGATGATTTTTTTTTCTTGTGGCACATTGGTTGGAATAAATTAATTTTTTCCCAGCATGTTGTACACTTGTTTGCGCTTACAATGTAATTTTTTCGGAAGAAAATCTTTCAGTGTTCGTGATGCTGCAGTTGGCGTTACAGTCCAACAGCCGCGAGGCCGGAAACGGCGGGATCTCTACCAGGCTCAAATGTAATCTGAAACGAACACAACAAAAAAATTCTCCAAATATATCCAACTGGCTATGGGTTTACGACCCACTTTTCGAAATTTCGAAAAATCATAGCTGATCCCAAGAAAATCTCACTTTTCTCTTGAAAAACAGCATGCTGAAGTCATTGTTATTAACAAATGGTTAATCCAATTAAAAAATGCGGTCGTGAACCGAAAATATTTGAACGCTAAATGTGCAAATTCAATAAATTCGGTTTGAACGCTAACTGTGCAAAATCAAGTCAATAGTGTGAAAGTTACTTAAGATGTCAATTCCGCCGTGTCAAGATATGGGGCCATTCATAAAACACATGACGCAAATTTTATAAATATTTTATTTTATTTTATTTATTATTTTATAAAAATATACACAGGTGCCGGTGCCCCCCCCCCCCCCCCGCCGCTCCAGGAAATTACGTGACATGGAGCCCGACCCCCTTTCTGCGCTCATTTTTTTAAACAATAAGAAGAAAGTAAAATACTAAAACCATTTAAATAAATTATTTTAGAACGAACAATTTCTATTGTTTACTTTAAGTAAATATATATGTAATATATAAAAACGTACAATTTATACATAGTAAGAAATATATTCTTTATGTTATGTATCATCAATAATAAATAATTTGATAATCTTTTATCACGATGCACATAGAATGCAATGTGTTCCCAAGGATGCTTCAGGTGAGTCTCAATCGATGTCAGAGAAGTGACGACTTCTCAGAAGTCGTAACTTCTTGGGTGGGCAGTGCAGAAAATTTTCAGCATCTCAGTATCACCCTTTTCCAGATTTAATATCCTTATAGCGTCTCGTGACTATTGTTCGACCCCCCCCCTCCCCCCTCACTGCGTCACGTGTTTTATGAATGGCCCCATAGTAAGAAATGTATTCTTTATGTTATGTAACATCAATGATAAATAATTTAATAATCGTTTATCACGATGCCCCTAGAATACAATGTGTTCCCAAGGATGCTTTAGGTGAGTCTCAATCGATATCAGAGAAGTCCTTAGGAGGAAGTCGTACCTTCTTGGGTGGGCAGTACAGAAAATGTTCAGCGTCTCAGTATCACCCTTTTCCACATTTATGGAGGTTGGAGCGATTCAGTTGAGTCAAATGACGGTTTATTCATTTTTTTTTTCAACGAACCTCAAAAAAATGCATACAAGGTACAGATTTATTCTGTATATGCTAATTTTTTTAAACATATAATTAAAGGGCCGAATTGTGCATTTTAATATTTTTATTACGTAAAGTAGAAAAACTTTTGTGTTACTACCAACTTGAAAAAGTATAACACTATCGATAATTATTATGAAAAAAACTACGACAACGAATGTTTTATACAATTCACAATGAAATTTTGAGTAATTTATAATTATGCCTATTCATATTTACGTCACGAGATTACTGGCCCATGGTTTAGGTAGGGCAAGATGAGGATTTTTTTTTCAAAATGTTTACAAAGGTCCGGTTTGCGTTAATCCGTTGTTAGAAATGGTTTATCTTGGTGCTAAATAACAAAAGAAAATCCATAACCTTTAGCGTGAAAGTCTTGCCCATATAACCGCACGTTAAATTACATACATTAAACTATTTTTTATCTCTGGTGTTTGGTGGTGAAAAATGTTCAAAAAATTCGTAAAGACTCAGTATAATCGAAAACAATAAGATGTATTTCTTTTGTAAAATTTAGCCTTGGATTGTGGCTAACGCTCCAACCTTCTTAATGTGCTTATAGCGTCTCGTGACTTTTGCTCGAACCCTCTCCCGCCTTCCTGTGACGAAGTGTGACGATCCCCCCCCCCCCCCCCCCCTCGCGGCATCATGCGTTTTATGAATGGCCCCTATGCAGTTTCGAGATAATTGCGTTCAAACTCAACGAATCGCGGTAAACCCGACGCACACTGTTCCACTAAAATAGGTGTAACTTCGTCAATTTTCTGAATTTCAGGGTCCAGTTGGTCTTAAAATATTCTTGAAAGTTCACACTATAACAATATGCAAGTAAAAACGATTTTTAGAAGTTTCCGGAGAGGGATACCCCCTTTATCGGCTGGTCTACCTAGGTGGAGGAAAAAATGGCATTTTTCGAAAATATTTTTATTTAATAGCATCACCTTTTAGTTATATTTCCTGGATGTTTCATTGAAATATTCGTAAAATTGAATGCGCTACAGCTCCTAACGGTCGACCGGGTGAGCGGTAGCAGCACCATACTTCAAACTTTAAGGGGAGGGTAGGGGTTTCAGCGTGAAAAAAAAATACTTTTTTGCGATTTTTTTTCATCTATATGGATAGAGTAAATTTATTGAAACCTTTTGTACATTGTTGAGGGTAATTTCAAGAACATTCCGTGAAGCTTGTACGCGAAAATATCGACAAACAAGCCGGTGCCGCGTTTTTCTCGAAACCACTTTTTCAAAGTCCGTGTTCACTGCCATTTGAAAACTACATGACCGATTTATTTCAAACTTGGTACACACTTTCTACATACAAAATACCTCAACCCAACGGTTAATTTGAGATTTTTTTTTACATTGAGGGGGTTTTCCACCCCCAAAATGGCGGAATTTTTCGTGAAAAATAGCACTTTTCACTTTACATGACCACCAAAAATTCAGAAATAAAAAAAAATTATCAAAGACCGTTGGGGGGAGGGTTCGATGATACTTTGACTAAATTTTAATGGTACTTGATTTCAGATAATTTTTAGCTGAGATACAGTGAACACCGCAAATCGTGTTTTTCCAAAGGCGTTCTTGGAAAAGCTTTGTCACCGGCTTGTTTGTGGATATTTTCGCGTACAAATTTCATGAAATGTTCTTGAAATGACACTTAACAATATACAAAAGATTTCAATAAATTTACTCTATCCATATAAATTTTTAAAAAATCGCAAAAAACAGTTCTTTTAACGCTGAAACGCTACCCTTCCGTTAAATGCGTTTTTTTTCGAAACACCCCATGAAAAATATTACAAAAGGCCCAGCACTCGGCCAATACAGTGCCAACTATACTCGACGCCTGGGCAATGATCATTACAAGTACTGGGCGAGGGTTGGAGAAAATCCGAAATGTTACATGGGTCCTACAATTGGCAAACAGCGCCCACCTAGCGTTGGTGCTGACTTGGGCCAGCATTAGCCCAGTGTCGGTGCCAAGGCTGGCGTACCAAAGGTTCGGTGCAGTTTAAGGCCAATGTTGGCTCAAAGTTGGTTGTCGGTGATGCGCCAATGTTCAATTTAACCATGGGTTACTCATCGGTCAACAAAACCGGCCGAACGTTGGCCTTATGGTTGGGTACCATCGGTTGGGCACCGATTGCCATCCCGAGCGTTGGTTTTGTTGTAAGCGTCGGCAATTTTTTCATGGGACTATTTTCAAAGTCGGTGGACATATCTCGAGAACCACTCGATGGATTGTTTCCAAATTTACAGGAGATACGATGAGACACACTGAAAGGTCGTTGATGATCTCACTTTGTCAAAATCGATCTTCATTTTTCAATAGTTACGTAAAAATGACAACTTTTTTCATGGATTTGTTATGCTTGAGTTTCAATTCGTCGCCACGTTGTTAAAGAAAAATGATTTTTGAAATGGACGATCGTCAATGACTAGTATTTATTGTTTAATTGAATAGCCCGTTTGGTTTTGAAATTTCAGATGGACGTTTAAGCTGGAGAGTGTCCACCGCCAAACGTCGCAAAAAAAATTTCATCACCCGTCGGCGGCCATGTTTATGTTTTTTTTTGTAATTTTTTTAACCGCTCTCAATATATTTATATACGTTTGTGTTAAAAAAAATGCATTTTTTTTTTCACGAACCGGTTCGCAGAAAAAAATTCGGCATTTGGCCATTTTTGTTCGGGCCTCTAGGTAGATGTAGCCTCGTAAAAACCCGTTTTTTTTGTTGCTTTTTTGCGAAACTATATCATTACGCAGTATGCGAGGTAATTTTGCGCGATAGTGCTCACGTGATGCTTCCTCTATGAATTATTTTCATTTTCTAAATCAAAGAGTTACGAAAATAGAGAAGCGGGGTACGCCTTCATGATTTTGAAGTTTGTATGGTTGGAATGCACCGAAAGTTAATTTTTTCCTGTTTTTTTTTGCCAATTTATAGTACGAAAATTACTGAAACAGTTTTTTCTTATCCATTTAAGAGATCCATGATCTCAATCTATGAAAAAATTGCACATTGTAATAAAATGAAGAAATGAGAACATTTTTTAAGAACTCTCGTTGCATTCCAACGATGCAAACTTCAACGCCATACGCCTTCTCTATTCTTGCCTGCAGGTGCAGGAAAGCGGTTTCGATTTTTGGAAGCCTCGGGCTATACTCAGCCTCGCTGATCCCAATTTTATCCTTTCGGCGAAACCTCGCGATCGTTACGCAATCGCGACAGCCAATGATAAAGCAACGGTGGTAATTAATATCTCCAATGGGAATTCCCCAGAATTTCCGCCGTGAACGTCAAAAGCAAAGTGGTCATCGTTGTATCGAATGACCCGAAGTTTCGCTATTAACATGGACGCGATAATATAACAATAACAATACATATTTTAATGAATTTGAGCACGAAAAAAGTTTCTCGCTATCTTAAATTACTGCGCGAAAATTTGCCGAGATCATTTTCAAAATTCAGCCCCCTTTTGACTCTACCGTAATCCGTTGCTGCGCTCATAAATTACAGTGTTGAAGTTGGCATCGTTGAAATGAAACGATTTTTTTTTCTTTAATTTTTATTATCATCGAAAATGTTTGCCTATCAATTTATGTTGTAAATTTTTAATGGGGATCCTGAAAAATGTTTGAGTGATTTTTGTAGCCTGAATCCGCCAAAAAAATGGTTTCGTAGTCTAGAAAAATTAATTTCCATTGTATTCCAACGATGCAAACTTCAACTCCATCGTAAATTAATGACGCTATCTACTTATCGCTTCTAGCTTTTGTCGAACGCTGAAGTAGCGCGCTTTTCGTACATTGGGCATAGCCGTTCTTGATCTCCCTCGAGTACTTCAATCAATGCGTATTCCGCATCACTTATTGTAGGTCACTACGTACGAGTTAAAAATCGCGCGATACCACGGAGCCTGTTCAAAGTTCACGAGTGTATTAATATATATATATATATATATATATATATATATATATATATATATATATATATATATATATATATATATATATATATATATGCAGAGGAACCAGCACACTGCTACATTAGTTCACTTCATTCACGAAGTTTTCTCGATGTGCAGATCGTTTTTTCAACGCTGAATTAGTTCTGCTAGAGGAAGATTTTACAACGAGAAAAATGGACGAAGAAGTGATGTTCGCGCTTCTAATCTGCAGAATTTTTTTCCGACCTATCATTCTAATTATAGAATAATGTATTAGAAAAAAAAGAGTAACTCTATGTACACTGAGAGAAGAGTGTATGAGAATATAGTCGAATTCCCTATAGTTTATTGTCATCGCAATCATAATATGGTTAACACAACTATATAAGCGAAAAGTATACGTAAACATGCGAATTTGGTGGCGTATTTGACTATCTAGTATCTCCAAAACTACTATACACTATTGTAAAAGGCTTCACAATATCGATATGGTTAATTCAGCTATTAGACAAAATCGGCCCACAAATACTAATACTGCACTGAGAGCAAAGTACATGGTATTTATGAAAGACGCCCACGGCTAAAGAGGGGATAGTAAAATCCCGTATAGTTTATTGGCACCATAATCATAATATGGTTAACACAACTATAAGCGAAAAGAATATCTAAACATGCAACTTTGGTGGCGTGCTCGACTATCTATTATTCCCGAAATAACTACCAACTATTGTAAAAATATTAACTGAATTAACTATATCGATATTCTAAAGTCTTTCACAGTAGTTAATAGTTATTTCGGGGATACTAGATAATCAAATTTACCGTGGGCGTTTTTCTCAGTGCAAGTTTGTACTATTTATATGGTAAACATTAACACTTGTTGAGTGCATATTGTTACAAGATCTTACGAAAAGTGATTATACGAACAAAATTATGGTAATCTTATAGTGAAGGCGTAAATCATTTGTGGAACGTGTCAATAAAGTAGAGACAGCGGTAGCACGCTATGATCGATATAGGCGCATTAATTTATCAGTTTTTAAAATTCGATATTTTGAAAACTATTGCGTTACGCCTAAAATCCATGTAAGCAGTGACATATATTATCAAAAAGAGGATCTGTGCAAAATGCCACCTATATCGGAGGTAACAGCTATTCGGAATTGCAGCTAGAATTATTTTTATCTGTCATGCCAAATCTACGATCAAATAACATAAGTACCCGATAGCATAGTGGCAGCGTGCGTAGTATACATAGATAGGTGGGTCGTAGGTTCGGATCCATGTTCAGGCGAAATATTTTCTTCGATAGGAATCATTTCAGGAGATCAGGGAATGACAAATTATAATAAACAATCATACAGGTAGTAATTCTCAATTGAGAATTTTGAAACTCATCAAATATTATATACATTTAGTAGACATACAATTCAACATGGTAATAATCATTATTTTTTGATGGTCTAAGGAAATATCCATTTTATGAAAACCTACTATATTATATAGCATTGAACAATCGACGTATGCTTGTAAGATTGTTGGTTGCGGTTAACATATGAGCATAGTTAACACCACTGCTAAAATGTCATAAGCAGTACTATATTTTAGGCAGTAACCCTGACTATAAAATATTGTTGTCCCAGTGTTGCCAGATGGTTCTGTCGGCTTCCCCCAGACCATCGCTGGTTCCCCCTAAAAATCTTCAAAATAGCCCACACTAAGCCACTGGCCTGAACCGTGCTGTAAATGAAGGATAACTTTCGCGATCGGTCAAATGTTGTCGAATAGCTGTTATTTAAAATGCATTTCCTACTTGTGTATTAAGTATTTTGTTTTGAAAATTGATTGCTGCGATCTGTGCGAATTATAGATGAAGATGAATACTTTTTTTTTTTATGGAAATAATTGTTGCAGTTAGGTGAATCGTATGGTCGGTAAAAACATTTATCGTGATATGGTTATCTGTCTTTGAGCCTTGAAGGGGACTTTTTTTGAATTTACATATTATAAGAAGCCGAGTATATACTTCGAACTATTCGATAGGGTAAGTTATACTATACTTATTGACGACGGTCCATTCCAAGCCCATTTTACGTATTTTTGCCCCCTGAATACGAATTCACTATTAATTCCCTCGAAGCCCTCGATTTTTATTTTAAAAGTGTGGAAAAATTGGCTAAAGTCGATGGTCCCTCATTGAAATTCTGCCAAAAACCGAAAAATATCCGCAGCACGATGGACGAAGCGGCATTTTAAAGCGACAACGACAACGAACAGAATGAGCACAGAGTGAAGTCCCCATCGAATTGATACTTATTGCAATGAAGAATTCACTGATGCATGAATATCTAAATTTCGGCGCTAATTGTCAGGAAATATATCGACGGTTCTAACATCGCTGTCATTTATATTATTATAAATATTCTCAGAGCTGAAACGCTTCAACATACATCCTGTCGGCTTAAAGTCACTTGTTGGTGAATTGTTCGTTTGTGTTCACTCGGAATTGGTGCACTTGTGGTTGGTTTTTTTTACTTGTTTCAAGGGGGAAAACCTCGGAAATTTATAATCCTCTAAAAATACCCTCACGCTTCAGAATTCTCCTAAAAAAATCCTACAAATTTTTTCCCCCATTTCTCTTCTAACTCAGGTAAAATACCCCTTGATCTAGGAGGAAATCTCATAACCTGGCAACACTGTATTGTCCCCTCAGGGTAATATAAAATATGGTTAAAATATGGTTGAACTTACCATACATTCCTTTCAGTGTAGGTAAAAAACAATGCCGACGTTTCGAAATTTGTGAGAGGTGCGTTTCCATTAATTCCATCACAGCGTAACGGGTCGAAACATAGATGATTTTCGCGATTTCTTTCGATGGTTAAAGTAGGCTAGTCAGTCTGATTTTTGTATGCCAAATCAAAGCACTCATGAAGGACAGAAAGCAAATTTTAAAACGTTTATTTTTATATTTTTTGCATTTTTTTTAACGGCTCAAAATGTCTTCGGCAAAAAGGCGTCCTCACGGTGTACACGGTTGTGATCGTAAATATGTTCTGAGATAAAATTTGTAAAAAGATTATTAATCAGTATGAAAGCCGCTATCTTGCCATGGAGGTTTCGTAAAAATCAAAATTGACAAAAACGCGGCGATTTGAAAAAAAAAGGTATTAAATTTAGCCTATTTTTTCGACTCTTTTTCGTTAAAAAAAAATAAAAAGATTTAAAAAAGCTGCCTTAGCAAGATAAAGAATGGCATGGAAAAAGTTGTGTCAACATTGGAGACGGATAGCTTGAAAACTCTTCTTTGAGAGTGTACACCGTATTGAAAAACGACATTTCGACTTTTTACATTACATTTTTTCAACCATCTTGTGAAGCACCTCAAGCCGCATAAAAAACATTCGGGGGTCAAAGTCGTTCAAGGTCATTCAAGGTCAGTATCGATTATACAAATCTAAATATCTCGGATCACTCGGAACCAAAATATTTGGTAGTGATCCGAGATATTTAGATTTGTATCATCGATACTGACCTTGAATGACCTTGAACGACTTTGACCCCCTAATGTTCTTCACACTTACGATAGTTATTTCAGGTGGTAGAGATAAGAGGGATACCCTGTTTATACATACTTTTATTTATACACACACACACACACACACACACGCGCGCGCGCGCGCACACGCACACACACACATATATATTGTTATTGATATAGGTCCTCCGATTATCAATATTGCAATAATGATAATATTGCTCCGCATTATCACCTGTAAACATATATCTTGTTTTTTTACGTATATTAGACGAACTCTTATCGATCGAACATTGGTAAAAATCCATATATTTGAATGTACGTATATTATACTTGCGGCCAATACCCCTAGATATGGTTTAATGGGTCAGTTTAATGACATACAAAAATTATATTGTACGTATGTTAAATGTACGGAATTTCACGAATCGTTGGTCATGTCATTATATTGCAGATATACATTTATCAGACACACATACCATATCTGTTTCAATCCAAGTATCACCATTGCTGCATCCACATATGGTATACGTATAGTATACCAATTAATATCAATCGACAACTCGTTGGATCTTTGATGTTGAATATACGCATGTTATACGTTCATTGAATAACTTCCGATCCCGGAGTCACAATAGTAAGATAATGAATATTGTACGCATACGAAATGCGCAAAATTTCACGGACATAATGTTGAAAAAAAAACACGTCTGACGTACGTATATAATACGCAATATTAATTGGATTCATTTTTATCGTCGAGTAGATGTTCTTTATACATGTAATATATGTATAGAATTTGATATCAAATGCTTATTGTATAATGTACGTAAAATATACGTATCGAAAATTCTGTCACTATTATCAGTTAAATAGCTCCACAATATACATCCAATATACGTACACTGAGGGGAAAAAAACCCATTGGATCAAAAAAATATATTGGTTGATTCAAATAAATGTGCTGCTGCAGAAGTGCCACCGATATGTGAGATTGTTACAATACTATAAAATATTGGAAAATGTGATTGATTTAAATAACATATTATTTTATATGAAAAAGCTCTTCTGTTCTCTGAATATCTACATTATCCT
Organism: Ophion obscuratus; assembly: GCA_964007375.1. Lineage (NCBI taxonomy): Eukaryota > Metazoa > Arthropoda > Insecta > Hymenoptera > Ichneumonidae > Ophion > Ophion obscuratus. The sequence goes on along the minus strand of OZ023312.1, from coordinate 38,460,338 downwards.
TAAAATATAATTAAATTCTATTGAAATCATTTTATGTACAATCTGTAGATGTATTGGATGAAATAATTAAGCGGCTGCTACAACATTTTTTATTTCGTACAAAAATATAATCAAGAGAATGAGTTATTTTTTACTACATCGAAACGAATATGCCATGGGACGTAAGTTTTTCAATTTGATTTAAATATTTAATAAAAAGTGAGCATTAGAATGATCATCCATTCGTCGATTGTTGCCATGTCCAAAATCCACGTATTGAAGTTTGAATTGATGCCGCATCCTCCCTACTCTCCAGACTTAGCCCCCAGCGACTATTACCTGTTTCCTAACCTCAAAAAATGGCTTGGCGGAAAAAGATTTAAGAGCAACGAAGAAGTTATCGAAGCTGTAAGTCAGTATTTTTGAGGAGCTTGACCAATCACGTTTAAAACTGGTATAACTAAATTAGAACACCGTTATGAGAAATGGATCAGTGTTGATGGAGATTATATTGAAAAATAAAGCAAAAAAAAATGTTAAACATCGTTTTTCTTGGTCAGGCCTGAAACTTTTCACCCCACCCTCGTATATGCCAATTGTCCAAGTTTGAGTAGATACGCAATTATTTGCGAATATTGTCGACGAATGTCCTTTTTTACGTATTTCAACATTCTGAACCTCTGCCGGTTACGAAATGCGAAGACATCTTTGTTTTTTTACAGCTTCTCAATAAATAATTCATAGATATAAGGTATGGTATGTATTATACAATTCACGATCGTCGAAGATAAAAGTACTAAAAATATCGCCGGCACAATATCATTATTACGAGGAAAACAAACCTGTTTCTTCTCGGCTGGTGGAGGCGCTGTTAGTCATCGTCTCATATCACACATTTATTCCGTACATGCGATTCATACATACGCATGTGTATGTACACATCATGTGCGTCCATGTACCATATAGCATGTATACAATTCATTTAGGCGACGAGCACAAGGCTGCCGTGCTAACTCTAAGATTGCATCGTATAAACAGTGCGATAAAATCCAGTACCCGAAAGATCTCACCGACAGAATTTCCACTTTTTCACAAAGCATAGTTTTAAGCAATAAAGATTAAATAAATCCGAAAGTTTCGACGAAACGGCGGCGCGATATGTGGCGATGATTCTTTCTTTATCTTTACCAGAGAACATAGATTTACAGGGAACGACGGGGCTTATAGGCGCGCTTGGCACAGTTTTTTGGGGTCCTTTTAGTACTGACCCCAGCCACTCTAGCGCTGTTGTACATATGTGTAAACGAATGAACTGACGTGGGAGTCATAGCGCGCGCACTCTCGCACCAAGGCGCTGTACCATGCTTGGGGTAATAGTGGAATCTCGCGTGTATCTACAAGTTATCTCGTGCCTGGGGTGCTTGGGGTCCTGATGCGGACTATATCTTTGAGCCTTATCCTTTTTTCGTTTATGGAACTTTTGTATTGATTTGATTGAACTTTTTTCTTACTCGCTTAATAAATATGCATTTAATGACTAATAGATCATTTAAAAAAAAAAAATTCCGAAATGAAAAAAAAATAACGAAAATGTCCAAGACCATGATGACGTTTTCGCAAAAAATGTTGACCCACTCTACACAGAAAATTAAGATTATCCCTCGTAACTTCTAAACAATAGTCTTGAAGTAAATTATTTTGAATATGAAGTCACTCACGATGGGATCAATCAGTTGTGTTCTCGTGATGCCGAAGGTTCGCTCACCAAACCTCCGTTCGAGACGTTGTTTTTTACATACAGTTGAAATTTTTTTTGTAATTCGCAGGAAAAGAATTTTAATAACATTGTTCAAAAAAAAAATAGAAAAAAATTAGTTCAGATCGGAAAAAATTGTTCGACGCGAATTTTTTTCGCGATAAACATAATCCTTGCCATATACTCTTTTGATTGTGATTTTTCACCGTAGTCTTTAATCTAGTTTGAAAACTCATTCGACTCATTCAACCTGGGGGGGGGGGGGGGAGATGTGTCTGCCGTTCTGTTTAAAAAATATGCGACTAACCTTTACATGCAGTTATCCTTACAGAAAAAAAAGTTTGAATACTTTTAAAGATTTAAAGATTTCCCAAATAAAATGTTTCACGCAAAAACAAAACAAAATATTTCTCATGGAATTTGACAGGAAAAATTATTGATTTTAATAGAAATAAAAAAAATGCTATGATGTTTGTTGTAATTTAATGATAAAAATAATCATAGTGTCGTACCCATAACATTTAAATAGCGATTTTCCGATAAAAACTGTGTGGACACTGGCGTAACAGAATGGCTAGTGTTAGCTCTCAAACTAATGGATTGGTCGCCGGCCGATTACTGATGAAGGTTTTTTTCATTTTCAATTTGAAATTTCATTGTTCTCAGCATACCTCCAATTGGTTTCATGAAGCAAAATGGAAAAATAAGTGGACACAAAATATATCAACGAAAATTTTGGTTCAGTCGAATTGTTAAATCTTTTCTTAATACGCAATTATAATTTCTAATTATAACATGAGTTGTTATTGTCAATGAAATCTATTAAAATGCTAATTACGATTAAAAAAATTCTCTAGCATCAGGTTTCGATCCACAGACCTCCAGCGTGTTATCCCCTCTCAAGTTTCAAGCAGCCTCCATACGTACATCTCTGCACGAGCGACCGAGAAAGAGTTATCGACACTCGCGCATAGACATGAGTGAGACAACATGAGAGTGGGATTCAAAGCCTCAGCGCACAGGCTTTGAATGTATGCGGCACACCGATAGAGCCCCGCGCGCTCTGCAGCCGAAAAGGGGAACTACTTTTTCTGTGCCAAAAACTAACACGAGCCCTGTTGTTCCATGTAAATCTATGTTCTCTGATCTTTACTCTCGCGTCGTTCTCGCCCCTGTATTTTCGTGTCGGGTATTCGCCCGCCTGAGTGTTTCTTCTATATGTTCGTGGCACTCTCCAGGGTGAGTTTCTCGATGAAGAGTTCTTCGATACTTTTCCCATATGATAGAAATGAACTTTTCCCTATAAGCGCTTCTGTCCTATCGGATCTTTCGGTTTTTCGTCCATTCTCGAATTTGAGGTTATGGTAACTTTCGCCGCTCACTAACCTTCGCGTTTTTCTGAATTGCGTCGAGTCAGCTTTTCAATCGTTCGTGCTTGACACACTTGTGCATTTTCTCAAAACGATGTTATTATGAGAAATGGATTTTATCGAATTCTATTCGATGTAAGTCTATTCAATTTCGGCTCACGGTGTACCCAGGAATCTTTTGCTTTCGGACCGTTTTTTTGTTGGTCCCTCGGGATGTTCCTCTAGAGTTTTCCCTTCGAATATCAAACCAAAGAATGACTCGGTTTTCCGGCGGAAATCGAATGCTGAATAATTATCTATAGACGGCTGTTCGTATGTGCGGTGCCTGTAACAGACGATGTTGAAGTTTGCATCGTTGGAATACAACGAAAATTCTTTTTAATATTTTTATTCCCTTACTTTTACTGTCATACAGAATCTTTTCATACACATTCTGGCTGACGATCTCTAATAAGGATACTGAACAAAAATTTGAGTGATTTTAGGTGCAGAACATGCTAATAAAAGTCGGTTTTGAAACGTTTGTTGTGTTCCAACGATGAAAACTTCAACAGCGTGATGCGCTTACGGATGCTTTTTATTTTCATCAATGTTTTCTCTCCAGCGATACAATGAGCGAGGGCAACGTGGTGAGAACAAAGCGTATGGGCGCTAGGAACTTCAAAAAACCACCTCAGCCGTACATGTGCATAAGAGATACATTGATGGTGCGTAAGATTTCGAATACGGGTTACAACAGCCGATGAGAAGGAGAGTTCTCAATTGTGGCGTTTCGACCTTGGAAGAGCTGAAGAAGTTTTCGGTTCTTTTACGAATGATAGTTAAGGGGAGATATACATCTAGGAGCCGGAAAAAAGGTCGTTTTGTGAATTTTTTCAAGGAAAACTATTTGAAATTTTGGATTGGGGTTTTAATTATCTAAAAGTATATACATTCAAAAATATGTTTAATTTTCTTTATTTAAAAATATCAAAAATATACAAGGATATTGTATGATCCTTGAAGCGTCGCAAAAAAATCTGTAAATACGGTACCCACTGGCGTTTCTTCAAAAATCTGAAGAAAAAAAATCCAAATAGATTATTAAATTAGATACTATAATCTAGTACTTGTCATAGCCTATTTTGAAAATATCGATTTATGACAAAATGGCGGACGTTTGAACATAAATAGTGATTTTGGGGCCCAACATTAGTTATTATTTTGCCTATAAGACAAAAACTAAGTAACGGAAAAAAAAATCCTATGACAAGTACCAGATAATGGTGTATAGAATAACCACAAAAAACCTAAAGGCAATCGATACATTGGTTTTCGAGAAATTTTGGGTACCGATTTGAAAAACGTGGTTTTGAGAAAAACGCGTTTGAATGGGAATGAATAAATCATGAAATTTGTCAACTTACATGGAATCATCGATACCAGGCCCATAGTGTAGGTCTTCTACGGTTGACGGAATGTTCATAGCTTCTAAATCCTCGACCTCGATCATCTAGGTATATATCTCCCGTTAAACCTTCGAGTGTCCCTATCCCTAATGTTACAGTGCTACATTGTTTTCTGGAAAGCTAAGATCGAAAATTGAGTAATTCGGGGCGGTTGCTGATGAAAAATTGGAAATATTAACTTCAGTTGTGCAGTCGTCGATGCGACACATTTTTGCTCCGTTACTAAGTCAATCGCTCGTACTTTTGCATAGCATATCATAACGTGATTGGTCGAAACATCTTATGCTACGTTATGATATGCTAAAGCAGGTGTAATCGCCTTTAATTGTGAAAAACTGTGCTCACTTGCCAGTATTTTAAAGGATAACACCACTCTAGCGGCAGAAAATAAGGCGTAACTTTGACAATTTATTTTGGGAGTATGAAAAAAGAAATAGGATTTCTTTTGAGAGGGTTTATTTAACACATATTAAAGTATTAAAAAATATATATATATAATTTTCATATAAAATGGCGGCTACAGATCTTGAAAAAAGTGTTTTTTTTACAGATAGCTTCACGGGAGGACGGTTTTCTCGTAAAGTATAAGACCTGGGACAAAAACCAAAAAAAAATCTAATCTATATATTATTAGCTATGGGACTACGTAGGGATTTTTTTTAATCAAATTATGAAAAAATAACACACTTTGACAGAAATGAATCAATTTTTTGCCCAAAAAATAAGCGGTAAATTGTTTACAAAAAAAAAGTTTACATTTAGTCAAAAAACAGCTATGTACTCCCATAGAGAATGTAATTGTGAAGCTACTATCAAAATTTCAAATCGATCCATGCAAAGGTATTCGAGTAATCCGTCCTCCCAGTTTGAAAAACGTGGTTTCGAGAAAAATGCTTAAAGTTGTATGAGGCGCGTGAAAGATGTCTGAGGCACTGCGGCAAAATCGATAATTGAACCATGAAAAAAAAAAAAAAATGTTCGCTACAGGACCAGTTGCATATTGTTTTTATGATGCCAAAGTATTTTTCAAGCCAAAAAAAACGAATTTTCCAAAATCCTAGTGGTGTTATTCCTTAATACCTTTTCCGTGAAAGACAAGTCAGTGAAACTTGTGAAAACTTCTAAACTGCGCTTCTATCGGACATATCTGTGCTTGAAAAAAACAATGGGTTCCCCTTAAGGAGCATCCTAGGGGCTCGACAAAAAGGCCAAATACCGAATTATTTTTCTGGGAAACGCTTGGTGAAAAATAAAAGCTTTTTTAAACACAAAGGTACATATATTGGGGGCTTTTATAGAAAAATCTCCAAAAAATACAGAAATAAACAACAAACCATGACCACCGGCAGATGATGAAAGTTTTTTCGCGACGTCCGGCGGTGGACACTTCAGCTTAAACGGCCCATCTGAAAACTAAAAACCAAATGGGCTATTCAAGTTAACAATAAATACAAGTCGTGGACAATCGTCGATTTTCAAAATCACTTTTTTCAACAACGAGGCAACGAATTGAAACTCGAGCATACAAAAGCTATGAAAAAAGTCGTTTTACGTAATTATTGAAAATCAAGATCGATGTTAAATAATTAAGATCGATGTTAAATAATTAAGATCGTCAACGACCGTCAAATGTTTCTCATCACATCTCTTGTAAATTTGTAAACAATCCATCGAGTGGTTCTCGAGGTATGTCCGCCGACTTTGAAAACAGTGATTCGAGAAAAACATGGTGTTGAAATTTGCATCGTTGGGATGCAACGAAAATGAATTTTTTTAATATTGCCGAAGCATTTTTTTGGCCGATTTGGGCTACAATAATCGCTCAAACGTGTTTCAGTCTCCTTATTGAAAATCTACAACATAAATTGGCAAAAAAATGTTTTCGATATTAATGAAAATAAAAGAATTTTCATTGCTTTCCAACGATGCAAACTTCGCCACCATAGAAAAACGCGTTTAAAGTTTGAAGTATGGTGCTGCTCCCGCTCGCCCGACCGACTGTTCGAAGGTGTAGCTCATTTAATTTTGGGAATATTTCAATTAAGGTAGAACGAACGCGCGCTCTTGATTTCTATAGATTTTGTTCAATTTTTAACCAGATATTGTTCATATCATCATGCATGTTTGAGTGAAATTTCAGAACAGTCGACTATTTAGATTGGAAGATAAGGGGGCGTCCATTAATTACGTGAGGCGTTTAGGGGGGGGGGGGGGGGTCGAGCGAAATCTCACCCAATCTCACGTGGGGAGAGGGGGGCTTCGACAAATATCACGTAATTTTAGTAATTTTAGTAATCACGTAATTTTTATCATGTAAGGAGAGTCTCCCTACTACTTTACATGGTGGAGTAAATGGTACTACAACCGCAGTTACTTCTGCTACAATTTATTTTCCGTGAACGTATGCATTTTTTAAAATCTCACGTGAGATTAGGGGAGGGGGGAGGGGTCGAGTAAAATCTCACGACATCTCACCAGGGGGAGGGGGCGGTCGAAAAATCGCCAAAATCACCTCACCAAATTAATAGATGCCCCCTAACGGGTTTTGATATTGCAACTTTTGACACTGCAGGGTCTGCATTGGCCGAACGTCAGGCCACATAACTCGTCGTACCATTCTATTGTGTTTATAAATTATGAATAGAAATTATGTTTAGATAGCAAAGTAGTTAGGGAAAGAGTGAAAAAAGTTTGGATTGCCTTTACTATTCAGTTTTGCTCAAAACGATGAGTACAGACAAAATAATTATCCGTAAAAATATTTGTCTTCTATAATAAGAAGACATATGGCAACACCGCAGAACAGTATTAGTACAGTCGTGCTGTCGCTGAAAAGTCCCGGAATCGGAGAAAATTAGAAGAAGGCTAGTTTTCTGACAGGTGATTTTGTAGGTGCCGCGGGTGCTAAATCCAAGCTTGCCTAAAAATCGGGGTGTAGGGTTATTTTTTAGGGGATGAAAGGAGATGGGGGTGGATTAATGCCAAACTACAACCCCTATGAGGTCGGCGCCGTGAGATAAAATGTGCAAAAAAATCCGAGCTTTAGTTTTGTCCACAGCGCCGAAGTCGTGGAAGTTCATTTTGGGAGTGAATAAGTGGGGTGACATTTTGAAAAATCAGTTTTAATTCAATAACTCTTTAGAAAAAAATGGTACACTTTTTGTTCAAATAAGGACGTTGTAGCCCTTGAAACGACCCGTCGATCGAGTATTTGATCAACACTCTCCGATAATATCTTCACCCCCGAAGAAAATGTTAAAATACAAACAAAAAATATTGTTTATTGAATAACTAAAAAAAATTTCGGGTATGGTTCAAATGTACGAGATGTAGAGAATATTTTCGTTTCTATGTACCATTCTTGAATTTTTATTTTCCACCCCCTCTCGGGGGTTGAAAATTCAAAATGAAGTTCTCGAAAAACTGTTAACCGCACGAATTCGCCGCCGTGGAAGAATTTGTAGCTTGAACTCGAATCTCTTTATTTTCGGTCAATAGTTTTCCCAGAATTTCATTTTGAATTTTCAACCCCTGAGTTCGAAAAACCAAAATTCAAGTGTGGTCCATAGGAACGAAAATATAGAGAACATTATTCTCTACATTTCATACATTTAAGCCATCCCCGAAAAATCGATTGTTTTTTATTTATTCAATAAACAATTTTTTTTGTTTATATTTCAACAATTCTTTTGGAGGTGAAGATATTATTGGAGGGAGATGATCAAATACTTGATCGACGCGTGTTTTCAATGGCTACAACGTTCCCATTTGAACCAAAATTGTATGAATTTTTCCCAAAGAGTTATCGTATGAAAAATGGTTTTTCAAAATTTCACCCCACTTTTTCATCCCCAAAATGAACTGCCACGACTTCGGCGCTGTGGACAAAAATAAAACCCGGATTCTTCTGAACATTTTGTCTCCCGGCGCCGACCTCGTGGGGGTTGTCGTGTGGCATTAATTCACCCCCATCCCCTAAAAAAACCCTACACCCCGATTTTTAGGCAAACGTGGATTTAGCACCCGTGGCACCTACAAAACCACCTGTCAAAAAACTAGCCTTCTCCTAATTTTTTCCGATTCCAATATAAAAAAAACTGGGCTTCTAATTTTTCCGAATCCAATATACAATATAGCACGACAATACTATGTTGTTCAATATTTCGGAAAAAAAGTTATTGTGTCCCTAAAGTTGAAAACTTTCATCATAAAAAAATATTTGCGTTATAAATATTAATATTTTATATTGTTTATGTAATTTTCATTAACACATAAAAGTGTTTGGTAAATTTCTAACTAATTAAAAACTTGGTTCGCTTAAAAATTACTTCCGAATAAAAATTTGTGTTGCAGTATTATTTTAAATATGCCGCGCAAACGTACGTCATTGGATACATGGAACGATGCGGTGTTGCCATATGTCTTGTCATTATCGGGGACAAATATTTTTACGCAAAATTATTCTGTCTAAATTTCAATGCAGACCCTGCAGTGTTAAAAGTTGCAATTTAAAAACCCATTATCTCCCAATCTAAATAATCCTGTTCTAAAATTTCACTCAAACATGAATAATAACATGAAAAATGGTTGGTTAAAATTAAAACGAAATCTACAGAAATGAAGAGTGCGTGCTCGTTCTACTGTACATTTTCAGGGAATATAGCTGTAAGGTTACCCTATGGAATGAGAATATTGTTGAAAATTTCAATGGCTTGAAATTATACTTCAGCCTATCGCTAGGATTTTACGCACAATTGCTGATTACCCAATAGGAAGCTCCAATGACATTTCCAATGCTGGCAATTCATCCATGTCCTTTGTATCGCCTATAGGGATCGTTGGATCCCTGCTACGTCAACGTGCTTTCCTGGGAGAAGGTTGTGTGCACCGGCGTGTCCTCTGATGTTGTTCCGTTGTACGGGGGCATGAAAATTGACCCTCCTCGAACGGAAAAGAAGGAGGTTTCCGTGTTCGCGGTGATGGCGCATCCCGACGTGCTAAGGGAACATGGCAAAAATCTTCACAATCCAAAGGTGAAAGTCCACCGTATTCCAAGAGAATATGGTCTCGAAGTTTGCATCGTTGGAACGCAATGAAAGTTCCACTGTACATTTTATTTTCCATATTTTTATTATTATTGGTGATCTTTATTCATAGATTTATAATGCAGATCGCTAAACATATTTCTTAAAAAATGGTTCAATGACTTCCGTAGGCGAAATCTGCCAAACGAAGTTAAATAGGGATGTTGCCAATTTTTGGGAAAGTGCTTAAAATTGTTCACATATACATAATGTCGCTCTCAATGTTCATTTCATGTATTTACATGCCGCAAATTCTTTAAAAATCGCGTTTTAATTCATCCATTTAAAAATACGCGCCAAAACGCCCAGACCTGGCGCGTGACGTCATACTTTGCAAAACACGGATTTCTAAACATACGCAATAAGAAAAATCTCAGAATTAATAAGTTCGACGATGAATTCTAAATTCTATAAGTATTGTGCAGTGCCTCAGTGTCGAAACACTACAATAAAAACACCTGAGAAGTTGTTTATTAACCTTCCACAACGGGAAAATGTCAGAGAAAAGTGGCTTCAGCTCGCGCGCAAGGATTCTGCATTTGCGTCTACAAATACGAAGGTTTATTTCTGTGAAGATCATTTTGATGTAAGTTTATATTATACTACCTAAATATTTTTATAAAATTCTGTGTTGTCTCTTCCTGTTTTCGAGGAATGTTTTAGTAATTTGAGGTTAGAATAACAAAATAAAATTTTAGAAATTTGAGGTTAGAATAACAAGTTTGATTTATTTATTATTTCAGTTGCCACGTGATATGGAAAACTATATGGAATATCGGATAATGGGCTCGGTATCACAGATTCGAATGAAAGCTGGCTGTTTACCAAGTAAATTTGAGTGTCAAACTGATAGAAAGCGCTGCACAGAATATGCTACAACTCGAATATTAGACAATAAAAGGCAAAGATTAGAAATGATTACAGAATGTGAAAGAGAAATACAACAAGCTGATTCAACGCTACAACCACGAAGTACCAGGGTATCTGAAGTTTTACCAAGCATAAATTCAGGTATGTTGAGGGAAAACAGGATATTTTGTAAAAAATCTAAGTAAATAGTGTACACTTGACAGGCTTATCCTAAACTAATGCCCTTTTTTCCAGATATACTTCAAGAAGTGGAATGTGTCCCTATGACAACTGACAAATCAATACAAGTATTCATGAAACCTCACTTTAGAAGTAAAAGCACACAAACGACAACTATGGTCCGGAATATAGCTATATCACCAGTGAAAAGCCTCACTAAATGTAGTTCAACGTCACCATTTAAATGGGAAAGCTGTACAAAATTGGTGCCATCAATGAGAGGTCGTACAGAAATTTGTAAAAAATTATTTTCCACAGAAGAACAGTCTGATAGTGAAATTTCATTATTTACACCACCTGTAGTTCAGTCAGACTCCTCACCATCAATCTCTTCCGTCCGAATCGCCCAGACTCTGTCAGAAAGTAGCTGCCTAAATGAGCAATTTATTAAACAAAAAGAGGATGAGCAAACACTACGAAATACTATTAAGAAAATCAAGAAAAGGCCGAGGTTCTACATTGGTGTTCCAAAAAGTTGCTATTATTTAATTGATATCATAAGCAAATTTGCTGATATTCCAGAAGAGCATATATTATTATGTTTAAAAAAAATCAGATTAGATTCAAAATTTGCAGAGCTTGCAGATGAATTTGTAATGTCAGTGCCTAATGTAAGTAAAATATTTGTTAACAATGTGCCTATTATTGCAGATATCATGCATACATTTATTGTTAAATTAGATAAAAATGCAATAAAAAAGAATTTGCCTATTGCATTCAGACATAGATACCACTATGTCAGTTGCATTATTGACTGTTTGGAAATTGAAATCCAAAAGCCCTCAAATGCTGTAAACCAAGCTTTAACATGGTCAGACTACAAAAAGGCAAATACGGCAAAATACTTGATATCTTGTACGCCAGATGGTTTAATTCATTATATTTCACCAGGATATGGTGGTAGAACAAGCGATGTTAGTGTGGTTGAAAATAGCAACTTCTTAAATTGTTTAGAGAGTGGTGCTTGTGTCATGGCAGATAGAGGCTTTAAACATATTGAACAGTTTTTACTCAAAGCAGGATCACGATTAGTCCGACCTCCAAGTGTAAATACTGGGTCGAAATTATCAAAGGAAGAAGTACATCAGACGAAACAAATTGCTAGTCTTAGAATACACATAGAGAGGGTGATACGCCGTCTAAGAGAGTTTGCAATGTTAAAACCACATGCTTGCATTAATAATTATATGTTGAAGGTACTCGATGAAATTGTTGTAATTGCATGTGGGTTAATAAACTTGCAGGACTCCTATATTAAATAAATACCTACCAATAGTTTGGCTCCAAATAATAACTTATTCATTTACTTGTCAGTGTGTGCGTTTCTACAATAAAGGCCCAAGCGATATTCAAAATTTAAGTATGAATAAGTTTGATTCCCCATCTGCCATAAGGGTTACTATAAGGTCAAACATTACATAGATGATAAAACTGCATGCGGCTAAACCACTAAACTTCACATAAGATGTTCATTCGATATTATCTTTTATAAAATATAATTAATATACTGACATTTAATTGGAAATTATTCTATGCCTTATTTTTATGTTGTTTGTTTTGTATAAATATTCATTAATAAAATTGTGATTTTGTCAATACCATGTAGTCATTATACCTACTCTTACGAAACTGACGTGATGGTTACTTGACAGTTGGAGTTTGTCAAGCTTAGTTGAATGTTCTGCTGATGGCGGTGTTATGTGTTGGGCCGTGGGGTTCCGTGCAATACAGTTGAGCAAAGCATACTGATACATGCAACATGCTTGTGAACAGGTGCTGGCTGTCGGGACTGGTTACATTTAGCTGCTATTCAAAAGAGTAACCATGGAGTTTCTTGCTATGTTCTTCTCCATTGGAAAACAGCATTTTCGAAGTAGCATGTAAACGGTCTACATGAATAAGAACTCGATTTTTTTAATAAACACTATTATGTAAAAAAATGTTTTATTCTGTACTATTGTGCAGCAATGGATATACATTGGCTTTCCAAAAAGTTAACAGAGTATTTAATAAATTGGACACATATTCACTGTCATAATTCACAGACATAATGTCAACATTCTTAGTTTCTTCAAATTTATGATCTGCAACACAAAACTGAGATATTTTCTTCTCTGCTAAAAACATCTGAATTTGCACTTGAGCGTAATATTTTTTGGTGGGCTTTCCTTCGCTAACATAGTTTTTAAAAGTTTTTGCACTTGTTGGGCACTTAATTTCTATAACACAGTCTTTACATACCCCATCTGGTGAACCAGCAATCATAAAGTGCTCTTTTGATATTATAAGGCCGCACTTATTAATTTTCTGTTTAAGTTTTGCCTCTACTATTTTAAATACTGCATCTTCTAATTTTCTTCCACGCTTCATAGCAACAGTGTCCGGTAATTTACCTCCCATAATCTGAGCAATTAAGCTTCCATCGGGAGTTTTGCACTTACTAACATCATGCGCTTTTGATGCCGTGATCCTACCGTATCTTAATTCGAACCATAAACTATTTTCACTTTGGCCTCTTGTCGCTTGTTCAATCTTTTTTATTACATCGTCAGTTATACATGATGCAGCCTTTGATAAAAATGCTTCACCGTCCTTTTCAGAATACCTTAAACTAAGCTGATGCATAGAAATCATTTCTATGTCTTGTCTTTGATATCCTTGTTGATATTTTATTAGCTGACAATCGTACAATTTTCTTTTCTTCCCCTCCTTTAAAAATTCAGATAATACATTATTATCTGCCTGGTAGGTTCTTGGATTAACCCGAGCGATCTCCTTGATTGTGGCAAATTTTATTGTATTGCCCACCTTGGCCAATCGTGACTTTCTCCAGTAGCATTCCACAGAGGTACATGCGGGTTCCTCACTCCTGCGATGCACCCACATGAGGAATGCCACGGCATGTTTACAGCCTCCTTGTGAAGCAGCACAATCATGGCATTCCACACTTACTACAGTGTCATTCATTTCGTCTATGACCATAGTAGCGGAATACGGTTTACTTCTAACTTTGTGTTCCGGGCAAACCTTGCACTTAATTGTACATAAATTATCTTTACGACGAAGCTGTACATAACTAACAGCATCATCACCGTATGACTGTCTTGAAGACCTGGAGTTAAATAAAACAAAACAAGTTGCAGAATGAAACATAACCTCAAAAATGTGTTCCAATTATTACAGAGTTTGTAATATTATTAATGCTATATACATTATTTGTTGCACAAATAACAATTCTTTAGGGTATATTTACATGGAAGTCTTGACGTTTCTCAATTCTGCAGAGCAGAAGTTGCTGTTTTTCGAAAAGAAATTGCCCACCATTATGCAGTCGATCCTCGGTAAATTCGAACTATTGGCCTTCACGAACCCCGTCTCCATCATTACAGTTCGAGTAAAATTTTTAATCAATCGAAAATTGTCACAAATTGTATTTTAAGACGAAGTGAACAGTGACAGCCTAGTATAAGCAGTATGTTCACAGCGGCGACTCGTTAGTGTTTTGCAAAGTGTGACGTCATACGCTCTGATTGGTGTTCTTCATCACGTGACTTATAGACATTTTTTTCAAATGATTTATTCAAATTTATCTATAATTTTCACAAAAATAAAATAAAATAAGCATTTTCGAGCATTACTTTAATTATAAACTATCGCCTCGTGAAGATCATTTTTAAATTCTTGGTTACTCGAAACATCCCTATTCGTTGCAGTCCAACGATGCAAACTTCAGCATCGCCAAGAGAATAGAGACGACAAGCGTGCCGAAATCGCCTTCTCTCTTCGACCACGTTCCTTGCGGAATTGACGCGTCTTCTACTGTTTGCAGGAACGCACGTCGTTGATCGACGGACTTTTGGACTTTGTGGAAAAGATGAACAGCGGTGTGGTGTTCAGTCGGCGTTACAGGGTACTGCGCGATCGCGACATAACTGGCGAACTCAAGGAGATATGGATGGCATTGCAGGCAATCGGAGCGAAGAGTCAACAATCAACGTGTAGCGACGAATCAAAATGGCCCCTGCCGCAGCATACGCACAAGCAGCAAGAGCAACAATCGCAACAATATTCGATTCAGCAAGAACAACCGCAACAATATTCGATTCAGCAAGAACAACCGCAACAATATTCGATTCAGCAAGAACAACCCCAACAATATTCCATTCGGCAAGAACAACCGCAACAATATTCGATTCAGCAAGAACAACCGCAGCAAAATTCCGTTCGGCAGCAAGATCAGTTGGATCATCATGTGCAACAGCCGTCCCCTCGACAAGAGCAACACACGCAGCAAGTTAAGCACGCCCACCAACAGGAACAACAGCAACGCGATCAACAGCAGCAACATTTTGACGAAGATCATGCGACGCAGCCGCCCCAGTATCATAAAGGCCTGTACTTCGACGAAGATCGAAAAGACACGAACGCGGAACAAAGAAGATTCCGCAATTACCCACCGCAATCGCAGAATCGTACGAAGGAAGTTAATCATCCCATGGCGATTAGATGCTCCTTCAACTCGTCGCCAAACTTTGACTACCTCGGACCCGGCGGTACTCCGAATTCTCAAATGCAACAGCAGCAACAACGGCAACACCAACAGTTCGCTCATGAAGATCACACAGCGCAGCCGCCGCAGTATCACTCGAGCGCGTACTACGACGAGTACGATCGTCAAGATGGAAGCGTTGAGCGGCGCGTACGAGCGCGTTACGCTAATCAGCACTCGCAGAATCATTCGAAGGACGGATATTATCCGCCTGGAGGTAACAAGTATCGCGTAATTCCATCGAGCAACGATCACTATATTTTCCGCGATCCCGTTTTGCCATCGAGTTCCCAAGTGCAGCAACAGAATTGCCTGCCTTATCAGGCCTACCACTATCAAGCGCCGCCACGCTCGATGGGCCAGCCATTTTCCCCGAACGTTCATTCGAGTCCCGCGATGAATTGCCAGTCGCCACGCGCCGCCCCGATCACTCCCGTGACATTCGTCAGGCCCGATGCGACGATTCATCGTTACGACGGCTTCACATCGGTCAAGGATATTCTCGACACGATGAATCGCAAGCCCAATCATCAAACGCCCATCTCGCAATCGTCGGGACATGTCCAGATGATGCATTCCTCGTCCGGTAATTACTACACTGAGAAAAAAAAATCATTGATCCAATATCATTGGTGTTATTGAATGAAATTTTCGTTGATTCAATTGTAAAATTGTCGGTGTAAGTAATCGGATTTATTAGTCCAAACAAAACGCTATTGACTTCAATGACATGATAAAATTGAAAGTTTTTTTTTTTTTTCTTTCGAAAGATATATTGTTAGCCGAGAACAATATATTATTGAAACCATCTAAAAAATGATCGCGAACAAATTATATAGTTTTGAATGCAATTTTTTGCAACGAACGAAAAAAGCGTTTCAATTCATAGCATGAATATTGTTGATTCTAGTACACAAGAAAAATTGAATTTCGCTCGTTTGATTCATATAAAATTTCTATTGAGTAAATATGTTATTTTATTTTTGTCACCATATCCGATATTGATTTTAAGTACATTGTTCGTTAAAATATTAATATTTTATTTTTATTGAAAAATATTAAGCAAATGTCTGAAATGGTTAAAAAATTATGCGAAAGTAAAGTTTGCTTCTTGCACATTTGGTTGAAAAAATTCAACCAAATCATGGCCGAGCGCCACCGAAATTATAGATTTGAGGAAAGCCGTAGTTCTCGGAGTAACCGCTAGAGGCCGCACGCGCGCTCGTTTCTCGTAAGCGTAGCGCGAACCGAAAATCTACTCAAGACGGAATGACATCTCATGGCGGTCGGTATGGTAGAACAATTATAGATACCGAAAAATCTCTGAAACGGCTCTTCAGATCCCGTCGAAACTTTGCCAAACGACGTCAAGTAGATAGACGAACAGCTGTCTGCCCCTCAAATTTTCTGAATTTGAGGGGCAGACAGCTGTTCGTCTATCTATTTGACGTCGTTTGGCAAAGTTTGGACAGGATCTGAAGAGCCGTTTCAGAGATTTTTGGGTATCTATAATTGTTCTACCATACCGACCGCGATAAGGTGTCATTCCGTCTTAAACGCTGGAGAAACTCTAAAAAGTATCGCTTCTTGGCTTGTGGCTAAGATCAAAGTGTAGTATCTGATCTAATCAGTTGAATATCTGATATTCTCTCCATGGATATTCCATTGGATATATGATATTCTCTCCACTATTATCGTGGATGATCATTCCAATGCTCACTTTTTATTTAAGATTTAAAGCAAATTGAAAAACTTACGTCCCATGGCATATTCGTTTCGATGTAGCAAAGAAATAATTAATTCTATTGATTACATTTTTGTACGAAATGAAAAATGTTTATAGCAACCGCTTAATTATTTCATCCAATACATCTACAGAATGTATATCGAATGATTTCAATAGAATATAATTTTATTTGAAGAATAATGTAGATATTCAGAGAGCAGAAGAGCTTTTTCAAATAAAATAATATGTTATTCAAAGCAATCATATTTTCCAATATTTTATAGTATTGAAACAATCTCATATATCGGTGGCACTCCGCAGCGGCACATTTATTTGGATCAACCAATATATTTTGTTGATTCAATTGGTTTTTTTTTCTCTCAGTGTACGAGCCCAATCAATCCACGTCGTTACCGAGCGTCGTCGTGCTGAGGCACGAGGAAACGGATAACCTCGACCGGCAGATGTCTCCAGGTCAAGCGGCTCGAAGGAGATACGCGACGCCGTCGCAGTACACGCATCTCCCCAACTCGAGCTCTCTGAAAGCGACAACAACGACGACGACGACCACGCCTACAACGACAACGCGTGAATCCAATCCCAAGAAGTCCTCGACCATAAGCTTTTTAAAAATGATAGCCGACCGATCAGCCGAAGATAACTCGACGACGGACAGCCGAAAGGCGGATCAGCCCGCGAACGTAGGTACGATCGTGGAGAAACCGATACTATTGGAAAAATTGAAGATCGAGGATACGACGAGAATCAAGGTACTGAGAAGAGACGAATCGTTGAACGATGACAAGCTAGTACCGCGAGAAACTTCGAAGATCCCGACGAACGGCGAGTGCCCGGTTGCCCAGGTCGAAAAACCTCGGGAAGTTCGGAGTTCCGTGAACCCGGTCAACAACGAAGATCGACCGGTGGAGGCGACTGATCGCGGCGAACAAAATGGAAGCTCGGAGCATGAAAGAGTCGACGCGATCCTCGCCGAAACGACAAAATCAATGACTATCACGGAGACGAGAAACACAGTGAAAATATCGTCCGTAGGTGAAAGCGACTTGGCAATCACGAAGAAAACATCCAACGGCCAGGTGATCTCGTCGCAGCAACGCGTCAACGAGAGCAACGACGAGATCACTCGGACGTACACGATACTGAGGAAACCCGAGGTTAACGCGTCCCAAAAACGCGTCACCAGTGATTTGCTGCAATTGTCGATAAACGAGAGTGTACATACCGATAGATTTACGAGTAAGAGCGGCGACAAGAGAGGCGGAAGATTGAGAAGGAGACGATGAGACGAGAAGGTTACGAGGGGCAACGATTTGCACGTCGTTACTCGAGAATTCGCGATCGTTCTCACTTCGTCGTTTTTTTTTTCTTTGGGCAAAGCTCAACGAGAATCCTTCGCGTTGGAGCCTCGACGAGAATCGACTCGGCGATCGGATTTGCGCGAGTTTATGAACACCTTGTGCTTACGAATTTGTAATATTACTATTGAATCGGCCCGATAAAGGGGACGAAAGCGACAGGCTTGTACGGGCGTGCAGGCCAGGCTGTGAAAAAAACAAAACGATTACGAAGCCCCGCGTATTCGCGAAACGGGAAGCAAATTCTCCAGAGGCTGTAACTAATTCATAATTTTAAGATTATATTTTCTTTTCACGTCTCTCGTCACAAAACGGAACACAGGAGCGGAGTCAACGACGAGAAGTTCGGGGAGGCTTCTTTTTTGGTTTATTTTGAAGCTCAAACCCCCATTGAGGGGTGAACCCACTACGTTAGACTGCAAACTGATACGGGGACTTTGAAGTTGATTTTGAAAAAGTTATAGACTTTATTCGAAATATACAATTGGGTGCTCAAAATATACAAATAATGGGGCAAATAAATTGTTTTTCAAAGTTTCCAATACAAAATGGACATACACTCTGTCCGACAACGGCCTTTTGGCTGACACTCTCCCGGGTTGATTTCATCCAATTTTTAGGATCGAACCTGAAGCAAAGTATAAGAAGCCTTCGTGTACATAGAAAACAGCTAGAGAAGTACGCGCATTTTTTTTTCACATGTTGATTTTTGGGAAGCATAAAAGAGTTATTGCAAAAAGATTTTACCATATTCCTAAAACGTCTTCGACACTTCTGTAGGGCTTTGTATCTACGTTCAGAAAGGCTTTGGTGTCTCGCTTCTGGTTTCTAAAAAGTAGAAAAAAGCGCAAAAGTGGAAAAAAGAAGCTTTACTACCACCATGTTGTATTTAAAAAATTCTTAAACATTTTATTGTACACGTTTTGACGGTGTTGAAGTTTCCATCGTTGGAATGCAACGGAAATTCTTTTTTCTTCTCTTATTTTCATTATTATGGAAAATATTTTCGTGCCAACTTAGGTCGTTGATTTTTTATGAGGATCCTGAAAAACGTTTGGGATTTTCGTAGTCCAAATCCGGCAAAAAATGCTTTGGCAATCTAAAAAAAATCAGTTTCGATGCGTTCGAAGGATGGAAACTTCGACATCATCACGTTTTGTGAATATTTTGCGTTTCAATTGAGGCCTTAGGCCACTTTAAAAGCCGAAAAATAGGCTTTTTGGGGATTTTTTTTTTTTCAGAAAAACTACAAAATAAATCGAGATTACAAAAAAGGGTGTTTGTCATACATATCAGTGACTTTATACAATTTGTTTTAAGCGATTATTTTCAAAATGGCTGTGCAGCGTTCATCTCAAAACTGCATTCTTTAAGTTGGCTGGGAATATAACTCAGACAATTTTCAACCGATTCACTTGAAATGTTGAATATATGTTGAAAAAAACATTGTCTATGGAAGTACGTAGGATTTTTTTTTATATTGCATAGTTCATTTGTTATTAACGATTTTTTAGGCAAGTTTTTGGAAAGTGAAAAATTTGCCTAAAAATCGTCAGATAATTGTTAATAACAAATGAACTATGCAATGTACACAAAAAAATCCTACGTACTTCCATAGACAATGTATTTTTCAAAATATATTCAACATTTCAAGTGAATCGGTTGAAAATTGTCTGAGTTGTGTTTCCGGCCAACTTAAAAAATGCAGTTTTGACACAACCGCTGCACAGCCGCCATTTTGAAATTAATCGATTCAAAAAAATTATTGTATACAGTCACTGATATATATGATAAACGCAATTTTTGGTAATCTCGATTTATTTTGTAGTTTTTCTGAGAAAAAAAATCCCCAAAAAGCCTCGCCCTCCAGAGTGGCCCAACCCCTTAAGTTCATTGAATTTTTATTGATCAACTTCAAAGTCCCTGTATCGGTTTTCGGCCTAACGACCCCTTAAGTGCCCCTTAAGTCGTATCAATTGATCATGGTATCGTTAAAATGCACGGAAAAGTCTGTATCGATTTTTCTTTATTTTTATTATTATTCAAAATATTCGTTCCATATGTAGATTTTAAGATCTCTATCGAGGATCCAAAGAAAACGTTTCAGTAACTTTCGCAACGTAAATATGCCGAGAAAGGGGTGAATAAAAAAAAATGGATTGCATTCCCAACGATGAAAAAATCAATATCAACATTTATTGACTAGCGAGCGGTTGGTGAATATGATAAAGTGAAATATTTTTCAATCGACCTGTGAAATTCGCGGAAATTTCGAGCCTCCCATCCTCGCGTAATTCGCCACGAGACCCGATGGCCGGAACACGGCGACACGGAAAATGTGAAATAATTGTTATTAAGGGAATATACGAAGGTGACATTAGAATAATTGGTGGACATTTTTATCAATCGTGAGACAATTGCCTGTGCAGTTTTATACAACGCGGAAAGTTTGGCATGGCGCCAAGCGCGAGTGGATGAATAGTGACGGTGTTTGAGTTTGCATCGTTGGAATGCAACGAATATTCTTTTTTCTTCTATTTTCATCATTATCGGAAATATTTCCTTGCCAATTTATTCTGTAGATTTTTAATAATGATCCTGAAAAAGTTTGTTATTTTTGTAGTCCGAATCCCCCAAAAAAAAGGCTCTGCCAATGTGAAAAAAATAATTTTCGTTGCGTACCTAATTGCACCAACCTGATAGGTCCGAAAAAAGAAATTTATTCACAAATTATATCATATTGCTTATCGCAAAGGATTTTTCCAAATAACATTATTCGTTGACTGATCATCAATGATGATGTGACTTATTTTTATCGAAAAGTACGACTAACATCTGATGATTTTTTCACCTGCTGCACAACATCGAAATAAAGGTCCTAGGGGACGATCCCCAAAGCCATATTATTCGTGAAGAAATCTCGTGGGTTTTTTATCAGATATTTTTTATACAATTATGTATATTTTTAACGAAAATCAACTAAATCGCGAGAGAGCTTTGGTTGAAGTTTTCGAAATCTCCACCAATGTTTGGCGAGCCATCGCTGATGAGCTTGTCTCAGGGAAAAGCACCCCCAAAAAGCGTCACTTCATCGCCACCTGAATTTCTCGACCTGTCAGTCACGAGAACTTCTTGGCCTCAATCTGGAAAAAAAGGCTTCCGCAGCTTATCGAAAAAGCGTGATATTCATCTCCAATTGTGGAAATCGTACAGAGCTTCGTCTCAGTAGACACGAATTGCATCGACTTGAATTTTAATCGAAACGACGAAATGGAAAAAACCAATAAATTGCGGGATAAAAAGTATAGTCTCGATGAAACTCAATAGAAAAACGAGAAAAATAACATGCTCGAGACGGACAATTTTTAATGTCTGTTCTTGATAGCCAGATGGAATCGAGTTCATCGTGTTACGTGAAGAAATTATCTGCGACGCGTCGAGCCTGCTGCGATCGTAAAACAGTAATTTAGCGAGTACAGTGAGATACAATAATGCATTCTCATCGAGGTCCAAGCAGAGCAAAAATTCTTACGCTACCTCGCGCTATTATCGAGCCACAAAGTTGACGATGCGATTTGTATATTTTTTTTTTCAATACGCGTCGCGATATTCGAAAAGTTTTAATTCCGGTCTATCGTTAAAGACAAAACCGACCCTTTTGCCAGAATACCAGGTGTGTAAGTATGAAACCGGAATTTGCCCATAGGTGGCGCTAGATGTCGATGCAGTTACCGACACATCACGTCAGTGGTGTCTTGTTATTGTATTGATATCCGACAAAGATTTCCAACTCACAATAACACGAGTTTCATTCAGTAGCATTAGTTTATTAGAGATAAACATGTCGAGTTTTGTGCCAACAAATTACGATTTGCCGACAGCACTACTTTTCTGTTTTCATCTGAAGAAAACCGCAGCCGAATCGCATCGAATGCTTGTGGAGGCGTTTGGTGAGCATGCTCTCCGTAAAACACAGTGTTTCGAGTGGTTCAAACGGTTTAAAAGTGGCGATTTTGACGTGAGGAACGAAGAACGTGGAAGACCACCGAAAAAGTTTGAAGACGCTGACCTGCAAGCCTTGTTGGACGAAGACGACGCTCAAACACAACAACAACTGGCGGATGTACCTACGGTAACGATATGATACTTTGTATCATATCATTACAATAAACGTGTTTTTTCTGTACAAAAATTCCGGTTTCATACTTACACACCTGGTAGACTTCCGGGGTCGAAAAGATTCGACTAAAATCGGTGAGATCGATCCCATCATGTGATCATATTCCGGACTCTAAAATGAATTTTAATTTTCCAACGAAAAACAACCCTAAAATACATTTATTCGCACTGGATTTGTTTTTTTAAGGTCCTCGTTATTTACAAAATTAACACGGGAATTTTTACCAGTAAATTATGAACTGCCGTGTGATAGAAAAAACAGAAAGAAAATTTTGCCACGGTGGTTCAACGGGAACGACCCCTCGCTTGTCTGCAATCAACGATCTGGTATATTCAAAGTTTTTCGTGATAGAGCGTGACGACGTAAAAAAAAGCTTGACCGTATAGGCGTGATGCGTATTTTTCAAAGACTCCGACACGACGGGAAAACATGAAACTAACGATAGTTAGCAACAAATTGCGACGGCCCAATTATCTTTGGGATACCGTGGCTTGAAGCGAATCCGTCATCTGCCGCTTGGCCGCGTGCACGCTTAATGTTACACAAATACTCGAGTATATCACGTATCCACAGTATTCGCGCTGTTTTAGACAAAAAAGATTCTAAACGCGATTGTAATTCATTGTTACATGCAATTATAATGTATTGCGAATACTATAATGCATTATAATGATTATTGTTATATCATTATTAAAAAAAATATATATATATATATATATTCATTTTCCTATGAGCCCGGTATGAGTTGCAAAGATACATTCCAATGCGGGGTGAATTTCTCTTAATACAGTATGATTTCGATTTAGAGAACGACGCAGCCAAGACCGGTTGATTGGTTCGGGAGGGTTCACTCCCTCCGCGAAGAAATGCGGGAGGGAGTGGGCAGAGCAACCGCGAACCGTTGGCCGCCGATAGCAATTTCCATTACGTTCAAGATTTCATTCAAAGTAATACGGTAAACCGCATTCGCTTTCGAATCATATGCATCCTTAGAATGTGATCATTTCATAGGCACTCGATTTTCGGATAAAAGTTCATATTGCGATACTGGATTCATTGGTTAAGGTGCTATACCAGTGTGAACACTAAAAATTTGGATGATTTTCGGGGAATTTTTTTAAAGAAAAGTACTCAATTAAATATTTTTGAAAATTAAGAATATATTTGGCTATATTTGACCTATATTACATAATTTTTTCATAGAAAAATATTGAGATCCAAGCGACTTATGCGCTGCCTTCGGAGGCGCCAAAAAAAAGTTCCTCCACTGCTGACATTATTCCGGCCAATTGAGTAGCTGAAACCGAAAAAGGAAAAAAATTCGTTAAACTGGAAGGTAATTCCTGTACAATGACGTAGGATTTTCGAAAAATGTTAAAATCTAACAAAATGGCGTAGTTATGAGAAAAAGTCTGTTTTCTTGCCTATAAAATGGTCGTTTTTTCAATTCTAAATCGTCAATTTTCATCCAATCAAAAATATCCTACGTCATTGTAGAGTAAATATATTCAAGAGTACTCACAAGGAACATTCCTCAGGTGTCCGCCTCCGATTTTGTTGAAACTCATATATGTGATAGAGCATCGAAAACTTTGAAATACTTTTTTTTTCGGCGGAAAAACGGATTTAAGGGGGGAAACCGCCCTTCAAAGAAAGGCGTGTCGAGGGGTGATTTTGCAGTTTCACCCAGAAGCAATCCACCGATCTGAATGAAACAAAAACGAAAATTCTTCTAATGAAATGCGATGAAAAATCCACTATGAAAATGTTAAGAAAAAATTTAATTAGGGGGTAAACCACCCCTCAATTTGCCTTTTTTTACCCCACACTTAAGAGGGTTAATAAAAATTAAAGTCGACGGGTTTTTGCGTTTTGGCGGCATAGCAAATTTAAGGGGGTAAACCACCCCTAACATAATTTTTTTTATCATGGTCGTTTTTCTGTGTTTAAAGTATATCTGCTGATTTTAAATATTTCTATAAGCTACAATTTAATGTTTTATCATATTTCAAAATTATTACATCCGTCTTAAGGGGTAACTACCCCTCTGACGAGAAACATTGAAGTATCCGCTTTCGATTTCGTTGAAACTCATATATGTGGTAAAGCATTGCAAATTATTAAACATGTTTTTTTTGTATCGGCAGAAAAACGGTGTTAGGGGATGAAACCACCCCTCAAAGTTTCTCCCACAAGCAGTCCACCGATCTGAATGAAACAAAATCGAAAATTCCTCTAATATTAAGCAAAGAAAAATGCACTACAAGAGTGTTGATTAGAAATATAATTAAGGGGTAAACCACCCCTCCATTTGCCGTTTTTCACCCCACGCTTAAGAGGGTTGTATGAAAAATAATAAAACAGATATCATTTTGAAGGGGAATCAAAATTCAAGTTGACGCGTTTTTGCGTTTCAGCGGGACAGCAAATTTCAGGGGGTAAACCACCCCTAACATAAATTTGTTCATCACCGTCGTGTTTTCTGTGTTTAACATGTATCCACGGATTCAAAATATTCTCCGGTGTTTTTAAATTATTACGTTTTTAAATCTTTACATTTTAAGGGTAAACTACCCCCTCTAGTTGCTTTTCGTTTGAAGTTTCGCGAAAGGTTTCACGAATTTCGTTCTGTTTTTATTTCATCGGTAATATCAATTTTATGTTTGTGTGTGCAGGCATATTCGTTTTGAGCTTTAAGAGCGGTACTTTGGGAGTGGGGACGTGGGGCTACCCCTTACTCATAAGACTCATATTTTCGTGTCGAAACACTTCCGATTTTAATATGCACGTCCATTAAGCATCTCCATAGGAATAAACATACACTTCTACTATATCATTAATTATAATAATGTCCAGAATAAGTTATAAGGCTCACTTCGTATATCTCGGAACGATGATGCGCCTGGATCAAGCGATAATTTAGCCAGCGACGTAGTTTTGTGGAGAAATGTATATTTTTATTATTTTACCGTTTATTTAATTAAACATATTAATGAAACTGAGGGTTTTACAGTAGGTTAACGAACATGTTTTAAATATATTTTGACATATTTCATTTGGGAATCATATCAGCTGATTTAATTAATAGTACTTGTGAAAAGTATCGCAGTCATATGCCGTCAAATCATTTTCTTGTGATATATACTTTTTTTCTAGTCTATCAACTATCAACCATCAACAATCATGGCTCATAATTCCTGCAATAATGATAATCGTGAACAAAGTGCTTTAAATACAACAACTTTTTGCACCATGCACATTTGATAATGGCCAAATTATTGCAACCGGGTATTTCACAATGTGTGTTCGATTCATCAAAACCAAACGTAACAGGATTTTCAAAATCTTCTGGTTTTTTAAATGAATGGAAATGAACAAATTTATGTTAGGGGTGGTTTACCCCCTTCAATTTGCTGTCCCGCTGAAACGCAACAACGCGTCAACTTGAATTTTGATTCCCCTTCAAAATGATACCTGTTTTATTAATTTTCGTACAACCCTCTCAAGCGTGGGGTAAAAAACGGCAAATGGAGGGGTGGTTTACCCCTTAATTATATTTCTAATCAACACTCTTGTGGTGCATTTTTCATCGCTTAATATTAGAGGAATTTTCGATTTTGTTTCATTCAGATCGGTGGACTGCTTGTGGGAGAAACTTTGAGGGGTGGTGTCATCCCCTAACACCGTTTTTCTGCCGATACAAAAAAAAACATGTTTAATAGTATGCAATGCTTTACCACATATATGAGTTTCAACGAAATCGAAAGCGGATATTTCAATTATGTTTCTCGTCAGAGGGGTAGTTACCCCTTAAGACGAATGTAATAATTTTGAAAACTGACAAAACATTAAATTGTAGATTATAGAAATATTTAAAATCAGCGGATATACTTTAAACAAAGAAAAAACCACCATGATAAATAAATTTATGTTAGAGGTGGTTTACCCCCCAATTAATTTTTTTCTTAACATTTTTACAGTGGATTTTTCATCGCTTTTCATTAGAAGAATTTTCGTTTTTGTTTCATTCAGACCAGTGGATTGCTTCTGGGTGAAACTGCAAAATCACCCCTCGACACGCCTTTCTTTGAGGGGCGGTTTCTCCCCTTAAATCCGTTTTTCCGCAGATAAAAGAAAATACGTGTCTCAAACTTTTCGATGCTCTATCACATATATGAGTTTCAACAAAATCGGAGGCGGACACCTGAGGGATGTTCCTTGTCAGTTCAAATTTCACGTCAATCGGATAATTGCTCTTTGAGTTACAATGTCAGCAAATTGGAAAAATCTCATTTCGAGAAAAACGCGTTTAAGGTTTAACTATTGATTTTTGCAAGATAAAATTATATAAATGATAAAGATATTCTTGAAAGTACAAACTATCGAAGAAGAAAAAAAAACAATTTTTTTAAAGTGTCACACTAGTATAGCCCCCTAAAGTAAAGAAAAAATATGGAACCACTGTGGTCCAGGGGCCAAAATAGACACCCGATGTCGCCGATAATGAAATCCATCAAGAGTTTTTAAAATTTCCCTCAGAAACTACTGGACCGAATGACTTATTATTTTTCCAGTAGGCCTCTAGTTACTAGAAGAAGGGCTTGCAACTACGGATTATCGTATCTTTTAAAGAAAAAAATACAGATCAACTTGTCGCCGCAAACTGTTTCGTCATAAGACCAGTGTCAAGAGGTTAATTCCGGACGAACTAATTCGCCTTAAAACTTTTAATAATCAACCACAAAACTCACTGAAGGGATATAAAATCATCGATCAATATTGTGTAAAAAAATCGACCGAGCTCCCAAAGACCCTTTTGCGGGTACGGCCCTGGGGGGCACGTTCGCCCAAGTTGCGCGTTTCGTTACGACGCAGCGGCGCGGCAGGCTGCCATGTCCTGATAGGCGCGACACTTCCCCCACCACGCGCCGCATAGGTGGGGGAAATAAAACATCGCAAAGTGGGTCCTTCGCACAAATCGGGAGCCCCTAAATTAGGAGCTTACTATACCGATAACACACCTCAGCAGATTTTGACGCTAATCTCGGACCTGATGACTTCCGACGTCCGGGCCGTATTTTCCTAGCGCAAGGCCCACAATCGGCGAATCCATTCGTCCCGTTCATTCGACGGAATGACTCACCAAGATGCGCGAGCCCGGAATGAAAATCCATGACGAAGCATACACGCATATGTGGATGTACTACACGCATTTAATACAGTTAGAGGAGGTAGAGGATGAAAGACGGAGAGAAGAAAAAAGCGGCAATGCGACTCGAACTCTCACCGCATCGTACTTTCACCTCCACTCGAACAGCGTGGCCCGCAGCGTCGTTGAACCTATCTAAACGAGTGTACAGTATATTCACCGTTAGTGTCAGTATTTCGAACAAATTTCAGAGAGTTAAGAATTCTTCTTTGGGCAAGAAAAATCATACACAAAGCGTTACGTTTGACCATAAGAATATCTGCCTGGCTACGATTGGCTGGAATGCTTTTGTAAGGCTAGCGATTTAAGAAAGAAAAAATCAGAGGGACTGTATACCGTAGGGATGATCTCAGTAATACAGGACTTGGTAGTTTTGATCCCCAATATTATTCTGTAATGCGTGCCCTTTTTTGTTTCTGTATCGAGCATGTTTTTTCTTCAGCTTGAAAATTAGTACACGTTTGATCTTTAATTTGTGTAGCTTTTTCTGTGGCTGATTAGAGCGCTTCGGTGTACTTGTGAACGTTGATTTATATAATTTTAAGGAGGGTCCGAACGTTTAAGGGATAAATATTAAAGCACACTGATGTTTTTATAGGCGCAGATATGTCAAACGTAAAATCCAAATTCATAGTTTACAATTCACTAAAAAAAATAAGTAAAATCTACGCAATTTAGCGCTGCTTCTTATAAAGAATTGTGAATTGTGAAGCGCAGTTCATTTCTCTGGCAGAAATATTGATTGCTGTGATTTGTCATAACTATACTAAAGTGCCGAGATTTTTTTTCCGAGAAAACAATGTTTTCTTTTTCTTTTCATTTTCTTTTTCGTGAAAGTTTGTTTTTCATGAGATTTAAATATTTTCCTCTCGTGAAAACGATGTTTTCTTGTTCTCACTCTACGTTTTCGTGAATGGTTTCTTTTCGTGAGATTTTTTTTTTTTATGAGAACGCTATAGCGAAATTTTTGTAAAAAGTTCGAAGTTACACTTTTACTAGACAAATCAATATTTGGCTAACATATCATCTGATAAACCACAAAAAAATTACGTGCTCGCGTGAGAATCTGCAAATCTTCGGGGCGAGTTTAAGGGGTGAGATGCAGTCAGATTTTTCAAAAAATCGATTTTTTATAAACATTTTCTTGAAGTATGATGTTTCGAAAATATTCCCTGAAAATTTCAAGTCAATCCGATGAATAATTTCCGGGATATCCCACAATTAGTGAAGGGGCGTCGGGTCCCCATGGCAGGTAGCGGACGGCAGCTGCAAGCAATCGATTTCGACCCCCCCCCCCCCCCCCCATTATATTCTATAAATGCTTCGAAGACAACAACAGATTGATATTTTGGAAGCTTCCACAGGCCCTTTGTATGGGCCAGGAATTGATGATTCGATGTAAGTAATTTTTTAATTAGTATTTCTATACATAAATCAAGTGTAAAATTGGAAAACTCTTTAAGAAATTTTCAAAAATGTATTACTCAAAAAAGAAGAACTTTAGCAAAATTTTACAAGGAATACTTTCGTTTTAAAATTGCCCAAAATGTTTAAAAAAAAATTCATCCCGAAAAACTTTAATTTCTTGAAAAATTGTTTTAACAATGGGCTATAAACAATTTAATACTCGACTTTTCGGCAAAAAATTGTGATATTCGGATTCAGCGGAACAAAATACATAAAAAAAAGTTTAGCTTCATCCATCGAGCTCAAATTTTTACGAACATATAATACCGTATCCACATCGAAAAACTTTAAACGCGTTTTTCTCGAAACGATGTTTTTCAAGTCGGTGACCACTATAATTAAAAAACCCACTCGATGGATATTGATGAAATTTGGTGTGCTTATTGATAGCATTAAATACTAGTCATTAATCGAAGGATTTTCATTTTTGTTGAAAATTTCTATTTTTTCAACAACAAACGAGCGATTTTTTGGTCGAAAATCGAAAGTTATCTGTCGGAAGCCGCCATTTTGTTAATTTTTCAAGCACAAAAAGTTTTCATTAAGGACTAAATTTATTATTAAACTAATGATTTTTTTGGTTCTCTGATTTCAGATGATCCAGTAAAATTTTATGATGGTCACCGCAAAGCACTACATGCCGAAGGGGGGGTCCGACAGAGATCGCGATATTTTTATAAATAATCAATATTTTTCTTTGAAAATTTGTACAATTCAAGTTGACATATAACACAAAGAGTCTGTGTAAACAATTTTGTAAAACAATCTTAATTACTATTTTAAATAAATATTGAAAATGCTCGTTTTTTCACGCCTCTGACTGCAGCAGGGCGATATCGTATTGCAGGATAAACGTCATATTGTAGGAAATTCTAAGTACTTATCGTACCCAGTCTGATTTTTACACACGTTGAGTATTTCGAACCCAATGAACCCGCGACACCAAAAATGAGCGTCGGAGCATTATGACACTGTCTACGACGATGTTACCTTCTCACCTGAGAACAAAGACGTAGTTCTGCATCAAAAACTGTACGTCGTATTCTAATATCACGAGCTCGATCCAAGGACGAGGCAAAGGAGTCGCGCAAAGTTCCGAAGTCTTTTGAGGGTAGCTTTTCAACCTGGTGCATACGGAATGTAAAAATTGAACAAGCCAATAGTCGGGAATTTGTCGACAGTAGTGCACGCGCGGTCAGCGAGCTCGCGGTGCTACTTCAATGGGTGACCACCCCTGATTTGCAGGACGACCAGAAATAATTATAGGAATCCAATTGAATTTCAATACTTCTTCCTAATTACTGATAGGCATCCAATGTGTCATCGCATTGGATTCCCTATACCAGAACATCACGTTCGTACATTGGATTCTAATCGAGACTCTCCATTGGAATCCAATGGACGAACCCAATTTGAATCCTGGAATGTGGATTCCCACATTAGCGAACAGAATCTGATACGATTCTTGATAAACCCCATTTCATTCTGTACGTTGAATTTTCTAAACAAGATATACCGGGTGTCCCACTTTAATCTTACACCTGATTTATCTCGAAAAATACTGCTCTGAGCACGTATTGAGTATAATCAAACTTTTAGGGTTCAAAGGGGGACGTTTAAAAAAAAATCCTTCCTGTTTCAGAACTCAAAATGGCGACGTTAAGCAGGCTGACGTGTT
The DNA here is from genome assembly GCA_964007375.1 of Ophion obscuratus. Lineage (NCBI taxonomy): Eukaryota > Metazoa > Arthropoda > Insecta > Hymenoptera > Ichneumonidae > Ophion > Ophion obscuratus. The sequence continues at coordinate 38,429,427 of OZ023312.1, read as the reverse complement.
TTTTTAAATGGGATCATGATTTTCTTTTCTTTACTAAAACACTTATCAGGCCAAAACGAACAACTTTTGTGAAAAAATTATTTGATAACGTTCGTGATTTTGAGGTTAGAAAACCATTTTATTTACTATTTTAGCGCTATCTAGAATGTACAACGAGGAGGTGAAATCTTCAACATCCATAGTGTAAGCGTGCGCGTGTGCGAGTGTGAACATGTTTGGGTTTGTTTGGGTTTATTCGATAACCCCAAAAACGCTAAACAAGGATTAGGTCTCTATGGCTCGTCACTTCCATTATGAAACAAACCCAAGGGCAACTGTGCGGGTGACTTTGTTTGGCTTTGTTTGATAGCGGAAGTGACGAGCCGCAAGACTTGCTTGGGTTTGTTTAGGTTATCGAACAAACCCAAAGAAACGCAAACGAACTGAAACAAACTCACACCCACACACGCGTACACTTACACTAGGGACGTTGAAGACTTTACCTCCTCATGGTACAGTCTGGATAGCGCGAAAATAGTAAAAAATGATACTCTAACCTAAAAATTACTAACGTGATCAAAAAAGTTTTTCTACAAAAGTCGTTAGTTTTTGTCTGATAAATATTTGAGAGAAAAAAATCATGATCCCGTTTTCAAAAAACATGTCAGCCATTTTAACGTCGCCATTTTGAATTTTGGACCAAAAACGCTTTTTTTAATGTCCCCTTTTGAATCGTAAAATTTGATCGGACTAGTATTTTTCGAGATAAATCAGGTGTAAGATCAATAAAGGACCAATGAGTCGAAATGAGTGGGTCTTCAAAAAGTATAAATCTTATCTTAAAAAAGTAATCTTATCTTAAAACTTAAGGGGCTATACCAGTGTGAACGCTGAAAAATTGGGTGCTTTTCAGGAATTGTTTGGAAGATAAATACTCAATTAAATGTTTCGGAAAATTAAGAATACATTTCGCAATATTTGACCTATATTACATATTTTTTTCATAAAAAAATATTGCGATCCAAGCGACTTATGCGCTGCCTTCGGAGGCGCCAAAAAAAAGTTCCTCCACTGCTGACATGATTCTGGCCTGGCTGACAGGATTCTGGGATTGAGTAGCTGAAACCGAAAAAGGAAAAAATGTCGTTGAACTGGAAGGTATTTCCTGTACAAAGACGTAGGATTTTCGAAAAATATCAAAATCTAACAAAATGGCGTAGTTATGAAAAAAAGTCTGTTTTCGTGCCTATAAAATGGTCGTTTTTTTCAATGCCAAATCGTCAATTTTCATCCAATCAAAAATATCCTACGTCATTGTAGAGTACATATATTCAAGCGTACTCAGTTCAAATTTCAAGTCAATCGGATAATTGCTCTTTGAGTTACAATGTCAGCAAATTTGAAAAATCTCATTTGGAGAAAAACGCGTTTAAGGATTTAACTATTGATTTTTGCAAGATAAAATGATAGAGATACGGCTTTGAAATTTATACAGGATATTCTTGAAAGTAAAAACTGTCGAAAAAGGTAAAAAAATCGATTTTTTTAAAGTGTCACACTGGTATAGCCCCTTAAAAAAGTATATCGTAAAAATCGAATTGAATCCCATCACTGAAAATCCGGCGTAATTATCATTTGTTGTTTATGCTATTGCACTTTGACATAATATCACCACACACGCGCACGCTCACGAAGCATGAAGGATTGTTTCAACACGCCGAGTTTTTCCTCGTGACTTTTCACAATTTTCGATTCGAACGTGGTAAGAATTCTGAAACGGCGTTCGTCGGGGAACAGTGTAGAACCCAATTGGATCCCAATGAGGACTCCGTGTGTGGGGTGTCTCTAACAAATCCCTATAAAGATGTGGGTGGATCTTGAGACTCTCCAATAAATGTGTACACGGGATGACGAAAGGATATTTTTTCGGAGCTCCAAAAAACTCTGGTTGAGAATTTCAAATAAAAAGTTTTCAAACGACTTCGATCGGAAAATGGCGCTATCCAATGGGCGTACGTGTGGGGTCCCTATCGAATATCTATAGGCATCTCTCCAACAAATTTCATGCTCGAGTTTTGATAATAACGCAAGTGCAATTTGGTAAAAATACCGCCCGTGTTGGCACAGGTTTTTCGCATTTTCCCCGTGCCCTCGTGCAATCGCGATACTTTAGAACCGTCTTACTCAAAATGTTCCCCGGAGCACTAGTGGAGGCTTCGCAAGGCTTCTACTAGTGCTCCGTCGAAAAAAAAGAACTTCACAACTCCCCATAAATGAAAACAATTTCCTCAATTTACAGTGGACTTGAGGCGGGACCCTGAATTAGAAGGTCCAGAAAAACGTTTTATTTTTATTGCTTAAATCAATAGATAAAATATCCAAGAATATATTTACAAAGTTACAGAAGCCAATTGTAGATATTTTCGAAGATACAAGGCCAAAAGCAGAGAAGCGATTGATATTTGATATTGATATTTCCTCCCATTGGAAACTTTGAAAAGCGTTTTTTCAGTTTTCATTTTCACGACTTTTCCAATTTGGCGGGCATGATAGCACAAAAACTAAACGACCTATTGAATCAATACAAAGTTTGTTATCTTCAGTATGAAAATCTCTTCAAAGTGAATTAAAAAAGTCGTTGAAAAAGTCTTTTCACATAATTTTTATACCACTTTGAAGTGTTTTTTCAACACATTTTTATTCAAACCTGGGAAAAGTTATAATTACACGATTTTTTCAGCTTTTTCTTAATTTGCCCAGAAGAAAAATATATGACAATTGAAAATTTTATTGGTTCATTTGGTTCAGTCAAAAATTATGAGCTGCATCTTTCCCGCCGATTGGGGACTGCAGTGGCAAGACGCACGGGGAACAGGCTGATAAATTTGGAGTCATTTATTGTTTCATGTGGAACTATGTTTTTTTAATACATTTCAAATATACATGAAAAGAAACCTCCAAGTTTACTGCGCTCACTTTTTTTTCCCCTCCTAAAAAAATTCCGGAAAAAACGCTTTTTAGGACCTTTTAATTCAGACTCCCGCCTTAAGGGGTCTTCTCACGTTAGACGCTGAAAAAAGGCTTTTTTCATGAATTTTTTTGATAGGTTTATATTACAGATATTGATATAAAAGTTGTTATGCTTAATAAATACCCTTTCGAAATACACACAAAAAAAGTATTTATTTAAGTCACTATATATAGACGAAAATGGTAGTTTTAATCTTAGATGATCCATCTTGGAGATGGATCATCCAAAAAATCAAACGGTTTTAGATTCAGTATGTTAATGGCTATAACGCATATGATACGATTTTTCATATATGCAAAAATAACCAAACGGCGAACATTTTTCGAAAAAAAAACCGTGTTTTTTCACCGTTATTGGCACAAAAGTAAATGTCAAAATTTAAAAAAATCCTTGATATGCGCTATACCTATAATTGTGAAGAACATGTGGTTAAAATTTCATAAGGATCGGTTCAGTAGTTTCGAATATTTTATCAACAAGTCGTCGAAAAACGTTGTTTCGAGCCAAACGCGTTTAAAGTGTGTTTGGGTTACATAAATACATTTAAAAAAAAATTTATGTATTTCGAAAGTACATTTATTAAGTGTAACAACTTTTATATCAATATCTATTATATGAATTTATCAAAAAAATTCTTGAAAATAGCCGTTTTTAGCGTCCAAAGTGAGAAGACGCGTAATACATTGCTATATAAAGTACCTATATTTGTATGATTATTATTAAGGGGCTACACCAGTGTGACACTTTCAAAAAATCGATTTGTTTGCCTTTTTCGACAGTTTATACTTTCAAGAATAGCAGTTTATGGTATTTATTAAGTATTAAGTTTATGGTTATAGAATTAGCAGTTTTTATGGTAAATATCATTTTATCTAGCAAAAATTGATAGTTAAATCTTTAAACGCGTTTTTCTCGAAACGAGATTTTTCAAATTTGCTGACATTGTAACTCAAAGAGCAATTATCCGATTGACTTGAAATTTGAACTGAGTACTCTTCAATATATTTACTTTACAATGACGTAGTATATTTGTGATTCGATGAAAATTGACGATTTGGCATTGAAAAAAACGACCATTTTATAGGCAAGAAAACAGACTTTTTTTCATAACGACGCCATTTCGTTAGATTTCGATATTTTTCGGAAATCCTACGTCATTGTACAGGAAATACCTTCCAGTTTAACGACATGTTTTCCTTTTTCGGTTTCAGCTACTCAATCGGCCGGAATCATGTCAGCAGTGGAGGAACTTTTTTTGGCGCCTCCGAAGGCAGCGCATAAGTCGCTTGGATCTCAATATTTTTCTATGAAACAAATTATGCAATACAGGTCAAATATAGCCAAATATATTCTTAATTTTCCGAAACATTTAATTGAGTACTTTCCTTCCACCAAAATTCCCAAAAATCACCCAAATTTTCAGCGTTCACACTGGTATAGCGCCTCAAAAAATAAACATAAAACCAGGTTTTCCTTATTTTAGGGTTCTGTAAAATATTTATTGTTTCAAAAGGGTTCCGTTGCCAAAAAAGTTTGAGCACAGCTGCTTTAGATTATCAAGACAGAGCGGCTGCGAACAACATCCCGCGGAGTTCTCCAAAGGACCGAAAATAGCGAACTGCGGAATAAAAAGCGAAAAGGGTCGCAAAGTCCGCAAGGGCATTGTAAAAAAGATAGGAACATTGAGAAAAAAAATTGCGAATTCACTAACGAAGCTTCCACTCTACACGATAAATACTTCCGAGCCGTAAAGATAAAGTATGCAGTCGCAGGGACATCGCCAGCGTGCACGCTCGCGGTGCTCCATTATGCCGTGAACAAAATTCAGCGTTGTTAACAACCGACAAGGAAGGAAAGGCTTTCCCCCCAGGTATAGCGAGCAAAACAACGCTCGGTTTTAGCTTTCTCGCGCGGCGCATCATCGCGCATGTGACTACGACAGTATTCGTTTGCTCGTTACTCCGGTATCAGCGATTATTCGATCAAGCGAATCTTATTCGCCCGAGCGAATTGCCTGATGACAGACAAACGTGCGATGATCGTCGCGAGGGAGTGACTCGGTTCTACGCGCCTCGTTTCCGCGACGGAAATAAAACCCAAAGGGGATGACACTGCGAACTGTCGGGATGACATTTGCCTCGCTTACGAGAAACGCATTCGCGCGCTTGTCAAATTATTCCGATTGGACATATCGCATTATGGGATTACTCCGGGTGAAAGTGAACGAGGATACAATTTGCTGCTTAAAATGTAATCGCACGCTCACGTTTCTCGATTGGTCGCCCACTCGTTATCCGACGAATGGACGTTGATTTTAAAATCCACTATTTTCGTACACGCATTGCCTTCAGTTTGGAAAATAATCATTTTATGAGAACTCACCGTGGCATCGAGTGCCTCGTCACAGGAATGAGTGCAATAGCTTCGAAAGTATTCTGACGGACACTTTTTATGGGCCGTCGAAAATAACGCACGGCGAACGGTACTTCCCGTTGTTAACGTATCCTTCAAAATGTCAGTACTCCATGGAATTACTCGAAAGGTGCATCGATCAAGACGTTTTTCGAAATCTTCCGGAATTTGTATTATTTTAGGAAATTATTAAAAAAACCGCTGAGTGCGATTATTGATAGCCCGAGGAGAGAAAAAAATCCGATTTTCGTTTTTACCGCACAGGGAGATTCGAATCAATGAGGACCAGTTTTGTTCGTAATGGAGAATAAATGAGCGTTTTATTAGGTCAAGGTATGAGAGCCCTCCTTCAGATTAGGTCTTTTGACCCAGCTTTGGATCTGGTAATTAAGTATGAATGTTGTTGGATGCTGTAAACGAGTGTGTAGAAGTACGGACACACTAATGTCGGAAGGATGAATTTAAATCGAAAAGGATGAAATTGACATTCGGTTTTTTACTCCGGAGCCCCTTTTGCTTCTGAGTCTATTCAATAATGGACCCCCTCGCCTCTCTCTAAAAAATGACAACCTTTACCGATTTGCACAGGTACAGATTCTCATTATAGAAGAATTATTTTTTATAGTCATTAGTAGCTATGACAAATAATAATTGGTCGGCAATGATTATCTTTGAAGCTTCGGTATACGCGAAGAAAATTTATGGCAACTGATAAAAAGCAGTGTATTGAAATGTTTGCTATTTCGCTTACGTAAAACGTCACGAATTTATTACTTCGAATTGACATTAATATTTAATTTAAGGGGCTATAGCATTGTGAACGCTGCAAATTTCGTGATTTTCGGAAATTTTTGGGAAGAAAAGTACTCAATTAAATGTTTCGACAAATTACGAATATATTTGGCTATATTTGACCTATATTACATAATTTTTTCATAGAAAAATATTGAGATCCAAGCGACTTATGCGCTACCTTCGGAGGCACGAAAAAAAAGTTCCTCCACTGCTGACATGATTCCGGCCGATTGAGAAGCTGAAGCCGAAAAAGGAAAAAGTGTCGTTAAACTGGAATGTATTTCCTGTACAATGACGTAGGATTTTCGAAAAATATCAAAATCTAACAAAAAAGCGTAGTTATGAAGAAAAGTCTGTTTTCTTGCCTATAAAATGGTCGTTTTTTTCAATGCTAAATCGTCAATTTTCATCCAATCAAAAATATCCTACGTCATTGTAGAGTAAATATATTGAAGAGTACTCAGTTCAAATTTCAAGTCAATCGGATAATTGCTCTTTGAGTTACAATGTCAGCAAATTTGAAAAATCTCATTTCGAGAAAAACGCGTTTAATGATTTAACTATTGATTTTTGCAAGATAAGATTATATTGATATAAATGATATAAATGATAAGGATATTTTTGAAAGTATGAACTGTCGAAAAAGGCAAAAAAAATCGATTTTTTTAAAGCGTCACACTGGTATGGCCCCTTAAAATGTACATAAACGTAGATATTTTTCAGATATTAAATATACATTCGTAATGCTTGAGGCTTTTTTCAGAAATTGTAAAGTAATATTAGTATTTATGACGTTTGGCGCTTCAGCATTTAAAATTTTAATTTCATATTTTTTAAATATCTACATTTATGTACCTTTTAAGGAATGCTTCTGCCTTGTTAGGCCAAAAAAGGTTCGATTTTTCACCAATTTTTTATGCAAAAAGTATTAAACATAGAATGTTGATATTTGGTATGTTGACTAAGCGGTCTTTATTGAACATCAAAATACTTTTAAAGTTTGCCAAAACATGGCGGTGAGAGTGGGAGGAGCCACGTATGTCGGTACGCGGGCGATGACATTCTTAGCTTGCGGAGGTCCCGGACAGGTGATCTGAAGGAAAAAAAATCAAACCTATTTTTACTTTGTACAATATTGGGTATAATTGGTATATTGGGTTGACCTAGAATGAAGAAGAAAAATTGAAAAATAAAAAAATTGTGAACGATCGGAAGGAAGTTTGTTTTTTTCGCAAACATTTTCGCAGTTTATTGCTCACTATTTTTTTATTTTTCAATTTTTATTGTTGATTCTAGGTCAACTTATATACAATATTGTACGAAGTAAAAATACGTTTGATTTTATTGCTTCAGATCACCTGTCCGGGACTTAGGACTTCCGCAAGCGAAGAATGTCATCGCGCACCGACATACATGGCTCCTCCCACTCCCACCACCATGTTTTGTCAAACTTCAAAAAATATTTTGAAGTTCAATGAAGACCGCTTAGTCAACATACAAAATATCAACATTCTATATTTAATACTTTTCGCATCAAAAATTGGTGAAAAATCGAATATTTTTTGGCCCAACAAGGCCCCTTAAGCACTTGCACCTATGATGAATAGCCAATGAAGAGACTTTTCTATAATTATACTGTTTTGATTTTCGATTTTATTGAACATTATTTTTCTCTTTTTAGTACAGCATTTTTTAAATAAAAGCTTTTTTTAAAGTTTTTTTACCTTTATTTTATTTTATACTTTTTAGTATTAGAATTTGTTTATTTATTTGCCATGCCAGACTCCCATGCCATTTAGACATCGGTGCAATAAAAAAACTTGCCTTAGGTTACAAAGGTTTCGCGAGAAACATCATAATAGTGTTCAATAAATTCAATAAATAGTGCTCAAGTCAACAAAGTTAACGAGCCCAAACTCGATTGTCCTACCATTTGCCCTTAGAACATTTCAGTTCCCACCTCCCACCGCCATTATATCAGACTCTCGTCATCGTGTCTAGTGAAAAGTGCTCATGGTTACAAAACAAATTAGCACAAATTCGACTGTCCTAGCATATGCTATTAAGGGGTCTTCTCACTTTAGACGCTAAAAAAAGACTATTTTCATGCATTTTTTTGATAGATTTATATTATAGATATTGATATAAAAGTTATTACACTCAATAAATACACTTTCAAAGTACATGAAATGTTTTTTAAATGTATTTATGTAACCCAAACAAACTTTAAACGCGTTTTTCTCGAAACAACGTTTTTCCACGGATTGTTGATAAAATCTTCGAAACTACTGAACCGATTCTTATGAAATTGGTACCACATATTCTCCACGACTATAGCTATAGCGCATATCAAGGATGTTTCTAAATTTTTATGTTTACTTTTTCGCCAAAAACGATGAAGAAACACGTTTTTATTTTTCGAAAAATATCCGCTATTTTGTTATTTTTGCATATATAAAAAATCGTATGATATGCGCTATGGCCATTAATATAATGAATCTAAAACTGTTTGATTTTTTTTGTTTCGGATGATCCATCTCCAAGATTTTATCAACAGCGCAGGCCTACCATTTTTTTAGGACATTTTTTTAACCACCACTTTCGTCTATAAATAGTGGCTTAAAAAATACATTAAAATAATGTATTTCAAAGGTGTGTTTATTAAGTGTAACAACTTTGATATCAATAACTATAATATAAAACCTGCCAAAAAAAAAATCACGAAAATAGCCTTTTGCCCATCTCCCAATTCCTTCATCAGACCAGCTCCATGGTACCATATTATCGCATTGCCACCGAAGTTACACAGCTATGCCAAATTTCAGCTCAATCGGATGCCAGCAAGTGCTGGAAAAATGGATTACAAGTTTTGAACCGGAAAGACAGCAATACGAGCGAAGCGAGCTAAACAAAAGCTTGTAAAAATGTCTCAATCTACTAAATGTGTGCGCAATTTTTTATTCCAATTTTTCTTTCCGTAGCATCATTGACTGTAACTTGTCTTTATTAACCGCCACTGTAAGTTACCAATGATTACGAAATACAGCCCTCCGCGGAAAAAAAATTCCTCATTAATTATTTAGAAGTTCCCGTAAAATGTCGTATCAAAAACAATTGCCAAGTTATGGAATATCGTGTGAAATCTTTCGGAATACCACGCTCACCAAAGAAAAACGCGACGAGAACTTAAAATAAATGCGATACATGGCATCGTCTCCGAGAAAACGTTCGTTCGCTCTCTCGGAATGGTTATTTCACGATGATGGCCTACGTGCTTGACGGCATCGCGCTAAATGCCTCAAAGTATTGAGAACGTACATACGAAGTCGCGTACAGGTGTCCTGAAGCACGGGTGCCAATCGGCAGGTGGGTGGCCGAAAAAAAAAAACGAAAAAAATAAGTAAAGCGTCGCGACCAGATAAAAGAGGAGACTGGGGCATAAGACGGAATGTGGTAGGAGAAGTTTCGAATGGTTGTAATGATTTCACGGGACGTAGACCTTTCTCCTCTCATATAAGAACAAGCGTTATGTACCTCGACGGAATGGTCGGTGGGGCATCCGGATTGCCCTTCCATCGTATCTCCGAGCTACGGAGCGAGACGAGGAAGAAAGAATATGACGTTGCTCACCTATAGCTGGATGATATTCCTTTCGGTAACCACGATCCCACCAGGATCTCCGCACAGAGGCCCGAGAGAAAACGGTTTCCCCACTTCTTCATTCCGTGCTTATATTTGCTCATCGATCTCGCAATCCCATTTCTTATTTTCGATTTTTTTTTCTCCCTCTCGAAAACCATTCTTCCCGCGATCAGTCCCCAATGAGCCTTTCGCTCGTTTCTTCGCTCTTCTTTTAAGCTTTGCGACTCCGACGCGTTGTCCGCACTGAGGAAAAATTGAATTAGCACCGTCACGAGTCTTTCATTTATTTGATTTATTTTCATTTATTTTTATTCATTTTACACTCGAGCTAATCATTGTGTACTTTTCATTATTTCTTTTTTTTATCATTCTTCCTTTCCGCTTTTCGCGTGCGGTGGTGGTCAGATAGTCGCAACGTTTTCCTACGCGAACGGCACGCTTATATCAGGCGACCGAGTGGCTCTGATGTCGCCAATGCTTGGACAGCCTTACCGCGAGTGAGTGCAATTACAACGTGCAGTGCGATCGAGGCGATAGAAATATCCACGCCGATAGATACTCGTAAATTCGTTCAACTGTGCTGTTCTACAATATCGGGCCGAAGATATCGCCCCGACATCTCGAGCTTCCCCGGCTTTTCCGGTATTACGCTAGGCCGATGTTCGGAGTTTCGTCAGAATGAAGAACCGTCTCCATGGATTCAACCGCGAAGAAATCGTTTCCGGTGAACACGGGAAATTGGACGGTCATGCGGACTCAGGTGAGATACGGTTTGCGACTATCAACTTTTATCGGGACGGACCTTTGGATTGTATTTTTGGGGCAAAATATGTTGTGACACCTTTGGATCGCATGGAAAAGTCGGATCGTTGGGATTTTTCAACGGATTGCAGCACGGCAATTTTTGTGAAATTTTTCTAGGAAAACGGTTGATGTTAACAATTTTTTAATTATTTTTTAGCTTCGAGAGTATGGTTTTAATGAGTTTTGGAAAAATTGACAAAATGTTACCATTTGATTTAAACCTTAAAAGTCACACTGGGTTCACGGGACCCAAACAAATTATTTTGATGCCGTACAACTGTTTTTTCCAATAAAACATACGTTTTTTTTATATGCGTAAGCGTTTTATTCTTTCCTTATAAATCGCACCTGCGTTGGATGAAATAAATATACTTTTTTCACGGTTTTTTTTGCATAATTATTTTTGCATATTTAAAATTTATTTTTTGATTTTTAACCAATATCTTTGTATTAAACAAGGTTCAAATTATACCTCACTATTTTTTTTTCATATCGCTCAATGCATTATTTCATTATTTATAACAATTTAAAAACGCCTGGGTCCCATGGACCCAGTATGACTATAACGTGATTCTAGCTAATAAGTGTGACTACGAAGGGTTGAACTTATACGGTAAATTCTTTGTCATTTACTGAATGTACCCTCCGAATTCTTTAATCGATCGCCTACGCCGCTTCTGTAAAATGTATAATTGAAAAAACACTTCTCTACATAGGGAGATGCCTGCGCTTGTCAATGAATGGCAGTTTTACGCGTAAAAAAGTGTGAAAAAATTGTTAAAGTGTTATGCGAAACCGTCAAATCACTCAGTACGTCGTGACCATTTTGTCATCCGTGTCGTAATGTACACCTTTTGTTATCTGATCATAGGCATCTATCTATCGCTCTGTGATGAGAAGGATTTTTTTCAAAATTAAATTTTATAGAAATCGTGTAGACGATCGGGTTGAAATTTGGAGAGTGCATTCAGCATATGACAAAGAATTTACTGTATACATTTGAAGCAAATGCCAACATTTTGTCTTGTGTCCAGAAACTCCTTTAATATCTTTTACAATTTTTTTATTCAGAAATATTTATGAATGTGGTAGATACAATGGTTTGGTTGTTTGAAAGAACGTCCTTCGCAGCGACTACTGCTGCTCGGAAACAAATCATCCGAAATAAAATAAAAAAAGTCATATACATTCAGTTTGTCCATAAAATGACCTAGTGCTCGGAAGAAAGACTAAATAAAATAGTGATTTTTGAAAAATTTGCTGCAATTCAAAGTGAAAGTATCGATTTCCGGTGCAAAACGCTCTATTTTCGTTGATAAAAAAAAACTATGCATCGAAAAAAATATTCCTTCGTTCAAGCACTGCTTTTTGATATGGAAAAGAAGCTCGTTAAATTTGATGTTGATCGCTGCGGTGATTTTTGGCATATCGTGGTGACCAAATTCGAAGAAGTCTTTTCGAAAAAAAAACCTCTGAAGTTCGCCGGTTCGCGAAATCAACCTCTAAACGTCCGGAACTCCCTCAATTCTGAACGGATCGACTGGAAATGATCGGAGAATATTTTTTCAATGTTATATTTGGAGAATCTGGCGAAAAACAAAATACGATTTTAAAAAAAGGTCAAGTAGGTGTAGACCTCAAATTGCAATTTTTCGGACGTATAAAAAAATGTAAAAATGTGCGCGTGTATGATGCGTGTGTACTAGGGTGGCACAATTTTGAGTTCTTTTTTTTCCTTTTTCTCACCTTCCGATTACCTTCTCAAAAAAAATTGTCGCAGTAGCTGCGAACGTTCAAAAAAAATTGAGAGGTCGCTCAAGCCTCCAAAAATTCAGATTTTCATTGAAAAGACGATTTCTTTTTCGTCCACTTCAGACCCATGAATTTTTCGCTTTATAATTTTTAAATTAACCTCGCGAAGGCTCTAGCTGGCCATTGAATATTTAGTGGTCACTCGAGATTTTCGAAATTCAGAATTTCGGCCAAAAAATAAATCTCGCATGCACGAAAATTCCTTGTAGCATAAAAACAAAGTAAACAGCGAAGTGAATAATTTATCATAATCATTTGTAACAAACACGAATTAGACGATATGTTTTCTTTCTTTATAGAAAATATTAGGATAGTGAGGAAAAGAAAAAAAAATAGAGCTCAAAATTGTGCCAGCCTAGTGTGTACGTACATTTTGCATCCGTCATACATGCCAGTTCCAGTCCAGATTAAATTCACAAATGCATTAGAACAATTGCACGTGCACCCACACATCTCTCTCTCTCTCTCTCTCTCTCTCTCTCTCTCTCTCTCTCTCTCTCTCTCCTTTCGAAAGCGCATCTCGTGAGGCTGCGGACCACCTCGTGTGAAGTGCTGATTGGAGGTAACTCCTCCGGGCTGTTTGACACCCCGCTTCCCTGGCCTTTTCAGCTCTCGGTGAAGCTTTCCTCTCGAATCAAATACTTGCCGTGCAACGATCCCACGTCATCAGCTGGTCTCGCTCCAGTTCGTAAATCTTTCTCCTCAATAGTTACCGTGACCTCACCTTCCGTTCGCGATTCCACTGTGAGCGTTATAAGCGAATAGATTACGATCTTCCTCTCAATAAGACACTGGATGGCAATACGGCAGGGAAAATCTTTGCACGTGAGCTTTTTCTTACCAACATCAGTAACCTGCGACGACAAACGGAAGCTCGTGCTTTTCGGGCTAAATTCGAGTACGTATATGGGTTAAAAACACCATGATTGACGTTAAAAAATACAATGGTAGGAAATTGCTCACCGTACTTGCTCCCACGGATCCCAAAAGATACCGTGACCCATTTATATACTGAGATCGTTGAGGTATTCCTTTCGTGGAGGGCCGTATTTTGTGGGAGCATAAGGAGGGCCCTTCTGAATCGTTGATAAATTACAGTGACATTTAATTTTAAAAAAATAAGCCACAATCGATTATTATACCTAACGATAAACTAGAATGAAAAATTTCACGCGAATTTAGTGGATTTAGACATTTTTACACTTTTCGCGGCTATCAACATTTTTGTAAGTTTTATCATTAATATTTTTTTTTAATCATTTGGTGACCACCTGTTTTTTTTGTCGTTACGGAATCTTTAGAATTTTTTACACGCGTGAGCACTTTATATCAGATATCTACACGGAGAAAAATACAGCCTCAAATTCTAACGCTGGTTGTCAGAATTCTAATATTCAGTGCTAGAAAAGTATAGCAGTTTACTGCCAGTTCGGAATTCTAAGACTTGCTATAGAAGTGTTAAAATGATTCTCACACCGTATAGTAAAAATGATGTGTGTATATTACATTTGAAACTATTCTCGCATAGGCGCGAGTCCTATATGCTGTATAGTAAAAATAATGCGTGCATATTACATTTGAAACTATTCTCGCATAGGGGCGAGTTATATTTTCATATGGATTTTACTATACGTATAGCATGAATCTTCGTGTATGTATAGATTTTACTATACGCATAGCATGAATCTTCGGCGTATAGCGAAATATATTACGAAGTTATTAGTGAAATGTGACTCTTTATACCGTACTTTTTGTTGAATACTGGAAACTAATTGTTCCAATCACGTGGGCAAAATATTTTTTGAATACTACAAAAAATCACAATATGCCGAATAAAATGTATTATTTGTATCAGTTTAAGTGCCATATCGTACGTTAAAATTTAAATTTCTTCATTAATACTATACCATAATTACACTTTCTATCTTCCATTCAATACTTTTTGATATTTAATGATATTTTTTTAGAAGCATAGTATTAATTCTAAACTCTGAGGCTCCTGTTTTCTCCGTATAGAGTTATTGACTGTATAAATAATTATATAGAAATGTGGCCAGCGTGTCGTCTGCATAAAGTGCCGTATAAATAGGACGATTTTCAGAGCCATAATTTTTCGTTAAAAGTTCGGTAACTTGGCTTCAAATTTTATCAGCATACGGGGATGTTGTTTTACTTAATTAAAGATGAGAATCAGTTAATTGTTAAATATTCGGGTTCATAGAAGGTGAACTTAAGTGAACGCTACCTAATTCGTTGTCTTCGTGCGAATGAGGCAACTCTGAATATTCTTTTCCATCTCAAAATATATTTTCTATATCGACCCTAAGCTCTTCAGTACTTCCCATTCGGTCATTTTGGTATATTAATCTTTTAACTAGACGGTATACTATACATTATCGTTAATTATTTTCTCAATAATATGCTTAAATTTTTTTGTATTTATAATCATTCAGGGAAAACAAAACTCCATGAACGTTGATAAGCTCATGAATATATATTTTTATAAGATCCCATGGTCTTATTTTTCGGACTTCGAAAAAAAATATTGAAATCATGAGATTTAATGAAAGTGCCTAACATTTATATATATATACGCACGACCTCGACTTACTTTCGGTATTTGCGCTCGAGTGCACTCTGAACACGATTCACCAAGATACTTCACCAGCCATGGGAGAGCGCGTACCCCGTACGAGCCCGAGAAAGAGCCGCTATATCATTTTATTCGTCCCTCAATCGAACAAGGGAACTTCCATCCTCACGACGATAATAAATCGAGGCATCATTTCCGCGCCAACTTTCCGATGTCGTTCCATTGTTTTCGCTTCATTTTCCCGCGAACATGTCTCAAAATGACCTGACAATTAAATTTATTAATAAAACGTATTATCTATTCGAAAAGTGCGAATATTATTATTTTTATATAAGGTACAAACATGGAGGTGATGTGCGGAACACAATATCCGATAAATGGCCGCCTCGTCCCTGTTTGCAGACGTTCGCTCTTTCGACGAAATGTTCAATAACATTTTGGCATGATTGCGGACTAATTTCATTATTGGTACGTCCAATTGCTTCTTTGAGCTCCAGATTGGTTGGTCTGTGGATCATTGGCATACACTTTTCCTTTCAGAAAACCCCAAAGCAACGAAGTCCAATGGCGTCAAATCGCACGATATTGTTGAACACATAACCTCCACGTTTGTACCTTATATTAAGGGGAGAGTAGGGGTTTCAGCGTGAAAAAAAAAACACTTTTTTGCGAATTATTTTCATCTATATGGATAGAGTAAATTTATTGAAACCTTTTGTACATTGTTAAGTGTCATTTCAAGAACATTCCGTGAAATTTGTACGCGAAAATATCTACAAACAAGCCGGTGACAAAGCTTTTCCAAGAACGCCTTTGGAAAAACACGATTTGCGGTGTTCACTGTATCTCAGCTAGAAATTATCTGAAATCAAATACCACTAAAATTTAGTCAAAGTATCATCAAATCCTCCCTCCAACGGTCTTTGATCATTTTTTTTCATTTCTAAATTTTTGGTGGTCATGTAAAGTGAAAAGTGCTATTTTTCACGAAAAATTCCGCCATTTTGGGGGTGGAAAGCGCCCTCAATGTAAAAAAAAATCTCAAACTAACCGTTGGGGGGAGGTATTTTATATGTAGAAAGTGTGTACCAAGTTTGAAATAAATCGGTCATGTAGTTTTCAAATGGCAGTGAACACGGTCTTTGAAAAAGTGGTTTCAAGAAAAACGCTTTTGAAGTTCAGAGAAGTCGGAGCTACAGTGTTAGTGGAGCGGGACTGAATAGTCAATAACTTCGAGAGTTTTGCTCTGATTGACTTGAAATTTTGGGATTATATTCTTGAAATGTTTAACTATAAGAAAAGACAAAAAAATCGATTTTTCAAAAGTGCAAACTGGTACCCTCCCCTTAAATATCAAATACTTGTACTTTTCAAATAAATAGTACGTTTTATTGATGAATAAAAATGTCAGATCCTTTTGAGACACCCTTCATGTTCCTGTGAACGATGATCAATGCAAAATCATTCAGAAGTTAGGAGATTTCGAATTTTTAGACGCCCGAGGGCCTGTGGGTGCGATTTTAACGGCGGGTATTTAGGGGGAATGAAATTCGGAATTCGTTTGAGTTGGAATCCATTGGATTCTAATCGAGATTCCCCATTAGAATATACGAATCCAATTTGAATCCTAAAGAATTTCCACATTATCGAACAGAATCCGATCAGATTCATGATGGATCCCCATTGCACCCTGTACGTTGCAATTTCTTAACAAAACATATACATTAGAACCTCGATTATCCTAACTACTTGGAACCGGACTTAGGATAATCGAAAATACTTCTCGGATTTCCGGAAAAATCAACTCATATAATATAAATAGTATCGAAAATTCTCTGTATTAATCCAACGACCCTGAATTCTTTATTTGATAACAATTAACAATGAATAAAGTTTTAATTTTTATACCATCACTACTTATGCGGTTAAATCACAATTGCGGCTTAAAATAATGATCATTTTTTGGTTGTCTCATAGTAGTTGCGCGTTTCTTGGCCGCTAAGTCTCGAATTCGTTTCAAGAACAGCAGCTGTGTGGGACAATTTTCTGGTTGGGTTTCAAACCATTCCAGGGCGATTTCTCGTATATACATACAATTTACGATCTGATGTATGAAGTTACATAATGGCAATAATGTATTTTGAAAATATCCCGATGTGTTAGGATACAGCGTTATTAGGGAAAAAAGAGGATACCATAGAGCAATACCTTAAGGCGAGATATACATTTAGACAGGAAAAAATTAAGTAGATTTGAAGGATTTTTTAAACTCCGAAATAATTATTCCTCGTCGATCAAATTGTAAGTATAATTTAACAGTATATTTAAGCGTACAGAATCATTTTTGAATTTCATTAAGGCGTTACCCCCACTTGTAGCGCAAAAAAAGGCCTTTTTCATGAATTTTTTTAAAGAAAACTACAAAACTTTTTTAATCGATCAATATACCATCTTAAAGAACACATCTTGAAGAACTTTCAGTAATTTTTTTATTGCAAAATATTACATTGTTTAGTGGCAAATGGCCGTCAATAAAATAATGTTTTTATATACACGGTTTGCGGTGACCAACATGTCTTTTTTATATACACATGTTTTTATATACACGGTTTGCGGCGAAGTGGATCATCTGAAAAAAAAAATGCGGATGGATTTAGTCAAATATAAGTATAAACTAGTCTTTAATCGAAGGATTTTAAAAAATATTCATTTTTCACAAAATGGCGGACAGTCAAAGTTAATGGTTCGATTTTAACGAAAAAAACGGCCGTTTTTTGGCTATAAAACGGCCATTTTTTCGAAAAAAAAAATCGAACGATTAAAGACTACATTTTTATGTATTAAATAAGCCTGCAACATTTCAAGAAGATCGGTTCATTAGTGTTCGAGTAATCTCGGTCACCGACTTCAGAAATGCGATTTTGAGAAAAACGCGTTTGAAGTTTCAATTTCCGGTCGTTTACACAACGGATTCTTCTCTTTCAACGGTCATATCTCAGTCAATTTTGTTCGGATCGACTTGAAATTTTCAGGACATATTCTTAGATACTTATACTTCAAAAAAATGCAATAAAAAAAATCGATTTTTTCAATATCGCAAGCGGGGCTAACCCCTTAACCATCCAAATGGCGGAGCTGTGGCAGAGCGTTACAGCAAGGTCGCCTCGGGAGTTGCGAATCGACGTGCAGTCTACCTTCCCGTAGACTTTCATTTACAAAAAAATTCGAGCATTTTTTCAGTTAGAACATGTATAGTTTCTATGTGACGGTAATTAAAATTAAGAAAATGGCACGCATTTACAACAAAAAATCAACATTTCACGCAACATTTCTGTAAAATGTAGATTCAAAAAGTCGATTTTTTGACAATTTTTCGAAAACAATTCTCGTCAAGTAGAAGGTAGCAATATTATCAATATTTCTACCAAGTTTTAACTCAATCGGCTTAATAATTTTTGAGTAATCCTGCACGTCAATTTCGATAATGCAGTTTTGAGAAAAACGTGTTTGAGGTTCACGCCCGCTTCGAATTCGAGCAGTGAGGCACAGCGTTAACGGGCTGTAACGTTTGAGGTTTTTCGAATTTCGCTTTGAAACTTTAGGAAAATATTCTACATATATAGTTCTATCGTTTAAAGAAAACAAAAAAATCGATCTTTTGATCATTGTAAATGTTAAGGGGTTAGGCCACTCTAGAGGCCAAAAAAGGCTTTTTGGGGATTCTTTTTCAGAAAAACGACAAAATCAATCGAGATTACAATAAAGGGTGTTTATCATACATATCAGTGACGGTATACAATAATTTTTTTGAAACGATTAATTTCAAAATAGCGGCTGCGCAGCGTTTATCTCAAAACTGCATTTTTAACCCATTAACGCCCAAGAATCGCGATTTTTTCCTTCAATTTCAAGCCAGATTTTTATTATATAAAAAAAGTCATAAAAAATGAAGAGGTACGTTCCCTAGTATTTTCGGGGGTGCTCTTTCAGAATCTGGGATCAAGATCGGGTTTTGTCCATTAGGAAAAAAAATATGGCGGCTTTTAAACAAAAAAAACAGGAAAAATCGATGACACTTTTTTTTCAAAATTTTTTTTTCACCTCGAAGCCGTTGAAAAGTCCGGTTTTTGTTTCAACCATGGGTGCATAGAATAGTGACGATTGAACAATCAATTTTTTAAATTCGTCGTTGTCAACATTTTCACCCCCAAAATGGCGCTTTTCACCCCCTGAGTGACACGAAAAATTTCACGCTCGGTGTCCCAAATGAAAGTAGTTGGATTTGGACGAAAATTGGTACTCGGAGGTTTTTGAGGTCGCTGATTACGATTCTGTTCTCAAAATTCCGAAATTCAAAATGGCCGATCCAATATGGCGGACACAAATGCAAAAGTTCATTTGAATTGGATAAAACGTGGCACTCGGGGGTTTTCGAGGTCGCTGATTATGATTCTGCTCTCAAAATTCCGAAATTCAAAATGGCGGATCCAACATGGCGGACACAAATGCAAAAGTTCATTTGAATTGGATAAAGCATGGTACTCGGGGGTTTTTGAGGTCGCTGATTATGATTCTGCTCTCAAAATTCCGAAATTAAAAATGGCGGATCCAATATGGCGGACACAAATGCAAAAGTTCATTTGAATTGGATAAAACGTGGCACTCGGGTGTTTTCGAGGTCGCTGATTATGATTATGCTCTCAAAATTCCGAAATTCAAAATGGCGGATCCAATATGGCGGACACAAATGCAAAAGTTCATTTGAATTGGATAAAACGTGGCACTCGGGGGTTTTCGAGGTCGCTGATTATGATTCGGCTCTCAAAATTCCGAAATTCAAAATGGCGGATGCAATGTGGCGGACACAAATGCAAAAGTTCATTTGAATTGGATAAAACGTGGCACTCGGGGGTTTTCGAGGTCGCTGATTATGATTCTGCTCCCAAAGTTCCGAAATTAAAAATGGCGGATCCAATGTGGCGGACAAAAATGCAAAAGTTCATTTGTATCGGATGGAATGTGGCACTTGGGGATTTGCGAGGTCGCTGATTATGATTCTGCTCTCAAAATTCTGAAATTAAAAATGGCGGATCCAATATGGCGGACACAAATGCAAAAGTTCATTAGAATTGGATAAAACGTGGCACTCGGGGGTTTTCGAGGTCGCTGATTATGATTCTGCTCTCAAAATTTGAAAGCCTTTGGGTTTTCAAATACCTGAAAATACCAGGTATTTAAATACTCAAAGGCTTTCGAATTTTGAGAGCAGAAATATAATAAGTGACCTAGAAAACCCTCGAGTCCCACGTTTTATCCTATTCAAATGAACTTTTGCATTTGTGTCCGCCATATTGGATCCGCCATTTTTAATTTCGGAATTTTGAGCGCCGAATCATAATCAGCGATCTCGAAAACCCCCGAGTGTCACGTTTTATCCAATTCAAATAAACTTTTGCATTTGTGTCCGCCATATTGGATCCGCCATTTTGAATTTCGGAATTTTGAGAGCAGAATCATAATCAGCGACCTCGAAAACCCCCGAGTGCCACGTTTTATCCAATTCAAATGAACTTTTGCATTTGTGTCCACCATATTGGATCCGCCATTTTGAATTTCGGAATTTTGAGAGCAGAATCATAATCAGCGACCTCGAAAACCCCCGAGTGCCACGTTTTATCCAATTCAAATGAACTTTTGCATTTGTGTCCACCATATTGGATCCGCCATTTTGAATTTCGGAATTTTGAGAGCAGAATCATAATCAGCGACCTCGAAAACCCCCGAGTGCCACGTTTTATCCAATTTAAATGAACTTTTGCATTTGTGTCCGCCATATTGGATCCGCCATTTTGAATTTCGGAATTTTGAGAGCAGAATCATAATCAGCGACCTCGAAAACCCCCGAGTGCCACGTTTTATCCAATTCAAATGAACTTTTGCATTTGTATCCGCCATATTGGATCCGCCGTTTTTAATTTCGGAATTTTGAGAGCAGAATCATAATCAGCGACCTCGAAAACCCCCGTGTGCCATGTTTTATCCAATCCAAATGAAATTTTGCATTTGTGTCCGCCATATTGGATCCGCCATTTCGAATTTCGGAATTTTGAGAGCAGAATCATAATCAGCGACCTCGAAAACCCCCGAGTGCCACGTTTTATCCAATTCAAATGAACTTTTGCATTTGTGTCCGCCATATTGGATCGGCCATTTTGAATTTCGGAATTTTGAGAACAGAATCGTAATCAGCGACCTCAAAAACCTCTGAGGACCAATTTTCGTCCAAATCCAACTACTTTTCATTTGGGACACGGAGTGTGAAATTTTTCCTGTCACTCAGGGGGTGAAAAGCGCCTTTTTGTGGGTGAAAAAGTTGACAACGACGAATTAAAAAAATTGACTGTTCAATCGTCACTATTCTATGCACCCATGGTTGAAAAAAAAACCGGACTTTTCAACGGCTTCGAGGTGAAAAAAAATTTTGAAAAAAAAGTGTCATCGATTTTTGCTGCTTTTTTTGTTTAAAAGCCGCCATATTTTTTTTCCTAATGGACAAAACCCGATTTTGACCCCAGATTCTGAAAGAGCACCCTCGAAAATACTAGGGAACGTATCTCTTCATTTTTTATGATTTTTTTTATATAATAAAAATCTGGCTTGAAAATGAAGGAAAAAATCGGGTTTCTTGGGCGTTAATGGGTTAAGTTGGCCGGAAACGTAACTCAGACAATTTTCAACCGATTCACTTGAAATGTTGAATATATCTTGAAAAATACATTGTCTATGGAAGTACGTAGGATTTTTCTTTTATATTGCACAGTTCATTTGTAATTAACAATTATCTGACGATTTTTTCGACAAACTTTTGGAAAGTGAAAATTTTCGTCAGATAATTGTTAATAACAAATGAACTTTGCAATATAAAAAAAATCCTACATACTTCCATAGACACTGTATTTATCAAGATATAGTCAAAATTTCGAGTGAATTCGTTGTAAATTGTCTGAGTTATATTTCCTCCCAACTTATTAGGAGTACAACTCTGCAGTGACCGTTTTACTTAGAGAGCCACTGCGGCCGAAGTAGTGGCCCTAGCTCAATAAAAAAGTGGCATTTTAAACTAGAAGCTCTGACAATGTAAACAATTTAAAAAAGCTAACGGATACGTGTATGCATTATAAAGTTATTGGCACTCAAACATGGCAACCTACGAGCCGAATTCTCAGCATTTGCGGGAACTGCTCCAAAGACAACAAAGGAAGGGATTTTTGCACCGGATTGTGACTGGAGATGAAAAGTGGGTTTACTACGATAATCGTAAACGCCGAAAATCATGGGGACTGCCTGGTCATATTTCGTCATCGACGCCCAAACCGAATATTCACGGATCCAAAGTGATGCTGTGTATCTGGTGGGACCAGCTGGGCGTTGTGTACTATGAGCTGCTCAAACCATCCGAAACCATCACAGGGGAACTCTACCGACGTCAGTTGATGCGCTTGAGTAAGGCACTCAAAGAGAAACGGCCACAATTCAACGAAAGACATGACAAGGTGATACTGCAGCATGACAATGCCCGACCCCATGTTGCAAATGTCGTGAAAAAGTACTTGGAAACGCTGAAATGGGAGGTTTTATCCCACCCGCCGTACTCTCCAGACATTGCCCCTTCCGACTATCACTTGTTCCGGTCAATGGCACACGATTTGGCTGACCAGCACTTCGGTAGTTACGAAGAAGTCAAAAATTGGGTCGATTCCTGGATTGCCTCCAAGGACCAAGACTTTTATCGATGCGGGATTCGAATGCTACCTGAAAGATGGACCGAGGTCGTAGCTAGCGACGGGCAGTACTTTGATTAAAAAATATGTAGCCACTTTTTTATAACAAAGCCTTAAACTTTTGAAAAAAACGGTCACTGCAAAGTTGTACTCCCAATAAAAAATGCAGTTTTGAGATAAACGCTGCACAGCCGCGATTTTGAAATTAATCGCTTCAAAAAAATTATTGTAAATGAAGGGCACACACCCTTTTTTGTAATCTCGATTTATTTTGTAGTTTTTCTGGACAAAATCTCCGAAAAGCCTATTTTTTCGGCCTCTAGAGTGGTCTAAGGCCTTAATTGAGAAAAAAAGACCACCATTAAGTTCGGATAATCGAACGCTCGGATAATCGAACGTTCGGATAAGGCGCCGAAGCGTTCGGATAACCGAAAATTCGGATCACCGCGGTTCTACTGTATATGCAAAACGAGAGGATCTTAAAAAGTATATATCGCTTGAAAAAGTATGTCTTGAAAATCAATTTGAATCACATCACTGAAAATCCACTGCAATTGTAGTTTGTTATTTATTTTACTGCACTTCGACATGATATCACCACACACGCACACGTTCGCGAAGTGTGCAGGTTATGTTTCAAGATGCCGAGTTTTTTCCCGTGACTTTTCACAAATTTCCAATCCGAACGTGGTAAGAATTTTGAAACGGCGTTCAAGGGGGAACAGTCCATAATCCGATTGGATCCAAATAAGGACTCCCTACGTCCCTTGCCCCTAACAGATCCCTAAAAAGATAGGTGCATTTTGGAGCTCTTTTAGGGAGAATATTTTTTTTGGAGATCGAACAAATTGCGTTTCAGCATTTCAAAAAAAATATCTCAAACGCCGTCTATTAGGAAATAGGACGGTATCCACTCGGATTAAAATGTGGACTCGCTACGTGCGGCGTACCTACTAAATCCCCATCGGAATGTGACAGGACCTGAGGATTCCCTAACAAGTTTCTGCACGGGTATGCGACACTTGTTGAACGACGAAACATCATGTTTAATTGATTGCACCCGGTCAGTGACGAAACAGTTAGGCATGCACAATGACTATATATCGTATTGTTGATGGGTGTACACACATATATATACATATATATACATACATAGAGGGTGACAGTGATGAGGTGGCCATGGGTTTTTCAAGATGTTTAATGGGCTTTAAAGTCCCCTTCGAACAAAAATACAGCGTATTTTTGTGACGAGTGGTATGTGCTCAAAAAAATTGGCCATTCAGAAAAAAATCGAAATTTGTTTTTTATTTCAGCAGAATGGTTGAATTCCGTATACGACCGACTCCTAAAAAACTTTCTTTCAATTCAATTCATCGACTTTAAAATGCATCTTTTGTAATTTTTTTTTCCCGTTGTTGGGATGCACAAAAAAGTTTTTCAGGAGTGTTTCGTATTCAGAATTTAATTATTTTCATTCTTCTGTATTGAAAATGAACTGATTTTTTTCCAGAATGCTTGTTTTTTTTCTGGCCAATACGTACTCTCGATACTTCTGATACGAATACTTCCGATAAAAAAAAACACAAGTATACGTCGTATTTTTTTTCGAAGAGGACTTGAAGGACTTTAATATGAACATATTTTTCTCAGACGCGAAATCTCTGCGCAAGACCTTAAAAAAACACGTGGCCACCTTATAATTGTCACCCTGTATATCATATAAACTTTGATTTTTACTCTGCCTTGATATATATATATATATATATATATATATATATATATATATATATATATTGCTCAAAATGCTATTGTCGATTCTCGGCCCGTACAAATCACAGATGTACCCGGTTTCGATAGCCCGGAATACGAAATGATTTTGGCATGTAGAATAGTCGTGTTTCTCCGTTGCACGATCGCGGTGTATTGCCCCCGTAATCTTGCGTGTGTCGCGAATATTGGAATACGATTACGAGGAGTCATACGTATACGTGCTCTTGTAAAAATGTATACGACAAGTTAGTGAATAGTGCGCGTTTGAATTTTTTTTAAGCGCTCATCACAGTGTAAAATTTTCAAAAAATCAATTTTTTTGTTGTTGCACTATCCGATAGTATAGACGGTTATAAATATGGACCTGGCATCGCCGATTGATCGTAAGTAGACAATTTATATGAAAATTCCGCACTCGAGACTTTAAGGGGTTAGGCAACTGTAGAGGCCGAATAAATAGGCTTTATGGGGATTTTTTTTTTCAAAAAAACTACAAAATAAATCGAGATTACAAAAAAGGGTGTTTATCATACATTTCAGTGACTGTATACAATCATTTTTTTGAAGCGATTAATTTCAAAATGGCGGCTGTGCAGCGTTTATCTCAAAACTGCATTTTTTAGTCGGCCGGAAACATAACTCAGACAATTTTCAACCGATTCACTTGAAATGTTGAATATATCTTGAAAAATACCTTGTCTATGGAAGTACATAGGATTTTTTTTTAATATTGCATAGTTCATTTGTGATTAACAATTATATGACGAAATTTTTCACTTTCCAAAAATTTGCCTAAAAAATCGTCAGATAATTGTTAATAACAAATGAACGATGCAATATAAAAGAAAAATCATACGTAATTCCATAGGCAATGTATTTTTCAAGATATATTCAACATTTCACGTGAATCGGTTGAAAATTGTCTGAGTGATATTTCCGACCAACTTAAAAAATGCAGCTTTGAGATAAACGCTGCACAGCCGCCATTTTGAAACTAATCGCTTCAAAAAAATTATTGTATACAGTCACTGATATGTATGATAAACACCCTTCTTTGTAATCTCGATTTATTTTGTAGTTTTTCTGAAAAAAAAAAATCCCCAAAAAGCCTATTTTTTCGGCCTCTAGAGTGGCCTAAGGCCTGAAACGCGCTTTTCTCGAAATGTCCTTTTTCAAAACGGCGTACTCTCTCAAAGAAACAGTTTTCGAGCTATCCGTCTTAAATTTTGACACAATATTCTTTATCTTGCTATGAAACCTTTTTTATCTTTATATTTTTTTAACGAATAACTGTCGAAAAAATAGACTAAATTCGATAATTTTTTTCAAACCACCGCCATTTTGTCAATTTTGATTTAAAAAAAACCTCCATAGGAAGATAGCGGCTTTCACACTGATTAATAATCTTTTTACAAATTTTGTTTCAGATAATATTTACGGCCACAACCGTGCACTCCCGAGGACTCTTTTTTTCGAGGACACTTTCAACCGTTAAAAAATGTAAAAAAATAAACATAAACGATGGAAAAAATATTTTCTGTTTTTCATGAGTGCTTTGATTTGACATTTAAAAAAATCAGACTGATGAGCGTATTTTAACCAGCGTGTAAAAACGCGAAAAAAAACAGCTATTTTTCGATCCGTTACACTGTGATGATCCCTTGAGTTTTTATTGGTTCTATAAATTGCCATACAGTGTTGGGTTTTTTTGCGTACGGATGAACTTTACAAACTAAACGCATCTTATTCTTATATATTCGCTAAACTTTAGGCTGTGTTATGTCAGCATCTCCAAGATCAATAATATTTTACGATAGAATATCATAAAATATATCTGAGTTTTGTCAACAATGTTCGCAAAAATATTTTTGTCAACAATGTTCTCAAAAATATTAGTTTTGCGTGAAAAGTGAAAAATTGGCTACGAAAAAAAAACCACGCTCTGAGAGTGTGTAGAGCGCTTTTTATATACTCGGAGAGACGTTGAGGGGTGGTGAGAGAATTTCACCGAGTCGGCGATGCGAGAAACTAGAGAGTTATACGCTAGAGAAGCTGCGGAACGATTAAATCGTGCCTCTGTGTCAGGGACGTCGAGTGCCGGCTGTTGCAATAGCATCATGGAATTTACTCCAAACGGAGATTTTGCCCAGATACCGCCTGATCGACGTCATCGGGACTCGATTTCACTTCGATTGGGTTTGCTTTTGCGAATGGGTTTGACTTTTCGGGATTTTTCGTTGTGGCGGGATTGACAAAAAAGATCGAGACAATTTTGTAAATTTAATTGAAAAAAAAATAGCAATAATACAGCCGGTGAATGAGCGGCACTTTACGGCAGCTTCGAATTGCCATAAATTTGAATATTTTTCAAACTAGTCCAAAGATGGGGTCATCGTCAGCCATCTCTCCAATGATTTCTATCGTATCAATTTGATTCGCGACTCTCTGAGTACTTCGTTGATTGCTCCATCAGCGATCAGCGCCACCTGTTATTTTTTATTTTAACTTTTCTGAATTATTTTTCTTTTCTTTATTTTTTATTATTTTATTATATTTTTATTATTATTTATATATATATATTAATTATATCGTATATTTATTTAATTTATTGTTTTTTTATTATTATTACCTTTTTTATAAAGTATTATTTTTTAATAAACTTTTACGATTATTGGTTATATTAAACAAAGTTATTATTATTACCTATTAATACAAGAATTTATCTGTCGGACATTCAGTGGAGCTCGCGACCGAGGAAAAGCTACGATTGTTGATGAGTGTGGGCAACGATGTGGGCGCCACGGACGACTGCGAATTCACGGATCCGAAACTTCCGGATTACTACGATCCGGTGAAGTTTCGTCTCGGCCAACGGGTCTTCGAATCGAACGTTTTTGCGATGATGATCGCAAAACTCGCGGGTCTCTTGACCCTCCTCGCGGTACCATCCATTCTTGGGATCCTCAAATTTACGAGACAGAGCGGTACACCGTGTGCCGCTTTCCGAAGATACGCCTCCACGGTTCTCCACACTTGCGTCTGGTACAAATACTTACCGAGCCAACAGATCGAGTAAGTTTAAAAAACTTTTTTTCGATGTCTTTTTGTCCTTTTTACATATTTCTTAGATCTTTTTTTTCACGTATCCATTGTATCTTCCCGTACGGAAATTGTCGTAGGAATCCAATTGGATTCCGATTCTTATTCCTACTTCCTGCTAGGGATCCAATGGGTCATCGCGTTGGATCCCTATGCTAAAACGTCATGCTCGTAAATTCGATTCTAATCGGGGTCCCCATTAAAATCGCATCTACGAATCCAATTTGAATCCTAAAGGATTCCCACCCTATCGAACAGAATCCCAGATTCTTGATGGAAGCCATCGCTTTTTGCTCGTTCAATTTTCCAAACAAAGTATATAGATATACAAAACGAGCGGATCTCAAAAAAGTAAAAATCTTATCAAGAATAGTATAAGTCACTTAAAAACAGTACATCTTAAGGAGGTTGGAGCGATTCAGTTGAGTCAAATGACGGTTTATTCATTTTTTTTTCACTGAACCTGAAGAAAATGCATACGAGGTACATATTTATTCTGTATATGCTATTTTTTAAAATATATAATTAAAGGGCAAAATTATGCATTTTAATATTTTTATTACGTAAAGTAGAAAAACTTTTGTGTTATTACCAACTTGAAAAAGTATGACATAATCGATGATTGTTATGGAAAAACTACGACAAAGAATGTTTTATACAATTCACAATGAAATTTTGAGTAATTTATAATTATGCCTATTCATGTTTACGTCACGAGATTATTGGCCCTTCGTTTACGATGGGCAAGAAGAGGATTTTTTTTTCTAAATGTTCACAAAGGTTCAGTTTGCGTTAAACCGATGTTAGAAATGGTTTATGTTGGTGCTAAATAACAAACAAAAATTACATAACCTTAAATGTGAAAGTCTTGCCCATCTAACCGCATGTTAAATTACATACATCAAACTATTTTTTATCTCTGGTGTTTGGTGGTGAAAAAAGTTCAAAAAAAATTAAACCGGTGCGATGGTCTAGTGGTTAGCGTGCTCGCCACTAAACCAGCGGACCGGGAGGTCCCGAGTTCGAATCCCGGTCGCGTACATTTCGTCGTGAAATGTTTTTCTTCGGCATTTCGCGGCGAAATAAGACTAGTTCCACGACCGGGGGGCGAATTCGATGACCGGCTGTATTGGTATAGGTTTTCCGCAGTTTCCCTATACCCATGACAGAAAATGTCATGATGAATATAATACGGAGGGGGAAGTCGGCTGCGGCCGCAAGAGGGGGGAACAGAGAGGAAGATGGAGAAAAAAGGAAGTAAAACAGTAGAGGAAAGAACGGTCATAATGTGGGGAAGAATAGGTAACAAACGCGAAAAGCGTGTACCTAAGGAAAAAACCAATAAAAAAAAGTTCAAAAAATTCGTCAAGACTCAGTATAGTCTAAACAATAACATGTATTTTTTAAATTAAATTTACCTTGGATTGTGGCTAACGCTCCAACCTCCTTAAAAATCGATTTGAATCACATCACAGTAAATTCACTGTAATTATCGTTTGCTATTTATTTTACTACAACATATCACCACATACGTACATGTTCACGAAGCACGCAGATTATGTTTCAACACGCCGAGTTTTTTCTCGTGACTTTTCACATATTTTCGATTTGAACGTGGTGAGAATTCTCAAACGGCGTTCATCGGCAAACGGTGCAGAATCCAATTAGATCCCACTGAGGATTCCCTATGTGCGGTGTCCCTAATAAATCCCTATAGGGATGTGGTACGATCTGGGGACTCCTCAATAAATTTCTACACGGATTTCTGTAATATTCTTTACATATTTTCTTACATATTTTTTAGTCTTTGTTAGTGCCTTGTTTCCTCTTAGCTTTTTTCGCCCCTCCGTCTGTCACAGCCTGTAACTTCGCGCTTAAGGGGCCAGTCCACTTTGGAGTTACGAAAAAAGGCTATTTTCGCGATTTTTTTTGAGGATTTTATAAAATATATGAATATAAAAGTTGTTGGGCTTGATAAATAAAGTCTTGAAATACATTTAAAAAGAATTTCATTCATTTTTATTCATTTTTAAGTATAAAAACTATAGTTCAACGTAACGCCTCAAAAATAGGTGGGCTAGGTAGCTCCATTACAACTCGGCAACGGCTTGACTGAAACCAAAAAATCAAAGTCCATTAGATTCAGTATGACACCAGCTACAAAATGACCCTCGGATATGAAGTTTTATCAATAAATAAATAAATGGCAGATGTAAAAAGAAAAAAGTTTTTAAAACGCGTTTTTTCACCGTTTTTCGCAAAAACAAGACTGAAAATAAAAATTTTAACACCATCGAGGGTCATCTCGTTGCGCATCATGTTTACAATATGTGGTTCAAATTTCAAGAGAATTGGTTTGTTAGTTTATACTATATTAAACTGTAAGTTTATACTATGAAAAACTCTTACCTAAACTCAATCGGCAATTCCTGCACCGTACAAAATCCCTTCCGATTGCTCATCATCGTCGATTTCTTCAAGTCTTGCTTGCTTTCGATTTTTTGAAATGTTCAAAGTGGACTGGCCCCTTAATTCGGTACATACATGTTGAAAATATTGTTTCTACCAATATTTTTTTTCTCCACCATATTCACGTGCTTCGAGTCTTAGAATTCGTGAGGGGAATTCTCCTCTTTATGTTCTCGTTACCATTTGGCTTAAAAATGTCAAACAATCGATGAAAATAGCACTTAGCGAGTACCTATTTTCAAGTAAAATTATATAACAGTTTCTGTAAAATAACTTTGTCAGGCAACAAGACGAGAAGAACACGTTTTATTTGACAAGATTCTAAGCGCAATATTTTCCAGAATAATCGAAAAACTATACAGCTAAAAAGGCGATCAATGGGGTGGCACAAACGTGAGTTCTATTTTTTTCCTTTTTCTCACCATCCAATTATCTTCTTTAAAGCAAAAAAAATTGTCGCCGAAGCTGCGAGCGGTCAAAAAATATTTATAAATCGCTCAAGCCTCCCAAAAATTCAAAATTTCATTTAAAAATCGATTCTTTTTCGTACCCTTCTCACCCATGGATTTTACGCTTTATAATTTTTAATTAACCTCGCGAAAGTTCTATCCGGCCAATGAATATTTAGTGGTCGCTCAAGGTTTTAGAAGTGGAAAATTTCCGTCAAAAAATTAATCTCGCGTGCACTATAATTCCTTGTAGCATAGAAAGAAAATAAACAGCGAAGTGTTACATTTTTTGAATAATTTAGTATAACAATTTGTAACAAACACCAATTAGACGATATGTGTTATTATGTGTTATTGTATTACGGTGTCGCTCGTCACAGGGTACAGCTACGATTGGTCCACAGTTTCACTAACGAGACCAATTGTGGGACGCATTACGATGCGCGGAAAACCGCTGCCATTTCAGTTTTGCGAATAAAACGACCTATAGTTTTATTTACGGACAAGAGCTTTAAAGAATTATTTTATGAGAACAAACATTATAATTCTTGGGTTAGAAGTGTGAGGTAAATTTGAAAAAAAGTGTTTGTCAAGAAAGAAGGATTAATTGTTTTGAAAATTTCACCAAGCGTTAAATTTCTGAGTGGGAAGAGAAAAAAAAATGGCAAAAACTGGAAATTTCGAAGCTCTCGAGCGACCATTATACATTCATTGGCCGGCTAGAGCTTTCGTGAGGTTAATTTTACAATTATAAAGCGTAAAATTCATGGGCGAGAAGTGTACGAAAAAAATCGGTAAATGTCTAGAATCGGGGCTCCTGACCAAAATTTTTCAGGGTACTGTTTTATGATTATTTCCCAAACAAACCCGAACAATATATATAATATAATAACTGTAATATATATATATATATATATATATATATATATATATATATATATAATATATTTTACACGTACTCGCACACAAAAATCTGCTCGAAACGACTAAGCGATGGTTTTCTCATGGATGCTCGTATGCGCGCGTGTGTGCGAGTGTGTGTGTGTGTGTGTGCGCCCTACCCCCTGACCTCAATATTCACGTCGAAGTGTTTAAAATCCGCAATTGCGTTGAATGTTTGCCCAATTAAAAAAAAACCAAAATTTATCAAATTAATAAAAATTGTTAGCCCCCGCCGACGAAATATCATTAGGGGGCGTACACAAATTACGTAACGCAAAATTTCCCAATTTTCACAACCCCCCCTTCCCCCCACGTAACAGGTGCTTTGTCGTCGATAATTGCGATTTTTTCCATAGACATAACTAATTACGAAAGGATCGGGTCTATACTCACTTTATGAAGTATATATTCATCTAGTTTTATACCAATTATGACAAAATCTTGAAAATTAACCAAGATATATAGCTTGATTTGACGACGAAAAAAAAATGCCCTTCATTGTCCCATCGATATCTTTATGAAAAGTTATCTGTAAATTAAAAGTCAGCAATTTATCGATATCTATACAAATGTAGCTATAGTTATTCGTAGCCGTTTTTTATTTAGGGTTTTTTTTACAAAATGCCGACAGTTTGGTCATTTTTTTTCATTTCCAAGGCCCTTTTTCTGAATTCAAGCAGTCTTTAAAACTAGTAATTATCAAATGTTAGAAACGCGGATACGTACAACCTTAATCACTGCGATTACAAATTTTTTTTCAAAAAACATGAAAATCGGTTGATAAGTTTTGAAGTACTCACTCGGACAAGGTCGAAAAAACTAGTTTCGAGAAAAACGCGTTCAAAGTTTTCGTTCCGTGTTTCTTGATGTAAAGTTATATTTTTTTTAGATTATTGATACTTACATTGAAGTATCTAGTCGTGGGCGATATGACGGTTCTTCATCTTCATGATAGCTTACGAAATAATAAGAGCCTGTACTTTATCTATTGTAAATGATGCCACACCTGTAGGGACTGAGGGCAGTTACCGGTCGCGCTACCTGTTCTCACTAAAGTGACGATAACTCCGTCAATTTTTGGACTTGTGAATAAAAATGTTGCCAACATATTTTTCAATAGATATACCTTCAAGAATTATGTATAAAAAAAATGTCCTTTAAATTTTGCTTGGGGGAGGTGGGAAGCTACTGGGCAAGCTCTTGCACAGTGACTTTCCCCCTTAACTGACATTGCGTATAGAAAGTTGTGAGCTGTCTACGGTAAAATTGCACGCGAGGTTTAAATAAAACACTTTAACATGCAGAAATTTTGCTATTTCTGGCAGTTTTAAAGTCGTGACGTAACGCAAACCTTGACCCCCCCCCCCCCCCCCCCCCAATTGCGTTACGGAATTTGCGTACGGCCCCTTAGTGGAGACGAAATGAAGCTGCTCATGGCAAAAAAAAATTTTGTTGACGTTTTTGGTCAGGAGACCCGATTCTAGACGTTTACCAAAAAATCGATTTTTTAATGAAAATTTTCAATTTTGGGAGGCTTGAGCGGCCTCCAAATATTTGTTGACCGCTCGCAGCTTTGGCGACTATTTTTTTTTCTTTACACAAGATAATTGGATGGTGAGAAAAAGGGGAAAAAGAGCTTAAATTTGTGCCACCCTAGTGATAAAGTTTCAATTGAATTGACAATTATGTGCGTGCCTAACAAGACCTACCGTAATTCATGCTCCGGTATTCACGCGACCGCTTTTTCCCTGTTTCTCGGCTTATTTTCCTTTTTGGCTCGTTTTTTCCCCCCCATTCGTCGAGTCGCACCGGACGCTCCTCGCCAATCTCGAAATAGCCCTGAACGAGAAGATCTCAGCGGTTCATTGACTTTGTAATGCAGAGGCAAGATGAACTTGCCGGGCTTTCCTATAAATCTTGTCTCGCGAGACTAATTTTATCAGGCCCCTGTATACACGCGGAGACGGTACGAGAGAGAGAGGCGAACGCACTGCTATATATGCGTATGAATTATTATTCCTCGACATTGAACACTTTGGATTATCCTTACGAAACTCAACTCTTCTCAGACCCACCGATTTATTTTATTTTTCTACCAATGTGAAGTACTTTATTCTTAGTATAGTATATTTTAAAAAACGTCCAATTTTCATCGTCGAATATAAAGAATATTTTGTTAGCCGCAACTTTTTTTGCGAAAATTCATAATGAAATTATTACGACAATTGCTCGACCGTTTGACGTTTTTTCATTAGATTCTTCGAATCTCTGAGGAACGTGCGAAGAAAGCACTGCGTGGCTTCGAAACGAAGTTTTGCGGCTGGTTTCGGTAAAATATCGCAGTTGGACATGGCACTCACCCAATTCGGTTTCATGGGTTTTATCCTGCTCTGCGATAAACGCCTCGGTATCGTATCTACCGACGAGGAAATGGAAGGACTCGTACACTTTTGGCGCGTTATTGGCCGACTGCTCGGAGTCCAAGAGAGGTATGCGTTCATTCGTATATTATAATACCGTTATTTAAGGGGAGATATACACCGAGGAGCCGGAAAAAAGGTCATTTTTGTGAATTTTTTCAAGGAAAACTATTTGAAATTTCGGATTGGGGTTTTAATTATCTAAAAGTATATATATTCGAAAATATGTTTAATTTTCTTTATTTAAAAATATCAAAAACATAAAAGGATATTGTATGATCCTTGGAGCGTCGTAAAAAAATCTGCGTATACGGTACCCACTGGCGTTTCTTCAAAAGTTATCTGAAACAAAAACCAAAAAGATTATTAAATTAGGTACTATAAACTAGTACTTGTCATAGCCGATTTGAAAATATCGATTTATGACAAAATGGCGGACGTTTGAACATAAATCGTGATTTTTGGGCCAAAAATCAGTTATTATTTTGCATAAAAAACAAAAACTAAGTAACGGGGAAAAAAATTCTATGACAAGTACCAGATAATGGTGTATAGGATAACCACAAAAAATCTCAAGGCAATCGGTTCATTGATTTTCGAGAAATTTTGGGTACCGATTTGAAAAACGTGATTTTGAGAAAAACGCGTTTGAAAATTGGGGAACGAATGAATCATGAAATTTGTCAACTTATATGGAATCATCGATACCAAGCCCATAATGTAGGTCTTCTACGGTCGACGGAATGTTCATAGCTTTTAAATCGATTTTTTCGACCATCTAGGTGTATATCTCCTCTTAAACGTAATATGTATCAAGGGGATATTGTACGAAGAATGTATAACGCAGGTTATCATTTTTACGTAATATATATTTATAATCGATAATAAAGATTAAATATTATATTATTTAATAATATCAACATATTATTATATGATTGAAAATAATTATTTATATGGTAAAAGGGAATCGTACTATAAGCCGATTAGAGTTCAAAGTCATATTGGAAAAAAAAATAATAGTGATCTTCATTATGTATATATTAATGTATATATTAATCATGAAATGTAAATTTCTACGTTCAAATCAATGAAATTGAACATGTATTATCTTTTTGCTATCTACTACTACTATTTATTCCAATAAATACAAAGTTGGACAACACATATTATGATAATATATGAATATAAATAACAAATTTTCGTTTAATCGCTTAAGGGGTTAGGCTACCGCGGCGACCCGAAAATAACGGGTATTTAAAGAAATTAATTTTGAAGCAATAAGTAGCATGATTAGAAAATCGTATGTATAATAATTAAAGAAGTTTTAAGCAATCTGGTGAAAGACCTTTGAACGTGATCAACGGTGTACTTGAGTTTGGCCACCCA
Organism: Ophion obscuratus; assembly: GCA_964007375.1. Lineage (NCBI taxonomy): Eukaryota > Metazoa > Arthropoda > Insecta > Hymenoptera > Ichneumonidae > Ophion > Ophion obscuratus. The sequence continues at coordinate 38,394,043 of OZ023312.1, read as the reverse complement.
AAATAAAAAAGACGAGTTTTTTCTTGAAATGGATAATATTCGCTATGACTAAGACTTGACCGATATTTTCTTAGTCATCATCTTTTAATGAACAATTTAAAAAAATTGGTATGTCTTTTTCAAATTTTCGAGAAAAATGACATTGTTATTGCAAATATCTAATGGAAAAAAATGTTTAGAAGAAAAACGTCGGTCAAGATTAAACTACTATTATACCGAACGAGTGTAGCAAATTTCAATTCAATCTGTTCATTAGATGTCGAGAAATTGTGTACACTGTTTAAAAAAACATACGTTCGAGAAAAAAGCGTTTAATATTTTATTTGCAATTTTATTGTTCTAATCAGAAGTTTACCTTCAATCTGGGATTGCTGTACCGTACGTTGGATCTTGCTCTCCCATTTAACCCCAATTTAATTCCAAAATTAACTATCGATTTTTGGAAATTTTCACAGTGCCTAACCCCTCAATTTAAATGAGCATATAAACGAATATTACTAAAAAAATCGTATCATATATATATATATATATATATATATATATATATATTATATATTCTAACATTAGAATTCATTCAAATTATGTGGATTTGATATTTGTCAAAAATTTATAAAAACGAACTTACTTCCATAAATATATAATATACGTAATATAATATAATAATATTTTATAAATACGAGCAACATCAACTTTCTTACGGAATCGAATGATTTGAAATAATACATTTTTTAAATCATGCCCTCGGACGTTTCAGATTCAATCTCTGCAGCGGTAGTGTCGCGGAGACTCGAGCACTTTGCCGAAGACTGTTGGAGGACGTATTTCTGCCTCATCTTGCCAAAAAGTCTCAAGACTTTGAGGAAATGGGACGTGTCCTTCTGGAGGGACTGTGGCCGATAAATCCATTTATCGAGAACGATGCGTTTAAAGCGTTTACCCTTGATCTTGTGACGTCCGCCGTCTCGAACAACAATCATACCCTCGTGATCGGTGCGTGAGTCGAATTCATATGCAGACGCGATTGTCTCGATCGACGCCGCATCAAATTCAGCGAGAAACCGTAAATCGTGACATTTGAATCGTTTAAAACCAGGTTTAATTGAAGGAGACGCATGCGAAAAGAATTTGTAATTTATTCGTTGCTCTCTTTCCGAATTTTCTTATTCACTGATAATTTTTTTTTTTTAACTTTTTTTCCTCACTTGTCTTCTCATTTTTTCCGATATTCTCGTAACCTGCTCGTTGGACGCGTCGACTGTCATTTATTATTTGGGACTGCCATTCTTATTTGGGCCCGTATTTTTTTATTTGGGCCTGTCATTTCTTATTTGTGTCTGTCATTTCTTATTTGGGCCTGTCATTTCTCATTTCGGCCTGTCACTTCTCATTTGGGCCAGTCATTTGTTATTTGGGCCTGTCATGCTTATTTGGGCCTGTATTTTATTATTAGGGCCTGTCATTTCTTATTTAGGCCTGTCATTTCTCATTTGGGCCTTTCATTTCTCATTTGGGCCTGCCATTTCTTATTTGGGTCTGCCATTTCTTATTTGGGACTATCGGTTTTTATTTGGGACTATTATTTCTTATTTGGGCTAATTTTTTTTGTCAACGCAGATACGGAGTCGATATCGAGATACAGCAGATTCGTCCTGAATCTTCAGCTCTTCGTGCACGAGTATCTCATTTCGGCGAGGTATCGCTGGTCGGTTTTCTTCCGTGCGTTTTTCAACGGCCAAATGAGATTGGGGATATTCCTGACCGAGAAATTCCCGTTCCTGGCCTACTGGCTCTTCGGCAAGAAGAATTCTCACGTCAACATTTACAAACATTATTTCGACTGATTATCTAGAATTAACATTGACATTAAGAAACGAACACACGTTTGACCGATGAAGATTGAAGGATATTGATATTTTTTTAATGTAGTTATATCCAACATAAGTACATATTCGACGTTTTTAAAAGCTACGCTACATCGTTGCGAGATATATTTTTTTAAAGGGGTTAGGCTATTGTGACAACCCAAAAATAAGGTTTATTAAAAAAAAAAATGATTTTGTAGGAATAAGTAAGATGATCGAAAAATCGTTTGGACATTTATTTGTGTATACATTAAAAAAGTTGTGTGTCACATGTCATAAAAAATGTTAATAATTAACGGAGTTATAAACAGTCTCGTGAACGACCTTTGGACGTGAGGGCATCGAAGGTGTACTTGATTTTAGCCACTCGGTTGATCTGAAACAAAAAAAATCAGTTTTTTTTACAGTAGACAATATTGGCTAAGATTTGACCGGGCTTTTTCGTTATCGTGTTTTAGTCATCAACAAAAAAAATTTCTTTTTCGATTTTTCGAGAAAAAATGACATTATTGTTTATAAATAATGAAAAAAAGTTAAGAAGAAAGACGTTGGTCAAGACTAAACTACTATTACATTGAATAAGTGTGACAAATTTCAACTCAATCCGTTTATTAGATGTCAACAAATCGGGTACACCGTTTCGAAAAACATAGTTCCGAAAAAAAAGTGATTAAGGGGTCTTTAGACGCTAAGAAAAAGGCTATTTTCATGATTTTTTTGATAGATTTACATTATAGATATTGATATAAAAGTTTTTACACTTAATAAATACACTTTCGAAATAGATTTTTTTAAAATTATTTATTTAAGTCACTATTTATAGACGAAAATGGTAGTTAAAAAATATCCTAAAAAATTGTAGGTCTGCGCTGTTGATGAAATCCCGGAGATGGATCGACCGAAGCAAAAAAATCAAACGGTTTTAGATTCAGTATATTACTGGCTATAGCGCATATCATAAGATTTTTTATATATGCATAAATAACAGAATGACGGACATTTTTCTAAAAAAACAAAAAAACGTGTTTTTCACCGTTTTGGCAAAAAAAATAATGAAAAATTGAAAAGAATCCTTGATATGCGCTATAGCTACAGTTGTGAAGAATTTCATAACGATCGGTTCAGTAGTTTCGAAGATTTTATCAACAGGCCGACGGTAAACGTTGTTTCGAGAAAAACGCGTTAAAAATTTGTTTGGGTTACATAAATACATTTTTTTTAAATTTGGAATGTATTTCAAAAGTGTATTTATTAAGTGTAACAACATTTATATCAATTTCTATAATATAAACCTATAAAAAAAATCATGAAAATAGCCTTTTTAGCGTCGAAAGTGAGAAGACCCCTTAAGGGGCAACGCCAATATAAAATTTTCCAAAAATTGGTTTTTTGAAAATTCATTTTTGGTCCGTGTTCAAGACGTTGTCGGTTTTTCCCGGAATACAATTTTTCAAAACGGCATACAACGTAACTCCAAAAATGTTCATTCTATTCACTCCACATTTTGAGCACATGTTCGAAATAACATTCCGAAGAGGAATACGTATGGGATTTTCCAAGAGTTAATTATAACATTATTAATTAACAAATGATTGTCCTTTTTTCTGTCGAAAATCGAGTTTTTACTATAAGGGTTTGCCAATTGCACAAAAATTAATATTTTCAACATCCCCTGCGTATTTCTCTAGACATACTCATGTAAATTCACTTGAAGATATGACTAATAACAACCTTGAATATTGTTATCCTCTTACTTGTCTTTACACCCAAAAAAAATCGCGAAAAATCGCCTAATTGTACACGTTTACCGTGGTGTTATCCCTTAAAGTTTGACTAGCATTTATATCTTTGTAACCATAAGTTTACCCTAAATCTGCGATTCCTGCACCATATGTTGGACTTTCCTCTTCAATTTGAGTTGCCTCAAGCGACGAACGAGCGTTCGGCATTTTCACCGTGGCCCAGCCCCGTAATTGAGCAATTTAGAACAAGTTCGTACGCGAAATCGTGTATCGCTTTACAATCTTAACTTCAATGATCACACTGAAGGATGTATGGGAGATACGAGCCCAGGCGAATGAGGCCGAAATTTCGAATTTTCGAATCCATGTTTTGCTGTAGAGTAAAATAAAGTTCAGGTGGCAGAATATGTAAACCAGGCCTTAAGGGGTAAGGCCACTGTAACGGCCCAAAAAAAAAGGTTTTTTCACTAATTTTTTGCTCCCGAAATTGAAGGTATTTGAAAAAAAACTTTTAATGGTGTTATCGGGCATACATTAAACTTTATTATAAAATTTTTTTACAGTAAAAAAAAACCAAAATGGCGGTTCCACAGCTATCTTCCCGGGACATGTTTTGCTTCCAGGGCTCCGCGGCACGCAGCACCACTGGTGCACTTTTGAATCTAGAACAAAAAAAAACCATTAATCTAGAGGGCTATAGCTAGAGAATGTCGATCGGATTTTAAAAAGTATCAATTTTTGTGGATTTGGCGTGCGTTTGAAAAAAAAAATTGATTTTTGACGAAAAAAACGGCAAGTTTTTTGTTAATAAAAAATCAATAAATAAAGTTCTTGAAAATTCCGATCGACATTCTCAAGATAATATAAATGTTCACATCTGGTTAAAATTTCAAGTAAAAAAAATGAAAATTGTTCGAGTTATGCTGCGTGCCATTTTGAAAAACCATGTTTCGAGAAAAACGCGTTTAAAGTTTTGCGAATAGTTTTTTATTGGAAAAAATTTAAAAAAGAAGTTTCCAATTTTGTTTTCTTATTCTAGAGGGTTTTCTAAACCCTCTAACCTTATTCTAAAAGGTCTAGACCTTTTTTTTCTTATTCTAGAGGGTTTAAACTATTTTTTAAGCCAATAAAAAAAATCGATTTTTCAAAAAATTTACAGTGGCCTTACCCCTTAAATTTCCAATATAGAATATTTTACTGAAAACGATGTAGCGAATCTTTCAGAAGGTTCAAAATTCAACTTTACTCGGACGTATCGACATCGACAAAAAATCAATATCCTTGAACGTTAAGGGGGGAGATTTCTTTAAGCTGCCGAAAAGAAGCGAATTTTCAAGATTTTTTTCTGTCGAAGCGATTTAATCTAAATAATAAAAATGTTATGTACATATTATTGCATCCTTTAATTTTTCATAATTTTTTTTGCACATCGTACAATCTAGCGTCTGGTGCATTGATCTGAAACATGAGAGCCGAGAAGTTTTAGATTCCTAAGACCGCTCTATGCGAACCTAAGGAACCAAAAGAAAAGTGAAAATCCACATAATAGTACGTGTTCGAAAAAATGCTGTATTTTCAATAAAGTTGCTGCTATGGTATTTTTTAATTAAAAAGTAGTTTGAAAATATAATTTTCAACGAACTTTAGGTTCACATAGACAGTAATTATGTTGTCTAAAAGTGTGAAAAATTTATAAATTATCGATCAAATAGTTTTTGAGTTATCTCGTACGAGGTTCACAAAAGTTGCTGCTCTGAAGCTAGTGTCGTACAGCCGCTATTTAAAATTCTTGAAAAAAAATGGTTGGTTTTAAAAAAATCAAAATATGCAATAATATCTACATAAAATTTAAATTATGCAGAATAAATAGTTTCGACACGAAAAAAAATCTTTTAAATTGGCTCATTTTCGTGTGCCTAAAGAGATCTCTCCCCTTGATCGATGAAGGGGAGAAAAGCTGCATCATGCAGCATACGTGTAAATATGCGCGGAAAGTCTAGGTACTAGACAGTTACCAAAGTAATCTATATTTTTGTACACTCTGTAAATTAATTACGAATCAATTAATAAAAGAAACGATCGGTTTTACAAACAAAAATCTCTCTGTGAGCTTTCGCGGGGAAACAATCACGAATCTATGTCAAGCGAGGTGCAACCAGTCGTCGAAGATAATTCGCCCGTGTCAGTCTTAACCTAGAGCACAGCTAACGACCTTTGTATCAAATGACAAAGTAGTGCCGATAAAATAACTTTACTTTTTTGATAATTAATTTTGTTACTGTTCGCCAAGTCAGCCGCCTCGACGATGAAGGGTACGTGATTGTTTTTCTTCTTCCTTCGTCGTTTCGAATCGATCCGATAATCTTGGGTATATAATTTATTATTTCTGATCGTTCGAAGAGTCCCTTCGCGGTACGACGAAGGAAACGAGATGAGTGTGGCAATTTAGACAAGAGGAATTCTCTCGCCGGTGTATGTAGTTTTATTAATTAATATCCTGATTAATCGAGTGCTTCGCTCGTATGAACTGCGTCGTGACGTCCTCGGCTCAGACTCTGTTCGTTCGGTTAGAAATTTCGATCATTTGAGTGGTGGAAAATCATGATTCTTTCAAAACGTAAATACCTTCGATAAAATTTAACCTTCGAAGTGTCCGCAAGTTCCGGTATAAGTTTGAGACAAAGAAACACTCGGCTATTTAGCACGCTTTTTCAATAAATATTGGTTAAGTAAGTCTTCGGCTAATCACATTTTTCTAAGTTTTATCATTAAGGGGTCTTCACACTTTAGACGCTAAAAAAGGCTGTTTTCATGAATTTTTTTGATAGGTTTATATTATAGATTTTGATATAAAAGTTGTTACACTTAATAGATACACTTTCGAAATACATTAAAATTTTTTAAATGTATTTATGTAACCTAAACAAACTTTAAACGCGTTTTTCTCGAAACAACGTTTTTCGACGGCTTGTTGATAAAATCTTCGAATCTACTGAACCCATCCTTATGAAATTTTAACCACATATTCTTTACAACTATAGCTATAGCGCATATCAAGGATTTTTTTAAATTTTGACATTCACTATTTTTTTTTGTTGTAAAAAACGGTGAAAAAACACGTTTTTTTCGACAAATATCCGCCATTTTCTTATTTTTGCATATATAAAAAATCGTATGATATGCGCTATAGCCATTAACATACCGAATCTAAAACCGTTTGATTTCTTTGTTTCGGATGATCCATCTCCGAGGTTTCATCAACAGGGCAGACCTACATTTTTTTAGGACATTTTTTAACTACTTTCGTTTATAAATAGTGACTCAAATAAATTTAAAAAAATGTTAATGTATTTCGAAAGTGTAATTATTAAGTGTAACAACTTTTATATCAATGCCGATAATACAAACCTTTTTAAAAAAATCATGGAAATAGCCTTTTTTAGCGTCTAAAGTGAGAAGACCCTGTTTATATCGTCGTTACAGAATATTGAGAATTTTTTACACGCGTTGAGTTGTTTATATCATGCATCTAAAGTTATTTAGTGTATAAATTATTAGATAGAAATGTGGTCATCTCCATAAAGTGCCGTACGTATGAGACGATTTTTAAAGTCGTAATTTTTCGTCAAAAGTTCGGTTACGTGGCTTGAAATTTTATCCGTATATTGGGATGTGTTTTTACTTGATAATAGACGAAAATCAGTTAATTGTTAAACATCCGAGTTCGTGAAAGGATATTGTGTCCTTAAGGATATTGTATCCAAAATTGAAAATGGTAATATTTTTTTTTTAATTTGATAGGTCATTATGTAAAACACTTGAAAGGTTGTGTAAAAGTTTCACGACGATTAAGAATCTGGCTGATTGAGAAATTAGAATTCACAAATTACACGTAGCCTTATGGAAATTAAAGTAACTTTGCAATTATTATGAAGAAGTAACTTTGCAAATATTTAAAAATGATCGTTTTTTTTTATTTCAAATATATCAAAAACAAAGGTGGCTTTATGGTGCAAGAAACGACGTCGTCCGTGAACGACAATGAGTATTTGAAGTAAATGAAAGTAGCGGGAAATTCAAATACTCATTTTCGTTCACGGACGACGTCGTTTCTTGCACCATAAAGCCACCTTTGTTTTTGATATATTTGAAATAAAAAGACGATCATTCATGAATATTTGCAAAGTAACTTCATTCATAATAATAGCAAAGTTACTTCAGTTTCCATAACACTGCATGTAATTTGTGAATTATAATTGCTCAGTAGCGAGCTTCCTAATCGCCGTGAAATGTTTACACGACCTTTGAAATATTTTACATAATCCCCCATGGAAATTTATATACACAAAAATATACTGCAAATTAATTTTATTAATAATTGTAATCTATGTGAAATGTATGCTATATATTGAAAATATACGTTGCATATATGTGCCAAATTCTAATTTTCGTAACCTTTTTATATATGAGATGTATATGCGTGGTATTACTGTATATAAATGTATCATATATCAATGATATATGTAGCATTTACCCTGCATATATACCACATATATACTGCATAAATGAAACATATATGCCACATATATACAGATATGCGTAGCATATCTGTATATAGTGTTTATATGCAATAGTGTACTTTAACTGTAAGTTAAGTTTTTTTAAGTTTAAGTTTTAAGTTTTATTAAGTTTAACTGTAATAGTGTTTATACACAGTATATATTTCTTGTCAGGAATATGTATCAAAAATGTATGCGTCGTATATGACGCATAAATGACACATATATGAGTCATATATGACGCATACATTTTTGATATATTTTTCTGACAAAAAAAATAGATTGACAATATATCGAAAATATATGCGTCGTATATGCCTCATATATGCATCATATATAGTGTTCATACGTAGCATATATTTTTTTGATCAGAAAAATATATCGAAAATATATGGGTCATATATGCGGCATATATTTGGTGCATATATACTGAATATATACGTATTATTCTATTTTTCGTCACTATATATGCGACCGATATATATATATTTGTAGCATATATTTTTCGCATATATTTTACATACATAAATTTCCATGGGGGATGACCTAACAAATTTTTAAAATTTTATTACCACTTTCAATTTTGGACACAGCATCCTTAAAGCGTGGAATCTATGTGGCTCACCGAAAAATGGGACATTTGGAGATTTTTTTTGAGATTACTAAAAAACCAGACAAAATGAGGTTTGGAGGGTTTATTCTACATATGTTGAGGTAGGCAATTAAAAAAATTCGGACGAAGAAACATACAAAATGGCAGCTCAGTTGTAGCTTCACAATGAGCGTTTTTAAGCGTCGGCAAGAGGACGCAAAAATCTCATAAATCAGCACCTAGAACAAAAAAAATCGTCATTCACATTAGTTTTGCTAGAAAAGTACACACGATTATTGAAAAATATGGTTTTTCGCAAAATGACGTCATATGAAGTCATTTTTTTCGCCGAAAACTCGACCTTATTCTGTTTATAAAAACAAGGATTGTTGTTGAATTGTACAAATCATGTGTACTCCTTTAGAGAATCTATCTAAGAATGTATAGCTTCGAAAAATGAGCTCTGATTTTTTTTTTCAATTTTTGTTCGCTTCTCATTCCTTTTGTATATCGATCTTGTTGCATTTATACATCATTGAACCAAACAAAAATTGGTCAACATTTTCTCTACTCAGATGTAAGTCCCAGATGTCGTGAGACTCGTGAAAGCTACGGAGTTGAATTTTCTTGGGCGTAACTAAGTAAAAAAAGCTGTTTTGGGCCCCGTGCAGAAATTTTGACCGGGATACCCTTTTCCGATCATATCCCGATCAGGATTTGTCATGGATTCCCCAAAACCGGTATCCCGGTTAGAATCCAACTTGCATCAGTATCGGCATATGTACGACGACGATGGCATCATTTTGAAAATTTTGGCGTCACGTGTATTTTCTGTATTACTATGGAATTCCTATATATAGATAAGAATTTCTGTCTATAGATTCCTATCTATATAATTCCTATCTATAGATAGGAATTACATAGTAATACCGAAAATACACGTGATGCCAAAATTTTCAAAATTATGCCATCGTCGTCGTACATATTCCGATACTGATGCAAGTTGGATTCTAACCGGGATACCGGTTTTGGGGTATAAACATGTATTTAAGACAAATTAAAATCAAATTCACAATGATTAGATTAAAATTTACACCATCCGTGAGTTTTTACGTATTTCGAGAGAAAACATTTCGCCGAGGCAAATAAATTTTTGCAAAAAAAGTTGTGAGTTTCAAATATTACATTATAAATATGAAAAAATCACAAAATGAGTTGTGAATTTCCTCAAGTTGAAGAAAAAAAAATCGAATTCACGACAGTTAGATTAAAATTTACACCACAAGTGTAAACGTATTTTGAGAGAAAACATTGTGTTGAGGCAAAGAAATGTTCGCACAAAAAGTTATGTGCAAAAATTTCTTTGCCTGGAGGCAATGTTTTCTCTCAAAATACGTACGAACTCACTTTTGGCGCAAATTTTAATCTAATCATTTTGAATTTGATTTTAATTTGTATTAAATACGAAAAAATTCACAACTAATTTTGTGAATTTTTTTGTATTTATAATTTCTTGTCAATACATTTGCATTCACAGATTTTGATGTGAATTTTTTTTAATTCACATCAAAATCTCGCGATGAGTGCGATCTGCCATTTGAATCTTTGGACAAATTTTTTTTATTGATAGTTTAATGCACCAAAACTTTATAAATGTTATTTATTTTTATAATAAATTTAAGATGTCATAATTCCATTTTTGACATTTTATTTCAGTCTGTGTTCACCCGTGATCCTTCCCAGATTCCTCAATGATTCCATGGGAAATCTATTTAGAGTCATTAAAGGATCCGGTTCTGGATCCCTAATGGAATCCAGTTTACGGATCTTACATTTAGTCTTCGAATCTGATCCGATATCGGACTAGATCCCGACTGGGAGCCCGGGATACAAGTCAGAATCCAGCTGTATCCCTGCAAAAATTTCTGCAGGGATCGTACGGGGCGTATCTAAATAAATCAGTATCGCTAGAACAGAGCGTGGGAGAGGAAAAAAAAAGAAATAACAGAGTGGACGTGGCTTTGGGTTTCGCGAGATCTCGTCTTCTCCAACTTTATTTGTTTCTTCAACGTATTTGTCTTTAGTTTGAGTCTTCACAAGTGCGTCTGTACATAAATGCATAGATGCGTGTACATACGATTTTTTCTTGAACGTATCTGTGTTTGTTAGGAGTCATCGTATAAGTGTGTCTATACATGCGCATATTTCCATATACGCGTTTGTGTGAGACCATGTATACATATGCGTCGTTCCAATTATCAGGGGACAACAATTACTTTGGCGAATGCCGCGCTGGCTAATTGCACTCCGTCATTACATGCGATGTTTTTTCACTTCCGGTTGCGGGAATTAAGAATTAACGTCAACGAGACGCGTGTGCTGTTGTTTCGTTCTCCTTTTCATCCACGAGACCAGCATTCCTTTTCTGTAGTGATCAACTTTTGCATCTCGTCTCTCAACGATATATTCACTTTGTCAAACCATTTTAACCCTTCGCGGTCACACGTTCTGGTTATAAGAGGCTGGTCACAGGGGGTCGCAATGACCCCAGCCATGTTTCAAACGATTGTCACGTTCACCGTATCGTTCCGAATGACTCATAAAAAGTCAGGATATTAGTTTGAACGTTCTAGAATGGGGCATTCTCGGTATTATATTTTTATCGAATTTTAAAACTGCGGGAAAAAATTAACCGAGTTCAATGCGTAAAAAAGCTCATCGTTGCTTTAAAAAAATCACAACTACTGCAATTTTCAGTTATTTGTCTTCATAAAACTTTGAGGTGATGCTCTTGAGATATGATAATTTGAGGAAAAAATGTAGGTCCATAGCTTGCGCTTGGGGTCATTTTGACCCCGGGCGACTGCGGAGGGTTAAACCCCTTTTATAGTACCGTTAGAAAGCATGGCAGACGCCGTGGCAGCCAACTACCTATGATAGTAATTTAGGCTTAAATTTGCGCTTGGGGTCATTTTGACCCCGGACGAGTGCGGAGGGTTAAACCTCTTTTATAGTATCGCAATTGTTTGTTTTTTTTTTCAATTCGCCATGTATATCATGGTGGAGCTCAATGAATAGAACAAGAACGTTTCACAGTGTTGGTTCCGGGGATTTTTTCACAGAACAACATTTTTTTTCGACCGATGTATGGAAGATTTTAGTTCAGGCGGATAGGGCCAGAATAAAACATTTCCAAATACTTATATGATGCAGCTGGAGAGTGAAACAAGGTCTAGGTCGAAATGTCTTTTTTAAGGCGTTATACGCAGTTGCAAGGCCAAAAAAGTCGCTTTTCACGATTTTTTTTCTGGAAAAAGATTTCATTTGGGAAAAACGAAAAGTATAAGGCAGTGTAGTGGCATCTTTTAGCTTTGGATTGGCATTTTTTATTTTCAAAAATATTCATTAGAATTGCTCCTGTAGGAAGTCTCCTGGAGGTTTCCGAAAAAAGTGTCCGGCGGTGAGCAAAGTACCTCCGGTGTGGATTATCTAAAATGAAAAAAACTAAAAAGATTATTTTCGGGAATAGATGAATCCAGGTATTAATTTTGAATTTTTGACAAAATGGCTGCTCCGGAAAGAAACAATTTCAATTTTCGACCAAATTTTTTTCGTTAAATCGTTGAAAAAAAATATTATAAAAATATAGTTTTCACCGACTGTGAAAACACCGTTTTGAGAAAAACGCGTTTGACGTTTCTCGGACGCTCGGAGACGCGCTCCGAGCGTCCCTACAAATATGTGTGTATTTCCGAGAATATTCGCTGGGTCGATTTGAAATTTTCAGGGAATATACTCACATATTTGTACATTCCGAAAATGCAATAAAAAAAGATCGATTTTTTGAAATTTCTAACTGCGTATAACCCGTTAATGACTGTTTTACTCGTACTTGTTAATATTTAACATTGTTATGGCAAAACTCTTATGAGTGAATACGTCGCACCCTACGTCCGCCGCAATTTTCGAGTCACTCAACTGTTCCGGTAGTTACCATGCAACTTGGTAAGGATGTATAAGGGGGTCGAACGAGAAAATAAGCAGGATTGCAGTACGTTGCAATTAATTGCACTACAATTACGTAGTGAATAATTGTTAAACTTACGAAAAAGTTTCATTATCCACACGAAAAATGTAAAACATCGAGTACCACTTTTTTATTGTGCTTTTTCATCGTTCCTGCGAATGAAGCAACGTCTCATAAGAATGTATGTAAAGTATACTGCTAATGAGAATAGCATTGAAGTTTGCATCGTTGGGATGCAACGATTTTTTTGTTATTTCGTAATTTTTATTATTATTCTAAACCTGTCTTTTGCAACTTGAGGTCGTAAATATATTTTAAAAAATAAATAAAAACAGTCAAATGATTTTTATAGCCAAAATCGGCCAAATAAAAAATTATAACAATAAAAAAAATATAATTTTCGTTGCGTTCCAAAAATGCAAGCTTCGAAATCATGAATCAATAGTGTTCTAATTCTTCAACGGGTTGATAGATCGAACCCAAATTTTGCATACTAGTTTCGAACAACCAAATGCATTCAATTTTCATCGCCATGATAATTTTCATTGATGGAATTTTCCGTGATGGTGTCGAAGTTTGCATCGTTGGAATGCGACGGGAATTAATTGTTCTTAGATTGCCAAAGCATTTTTTTTTTTGGCGGATTTAGGCAACAAAAATGACCAAAGTTTTTCAGAATCCTTATTAAAAATCTACAACATAAATTGGCGAGAAAATATTTTCGATGTTAATGAAAATAAAAGAGGGAACAAGAATTTTCGTTGCATTCCAACGATTCAAACTTCCGACATCGTTTTCTGTATGGCTCTTGTACATCTTTGGAAGGATCTCTCAGCTTCCTATTTTCGTGCTCGCGACGATTTCTGTACCCTTGATCTACTATTAATTGGATGACTTAAAATATTGAATTTTTCAAAATTCCATTAATTGGTAGTAAAACTATTCATGAATATATTCCCAAAGCAGTATAAATAATTCATTACTGCCTTGAATTTTTTGTTATCGGTATCTTTTTTCTCACGCTTTTTTCCCGAAACGACTTTTTTTCAATTTGTGTACACACTAGCTCAAAAAGTTTCTAACCTATAATTTTACAAAGTGACAGTTAGTTTCTCTATATAATTACGCTCTATATGAACCTAAATTCGGAGTAATATAATTGTTTAAACTATTTTTTTATAGCAAAAAGGTTATAAAATAGCGGCAAAAATTACATCCTTTTGTTTAAACACCTCTAAAAAATGCATTAGTCAATTTTTCGTCAGAGTTAGGTTCATATAGAAGAAAAATATGTTCGTAAAGTAATCTTCAAACCGTATTGATTTCCGATGAAAACTATGGCGTCCAGAGTGTACACAAACAGCAAAATCTGATGGTGACATTCGATGGGCGTCAGGTTACATGCTCCATACTTTCAAATGAAAGGCTTCGAAAAAATTTAAATATTTGTTTGAAAATATGTATAAAATCTTCCCAAAATTTAAATATTAGGAGTACAACTTTGTAGTGACCGTTTTACTTAGAGAGCCACTGCGGCCGAAGTAGTGGCCCTAGCTCAATAAAAAAAGTGGCATTTTAAACTAGAGGCTCTGCCAATGTAAATAATTTAAAAAAGCTAACGGATACGTGTATGCATTATAAAGTTATTGGCACTCAAACATGGCAACCTACGAGCCGAATTCTCAGCATTTGCGGGAACTGCTCCAAAGACAACAAAGGAAGGGATTTTTGCACCGGATTGTGACTGGAGATGAACAATGGGTTTACTACGATAATACTAAACGCCGAAAATCATGGGGACTGCCTGGTCATATTCCGTCATCGACCCCCAAACCGAATATTCACGGATCCAAAGTGATGCTGTGTATCTGGTGGGACCAGCTGGGCGTTGTGTACTATGAGCTGTTCAAACCATCCGAAACCATCACAGGGGAAATCTACCGACGTCAGTTGATGCGCTTGAGTAAGGCACTCAAAGAGAAACGGCCACAATTCAACGAAAGACATGACAAGGTGATACTGCAGCATGACAATGCCCGACCCCATGTTGCAAATGTCGTGAAAAAGTACTTGGAAACGCTGAAATGGGAGGTTTTATCCCACCCGCCGTACTCTCCAGACATTGCCCCTTCCGACTATCACTTGTTCCGGTCAATCGCACACGATTTGGCTGACCAGCACTTCGGTACTTACGAAGAAGTCAAAAATTGGGTCAATTCCTGGATTGCCTCCAAGGACCAAGACTTTTATCGACGCGGGATTCGAATGCTACCTGAAAGATGGGCCGAGGACGTAGCTAGCGACGGGCAGTACTTTGATTAAAAAATATGTAGCCACTTTTTTATAATAAAGGCTTAAACTTTTGAAAAAAACGGTCACTGCAAAGTTGTACTCCCAATAAATTCGATTAATTCATTCCTTGTGAAAAAAAATCATGAAAATCACCTTAAAAAAGTGCTCCTAAACTGGTTTCTCGCCTTAAAAAGTTGGAAAATGTTAACAATCCATTTTCATTTCCCAAACAAACACCAACATCACAAAATCAACGTAATAATCGTCAGAATGTTCGATATAAACGTTGAAATTAATCAATTTATGCGAAATGATTTATTTAACAAAAAATTTGCTTCATTTATTTAAATGCCGTAATACGAGCCGTTGAACAGTCGAATTTCCGTGAGATCGTCGAACGCGAATGCCGAGCGTCGCATCTGGAAGATCCGAGCTTCGAACAAAATCCACAAGACTCAGCTACGATATCAAGAATAGAATAATCTGCAACTGCGACTGGGAACTGAGGCTCGGTTACGGGGCCGCCGTCAGTCTCGCTCTATTCGAAGCCAAAAGATTTTTTCTACTGGCACTCGAGCTCTTCGTCGAGTGGCAAATAATTCGATTCGCAGGTGGATACAGGCCCATCGTTCTAACACTCCTCGACATCACCCTTGGATTCCCTTGCGCCCTCGCTGCCGTCTATACCATTCGCAGGTAACTTCATTTTTTCGATGAACGTATGACGTTGAATTTTGCATCGATGAAATGCAGCAAAATATTTATTTTATCAATTTCCAAAAATTTTCTTGGCAGATTTGAGCTGTAAAAATCACGTGAACATTTTTCAGGATCATTTTTCGTGACCTACAACCTAGATGTACAATGATTTTCGATAATAGTAAAAAGAAAGAATTGAAGAGATTTTTCTTTTCATACCAACGATGAAAACTTCAACGTTGTGGTAAACTTTTGCTCCCGGATTGCTTAAGAAACGAGTCAAATATTTTTAGGAAATATTCAAATGAAAAAAAAAATCTTCCACTGCTTGTTGCATTTTATGTCGATTGTTAATTTTTTATTTTCTAGTTGCACGTTTCGTTCGACTGAAAATTCGATTTTCCATAAAGTCTGATCGCTATGGAAGATTGTCGAAGATGTCGTTTTCGAATATTGCTCGATAATTTTCTATTCATGCGTAAAACATGATTAGTCTATTTATTGATTGGCCGAAGGCACCTGCCGGGCTTGACTAGGATTAAAGTTTTCTTTGTACACCTGGTACAAAGTTTTTTTGGTTTACGAGTTTTATTGTTCATGTTGCTTGCGCAAGCTCTCCTCTCACGCACCTTAGTGCGTTTGCGAGGGCTTCAAATTTTTAAGGTGGCTTCCGGAAAACCGAGCGGATAGAAAAAGCATTTGGGCAAATTCATGATTAATTATTAGGATTTTAAGCGCTGAAAATATTAATTTTTTAGGGTTCCGTAGTCAAAGGAAAACGGAATAGAAATCCAATAAAATTATTTTTCATGGGAGTCCTATGTAGAAAATAGAGCGATGAATGTCTTACCTTGGCATGTGGGGTGTGATCGTTTAAGGCGGAATATACATTTACAACGATCAAAAAATTGTTTTCTTTTTTTTTTCTTTAAACGATTTTTATCTTCTTTAATTTATGTATATAGAATATTTTCCCAAAGTTTCAAAGCGAAATTCGAAAAACTTCGAAATATTGATAATATTGGTAGCTTCTACTTGACGGGAATTGTTTTTAAAAAATTGGAAAACAAACTACTTTTTTAATTCACATTTTGCAGAAATGTTGCGTGAAATGTTGTTTTTTTTTTTGGAAAATGCGTGCCATTTTCTTAAATTTGCATTTTCTTCATTTTAATTACCGTCCCATAGAAACTATACATGTTCTAACTGAAAAAATGTTTGAACTTTTTTGCAAATCAAAGTCTACGGGAAGCTAGACTGCACGCCGATTCGCAACTCCCGCGACGACCTTGCTGTAACACTCTGCCACAGCTCCGCCATTTTGATGATAAATTAATTAAAAAAAATTGTTTTGTATACTTAAGGGGAGATATACACCTAGGAGCCGGAAAAAAGGTCATTTTTGTGAATTTTTTCAAGGAAAACTATTTGAAATTTCGGATTGAGGTTTTAATTATCTAAAAGTATATACATTCAAAAATATGTTCAATTTTCTTTATTTTAAAATATCAAAAATATACAAGGACATTGTATGATCCTTGGAGCTTCGTAAACAATCTGCGTATACGGTACCCACTGGCGTTTCTTCAAAAATCATCTGAAAAAAAAACCAAAAAGATTATTAAATTAGATACTATAATCTAGTACTTGTCATAGCCGATTTTGAAAATATCGATTTATGACAAAATGGCGGACGTTTGAACGTTAATAGTGATTTTTGGGCAAAAAATTAGTTATTATTTTGCCTATAAAACAAAAAACTAAGTGACGGAAAAAAAATCCTATGACAAGTACTAGATAATGGTGTATAGAATAACCACAAAAAACCTCAAGGCAATCGGTTCATTGATTTTCGAGAAATTTTGGGCACCGATTTGAAAAACGTGGTTTTGAGAAAAACGCGTTTGAAAATTTGGGAATGAATAAATCATGAAATTTGTCAACATACATGGAATCATCGATACCAGGCCCATAGTGTAGGTCTTCTACGGTCGACGGAATGTTCACAGCTTGTAAATCCTCGACCTCGACCATCTAGGTGTATATCTCCTCTTAAATATACTATTAAAGTATACTTAAAGTTTGATAATTGTAGAATAATTATTTCTTAGTTTAAAAAATCCATCAATATTGCTTAGTTTTTTCCTGTCAAAATGTATATCCCGCCTTAAAGCTCATTGAGTAGAGTACAATTTTTCTGCTATTGAATAGAGTACAATTTTTTTTCGACTTCGCTTAAAAAATAAATAAATGGCAATGCGGTGAATGTCGTCAGTTTTAAACCCATTTTTGTTACGGGGCCTATATCAAAAACTAAACTAGTTAAGAATTTGGCATTTCTGTATATTATGTACAATATACTGTATTTAAACGACGAATACTGGAAACGCCGATTGATAATGTAGTATATATAATAATTTATTGTATACATAATACAATAAATGTATAATGAATATATATAAAATTATTATTATTTAAATATTTACAAGACCAACTGACTTATTTTTGGAGTCGGTACCAGCTAAGAACGAGAGATTGACGTCACGGAAGAAACGAGAGCGCAAATTTAAAAAACACTGTAGATCGTATATTTCACTTATTTTTCTTGGCCTTTTCTTCTTCTGCGAAAAATGTGACAATATTGGCGATTGGCTGATACCAACTTTAAAAATAAGTCGTTTAGTATCGTAAATATTTAAATAACAAGAATTTTACATATTTTCATTATAAGCTTACAGCAGAAGTATACAAAACTTCCTATACCTATCATCACCCCATAGGGTTTCAGTTTAGTACTACCTAAGAACTAAGACAGAAACAAACCATTGCCTAATTAAATAGCTAGTTAAAAAAAGTTAATTGGCTCTATTAACCCTAATAGAGCGAGGCCCGACTCGCAGTTGGCCAAGTTTTGTATCATTTCATTTCATCGCTATATTGTATTAAATTATTTTACGTCAGTATTTTGTTTTTTATTTTATTTAATTTTATTATTTTTCCCCCAAAGGGAAAAATAATTTTAAGACCTCCACGTTGCGCACAACGTGACGTATTTTTTGAAAACTTTCAGTTTTCCCGCAAAGACGATGAATATTAATTATAATAATTGCAGCTATCTCAAAGATCTTAGGAAATTATTCCTTTTTTTAATGCGAAAAAATGAGAATTACGCCAACGAAAAAAAAAAATATCAATAATATGATGCAAGTGGATCGTTCTCGTGCGACTTTACAGAATCCGGATACCGGAGTCCTCTCGGAAATCGCGTAAGAACTTCGTCATTCTGCTCGCAACGATATTGGTCTGCGTAATTTTGAATGTCGCAACGCTGGCCTCGATCGGCTATAACATAAGCGTTAGACAAGGTGCGATAGCGAGCGTCTTCAATGCCTCTATGTATCTGTACGTAAGCACGGAATCGTACAAATACAGCATCGATCAGATTCAATTCGTTCTACAGTGCTGCGGCCACGCTTCTTATGCCGATTGGTTTCTCTTCGATTGGCAGGTGAGCCAAAACATCTGAGAGAAATTGCTTGTTTTCTTTTTTCATTAGTTATATTACCGAGAAGTGATTAAGAAGCATTAATCATTATAACAAAGTAGTATCTTACCCTATTAAGGGGCTATACCAGTGTGAACGCTGAAAATTTGGGTGATTTTCGGGAATTTTTTTAAAGAAAAGTACTCAATTAAATGTTTCGGAAAATTGAGAATATATTTGGCTATATTTGACCTATATTACATAATTTTTTCATAGAAAAATATTGAGATCCACGCGACCTACGCGCTGCCTTTGGAGGCGCAAAAAAAAGTTCCTCCACTGCTGACATGATTCCGGCCGATTGAGTAACTAAAATCGAAAAAGGAAAAAATGTCGTTAAACTGGAAGGTATTTCCTGTACAATGACGTAGGACTTTCGAAAAATATCAAAATATAACAAAATGGCGTAGCTATGAAAATAAAACGTCTGTTTTCTTGCCTATAAAATGGTCGTTTTTTTCAATGCCAAATCGTCAGTTTTTATCCAATCAAAAATATCCTACGTCATTGTAGAGTAAATATATTCAAGAGTACTTAGTCCAAATTTCAAGGCAGCAAATTTGAAAAATCTCATGCAGGGAAAAACGCGTTTAAAGATTTAACTATCGATTTTTGCAAGATAAAATGATTAGAGTTACGGCCTTGAAATTCTTACAGGATATTCTTGAAAGTATAAACTGTCGAAAAAGGCAAAAAAAAACGATTTTTTGAAAATGTCACACTGGTATAGTCCCTTAAGGCATCCTGGTTTTTGACGTTTACTCGGGTTCGTATGATCTAAACGAAAAGGTTCAGGATTTATAACACAATGTTTTTTTCACTGTTACGATAGTCCGTATATATCTTTATTTGATTCTTCAATGTTGAGAACAATTTTATTGATCATTTTACGTTTCTCGTTGAAATTTTTACGATTTATTCGACAATTTTTCTTTTGACAGTCGAATTTTGTAAAAAAAAAAAATGCAGCGTTACAATAATCCAGATTCATTTTCATTCAATTCTCCAATGTTGAGAATAATTTTTTTGTTAACATTGCTTGATTTCTTATTTTCCATTTTTTTGACAACTTCTCCCTTACGTTCACATTTGATAAATTTTGTTTTCTTTACGCTTTATCACACAAAATGTATGATGTATCACGTTTCTTTTTCTCATTATTTCCATAGTCTCGAGACTTTTCTATTTAAGTCTCCAATGTTGAAAACAATTTTTCAATCATTTTACGTTTTTTATTTATTTTGTTTAGGACTTTTCGATAATTTTTTGCTTTGGCATTCACCTTTCTTTTTTTTCTATATTTACGATTTGTCACACGAAATTTTGAATTTAGTACACTATTTTTTTTCATTGTAACAATGGTGCCGAGACATTTTTACTTAATTCTCCAATGTTGAGGAAATTTTTTGTTATCTTGACCGTTTTTCTCATTTGTCAATTTTTTTAACAATTTTTATTGGCGTCTACATTTTCTCATCGTTTTTTTACGAACTATATTAAAATTAAAATTCAATCCGCGATTCTTTATCTCAGTATTACGATAGTCTAGAGACATTTTTATTCAAGTCTCCAAAGTGAAAAACAATTTTTCGTTTTTTTTTTCATTTTACGATTTTTTCAATAATTTTTTCTCAGACATTCGACTTTTTTTCATTTTAGTTATATTTACGATTTATCACATAAAATTTAAGATTTGGTACAATATTTTTTTTTCAATGTGACGATTTTTTTTCCATTTCACAATTGTTTTAACAATCTTTATTTGTCATTTGGACTTTTTCAACAACATTACTCATTTCTGTTATTCCACAGTTTCTTTGAAAACCGAAAAAGTTAACTGCAAAAACAGTCTTAAGTATTTCTAGTATTATTTCTAATCATCGCATGTCAAGTAACTACGAGTCCACAAATATTAATCGAAAGTAGATTTTAGAGCGGACTCCCATTCGGTATATAATTATCGAGAAAATATCTCTTGCAGCTCGTTGATTACGCCTCGAGGGAAGAAATGTCGAGACAGGAGAGAATATCCGACGAGATTTATCGGGACCGTTCGGTTCCCTTCAGTTGTTGCAAAGTTCGTGTACTCGGGCCTTGCCTGCATTCTCAAATGAGCGAGGACGACACGGGAAGCATTAACGTTGACGGTTGTTCGGGAATTTTAAGCAACTTTCTCGTGAGAATAGTTTTCGTCGCGTACGCAATGACGTCGATGCTCGTACTGACCCAGGCGGTGCTAGCTTACTTTCTCGCTAGAATCGCCAAGACATCGATGTCCCAAGAATTTACGAGAATATCATCGAGAACGGATTTTTCCAAATGGCCTAGGCGACCACTCGTTCGCTCGATCGTTAGGTAGGAGAAAAAAACGTATGAACAAGGAGGCGAGCGTGCAATTTTCATTATTTTTATATATTTTTACAGAGGATGTAAATATTTATATATTTATTTTACATAATTATAAATATAATTATATAAAATTTTCCTTCGTCATTCCTAAAACTTTACATCCTCTGTAAAAATTTACAGAGGATGTAAAATATATTTTTACAGAGGATGGATTATTTTTATGCAAAATTATCAATGAATGAAAATATCGACGATTAACTTGGTTATACGTCGATGAAGAAATTTATTATACCTGTCTTAACCCTTCGCGGCCACACGTTCCGGCTACGGCACGCCGGTCACAGGGGGTCGCAATGACCCCAGCCATGATTCAAACGATTGCCGCGTTGACCGTATCGTTCCGGATGACTCATCAAAATTCAGGATATTAGTTTCAACATTCTAGAATGTGGCATTCTGGGTAGTATATTTTAATCGAATTTTTAAATAGCGGAAAAAATCAGCAAGCGGTCAATGGGTAGAAAAGCCTTTTTTCCTAAAAAAAAACATCATAACTCTTGGAATTATCACTTTTTTCATAGATTTTAGGGTGATACTATTGAGATATGATGGTTTAAAGGAAAAATAGCTCTAGAGTGGGAAATATTTGAAGAAAAAATTGCGTTACGTCCAACCCTAGTCTGTAATGACAAAGGGTACACCAAAGCACCGTTAGAAGGCAGGCCAGTCGGCTTGGCCGCCAACAACTTATAACAGTAATTTTGGCTTGAATTTGCACGTGGGGTCATTTTGACCCCAGATGAACGCGGAGGGTTAGAGTGCGTGAAGTACAAAGTAGCGGCGCTGCAGCCGTGTAAGGGTGAGAGTTTTTATGGGGTTGTTCCGAGGCTTGCAGCGTAGGTGCCGAAACCGTCGGCCTAAAAAAAAACAGAATTTTTCATAACCAGCACAATAATAGATGGAGAAATGCATGTTGGTATATGTAAAATATCGTTTTTCATAAGAATGGCAATAAGTTTTTAAAAGTTTTATAATTAGAACAAACGCCGTGAAAAATTGTTTGCGACAAGAGAAGCATTGATAAATCAAGAGCACTCGCCCAATTTGTGTCAAGCATGGAGTAAAGTAAAAACGGAATTGTTCATAACCTTCACAATAATAGCTAGAGAAATGCAGTTGGTATATGTAAAATATCGTTTTTCATAAGAATGGTAATTCTTATGAAAATTCAATTAAATTTCTAATTTAAATTTAGAAAATTAAATTTCTAATTTAAATTTAGAAAATTAAATTTCTAACTAAAGTTTTATAATTAGAAAAAAGCTCTGTGAAAAATTGTTTGCAGCAAGAGAGCTTCGATAAATGAAGAAAACTCTTCCAATTTGTGTAAAGAATAGATCAAAGATGATACTGGGAGAACTTGAAATGAATCGGATAAAATTTGTTCCATTTATGCTGCAACCCAACTGGAAAAACGTTGTTTCAGGGGAAGCGACTAAAGTTTCATGTCACATTACTATGAGTCTAACAGTGAAGATTAAGTAGCAAAAATAGCAAGTTTTTAGTACCAGATCAATTACACATTTTTTTAAACGCTAAAGGATGATACAAAGTTTAAAAAATCACGTTACTGACCCTCTTGATTCGGGTTACCTTCTAAATTAAATGAAACAATACAAAATAGAAATAAACAATTATCAAAAAAACGAGAAATAGCAGACTATCTATTACTGTTAGTATCTAATCGAATCAAATTAAAGTCAATAAAATAAAATTAGAATAAATTAAATTAAATTAATAACAAAAAGAGCCAAAACGACATATATCAATACCACTGTTAGTAATTAACAGCAACGTGGGTAATGTAAGTGAGCTTTTTCACATTTAATCCGCAAACCTTCCAACCTACAGGCCCAAAAATAATTGATTTCGACAAGCACCTGATTAAGGGGTGAGATGCAGTCAGAGGCGTGAAAAAACGAGCATTTTCAATAATTTTTTTTATAGTAATTAAGTTTGTTTTACAAAAGTGGTTGCACAGACTTTTTATGTTATATTTCAACTTGACTTGTACAAATTTTCAAAGAAAAATATTGATTATTTATAAGAATATGGCCATTTTTGTCGGACCCCCTTCGGCATGTAGTGCTTTGCGGTGAACATCATAAAATTTTACTGGATTATTTGAAATCAAAAAACTAAAAAAAATCATTAGTTTAATAATAAACCTACTTCTTAAGGCGTTACGCCCACTTGTAGCGCATAAAAAGGCCTTTTTCATGAATTTTTTTAAAGAAAACTACAAAACTTTTTTACTCGATCAATATACCATCTTAAAGAACACATCTTGGAGAACTTTCAGTAATTTTTTTATTGAAAAATATTACAATGTTTAGTGGCAAATGGCCGTCAATGAAATAATGTTTTTATATACACGGTTTGCGGTGATCAACATTGCGGCGAAGTGGATCATATGAAGAAAAAAAATGCGGATGGATTTAGTCAAATATAAGTATAAACTAGTCTTTAATCGAAGGATTTTAAAAAATATTCACTTTTCACAAAATGGCGGGCAGTCAAAGTTAATGGTTCGATTTTAACGAAAAAAAACGGCCGTTTTTTGGCTATAAAACGGCCATTTTTTCGAAAAAAAAAATCGAACGATTAAAGACTACATTTTTATGTATTAAATAAGCCTGCAAAATTTCAAGAAGATCGGTTCATTAGTGTTCGAGTAATCTTGGTCACCGACTTCAGAAATGCCATTTTGAGAAAAACGCGTTTAAAGTTTCAATTTCCGGTCGTTTACACAACGAATTCTTCTCTTTCAACACTCATATCTCAGTCAATGTTGTTCGGATCGACTTGAAATTTTCAGGACATATTCTCAGATACTTATACTTCAAAAAAATGCAATCAAAAAAATCGATTTTTTCAAAATCGCAAGTGGGGGTAACCCCTTAAGCGGAGCTCTTTTTTTCTTTCAAAAACTATCAAAATGGCAGCGTCCGACAGATAATCCTCGATTTTCGACCAAAAAAATCGCTCGTTTATTGTTAAAAAAAATATAAATTTTCAACAAAAATAAAAATCCTTCGATTAAGGACTAGTTTTTAATGCTATCAATAAGCACACCAAATTTCATCAAAATCCATTGAGTGGTTTTTTAAATTATAGTGGTCACCGACTTGAAAAACAATAGTTTCGAGAAAAACGCGATTAAAGTTTTTCGATGTGGATACGGTATTATATGTTCGTAAAATTTTGACCTCGATGGATGTAGCGAAACTTTTTTTTATGTATTTTAATCCGCTGAATCCGAATATCACAATTTTTTGCCGAAAAGTCGAGCATTCAATTGTTTGTAGCCAATTGTTAAAACAATTTTTCAAAAAATTAAAGTTTATCGTGATGAATTTTTTAAAAATATTTTGGGCAATTTTAAAATGAAAGTATTCATTATAAAATTTTGATAAAGTTCATATTTTTTGAGTAGTAGTACAGTTTATTTCAAGTATACCCTCTCCGGGTGTTTACATAATTGACCCCCTCCGCCATGTCCATTCGTCTTTACATACGTTCTCTTATATCTACTTATATTCTATTCCTTATTCTATTTCTTTTCACAGCTCTCTTTGTCTCTTTTCCCTTTCATCATTTATTATTTTCCTAACCAACCTTTCGAATTCTCTAACATAAGTACACAGTTGTGTCGTCGGCTTCTTTTTTAATTCCGCCTCTATTTTCTCCTCTATCCGTTCTCCCTTCTCGTCTCCCAACCACCGGTCTAGGTCTTCTACGATTTCTTTTTTCATTTTTTTTCTGATTTTAGGACACGTGCAAATGTGTCCTAAGTTTTCCTCCTCCTTTTCGCACGCCCTGCATCTGTTATCGTTGTATCCCTTCTTACCATCTTTTCCCACGTTTCCGCATCTTAACCTCGCCCATGTTTCCTTCATATCCATTGATATGTTTCTTTCTTCCCAGTATTTTTCCGCTTCTATTGTGTGTTTCCTATTTTTGTACTGTTTACAGTATGTTGATTTTTCGATCTTAATCCAGTCCTGCTGAATTTCCTGGTCTATTTTTGTTTTCTTTCCCCTTTCGAATATTCTTTTCATTTCTCTTACGTCGTTATTTGCGATGGCTTTCCACAGCCCTCCTTCTCCCACTTCTTCCAATGCTTCCTTAACCTCTTTTCCCCATTTCGTTGGTTTCCCATTTAGTATTCCTCTCGCTTCCTCTTTTAGACATTTTTTCGGCCATCTTTCGTCTCCCATCTTCATAATTTCTAATAAATAGTTTGCCGCTCTTTTCCACATTTCCACCGTTATGCTCCTGCACCCCGCTTCTATCCGCCAAATATAACCCGGCGTGTTCCTATTGAGGCCCATTGCCATTTTAATATACCCCGCTTGTAGCCTCTCAACTACCTCCCGTCTCTTCCACCCCCAAACTTCGCTTCCGTATAGCATCCCACTTTTAACTATGGCCTCCATTAGATACGTTCTCCTCTTCAGACTGTTTATCCCTGCCCTTTTAAAGGTTCCCCATGTCGCGTTTGTTGCTCCTCTTATTTTTCCTGTTATGCTTTTCAGGTGTTTTTCAAAGGTATTACCCGTCGAGAAAACTACCCCTAGGTACCGGTATTCTTTAACTATTTCCAGTTCTTCCTTCCCGTATTTCCATTTCTGCTTCTCCTTGCTTCTGCCCCCCCTCTTGAATCTAACTATTTTAGTCTTTTTTATGTTGACAGTTAGCCTATTTCTTTCAACATACTTTTCCAGTGATCTTAACATCGCCCCCAGTCCCTCCTCTTCATCTGCCACCAACACTATATCGTCTGCAAATTTAAGGGCAAATATCTTCTCCCCTCCTATCACCGTACCTCCTTCATTTCTCGACTTCCATATGTTATCCATGTCTTCTATGAAGAGACTAAAGAGGGACGGGCTCAAGGGACAACCCTGCCTCACCCCTCTCATCGTCTCAAAGCGTTCAGTAACCCCTTCCCCTGTAATGACCTCGTTTATATTTTTTTCATATATTTTTCTAATCATCCTATACATTCTCCCTCTCACCCCTATCTCGCCCAATTTCTTTATCAGCAATTCCCTGTCTACTGTGTCGAAAGCCGCCTTAAAATCTACGAATGCCGCAAATAACTTACCCCCTTTATTCTTTAGTTTGTTGTTTATTAAAGCATTCAAAACAAACAAGTGGTCCCTCGTCCCCCGTCCGCTCCTGAAGCCCGCCTGACTTTCTTTCAAAATTTTCTTACCTTCCAGCCATCCTCTAAGCCGACCTGTTACTATGGAAGCTAGTAGTTTATATCCCGTGTTTAGTAGCGAAATTCCCCTATAGTTTTTTGCACAGCTGACATCCCCTGCTTTATATATGGGAAAGATTCTCCCTACCTCCCATCCCTTCGCCAACACCCCTCTGTGCCAAAATTCATTTATGATCTCCTTTAGTTCTTCGTATCCCTCCCCTGTCATGGCTTTCAAAAATTCTATCGCCACCCCGTCTTCCCCTGCTGCTTTTCCATTTTTGATCCCCTTTAGGGCTTTCTCCATTTCCTTCAAATCTATTTCCCGGTTCGCCCTTAACGTCCATATGTCTTCCTCCTGCTCTTCCTCTTCCTCTCCCCTTAATTCCTCGCCTCCCTCTGTCCCTTCTCTTCCCTCTCCTCCTAATAATTCGCAGAAATGGTTCCTCCAGTCCTCTTTACTAACGTGTCTGCCTACGTTTAGTCGCTTCGATCTGAAGGGTTGGATCGCCTTCCACAGATCCCCTACGTTCCTACATCTTTCCACCATCTTCCATTTGGTTTCCAAGTTCTGTCTCTGTATTCTTTTCTTTATTGCTTTTAACTCTTTGCGTGCTTCCTTTAGGCCTCCCTTCAATTCTCCCTTCTCTTCGCTGGTTTTCGCCCGTAGATATCGTTTCAGGTGTGTCCACACTGTTTTTCTTTGTTCTCTTATTTCTACCGGTATTCTCTTTTCCCCTTGATTATTTCCTCCTATCTTCGCGGTCATCCCTACTTCTTCTGCCGTCATTTCTATGATGTTCTTTAGCCTCTCCCATCTATCTTCTCCCCCCTGTACCGGGTCTGTTTTCGCCCAGTTTTCTCGAAATTTTTCCTCATATTCGTTTCTTAGCTCCTCTTTCCACCTGAGAATTCTTACTCCTTCATTGTTCACGTCTTCCTTTTCCATTCTCTCGCTTCCTCCTGGCTGTGAGTCTATCTCAATTGTTACTGGTAGGTGGTCCGATTCCACCCTCGTTTCTATTTTCAATTTCGCTACCAGATAGTCATTTGCCTCATTGACAATAATGTAATCTATTACCGAACCGTCTCTTTCTTTTTCCCCGACATACGTATATTGTCCCTCCCAATCCCCTTCACAACGCCCGTTTAGTATCACCAGTCCATTGTTATAACAAAAGTTTAAAAGCTTTCGCCCCTCTGAATTTTTCGTTTTGTCCTTGGACTTCCTTCTTCCTTTTCCATCATCATCTTCGCCTATACTCCCCCCCTCTTCCCCGGTTCTTGCATTCCAGTCCCCAATTATAATTACACTTTCCCCTTCTTCCTCTAACTCTTTCACCTCTTCTGACAGCTCATGGGATAGCTTTCCGACACCGCAGTTATTGTACATTGTTACGATCGCTATTTTCTCGGCACTTTTACCCATTTTAAACCCCTTTATTATTAGCCCTTCTTTCCACCTTGTTATCGAAACCTTATGTGCAATGTTCTTTCTTATTCCCAACAAGTGCCCCCCCATCGCCCTCCCTTTTTTATTCAATCTTACCGACGGTTTCGTATACCATTTAAATTGTTTGTCCAAACCGCTTAACATTTTATTTTCATTTTTCTCCTCAATCCATGTTTCTTGTAAAGCAATTACGTCATATTTTTTCAGAAAGTCCCACGAGTCACTAATTTTTTTCCCCCCCGCAATATTCCAAGATATTATCCTAGTTGAACCCCCCGTATTGCTTATTCCTTCTTTCGTCTTCGCGAAACCCCCGAAACCCCCCTCTAGCCCTCCCTCTTCTTGTTTCGTCGTCGAATCTTCCGTGATCCTCTTCCCAGTCTCCTTCCAGCTCGTTCCATCGGCGCCATCTTCCGCCGATTCTGATTTTCTGATGGCCCGTTCGTATTTCCTCTCCTTCTCTCCTTCGTGTCTCCGCCATATATTCAATCCATCGCTGGACTTCTCGTTCTCTGTAGGTCCAGTCGTCCGTGATGCTTAACTCTCCCCCTCCTCTTCTGTAGTTACTTTTCATAATCTCTGCCTTATTTCTTACTCCCCCTAAGGTCACCAGTAGCCCCCTCCCTGTCCACCACCAGTCCTTGATGATCGGTCGTATCCCTGTCTGGCGGTGTATCTTGGTTGTGGCTTCATACTCTGGTTGTCTGTTGGTACGCCTTATTCCTCTGATGACAATGTTGGATCGCCTTCTTCTTCTTTCTTCACTTTCTCTTTCCCATTCCTCCTTCCGCATTCTGCCCGGATACTTCGGTTGCTTCGGTTGTTCTTTATTGTGCTGTCTTTGATCCTCTCCTCCTTCCTCCTTCCTTCTACTGCTACGTCTGTCATCACGGGTGAAGCACGGCTCTTCCTTGTCCCCCGCCGTAGCCCCGGTATCTGGGTAGTTTATTCCCTCGTTGTCTCCCCTTCGGTTTTGGTCCTTCTCCCCCCTCACGTTCCCATTCTCGTCCTCCTCCCCGAATGGTTTTACCTTTTCCTGCCGCCTTTTCTGCTCTTCCACACGTCTATTTGCTTCCTCCACTTGCAATTCATTTTGTAGAGAGGTGATCTTGGCTTCTAGTACCTCTATCCTTACCTCCTTGTTCTGACACCTTACTTCCCACTTTGCCTCTTCTGCCCACATTTTAGCTTGCATTATTGCTAATTCCTCCTCCAGTTTTTCCTTTTGCTGCTCGCTTTCCTCTAATTTTACCTTTTGTTTCTCGCTTTCATCAAAAACTTCTTTCATTGCTTTCACTACCGTCATGAGTTCCTTCTGTAGTGTTTCTTTCCACGAGTTCTCCCAATCTTTTTTCCACTGTTGCATCACCTCCTTCATTTTTCGTTGTATGTCATACCACTCCTCCCCTTGCTGTTCCGAGCTCTCCCTCGTGTGGTTTTTCCCGCTCCTTATCCCGTCGTCTCTGCCCGTGGCTTCTTTGACTGTCATCTCTTCCCTCTCTTTCTCTCCATCTGACTGCGTCTCTTCCCCTCCAGCCAAGTTCCCCTCGTTGTCCTCCGGTGCATCCTCTGTTTCCGTCTCCGCTTCTCTACTTTCTTGCCAATGAGCCTCTTCGTACGTCATCTTTTTTGTTTTATTTTCTGGCGATCTCGTTAGCTTGTTCTTTGTGCGAAAGGCATCGTTCTCCTCTTCCCCTTCCAGTTCGCCATCGGGATCGTCTTCGCCGTTGTCGCCCTCTGTGCCCCTCCAGTTGGGTGTTAAAAATTTGTCCAAGCTGCTTATTGGTGCCTTGCCCTTTCCTTTTCTGTTGGGCGCGCCGGGTGGCCGGCCTCTCCTCCTTTTACCGACTGCAGCTTCCGTTTCTCTACCAGCTTCCTCTTCCTGCCGCGCTTCCTTGCTGTCGCTCGCGGCCTTCTTCCCCACATCTTCCATCTCTTTCTCTGACCAGCTTCTCACCTAACCTCCTTTATTGTTTCCACAATTTCTACTTCACTTTCACTCCTCTTTCTGGTCTTCCCAGTTGAAGCCTATTAGCTCCACTTATTCCCCACACTTCACTCTTCTTTTTTCTGCAGTTTCTTTTCCACTATCACCTTTTAACTACTCTGTGTTGCTCTCGAATCACGAGCTACACCGAAGACGCGTCCACCTTGTTCCAGGCCTTCACCGCCATCCCATATTTTTTGAGTAATACATTTTTGAAAAATTCTGAAAGAGTTTTCCAATTTCACACTTGATTTATGTATAGAAATACTAATAAAAAAATTATTTACATCGAATCATCAATTCCTGGCCCATACAATAGGGCTTCTGCCGATGTGGAAGCTTCCAAAATATCAATTTGTTGTTGTCTTCGAAGCATTCTGCCTTCCCGGGCATTATCGTTTGCGCGTTTGTCAGCCACGTCTATACGTTGGGGACCCGACGTCCCTTCACTAATTATGGGATATCCCGAAAACAATTCATCGCATTGACTTGAAATTCGAGGAATATTTTCGAAACACCATACTTCAATAAAATATTTAAAAAATCGATTTTTTGATAATTCTGACTGCATCTTACTCCTTAATATCTAAAATCCCGACCCAAAAAAACCTCGTTACTCTTCCCTCACCGGCAACATTTTCATTCATTCTCAACCAACTGCGTGTTACATTATCGCAGAGATAACGTGCGTTCGGTGCGAGGCTGGAAATATTCGACCGGCAGTGGTCATGAAAATCGTGTCCGAGAAATGAGGAAGGGAAGTGGGGCCGTGGTTTCCGGCTTATCTGACATTTCCCAGGATTCGACGAGCCCGGAAATGAGTTGCAGCAACGAAACGAGATGCCGAAAAGCGAGAATAAAACCGAGTCTTCACATGGAGCACAGGGTGCCGAAGAAAAAGCCAGGAATCAAGAGACTACGATGAACGCAGCTACGTGGAACGTTCCTTGCTGACGCGATGGAACTTAATGGAACTTTTATTTCACTCGAGACGTCACTTTGGATGTAAACGATTGGCGAAATACCGCCGTGGCTTCTCCAATCGTAATGAAAGATGCGCGTGATTGCGTGATCGAGGTGTGATCGTGACGGAGCGAGGCTTCCAGAAATTGGAAAGCAACGCAACCCGAAGTACGCAGGACGAATGGGTGGTACAGTGGAGACAGATATTTGGAAACTTTCGAGATCCTGTTGCTATTGTATGATATCGTTATAAAATGGAGGAAGGTATAGTTGCATTTATGTCTAATTGTTGCAGAAATATGAACTGTCGGTTTAAGGGGCTATTCCAGTGTGAACGCTGAATATGGGCGATTTTCGGGATTTTTTCGGATGAAAAGTACTCAATTAAATGTTTCGGAAAATTAAGAATATATTTGGCTATATCTGACCTATATTATATAATTTTTACATAGGAAAATATTGAGATTCAAGCGACTTATGCGCTGCCTTCGGAGGCGCCAAAAAACCAGTTCTTCCACTGCTGACATGATTCCGGCCGATTGGTAGCTGAGACCGAAAAAGGAAAAAATGTCGTTAAACTGGAAGGTATTTCCTGTACAATGACGTAGGATTTTCGAAAAATATCAAAATCTAACAAAATGGCGTAGTTATGAAAAAAAGTCTGTTTTCTTGCCTATAAAATGGTCGTTTTTTTCAATGCCAAATCGTCAATTTTCATCCAATCAAAAATATCCTACGTCATTGTAGAGTAAATATATTCAAGAGTACTCAGTTCAAATTTCAAGTCAATCGGATAATTGGTCTTTGAGGTACAATGTCAGCAAATTTGAAAAATCTCTTTTCGAGATAAACGCGTTTAAAGATTTAACTATCAATTTTTGCAAGATGAAATGATAGAGATACGGCCTTCAAATTTTTGCAGGATATTCTTGAAAGTATAAACTATCGAAAAAGGCAACAAAAGAAATAGATGTTTTTAATGTGTTCCACTCGTATAGCCCCTTAAAATCGTAAATGAAGATTTTCCGAATGGCATTCGAATTTTTATACCCCTGAAAGCGGTGGAGGTTGCCCTTAGGGCGCGGTCACATTGCGAGCTATTAAGGGGCCTGTCCACTTTGAAAATTTCAAAAAATCGAAAACAAGCAAGACTTGAAGAGATCGACGATGATGAGCAATCAGAAGGGATTTTGTACGGTGCAGGAATTGCCGATTGAGTTTAAGTAAGAGTTTTTCATAGAGTAAACTTCAAACGCGTTTTTCTCGAAACAACGTTTTCAAAATCTAGCTGCATCGTGTCTCTAGAACTGATAAACCGATTCTCTTGAAATTTGAACCACATATTGTAAACATCATTAGCAACAAAATGACCCTCGATGGTTTTAAAATATTGATTTTTACTTTTTTTGGCGAAAAACGCGTTTTTTTTTACTTTTTCGTTTTTCATCTGCCATTTTTTTTATTTTTATATTAAACTTTATATCCGAGGGTCATTTTGTAGCTGGTGTTATACTGAATCTAATGGACTTTGATTTTTTTATTTCAGACAAGCCGTTACCGAGTAGTCATGGAGCTACCTAGCCCACCTATTTTTGAGGCGTTACGTTAAACTATAGTTTTTGTACCTAAAAATGAATAAAATTTTTTTTAATGTATTTCAAGACTATTTATCAAGCCCAACAACTTTTATATTCACATCTTTTATAAAATCCTCAAAAAAAAATCGCGAAAGTAGCCTTTTTATGGCTCCAAAGTGGACTGGCCCCTTAACTGGTAGATAGTGTGCTAGTCAATTATAGCCATTTCGCTCTAACCTCGTAAATCAATTGCACTTCAGCTCTTCTTAAACTATAATGATTCGATTTAAAAAAAAGTTTTAACCACGATTTTGAAACGGACTTAAAAGTATAAAATAATTTCTCCTAGCCCCATACAGATTTATACTCCAATACAGACTTTTAACCCCATACAGATTGTCCTGAAAATTTGTGATTGTGAATTTTTAATAGCTATGAAAATACACTTAGCACAAAAATTTAGGGAGCAAGAAAAAAATCCAAATTTTTGGGGGATTTTCAACAGGCTGTAACTCATACAAAAATGGTCGTACAGCAAAAAAAAAGCAAATTGTAGCTCTAAGTGTCTAGTTTTCGGATCTGAGTTTGAAAATTTTTTTTTGAAATTTTTTTTCGAGTAATCATAAGAAAACCACCGAAAAAAAAATGTTTGAAATTTTTTTGTTTCTTTTTTTAAATCTACGGACGTGGAAATTTTTGTTTCGACTTAACCTCTATATGGACCGGATAGCTTGTTTATTCAGCTTTAATTTGGTTTTTTAAAAATCTCGATACGAGCATTTCTCGCTGAGATATCGGTGTTTGAATGGAAAAAGATCATTTTGTCTTTGATTACCAATATCTCAGCAACCAATGATCGCACAGAAATTTTGAGGTTGGTTTCAAAAACTTGAATAAATTCTCTACAAGGATTGGCAATTGAATTTTGAAAAAAAAAATTTTTTTCAATCATTACATGAATTTGAAAAAGCGACCAAAAACGGGCTTTTTGTGGTTTTTTGGAAAATCAAGCGCCCAATCAAAAATATTGCGGAAACCACTAATGTTAAGTGTGCCTTTTACTGTTCAATATACCCACAAAAACCCTACGAAGTTTCAATTTAATCCAGCCAACCGTTTTTTTTCCCACTTGATCGAATTTTTGAAAAAATTAAAGGAGCAAGAATTTCGCTCTGAAAATGTCATAATTTTTATCAAAAATGAAAAAAAAAAAAAAAAAATCATTTTTCTCTCAATTCTTGGCTTGGACTTGGAAAATTTAAGAAAAAAAAAAAAAAATCGAAAATTTTTGAAAAGAAAATTCCAAAATTTTTGAAAAAAGTATTTTTTTTTTTTTATTTTTTTTTCAATTGGCCCTAAATTAAAGAAATGTAGCGACTCACTTTCTCACCGATTTTCCTCTTCCGCACTTTAATTTTCCTAGTCACAAATTAATTGAATAAATTAAAAGTTGATACCCCCAAGGCAAGTCGAATATTCGTTCTACGAATATTGGGACAATAATTTTTTTGTGCGAATTTAAACAGTGTCTAAAAAAACAGTTTTTCTTAAAACTAACCTGCTTTCTTGGTAATCGAGCCAATCAACAGTTTTTCTCAGAACTACCGTATTTTTTAATTTTTAGAAAAGCAAATTAACTGAGTTTTTGCAAGCTTTAGTTTTATTTTTATTTTTTTTCATAATGCCTAGGCGGCATTTATCCGCGCCACAAGTCGCTCAGATAGTGACTCTAGTGGAAGAAGGGTACAATTACCGACAAGTCGGGGATCGTATGGACATTAGTTCATCTGTCGTATCTCGCGCATACAATCGGTATTTGGAAACCGGTAATTATCAACGACGAGTTGGCCAAGGTCGTCGTCGTGCAACAAATCCTCGTGATCCTTACAAAACTAAAGCTTGCAAAAACTCAGTTAATTTGCTTTTCTAAAAATTAAAAAATACGGTAGTTTTGAGAAAAACTGTTGATTGGCTCGATTACCAAGAAAGCAGGTTAGTTTTAAGAAAAACTGTTTTTTTAGACACTGTTTAAATTCGCACAAAAAAATTATTGTCCCAATATTCGTAGAACGAATATTCGACTTGCCTTGGGGGTATCAACTTTTAATTTATTCAATTAATTTGTGACTAGGAAAATTAAAGTGCGGAAGAGGAAAATCGGTGAGAAAGTGAGTCGCTACATTTCTTTAATTTAGGGCCAATTGAAAAAAAAAAAAAATAAAAAAAATACATTTTTCAAAAATTTTGGAATTTTCTTTTCAAAAATTTTCGATTTTTTTTTTTTTTCTTAAATTTTCCAAGTCCAAGCCAAGAATTGAGAGAAAAATGAATTTTTTTTTTTTTTTTTTTTCATTTTTGATAAAAATTATGACATTTTCAGAGCGAAATTCTTGCTCCTTTAATTTTTTCAAAAATTCGATCAAGTGGGAAAAAAAACGGTTGGCTGGATTAAATTGAAACTTCGTAGGGTTTTTGTGGGTATATTGAACAGTAAAAGGCACACTTAACATTAGTGGTTTCCGCAATATTTTTGATTGGGCGCTTGATTTTCCAAAAAACCACAAAAAGCCCGTTTTTGGTCGCTTTTTCAAATTCATGTAATGATTGAAAAAAAAATTTTTTTTCAAAATTCAATTGCCAATCCTTGTAGAGAATTTATTCAAGTTTTTGAAACCAACCTCAAAATTTCTGTGCGATCATTGGTTGCTGAGATATTGGTAATCAAAGACAAAATGATCTTTTTCCATTCAAACACCGATATCTCAGCGAGAAATGCTCGTATCGAGATTTTTAAAAAACCAAATTAAAGCTGAATAAACAAGCTATCCGGTCCATATAGAGGTTAGGTCGAAATTTTTTTTTCCACGTCC
This sequence comes from Ophion obscuratus, assembly GCA_964007375.1. Lineage (NCBI taxonomy): Eukaryota > Metazoa > Arthropoda > Insecta > Hymenoptera > Ichneumonidae > Ophion > Ophion obscuratus. The sequence goes on along the minus strand of OZ023312.1, from coordinate 38,358,258 downwards.
GTAGATTAAAAAATAAAAACCAAAAAAATTTCGAACATTTTTTTTTCGGTGGTTTTCTTATGATTACTCGAAAAATATTTTCAAAAAAAAAATTTCAAACTCAGATCCGAAAACTAGACACTTAGAGCTACAATTTGCTTTTTTTCTTTTTGCTGTACGACCATTTTTGTATGAGTTACAGCCTGTTGAAAATCCCCCAAAAATTTGGATTTTTTTCTTGCTCCCTAAATTTTTGTGCGAAGTGTACTTGTAAGATTTAAAACGAAAAACGTGGAACGCGTGCAATAGATGGAGTGTAGGGAGTAGCTATCGTTGAGAAATCTCTCACGACAGTTCATATCATTTGCAGTGCAATGAAATTGTTAGTGACATAGGTGAACTATTCATGCATAAATTATCTATTGCATGCACCCCGCGCTTTTCATTTTAAATCTTACATGTATTTTCATAGCTATTAAAAATTCACAATCACAAATTTTCAGGACAATCTGTATGGGGTTACGAGAAATTATTTTAAACTTTTTAGTCCGTTTGAAAACGTGGTTTAAAAGTTATTTTTTTTATTTAAATAATTTTATTTTCGGCTTTTTATTCTTGTGTGTGTGAAATTTTGTTTCTCCTTCTCTAGGCGTCACTTGCCTTGGGGGGCTGTCTCCTTGGCAATCGTAGAAATTGTCACTAATGCACTATCCACTATTAATATGATTATTATTTTTAAAAAAATTCTCTTTCGCTAAACTATATTTTTCATTTCTGTATTTATGTTGTTCACGATTTTTTTTCTTTTTTTCTCTCTCTGCGATAGACTTGCTATTGTCTATTTATTTCTCTGTCATCCAGATCTGAGCTATGTTCATAGTTTCAAGTCTCTAGCTCACCCGGAAGTTAGTTTAACATCGATTGCAAAATTTGTACCGAGCAGAAAAACGGACAACAAAGAAAGCGAGTTAATAAAACCTTGGTAAAAAAATAGCTACTAGCTACTTATCAACAGCTCGCAATGTGACCGCGCTTTTATTCTAGCAGTTTACACGTTTGCTCGTAATTCGTACACGCTTCGGTCGAGGCACGATATTGTTTATAACTAGCTTTTACCCGCGGCCTTGCTGACGTCTATGGCGGAAATTTTGTTCTTGGGAATGCCGGAAATTAAGATGTTGAAATTTGCATCGTTAGAATGCAACGATTTTTCTTCATTTCCTCATTTTTATTATCATCCAAACCTTTTCATTTCGAAAATTGGGATTTTGAATGAATACGCACTGAGAAAAAAATTCAGTTGGTTTAACAAAATGTATCTTTAAATACGTTCAACTTGATTTTTGATTGGCATAACAAACATTTTGTTAATCTAACGATAGTTTTAGTGGTGTGAACTGTAGCTAAATAAGCTAAATAAGCTACAGTTCACACCACTAAAACTATCGTTAGATTAACAAAATGTTTGTTATGCCAATCAAAAATCAAGTTGAACGTATTTAAAGATACATTTTGTTAAACCAACTGAATTTTTTTCTCAGTGCGTAAATACGTACAAGTGACTTTCATTGTCTGGATCGATTGTAATTTTTTTTTCTTTAGAAAGAATTTTTATCCGTTGCGTTGCAACGATGTAAAGTTCGATCGGAAATCAATTTTCGGGTCATACCCTAAAGGGTTACCGAGGCTATGGAGAAAATCAAAGCTATTGAAAAAAACACGTTTTTTAGAAATGAAAGTAAACGCCATTTCTATATAGTTGGGGCAAAAACTGTCTGCTGTGTATAAGATACTCATGGTCACATCATCGGGGACAAATAAACATTTAAAATTGTATCGGATAACGATTAACGGGTTGTGCCTAATTGTAACTTTTTTGGGGAAAATCCTGATAATAAATTTCTACAGAAATTGAGCATTTGAAAAAGTATCATCTGAAGAACACTCTGTAATTTTTTTGTGTCAAAATATTCAATTATAATCGATTTACCGCTGATGTACGGGAAGCACCTCTCGAAAACGTCTTTGGCGGTGAGCAATGCCCTTCTGAACCAGGTTATCTAATATAAAAAAATCAAGCAGATTTCCTTCGTATATTAGTTTATATTATGATTAATCGAAGGAATTTCTGAAATATCAAATTAAAAAACAATGGCGCGTGTTCAAAGTGAATCTTGATTTTTGCGAATAAAATGGGCATTTCTCGATCATCATCGTAAGTATAGATCGGAGAAAAAATCCTTCGATTGAGGGGCCAGTCCACTTTGGAGCCACGAAAAAAGGCTATTTTCGCGATTTTTAAAAGGATTTCATAAAAGATATGAACATAAAAGTTGTTGGGCTTGATAAATAAAGTCTTGAAATCCTTTTTTTTAATTGAATTCATTTTTATTCATTTTTAAGTACAAAAATTATAGTTTAACGTAACGCCTCAAAAATAGGTGGGCTAGGTAGCTCCATCACAACTCGGCAACGGCTTGTCTGAAACAAAAAAACCAAAGACCATTAGATTCAGTATGGCACCAACTACAAAACGACCCTCGGATATAAAGTTTTATCGAAAAATAAAAAAATGGCAGATGAAAAACGAAAAAAGTTTTAAAAAACGCGTTTTTCCGCAGTTTTTCGCAAGAAAACGAGAAAAAATAAAAATTTTAGAACCATTGAAGGTCATCTTGTTGCGAATCATGTTTACAAATATGTGGTTCAAATTTCAAGAGAATCGGTTTATTAGTTTTAGAGATACGATGGAGCTAAATTTTGAAAGGTTTGAAGTTTATACTATGAAAAACTCTTACCTAAACTCAATCGGCAATTCCTGCACCGTGGAAAATCCCTTCTGATTGCTCATCATCGTCGATTTCTTCAAGCCTTGCTTGCTTCCGTTTTTTTTTATTTCAAAGTGGACTGGCCCCTTAACTACTATATGTACACATGTAAAATGAGCCCTCAAAATTTCAGAGATATCGATGCAGTCGTTTTTGAGATATTTTGCTCACCGACTTTAAAAACGTACCGTTGAGAAAAAAGCGTTTAAGGCGGGATCTACATTTACAACGATAAAAAAACCGATTTCTTTTTTTTTCTTTCTTCAAACGATAGAACTATATATATGTAGAATATTTTCCGAAAGTTTCAAAACGAAATTCGAAAAACTTCAAACGTGACAGCCCGTCAACGCTGTGCCTCACCCCTCGGATTCTGAGCGGGCGTGAACTTCAAACGCATTTTTTCTCAAATTTGCATTATCGAAATTGGCGTGTAGTATTACTCAAAAACTATTAAGCCGATTGAGTTGAAACTTCGTAGAAATATTGATAATATTGGTACCTTCTACTTGACGAGAATTGTTCTTGAAAAATTGAAGAAAAAAAAACCACTTTTTCAATTCACATTTTACAGAAATGTTGCGTGAAATGTTGATTTTTTTTGTAAATGCGTGCCATTTTCTTAAATTTGCATTTTCTTCATTTTAATTACCGTCACATAGAAACATGTACATGTTCTAACTGAAAGTATATAATATAATGTTCTATATATAATGTTCTATATCTATAATATCTATAATATAATATAATATAATTTTATATTATAAAATTATTATATTATATTATATTATATTATATTATAATATATAATATAATATAATAAATATAATATAATGAAAATATATAATATAATGTTCTAAATGAAAAAATATTTGCACTTTCTTGCGAATCAAAGTCTACGGGACGCTAGACTGCACTCCGATTCGCAACTCCCGCGGCGACCTTGCTGCAACACTCTGCCACAGCTCCGCAATTTCGATGATGAATTAATATAAAAAAAATGTTTTATATACTTAAATATACTATTGAAGTATACCTAAAGTTTGAAAATTGTAGAATAATTATTTCTTAGTTTAAAAAATCCCTCAATATTGCTTATTTTTTCCTGTCTAAATGTATATCCCGCCTTAAGGGGTAGCGCGCACTGCGGTGCGTTTTAAAATCGCACCGAAAAAATGCCGCAATAGGTTTGGTACGCGCAGTGCAGTAGAATTTCTGTGAGTTTTGCCATTCGTATAGCGACCTTCGTCGAAGAAGCACGACCATGGACTGCGAAACCAAAGTCCACATTTGCGTTTATTGATTATTAAAGTGCACAAAAAACTACAAGCGCAAGCAATATTGGGTACATCCATCAACTGCATTGAGAACTGTCAAGGAATAAAATAAAAAAGATATGATAATTTGTGTTCGTGTCCAAAAACATTTCTTCACCGCGATTCGAGCACTACTGCGGCCATCTGCAGATCTTTTCCGTGGTGCGCGGAGTTTCGTATGAGCCCATAGGGTGCAAAATTTCCGGAAACCCACCGCAACAAATCTGTAGCAAACCACAGAATTTTAATCCGCGTGCGATTTTGTTCTCGGAGTCCGCACGCTTCCACTGTGGTTCACACTTCACAGATTTAGCGAAAAAATCTGTAAAATATGAACCACAATGGAAGTGCGCGCACTGCGAGAAAAAATCGCATGCAAATCTATTGCATTTTCTTTAAGGGGCTATACCAGTGTAAACGCTGAAAATTTGTGTGATTTTCACGAATTTTTTGGAAGAAAAGTACTCAATTAAATGTTTCGGAAAATGAAGAATATATTTGGCTATATTTGACCTATATTACATAATTTTTTCATAGCAAAATATTGAGATCCAAGCGAGTTATGCGCTGCCGTCGGAGGCGACAAAAAAGAAAGTTCCTCCACTGCTGACATGATTCCGGCCGATTGAATAGCTGAAACCGAAAAAGGAAAAAATGTCGCTGAACTGGAAGATAATTTCTGTACAATGAACTAGGATTTTCGAAAAATATCAAAGTCTAACAAAATGGCGTAATTATGAAAAAAAAATCTGTTTTCTTGCCACTAAAATGGTCGTTTTTTTTAAATGCCAAATCGTCAATTTTCATTCAATCAAAAATATCCTACGTCATTATAGCGTAAATATATTCAAGAGTACTCAGTTCAAATTTCAAGTCAATGGGTTAATTGCTCTTTGAGTTACAATGTCAGCAAATTTGAAAAATGTCATTTCGAGAAAAACGTGTTTAAAGATTTAACCATCGATTTTTGCAAGCCAAAATGATATTGATATAAATGATAATGATATTCTTGAAAGTATAAACTGTCGAAAAAAGCAAAAAAATCGATTTTGCGAAAGTGTCACACTGGTATTGCCCCTTAAACGATAGAACTGTATATATAGAATATTTTCCCAAAGTTTCAAATTAAAAATCGAAAAACTTGAAACGTTACGTCAACGTTGTGCCTTCAAACGCATTTTTCTCAAAACTGCATTTTCGAAAATGGCGTGTTGGATTACTCAAAAACTGTTAAGCCGATTGAGTCGAAACTTGGCAGAAATATTGTTAATATTGCTACTTTCTACTTGACGAAAATTGTTTCTGAAACATCAGACAAAAGAAGTACTTTTTAAATCCAAATTTTATTAAAAAATTACGTGAAATGTTGATTTTTTTTTGTAAATGCGTGCCATTCTCCTAAATTTGCATTTTCTTTATTTTAATTACTGTAAAATAGAAACTATAAATGTTCTAACTAAGCAAAATTTTGAATTTTTTGCAAATCAAAATGTACGGAAAGCTACACTGCACGCCAATTCGCAACTCCCGCGGCAACCTTGCTGTGACACTCTGCCACAGTTCCGCCACAAATGATAAATGAATTAAATAAAATCGTTTTGTATAATTCAATATACTGTTAAAGTATACCTGCAGTTTGATAAATGTAGAATAATTATTTCGTAGTTTAATAAACCTCTCAAAATTGCTTGATTTTTATCCATTTGTTTGTGGCCATTTTTCGGCTATTTTTTGGCCGTCAAAGATCCAACCAAAAATGTCTAAAAAAATTCTAGCCACTCCAGTGTGAACCCATATAACTTTTCACCCTTTTAACATTTCCTCCGAACCCCTATAGTTCTTCGATGACGCCTATTTTTCCTAACACATGTCGTTTTTAGCTAAAAATGCAATACTGGGGCGAAAAAAAAATCGTACGAGACTTTGGAAAAACAAAAATGTCGATTTTAATATCCTTTTTAAGTTTACCATGGAAAAAAACCGAGGAAAAAAGTTTCCACAAACTTTGCAGTTCATTTTCAACGGCCAAAAAATTGCCGAAAAACGGCCACGTTCAAAAGCGCGTAACCCCGTGCAGAAATTTTGGCAGGGATACAGCTGGATTCTGACTTGTATCCCGGGCTCCCAGTCGGGATCTAGTCCGATATCGGATCAGATTCGAAGACTAAATGTAAGATCCGTAAACTGGATTCCATTAGGGATCCAGAACCGGATCCTTTAATGACTCTAAATAGATTCCCCATGGAATCATTGAGGAATCTGGGAAGGATGACGGGTGAATACAGGCTGAAATACAATGTCAAAAATGGAATTATGACATGTTAAATTTATTATAAAAATAAATAACATTTATAAAGTTTTGGTGCATTAAACGATCAATAAAAAAAAATTTGTCCAAAGATTCAAATGGCAGATCGCGCTTCGTTCGATCGCTTCGATCTTTGGCAGATCGTCCAAAGATTCAAATGGCAGATTTTGATGTGAATTAAAAAAAATTCACATCAAAATCTGTGAATGCAAATGTATTGACAAGAAATTATAAATACAAAAAAATTCACAAAATTAATTGTGAATTTTTCGGACTTAAGACAAATTAAAATCAAATTCAAAATGATTAGATTAAAATTTGCGCCAAAAGTGAGTTCGTACGTATTTTGAGAGAAAACATTGCCTCGAGGCAAAGAAATTTTTGCACACAACTTTTTGTGCGAACATTTCTTTGCCTCAACACAATGTTTTCTCTCAAAATACGTTTACACTTGTGGTGTAAATTTTAATATAACTGTCGTGAATTCGATTTTTATTTTCTTCAACTTGAGGAAATTCACAACTCATTTTGTGATTTTTTTCATATTTATAATGTAATATTTGAAACTTACAACTTTTTTTGCAAAAATTTCTTTGCCTCGACGAAATGTTTTCTCTCGAAATACGTAAGAACTCACGGTTGGTGTAAATTTTAATCTAATCATTGTAAATTTGATTTTAATTTGTCTTAAATACATGTTTATACCCACCGACATGTCGGTGGGTATAAACAGAGACTTATTCCCCAAAACCGGTATCCCGGTTAGAATCCAACTTGCATCAGTATCGGAATATGTACGACGACGATGGCATAATTTTGAAAACTTTGGCATCACGTGTATTTTCGGTATTACTATGTAATTCCTATCTATAGATAGGAATTTCATAGATAGGGATCTATAGACAGAAATTCCTATCTATAGATAGGAATTCCATAGTAATACAGAAAATACACGTGACGCCAAAATTTTCAAAATGACGCCATCGTCGTCGTACATATGCCGATACTGATGCAAGTTGGATTCTAACCGGGATCCGGTTTTGGGGAATCCATGACAAATCCTGATCGGGATTTGATCGGACATAGGGTATCCCGGTCAAAATTTCTGCACGGGACGGGGCGAAAAAAAAACATAGAGAATTTTCTTAAAAAGCAAAATAAAAGCAAATTTGTCTTCTGTAAAATACCGCTTGGGGAATTCAATTGTCTTCATTTTTGAGTCCGCTATTTAACTTTTAGTGCGGTAAGAAATTTCGACTAGTGTATCCAAACTTTTGGCCCGCAGTGTATATTCCACCTTAAGGAGTATACAGTCAGGAGGCCCAAAAAGATCGAATTTTCAAGAATTTTTCTTGTGAAGACCTTTAAATTTATTAACGTAACAATTTATACACCTGTTATGGTAACTTTTAACTGTATTTTAACATTATTTATCTGTTAATGTAATTATTTTAAAAGCTGCTATAGTTTATCTCCGGGACCACCTCTAAAAAGGCGTCTTGCGGTGAGCACGATATCTCTGAACTGGATCATCTGAAATGAAAAAACCAAAAATATTTCGTTAATATAATGGATTATCTTGTAATTCATCGGAGGAATAAGCAAAATAATACATTTTCACAAAATGGCGGCTTCCAAAAAAAATAATCGATTTTTGACCAAAATTGAGGCCTTAAATTATTTATAAAATGGAAAACATTTATCGGTGAGAAAAAAAACTTTCGATTAATTACTAAAAAATATACTTGAAAAAATTGTGTTAACATTTGAGACTGATCGGTTCAGCCGTTTCCGAGAAATCTTGCTCACCGACTTTAAAAACACAGTTTTGAGAAAAACGCGTTTAAGGGATGAGATGCAGTCACACGCGTGAAAAAACGAGAACAATTAAGTATTACATGTAATTAAGCATTTTCATAGTAAGTAATGAATAATTTTTCTTCATAGTAATTAAGTTTGTTTTACAAAAGTGGTCACACAGACTTTTTATGTTATATTTCAACTTGACTTGTATATATTTTCAAAGAAAAATATTGATTATTTATAAAAAATATCGCCATCTTTGTCGGACCCCCTTCGGCATGTAGTGCTTTGCGGTGACCATAATAAAATTTTACTGGATGATCTGAAATTTAAAAAAAAAAAACAAAAAAAAATCAGTACTTTAATAATAAATCTAGTCCTTAATTGAAGCTTTTTTTAATTAACAAAATGGCAGCTTCCGACAGATGACTTTCGATTTTCGACCAAAAAATCGTTCGTTTATTGTTAAAAAATATAAATTTTCAAAAAAAATGAAAATCCTTCGATTGAGGACTAATTTTTAATGATATCAACAAGCACACCAAATTTCATCAATATCCATCGAGTGGTTTTCGAATTATAGTGGCCACCGACTTGATAAACATAGTTTCGAGAAAAACGCGTTTAAAGTTTTTCGATGTGGATACGGTGTTATATGTTCGTAAAATGTTGAGCTCGATGGATGAAGCTAAACGTTTTTTATGTATTTTGATCCGCTGAATCCGAATATCACAATTTTTGCCGAAAAGTCGAGCATTCAATTGTTTATAGCCAATTGTTAAAACAATTTTGCAAAAAAATCAAAGTTTTTCGGGATTAATTTTTTTTTAAACATTTTGGGCAATTTTAAAACGAAAGTATTCTTTATAAAATTTTGCTAAAGTTCATATTTTTTGAGTAATAAATTTTTGAAAATTTCTGAAAGAGTTTTCCAACTTTACACTTGATCTATGTATAGAAATACTAATTAAAAAATTACTTACATCGAATCATCAATTCCTGGTCCATACAATAGGGCTTTTGCCGATGTGGAAGCTTCCAAAATATCAATTTGTTGTTGTCTTCAAAGCATTCTGCCTTCCCGGGTATTATTGTTTGCCGTCCGCTACGTGCCATGGGGACCCAACGCCCCTTCACTAATTGTGGAATATCCCGGAAACTATTCGTCGGATTGACTTGAGATTTTCAGGGAATATTTTCGAAACATACTTCAAGAAAATGTTTTAAAAAATCGGTTTTTTTAAAATGGTGATTGCATCTCATCCCTTAAAGTTTCAAAAGTGCTTTCGAACGCTCTTACACGTCATTACAAATGTGCGTGTAACTTCGAGAACATTCGCCGAATTGACAAGAAATGTTCTGTGTGTGTACTTAAATATATGTACATTACAAAAGTAAAATTTCGAAAAAAATCGATTTTTCGAAAATTGTAACTGTATATAACCCCTTAAAATTCCGAACGACGCTTCGAGCGTTCCGACCCGCGTCAACAAAACAGACTATAAATCAATTTAGATCTGATCGCGTTCAATTTTTTTCAGGAAACATTTACAATATGATATACTGTCAAAATATATTTATTTTGCAAAAAGTGATTTTTCGATTTTTACAACTAGGCATAACCCCTTAAAACAGCGAAGCAACGCGTGTTGAGACAGAAATACATCATTGGTTCAAAGTTTTAAGCTTTTCAAGGTTTCGATCGTTATGTACAAAACTATTACACATTGTTGGTAAGAATAAGTTCGAAATTTATACCAACAAACGGTCACTATTGATTTTATTAAACTTTACTCGCTTCTGTGCTCGGTATTTAAATTTTACGCCGTCTGATACGCAGCGACCTGCACTAGTGGACGATTCAAGTGACCATTTTCCTACTGTAACACGCTGTAAATGGAAACCCTGTAAAAATCATCGTCCTCAAATTCAAACTGTACGATTTTATTTACCATTTTTTCTGCCCTCCGTCTAGCAATTTACACGAGAAAAGTATCGCGATTTTTTAAATACGAAATCGGCGTGTCGCTCGACAAAGCTCCACAGTCTTCGGGTAACTCGTGGGCAGGCAGACTTCGAGAGTTTGCCGAAGCGGACTTCCGTGGCGCTCCCGTCGTTGCCCGATAGCGTCTAGAAACTCGTTCCTTTATACAAGTATAAAATTAAGAAGAAGAAAAAACGAAATAAATCCTTTGGGAAGCGACTGTGACGAACGCATATGTGTTTGTGCGTGTCTCGTTTTGTGTAGTTCTGAGCGTCCACGGGTATCTCCACGTCGAAAGTTTTCACCGCTGAACATAAGTCGTCCCGCGTCAAGCGTGCGGCGAGCGGCAAACTCCGAGGCTCCGAAAAGAATTATTTAGCTCTGTCGCGCAGGCGTACCTCCGTCTTTCGGTGAACGCGCGCACTACGCCATCCCCCCGACGCCAGTCTCGCTGTATCGCGCTCCCCACCATTCGCCGCGCTCCACTCAACGACGGCGGGTCCCCACTGAGCGCGTCTCCGTGCGCGCGCTTCAGTTCTTGTTCGTTCGTCACTGTGACGAGAGCGTAGCATGTGCCCACCAGTCCACAGTCACGTATACGTTTACCTGCCGCATCATCAGCCTCACAATAAACTCTTTTCTTACGGCTACCGTTAGTGCTGGATTGTTATACCTGTAACAAAAATCCCACTCTCTCTCAACCTCTCCAGGTATATACGATCGTTCGAACGGCCATCTCGCGTTTCCAAATTCACCACACAACCGACAGTACGGTTGAAACTTTTTGGCGGTGCGCGCCCTCACACGTGCTTGTCTCTTTGCGCCTCTCTCCTCGCGTCGTGTCGTTTTCTCGCACAGCTTTTTTTTGTTTTCTCGCAAATATCGCGGCCACGAATTTATCCGGTTCTCCCGGTTGACGAAACACCGCGCGTAAAGTGACGTTACATTTTTATACCGCGTATATATACATATATACATATATGTCCTAGTGAAAGGCTCGATCGGGAGATTGGTGAAGAAAATAAATACTCGTTGCGTGCGCATCGTCGAGAAACCGGAAACGAGGGAAATACAAAATTTCCTCGTCGTGTCGCGCGATATTTCCACCCGCGAACAAAGAGAAAAAAAAACCCCGTAACGGCGGATCTTCCGCAGCGTGTGATCGTAGGCCAATTTTTCGCTCGAGAAAACCGTCGAGTCCACCCGAGCGGGGCCATCGTAATTTAGTGAGGATAGAAGATATTCCAAGGGGAGCGGCGCGACGAGAGAGAAAAAAAACGTACAAACGCTCGTTCGTGTTTCGGCAAGGTGTGCGGGGAAGCGAGGGACGCACATGCTCGAGAATCACAGGTCGGTCGTCGCTCTACGGTACAGAGACCCGGGGAAGGACAAAAGAGAAATAAGAAGAAATCGCGAGGCAATTTGTTTGCGCTGTTTGAGCCGCGTGTGGAAAGCACATCGACCTGGGGGAAAGAAAAGTTAACGTTCTTACGCTTGTCACACCAAGCCCTCTCATCTACCGCTCCTTTTTTCTTGCAATATCAGCATCCTCCTCTAGAATCAACGTCGATCTTTGCATTCTTCGTTCTCGTTTCACGTCGCGTTTTTCCTCGCCAGATTATATCGACGCGGGGACAAGGGGAACACTTATTTATCGGCGTATAGATCGCGGCGACCGCACGCGTTGCGCCGATCTCCCGATAACGGATACGAGTGCGTCTCTACATATATATATATATGTGTGTGTATACAATTTAGGTAGTGAGAGCGGAAGAGAAAGAGGACGACTCGCTCGACGTACATAAAGACGCGAAATCCGCAGAAGGAAAAATGAGCTGTACCAGCGCACCGTCAACCGTCAACAAAAACTGCGAGACTCTTCTCAGCAAATGCGAGATACCGATTATCGATCTCGCACACATGGGTAAGTGTTTTTTTAAGTCGTCATAACTCACTCATTCATCGACGATAACGCATAAGGGAAAAGAAAACAATCGCACACTACTCGTGCAGAAATTGTGGGGGCATTCAATTGGATTTCCATACTTGTTCCTACTTTCGCTTATTCTTTAGATAAGTGAATGTTTCGAAAAATGAGCCTGACATTTTTGTTTTTCAATCTTCTCATTTATTGAGCTATAAATGATGATATTTTTCGAAAAATGAGCCTGACATTTTTTTTTTGCTATCTTCTCATTTATTGAGCTATAAATGACGGGGGAAGCTGAAATTCACCGTCACATAAATTGGATTCTAATCGGGATTCCTCATTGGAATGTGGTTGAGCTCTGCATCGTTGGAATTCAATGGAAATTAATATTTTCTGAATTCCTTGAATTTCTTTCGTCAGAATTGCCCACAAAAGTGCCTTAATCGGTTTTTAAGGGGCTATACGAGTGTGAACGCCGAAAATTTCGGGAATTTTTTTTGAAGAAAAGTTCTCAATTAAATGTTTCGGAAAATTAAGAATATATTTGGCTATATTTGACCTATATTGCGTAATTTTGTCATGGAAAATATTGAGATCCAAGCGACTCATTTGGGCCTTCGGAGGCGCCCAAAAAAAAAGTTCCTCCACTGCTGACACGATTCCGGCCGATTGAGTAGCTGAAACCGAAAAAGGAAAAAAATTCGTTAAACTGGAAGGTATTTTCTGTACAATGACTGTCAGCAAATTTGAAAAATCTCATTGCGAGAAAAACACGTTTGAAGATTTAACTATCGATTTTTGCAAGAAAAAATGATTAGAGATACGGCCTTGAAATTTTTACAGGATATTCTTGAAAGTATGAACTGTCGAAGAAGGCAAAAAAGTGATTTTTCGAGTGTCACACTGGTATAGCCCCTTAAGGTACTCATTTAACAAATTAGAATATAGATCTATAATAATAAAAAATAAGGAAAATAAAATGAAAATAGAGTTTTCTTTGCGTTCCAACGATGCAGCCTTCAACATCGTGCATTGGAATCCTATGTACGGATCCAATTGAAATCCTAAGGGATTCCCACATTCTCGAACGAGATACGATTCTTGATGGATCTTATCGTATTTTGTACGTTGAATTTTCTCAACAAAATATATAGATATACAGAACGATTGGATCTTTAAAAATGTATAAATCTTATCTTAAAAAAGTATAAACCGCTTGAAAAAGTATATTTCAAAAATCGATATCAATCACATCACTGAACATTCGCGGTAATTATCGTTTGTTATTTATTTTACTGCAATTTGACACGCAACTTGGGATTTCCCGACAACTTTGTTCGCGGGATCACGAACGGGTACTTTTTTTCTTCTTCGACGATCCAACAAATTCCGGTTGAGAATTTCAAATAAAAAAAAAATGCTCAAACGACGCCATTCGATGAGAGTGAAGTTTTGTGCGCGTTGATATAGGCAATGAAAATGATTATTTTTCAATTGTTCGAATTTCTTTTGCCGAATATTCGCTGCGAAAAGTCTCCTCAATCATTCTATGATGTTGATCGTTTGGAGGCAACGAAAGATAACATTTCTTCAATTGCTCACGTTTCCTTTTACTGACTTGGGGTATGAAAATCACTCAAATGATTTTTCTTATATTTAGTAGAAATCTACGATGCCAACCAATGAAAACAAAAATTGGATTATAATGAAAATGAAGAAATGAGAGAAATAAATTTTAAAAAACCTTCATTGCATTCCAACGATGCAAACTTCAACGTCATGTCATTCTTTAAGGGGGAATATACCTTTGTGAGGGCAAAATTAAGGGTCATTTTTGACAATTTATTTAAGAAAAACAAAACAATATTTTTAAATTCGGTTTTTTATACATGTTATTACAAGTTTCAAAATAAAAGAAATTTTTTAAAAATTATTTTGAAACAAAATGGCGGCGCAGTAGTCGATGAAAGAAAACTCCTTTTTTTTCATACTCCTTTACAGGCGTATTCGCACAGGTCATAATAGTCCAGTCGAAATAGGTCTAAAATTCGATTAACCTGAAATTACTTCCGGGCTTCGATTTTGTTTTTTCTACTGGGGGGGGGGGGGGGGGGTGGTTGGTTGGTAGTGTAAATCTCGATTTTCAGGAATATCCCCGTGGTGCGTTTGCCGCCATCTTGATTTAAAGAGGGATTTTTTTGTTTTTCGAATAACTCGCTTATTTTCAACCTTAGAGTGAAAATGATCATATCAAAAGTTGTGGAAAATGTAATTCCCCGCCAGTTTGGTGATCATAGTTTTTACCCTAGGATCGATATTTATAGAGTTACACTGCAAATAGGGGTAAAAAGTTCACCCCTAAATTAAGTATAAGTCCGAAAATATTGATCCTAGGGTAAAAATGGTACTGACCAAAGTTGAAGAAAATAAAATTTGCTACCCGATTACTTCCCACCATTTTTACGATAAATTTGATAATAAACGGAATAACTGAACATAAAAAAAAAAGTTCACCTCTAAATTGAGTATACGTCCGAAAATATTGATCTGAGGGTAAAAATGCTAATAACCAAAGTTGGAGGAAATAAAATTTCCTATGTGATTATTTATTACCATTTTTACAATAAACTTGATAATAAACGAGATAAGTTTTAAAAAACGTTTTTTAACCCCTTTTAGCAGTCTAACTCTATAAATATCGATCCTAGGGTAAAAATTATAATCACCAAACTTGTGGGGAATTACATTTCCCACAACTTTGAGTACAATCATTTTCACTCCAAGGTTGGAAATAAGCGAGTTATTCGAGAAATAAAAAAAAATCCCTCTTTAAATCAAGATGGAGGCAAACGCACCAGGGGGATTTTCCCGAAAATCGAGATTTACACTACCAACCACCCCCCCCCCCCCCCCCCCCAAGTATAAAAAAACAAAATCGAAGCCCGGAATTAATTTCAGGTGAAATCCTCTTTCGACTGGATTATAATTTTCAAGCTAGAACAAAAAACGAAAAATATAAAAATAAAAAGTAGATATAAAAAACTAGTCCAGTACGTGAGGGTTTTTCAAAATATTGATTAAAAAAAATGGCGATAATATGAAGAGAAAAAAAAATCGGTTGAATACCGATCGTGAAATTTTTTAATTGCAACTTAAAAAAAAATCCTACGTACTGGACTAGAAAATGTTGTCGAGAAGCTACAGTTAAAATTTCAAGTCAATCGATTGAAACCTCGAGACGCTACGCATAGGCGCGGAGAAAACAGGGGCCTCGAAGTTTCGAATTAATAATATGCTTCTAAAAAAAATATCATTAAATATCAAAAAGTATTGAATGGAAGATAAAAATTGTAATTATGGTATAGTAATAATGAAGAAATTTAAATTTTAACCTACGATATGGCACGTAAACTGATACAAATAATACATTTTATTCGGCATATTGTGATTTTTTGTAGTATTAAAAAAATATTTTGCCCACGTGATTGGAACAATTAGTTTACAGTATTCTACAAAAAGTACGATATAAAGGGTCACATTTTACTAATAACTTCGTAATATTTTTCGCTATACGCCGAAGATTCATGCTATGCGTATAGTGAAATCTATACATACACGAAGATTCATGCTATACGTATAGTAAAATCCATATGAAAATATAACTCGCGCCTATGCGAGAATAGTTTCAAATGTAACATGCACGCATTATTTTTACCATACAGCATATAGGACTCGCGCCTATGCGAGAATAGTTTCAAATGTAATATGCACGCATTATTTTTACTATACGGTGTGAGAATCATTTTTACGCTTCTATAACAAGTCTTCGAATTCCGAACGGGTAAGCTGCTATACTTTTCTAGCACTGAATATTAGAATTTTGGCAACCAGTGTTAGAATTTGAGGCCGTATTGTTCTCAATGCGTCCGCGTATAAAACCCTAGTTTCGAGAAAAACGCGTTTGAAGTTTTAAGTACTGTAAAATCACGGACATTTCGTGTTCATCGATCTGCCAAAGGAAATTTCGGAACTTTAGAAACAAAAATATTTTGTTACATGCCAGCGGTGCAAACGTCAATATTCCCTACACGAGGCGTTTCTATGAAATCCACAATGGTCTTGAATTTCGCATCGTTGGGGTGCAACGAAAATTCTTTTCTATATGTTTCATTACTCATTTTCAGTTCCTTAAAAAATCAATTTTTTGCAAATTTAAATTATAGATCACTAAGTGAGCTGTTTAAAAAATAATTCATGGATTTTCGTAACGCAGATTAGCCACTGGAAATTCGGGCATTAGAAAAATAATAACTTTCATTGCGTTGTAATGATGCAACCTTCAATCTCATAATCTATAAAGGGTTGCGGTAGGATCTGGGGAGCCCCCAACAAATATGGTGTTGAAGTTTGCATCGTTAAGGGGGGATATACACCTAGGAGCCGGAAAAAAGGTCATTTTTGTGAATTTTTTCAAGGAAAACTATTTGAAATTTCGGATTGACGTTTTAATTATCTAAAAGTATATACATTGAAAAATATGTTTAATGTTCTTTATTTAAAAATATCAAAAATATACAAGGATATTGTATGATCCTTGGAGCGTCGTAAAAAAATCCTGCGTATACGGTACCCACTGGCGTTTCTTCAAAAATCAGCTAAAAAAAAACCAAAAAGATTATCAAATTAGATACTATAATCTAGTACTTGTCATAGCCGATTTTGAAAATATCGATTTATGGAAAAATGACGGACGTTTGAACATAAATAGTGATTTTTGGGCCAAAAATTATTTATGATTTTGCCTATGAAACAAAAACTAAGTAACGGAAAAAAAAACCTATGACAAGTACTAGATAATGGTGTATAGAATAACCACAAAAAACCTCAAGGCAATCGGTTCATTGGTTTTCGAGAAATGTTGGGTACCGATTTGAAAAGTGTGGTTTTGAGAAAAACGCGTTTGAAAATTTGGGAATGAATGAATTCTGAAATTTGTCAACTTGAATGGAATCATCGATACCAGCCCCACAGTCTAGGTCTTCTACGGTCGACGGAATGTTCGTAGCTTCTAAATCGATTTTTTCGACCGTCTAGGTGTATACCTCTCCTTAAAGGCAACGAACAGTATTTTTTTTTTTTAGATTGTCAAAGCATTCTTTGCCGGATTTGGGCTTGAAAAATCACTCAAACGTTTTTCAGGATCCTTATCAAAAACCTACAACACAAATTGGCGAGAAAATGTTTTTGATAATAATGAAAATAAAAGGAAAAAAAAAATGAATTTTCGTGTAATTCCAACGATGCAAACATCAAACACCGTAAATAAATTCTGCAAGGGTACATGCCATTATGGTGTTGAAGTTTGCATCGTTGGAACGCAACGAAAATTAATTTATTAACATTGCCATAGTATTTTTTTGGCCGATTTGGCCTCCAAAATAATTATCTTTAAAACTCTCAAAAAGCTTTTTGAAAAATCACTCAAACGTTTTTCAGTCTCCCCATTGAAAACCTACAACATAAATCGGCAAAAAGATATTTTCGATATTTTTTCGATAAGCAAATTCGATATTTTGTCGATAAGCAAAAAAAATATTTCGATATTATTTCGATAAGCAACGAAAGTTCTTTTTCTTCTTTTATTTTCTAATGAAAATAAAAGAAGAAAAAGAACTTTCGTTGCTTTCCAACGATGCAAACTTCAACGCCATTGACATTTTGAGTTCCATTTCCGTTGTCACTTATATATTACGTTTGTTGAGTTGCCTGTATTCGGGGCATTTCTAATCGCCTACTTTTTACACGTACGTGTGACATATTTCGAATAATTGAAAAGACGAAGGGTGCTTTCCGCTCGGAAATGGCTGCGCATGCCGCAATACATAGCACCACATCATGGATGAGCAATTTTTTTGTCTACGCATACAAACATACACATGTGTGTACATCCATTCTTTGTACTTGACGGTGTTGAAGAAATATGCAAGCTATAAGAGCTACCAAGGTTTTCCTTTTTCCGCCCATTCAATATAATACACACATTCATAAATTGTAGTTGAAAACGTGGGGAGGGGGGGGGGGGGGGGGGTTCGAGGAAACTATGCTTTGCGTGCAGCCTCGTGGGTGCGTGTTGCGTGTGTGTTGTATGCAAAGCATGTTGAGGGGTTATATACAGTGAGGAGGCCCAAAAAGATCGATTTTTTAAGAATTTTTCTTGAGAAGACCTTGGAATCTATCAACGTAACAATTTGTACACGTATTATGGTAACTTTTAACTGTATTTTAACATTTTTTATTTGTAAAAATAGTTGTTTTGAAACAGCTGATCTCCGGGAGCACCTAAAAATAAAGGTGTCTTGCGGTAAGCACGATATCTCCGGAATGGATCATCTAAAGTGGAAAAAACAAAAATATTTCGTTAATATAATGGATTATCTTGTAATTGATCGAAGGAATAAGCAAAATAATTATATTTGACAAAATGGTGGATTCTAAAAAAAATCGATTTTTGACAAAAATTTAGGCCTTAAATTGTTTATAAAATGGAAAATATTTATCGGTGGAAAAAAACCTTTGATTAATTACTGAAAAATATACTTGAAAAGATTGTGTTAAAATTTGAGACTGATCGGTTCAGCCGTTTTCGAGAAATCTTGCTCACCGACTTTAAATACACAGTTTTGCGAAAAACGCGTTTAAGGGCCTATACCAGTGTGACACTTTAAAAAAATCGATTTTTCTTTCTTTTTCGACAGTTTATTCTTTCACGAACATCTTGTAACAATTTGAAGGCCGTATCTCTATCATTTTATCTTTGAAAAATCGATAGTTAATCTTTAAACGCGTTTTTTTCTCCAATTGATATTTTTCAAATTTTCTGACATTGTAACTCAAAGAGCAATTATCCGATTGAGTTGAAATTTGAACTGAGTACTCTCGAATATATTTACTCTACAATGACGTAGGATATTTTCGATTGGATGAAAATTGACGATTTTGAAGTTTGCATCGTTGCAATGCAACGGAAATTCAGTATTTTCGATAATAAACTTGTAAATTCACAAATTATTGTCTTTTTTAGGTCACGCGTATCACTCGAACGTTTTTTTTTTTTCAGGATTTTTAGAAACTTTTTTACCGTAAATTTGTAAAATATTTTGAGTGGCAACAAAGAACATAAAAAATTCGTTGCATTCCAACGATGCAAACTTCAAGAGCATGACAATTGACGATTTGGCATTGAAAAAAAACGACCATTTTATAGGCAAGAAAACGGAGTTATTTCATAACTACGCCATTTTGTTAGATTTTGGTATTTTTCGAAAATCCTACGTCATTGTACAGGAAATACCTTCCAGTTTAACGACATTTTTTTCCTTTTTCGGGTTCAGCTTCTCCATCGCACGGAATCATGTAAGCAGTGCAGGAACTTTTTTTTGTGCCTCTGAAGGCAGCGCATAAGTCACTTGGATCGCAATATCTTTGTATGAAAAAATTATGTTATATAGGTCAAATATAGCTAAATATATTCTTAATTTTCCGAAACATTTAATTGAGTACTTTTCTTCCACAAAATTCCCGAAAATCACCCAAATTTTCACCGTTCACACTGGTATAGTCTCTGAAAGTTTCAAAAGCACTTTTGGACGCTCTGACACGTAATTACAAATGTGCGTGTAACTTCGAGAATATTCGTCGGATTGACGCGAAATTTTCTGTGTGTGTACTTAAGGGGCTATGCCAGTGTGAAAGCTAAAAATTTGGGTGATTTTCGGGAATTTTTTGGGAGAAAAGTATTCAATTAAATGTTTCGGAAAATTAATAATATACTTGGCTATATTTGACCTATATTACATAATTTTTTCATGAAAAAATATTGAGATCCAAGCGACTTCTGCGCTGCCTTCGGAGGCGCCAAAGAAAAGTTCCTCCACTGCTGACATGATTCCGGCCGATTGAGTAGCTGAAACCGAAAAAGGAAAAAATGTCGTTAAACTGGAAGGTATTTACTGTACAATGACGTAGGATTTTCGAAAAATATCAAAATCTAACAAAATGGCGTAGGTATGAAAAAAAGGTCTGTTTTCTTGACTATAAAATGGTCGTTTTTTTCAATGCCAAATTGTCAATTTTCATCCAATCAAAAATATCCTACGTCATTGTAGAGTAAAAATATTCGAGAGTACGCAGTTCAAATTTCAAGTCAATCGGATAATTGCTCTTTGAGTTACAATGTCAGCAACTTTTAAAAATCTCATTTCGAGAAAAACGCGTTTAAAGATTTAACTATCTATTTGTGCAAGATAAAATGGTATTGATATAAATTGTATAAATGATAAAGATATTCTTGAAAGCATGAACTGTCGAAAAAGGCAAAAAAAAACGATTTTTTGGAAGTGTCACCCTGCTATAGCCCCTTAAATATGATATATGTACATTACGAAGATAAAATAAATAAAAAATCGATTTTTCGAACATTTTAAGTGTATATAACCCCTTAAGATATGTATCACACATCTTGTGAACTTTCTAGCAACTACGTAATTTCCTTCGGCTCCCTTCCGCGCGCGCGCGCGTGTGTGTGTGTGTGTGTGTGTGTGTGTGTGTGTGTGTGTGTGTGCGTCTGTAGGACGTTTAGTTGGCGTTCGCGGAGATTTTTCAGGGTCGCGATTACAAAAGAAGTCGGCCTGGCGTGAAAACGTGTAATTGTCTCACGGTCGAAATGCACTTTGAAGCGAGCCGACGTTACCCCGCGATGCTAATTTACGCGCGAAGGCAAAATGCGCAACGAAAGTGTTTCTCGCGTCCTTGGAGCGCAGGACATTATTGTACGCGACGCAGATACGTACGTGTGAGTGTATGTGCTGTGTAGCGTGCATAGCTGTGTGGAAAGAAAAAAAATTCAAAACAACACTCGGAACACACAAAATTTGCGTTTTCACGTGCCGTCCGGTAAATTTTTTATTTTGCCTTCGTTTTTGTCTTTTCTTCTCGCCGCTTTACCCCCTCCACGACCCTCCAAAACATTACGTAGCGCATGCGGCCCGAAAGGAGGGGGAAAAAAGTATCGCCACTTTGTTTGCGCCGCGCGAGACACCAAACAACATCGATGAATATATTTTTTCGCGAGCTCGCGAATATTCGATGCCAAGGCTTTTCATTTTTTTCCCTCTTCGTTCCTTCCTCTTGCTCCGTTTTTGCATTATCTTCCTTTCGATATTGCATCGGACAGATTTCTTTTTTTTTGCCTCGCGGGATTTCGTTGAATGTTGAGAAGGGGAGAATTAATTATTAGAATTTGTGATGTTTCTTTTAAAGTATAACCTTAGTTCCTCACGTATTTTTTTTATAATTCAATAATAAAATTCTATTGAACCTTTTATGGTGTACAATTTGTTTTATTTTATAGTAGTTTTGATACTCGAAAAATACCCTACTTTCAGACGCCATAATAAATATACTTTTTCAAAAGGACAGGCTGAGGACATTTTTTTCATCTAAAAGAATATAGTATCAGCTACAAATAGCGATTTTTTTTTGCTTAATGTTAAATAGAACAAAAATGGTGATGTTGTTTTTTTTTCTTTTTTTTTTCGTAAAACTACTTTTTCCGAAGGTATGCTTTATTCGAACAATTTATTTGAAAATAAAGAAATGCAACGGATGCAAAAGCTATCAGAACTTGAAGTAGAATAAATGAAGAGTATGCCAGAACGTTTTCAGATATTTTTCTCTCCAAATACGTGAGGCATGAGCTGCAGGACAAAAATTACCTATATGATCCGGGGTGCCAGCAAAAATCATATGATCCGCGCGGGTACAAGAACAGACGTCGCGGACGAAAGAAGAAAAGGTAAAGACGTTCGGACGGGGGTGATATTCGTCGTCGTCAGGATTTCTGGTCTTGAATTTTGCATCGTTGAAATGCAACGACAATTCCTTTTTATATTTTTACTCCCTCATTCTTATTATTTTACGATGTTTTTTTTTATAGATTTAAGGGGGGAGATACTTTTAGGCGAGGAAAAAATGGCTGATTTTTTTTTAAAGGAAAGATTTCTTCGCAATTTTCGAGACTTGGGGTATGTTTGATTACTATTTTTGGGTGTACATGGTATTTTTTTATTAACTTAAAAAAATGGCGAAGATATGGTACGGTCTTGTGAACGAGTTGCGGCGGATGTTGTCAGACTTCGTGACACGTAGTTTCAACGGGATTAATCTGAAAAAAAAAACCGACCGACATTTTTCTTTCATTAACACTCTTACGCAGAATATGAACCAAGAAAAACTGAAAAATGTTGAAAATAAAAAAAATAGAAAATAGAAACTAAAATAAAAAAAGACTTTTTTCTCTTCGTTTCCAAAAACATTTTTAGATAATAAGGCTAGAAAGATTTATACCAAATTTCATCAGAATCGGTCGATTAGTCTTTTAGCTATACGTCACGCCAGTTTTGAAAATGCAATTCGGAAGACGGTGTGATAACTCCGCCATTTATAAAGATTAATAAAAAAAATACCATGCAATCGCCAAAAGTAGAATTGAAACATGCCTAAGTCTGAAAAATGGTGAAGAGATCTTCTCTTTGAAAAAAAAAAAATCATGAAAATGAGCAAACATTTTCTCCGTCTAAAGGTACTGCCCCCCCCCCCCCCCCCCCCCCAAAGGCAGATACACATCTGCAGATACACATCTGCCGATATACATCAGCAGATATACAGATATAATACATTCACAACGATAAAACAAAACCGATATCTTATATTTTCTTTAAACGATAGCATTATATATGTAGAATATTTTCTCAAAGATTCAAAGCGAAATGCGAAAAACTTGAAACGTTACAGCCCGTCAACGCTGTAATTCTGGCTTCAAACGCTGGATTCGAAGCGGGCGTAAATTTCAAACGCGTTTTTCTCAAAACTGCATTTACGAAATCAGCGTGCAGAAAATATTTACTTTTTTAGTCCATATTTTACAGAAATGTCGCGTGAAATGTTGATTTTTTTTTTAAATGGACGTCATTCTTTTAAATTTGCCTTTTCGTCATATTAATTACCGTCAAATGGAAACTGTACATGTGCTAACTGAAAAAATGTTTGAATTTTTTTTGCAAATCAATGTTTACGGGAAGCTTGACTGTACGCCGATTTGAAACTCCCGCGGCAATCTTGCTGTAACATCCTGTCCATAGGTCCGCCATTTTGATGTTATGAATTTAACAAACAAATGTTGTATACTTGAATATACCATTAAAATATAAGTACCTACAGTTTGATAAATGTAGAATAATTATTTCGCAGTTTCACAAATCCCTCAAAACTACTCAATTGTTTCCCGTCTAAATGTATATTCGGTCTTAAGGGGCTATACCAGCGTGAACGCTGAAAATTTGGGTGATTTTCGGGTTTTTTTTTTAGACGAAAAGTACTCAATTAAATATTTCGGAAAATTAAGAATATATTTGGCTATATTTGACCTATATTAGATAATTTTTTCATAAAAAAATATTGAGATCCAAGCGACTTATGCGCTGCCTTCGGAGGCGCCAAAAAAGTTCCTCCACTGCTGACATGATTCCGGCCAAGTAGCTGAAACCGAAAAAGGAAAAAATGTCGTTAAACTGGAAGATAATTCCTGTACAATGACGTAGTTATGAAAAAAAGTCTGTTTTCTTGCCTATAAAATGGTCGTTTTTTTTCAACGCCAAATCGTCAATTTTCATCCAATCAAAAATATCCTACGTCATTGTAGAGTAAATGTATTCAAGAGTACTCAGTTGAAATTTCAAGTCGATCGGATAATTTCTCTTTGAGTTACAATGTCAGCAAATTTGAAAAATCTCATTTCTTATTCTTGAATGTATAAAAATCTTCAAAGTATAAATATCTTGAAAGTATAAATCTTGAGAGTATAAAAATCTCATCTCATATTCTTGAAAGTATAAACTGTCGAAAAAGGCAAAAGAATCGATTTTTCGAAAGTTGCACACTGGTATAGCCCCTTAAATGCTATGGTGTTGAAGTTTTCATCGTTGGAACGCAACGAAAGTTCCGTTTATATATTTTATTTTCCAACTTTTTATCACTATAGGCGATCTTATTTTATAGATTTATAGTGTAGATCGCTGAGTGAATATCTTAAAAAATGGTTGAACATCTTTTGTAGGCGAAATCTGCCGAGAGAAATTGAATTCGTTGCAGTCCACCATGCAAACTTCAGCATCGTTAAATTCTAGATCCCTAACTAAGCGAATTAACGGGGTAACCCGCTCTGTAAGCCCAATTTGAAAGGTCAGTATGATGAATTTATTTCTAGTAACACATTGGTTGGAATAAATTAATTTTTTCCCAGCATGTTGTACACATGTTTGTGATTACAATGTAATTTTTTCGGAAGAAAATCTTTCAAAGTGTTTTCGTGGTGCTGCAGTTGGCGTTGCGGTCCTCCAGCGGCGAGGCCCGAAACGGCGGGATATCTCTACCAGGCTCAAATGTAATCTGAAACGAAAACACACAATTTTTTCTTCAAATATATCCAACAGGCTATGGCTTCACGATGCACTTTTCGAAACTTCGAAAAATACGAAAAATCACAGCTTCTCCAAAGAAAATCTCATTTTTCTCTTGAAAAACAGCATGCTGAAGTCATTGTTATTAACAAATGGTTCATCCAATTGAAAAAATGCGATCGTGAACCGAAAATGATTACTGTTTGAACGCTAACGGTGCAAATTCAAGTCAATAGTGTGAAAGTTACTCAATATATCAATGTCCCCCTTAAAGAAAGATCGAGGGATTTTCGTAACGAATATTCGGCAAAAGAAATTCGACCAATTGAAAGATAATGTTTTTCCTCGCATTCCAACGATGCAACTTCAGTCGCATCAGGATTTGCGGAGAGAGTCGAGAATTCGGCAGGAGTGATTACGCGTGCGGACATTAAAATCTTTTATGCATATCGCGTGCGCGTGTGTGCGCGCGCGGGCTGCTGTCACGGAACGTGCATGAATTACATCGCACACGTAAATACACACGCGCACGCATACGTGAGACGAGGCTTTTACGGTTATATATGGTGGACCGTTATATCAGGTATCGTATGTACGCATACGCAATACCCGGCATAATGTTTTCGAGGTCTATACATTTTTGACTCGCTACAGCAAATGGAAAATTCCCCGGTTCTGTCGCACGCATCCAATGCCCTTAAAAGCAGCGCGCCCCATGTAGGGTAATCGGTAGTGGCCAATGATTGGCCGATGCTCGACGCCAAGCTTGCCAACATTGGCACTCGAGCTTGGCCCGATCATCGACCGAGCCTTGGATGATAAGAGCGGCCCGATATTCGCAATCAATATTGGCCCTAGAATGGCTTATGAGAATCGGCCGAGCATCGCGTAGGAATTCATTCGAGAATCGGCCAACAATAAGCCCCCTCACGGTTGCCATCATTGGCACTCGAGCTTGACCCGATTATCGACCGAGTCTTGGCGGCTAATTGTGACCCAATATAGATCACCAAAATTGGTCCTGCACTGCCAAAAAAAAAATTAAATATTTTTGTATTGTAATTCGTCATTACCTGGTCTTTCGAAATGATTAGTTCGAAGAAAATATTTCACCCATATGGGGCTCGAACCTTGAACTTCCCTACTCATAGCCAAACACGCTGCCCCTATGCTACCGAGTGATTGTAACATTTGAATCGCAGATATGGCATCAGATAACAAATGGATTCTCATCATTATTTATATCACATAAACTATATCAATTAGTTAATATCATTGTGATAATTAGAGAGTGTTATCGAATGACATGTTATAGAATTTTCAAACCTAACCTATATATATAATTCCTCTCTCTTCACCTTCTCTACCCCCACAACCCGTTAATATGTGTGTTGCAATAAAGACAGACTATTAGTTCATTAGTTCAAGTTTAATTTGAATAAATAAATATATTTAAAATGAATAATTCCAATAATGGAATGCAATAGGAAAAAAATTGATTTCACGAAAAATCTAGTTAATTCAAATAAAAAATAAATAAACAGACGCGGTTAGTTAATGTTAACAGAATTTTTCTGTCAGTGTAGGATGGTTCATAAAAATCGGCAGAATATCGCGTATGAGCTCGTTCGAGAATCGGCCAACAATGAGTGCATTGATTTGGTAGTCTATTTGTTAAGAATAATGTCCAATGGACTCGTAAAAAGTATTTCTCTCGTCTCTCAATGACTTCAACGCGAAACAATGAATCGTCAATATACGAATTGCGGTTCGATCATGCGTTACTCGGCCGAACATTGGCCGCGTATCGGCAAATCAATGATTGGCGAGTCTATACTTCGCCAAACATCGGCCTCGTATCGACAAGCCAATGATTAGCGGGTCTATATTTGGCCGAACATTGGCCTCGTATCAGCAAACCAATGTTGGCCAGTCAATACTTAGCCGAGCATTGGCATTCAATTGGTCAATCGATCATCGTCTCGCCAACATTGGTCCAAGTATTGGCCGTTACGGTTCGATTGGCGAAACCTACATGGGGCGCTTAGAAAAAAAATCGGACGAGAAAATCCGTCGAACAAGACTCTCAATGTCTACTTAGTATTTCTGATTTTTTTTTAACTCTCCGTCGTCTTTCGGGCCACTTTCGAAAGGAGAAAAAAATATCGAAATCGTAAAACCACGACGAATGAAGCGAAACGTTAGTTTCCTACAGCGACACTATGCGTCGAAAGCGTCCGAACTTTAGGATGAATTTGAATCGTTGACATGCAAGAAAAATGAATACTTATGAATTTCTTTCAGCACTTTGTTCGTACGAAAAATCCTTTGTTTTTTATGATACTTATTCTGAGGTATATAATACAAAGTTGCAAGTAGGATTTTACATAGTTATAAAAATATGGAAATTAAAATATATAATTGGGGTAAGCAACACGATACTTTGGGGACATGTGCAAGAAAAGGAAAGGATGGGTTGATGAAAAATGGCACGAGAATTGGAGAGTTAATCGAGGAGAACGAAGATTTACCGTAGAGGTGTTAATACCTGTGCCATATGTTTGAGAATTAATTTATATTTTTACGCAGACACTAGCCTGTGACTTGTTTCGCGTGAATTTCGGAAATTCGGTTCGTGTGTGTCTTGAAAATTGATTTTAGAGCTATATCGTATTGAGGATTTTATACCGTCTTGAAGCTTGCATCATTGGAATCCAACGAAGATTCTTCTTTTAATTTCGTTATCATCGAAAATATTTTCTTGCCAGTGTTTTAGATTTTTAGTGTTGGTTGTACATTTTTGACAGAGCTTGTACCCTCTATATGTCCCACACATTCATACCTCATGCATAGATCGGTCTCATACTCGTATAGAGAGCGGCGCTGTAATAGTGGCAACAGCGCGATTTTCCTGCAGTCATAGCGTTGAGCTTCCTACGATCCGTCTTGCGCGAAATATTTTATATAAATAAAACAAAAAGCGTGAAAATGTCAACCCAAATGCGATACAAAGAAAAGTTTACAAGAAAAAAGGCGTTTGCTGAAAGACTGAAAGCTGTGACAGCCGTGTGTCAAGCAAGTGCAGGTAAACGCGATGAGAATAACCATAACCTCAACGATGATGAACAAAAATTCGCTGTCGAAGGACGTCGGATCGTGGATTTACAACATCTTGCCAACAGTTTCAATTGTATTCGCTGTAACAAAGACAAATACATGCATAAATTGAACAAATTAAATTTCTTTGCAGAATAAATTTATTCCACATCCGTCTCAGAATTACTAGAACTCGGGGGAAAAAAAACACGCTTCGAGTTCCCAGACCACACGCCGATCAGCTGGCTGCAGCGTACACTGTTGCCATTCCGTTACAGATGGTTGGGACCGAGTTCGGTGTGGAATAAAATTACCACTTTTCATAAGTCG
The DNA here is from genome assembly GCA_964007375.1 of Ophion obscuratus. Lineage (NCBI taxonomy): Eukaryota > Metazoa > Arthropoda > Insecta > Hymenoptera > Ichneumonidae > Ophion > Ophion obscuratus. The sequence continues at coordinate 38,330,169 of OZ023312.1, read as the reverse complement.
ATATCTCCGAAACTAAACGGTCAAAGTTTGTCATTTTTTTTAAATCAATCCCTCAATAGTACTGCGTACACGTGTGTTTTTATTTTGAAACCCTAAGATCCGTTTAGAATCTATATCGAGAAATGCGAGCAAACTTCTATCGGTTTACGTGTTAGGTATAGGAATCGCGTACAAAAATACCCACATTCAATCGCAATTATCTCATGAACTAAACGGTGAAACGAATTGAATTTTTGGGCATCAGTCCATGAAGGTCACATCTACACCATACTTAGATTTCAGCCAATTCCTAAGATTTGACCAAAACTACAGAACTACCTTAATAAGGAACCTGAAAAACGTTTGACCGATTTTCATAGCCCGAATCGGCAAAAAAAATGGTTTGGCAATAAAAAAAAAGCATTGCGTTCCAACGACGCAAACTTCAACCGCATGATTTTACACCTAGGTTTTATGAACATGAGGTTTTTCTGATATGAAAAAAAAAAAATCATTAAAAAATGAAAAATGATTCTTTTTTTTGTTAAATAATCACCAAATGTTCGAAAAATGTTTTCCAAATTTGAAGTTAATCGGACGAATAGATTTTGAGATGCGACTTGCACCGTTCGATAAAACATCTTGTCGATAAAAACACTCCAGTAAAAAGTTGATCGAATCAGCAACTTGACAAAATTCATCATAACTCGGTCAATTTATGACATTTTCACCAAATGTTAGCTACAAATAGAAGTCGTAAATTTAAAAAAAAAAAACGTTTTTTTTTTTAAATTTTTAACCTAGTGCAGACCCCTTAACTTCAGCCTGGGAAAACAATATACAGATAGATGCTAAATTCTACCGGGTGTCCCAGTTCTATCTTACACTTTATTTATCTTGAAAAATATTGCTCTAGTCACGGATTGAGTATAATAAAACTTTTAGGGTTCAAAGTGGACGTTAAATAAAAAAATCTTTTCTCATCCAAAATTCAAAATAGCGACGTTAAGATGGCCGGAATGTTTAAAAAAAAAAAAAATGCGATCACGAATTTGTTTTTACAAAAAAATGTTTTCCGCTATCAAATAATCCGGTAATGATTCATGCAAATGTGAACAATTTTCGAGGTATTATTTCGTCAGTATCGGAGCTGTCAGCCCTGATGATGCAGGCTGTAACGTTCGCGAAACGTCGACATAACGCTGACACTCAACACGGCCTCCATCCGGAAACCACATACTCTTCTAAAAAGCCTAAAAACTAAAATTATTCTTATTGTTTTTTCAATTGAGGGGTAAGCAACTTTGAAAATAAAATAAAAACTGCTATATGGAACCAAGCTTTTCTATTATTTGTATAATAGTTTGAGGACACAGTAACAAAGCATTATCAACAATAAATAAAGAATAATCTGAAAACCTTTTTTTGAATTAGGGATCTAAAACTCTGGTAATTAAAAAATGTTTGCAGATTATATTTCATCGTTGTAATTCAAATTTAAAATTCACATCGTTGTCATTCATCGTAGTAATTAAAAAATGTTTGCAGATTATATTTCATCGTTGACAATTCTTCGTTACTGTGTCCTCAAACTATTATACAAATAATAGAAAAGTTTGATTCCACACAAAAGTTCTTTTTTAATTAGTTTTCAAAGTTGCCTACTCGTCACTTTAGAAAAAAAAATAATACTATCTCGAAAACAGTTCACTTTTGCATGAAGCATTATATACCGGGTTATTTGATGGCGAAAAACATGTCCTGCAAACCGTTCACGGGCTCGTGACCAATAACCAGCAGCCCTGTATATGCAAATGGTAAACAATCGACGAAAGAAGATAAAGACGAGCATATAGTTGAAGGAATCCTTTACGGGAGGAAGATAACAAAAGAGAGTACTGTGCTTGATTGGATCGTTGAGTTGTCGTGTCGTCACAGTTTATTGGGCGAATGATTCGATTGATCGATCGACCCCATACGATTCTCTCTCATCGCTTGTTTAGCTGTGCAAACATACAAATACCCGCACACAGACACACTTGTGTAAAGACGTTGAAGAAGACAGAAGAACATGTGCATCTGTATGCCTATATGTGCGTAAAACAAGTAATAGCACAAATAAGAGCAATTGCAAACGGAATCCCGTCAAATTGGGGAAAACACGCAGAGAAAGTTGCAAGGGAGATGGGAATAGAAGAGATAATAACGATGCCAAGGGAAAGAAGAGTATTGGAGCGAATAGACGAAGGGATAAAAGAAGGATTAGAAAACTTAAGGCAGTAGTCTGCTTTAGAAGCCGAAAAAAAGCGTTTTTTTCAGCATTTTTTTAAAAGGGAAGGAAATGATTGCGGTAAACGAAATTTTGAGACGATAGTGTATTATATTCAAGCTTTAAAAAACAATTTTTACTATTAAAAAATATTGAAATTTTTCAAAGTTGTAACGATTTTTCTGGGGCGCCTGGAGTCTGCACTTGTAAATCGGTGCCGGTGATGGAGGTCGTGCGATGCATCTGAAACAGTGGAACCAATTTTTTTTTTTAGGTTTTTGTAAGTTCCTTTTCTATATGAACTAAAAAAATACCGAAGAAATGATGAAACTCCACATTTTTTCGAAGTTTGAAAAAAAAATTCACTTTTTTGAAAAAAAAAATTCACTTTAAGTTGCAAAACAAGTAATTTAAATAGTACTTTTGTCCAACGTTTTTAGTTCAAATAGAAGATAATTTAATACTGAAGCTAGATCACTTTGATTTTTTTCGATCGGACATATATTGTTTTTGCTATCGCCGGCACCGTTTTCTAAAACTTGTGAAAATGAAAACTCGAGAAAACGGGCTTTAAAGTTTTCGGTCCAAAAAAATATAAGTTTTTGGATACTTACACTAATTAGATGTTAATCAGTTATCCCCGGGCCATACAATAATCCTTCCTCTTCTTCAAAAAATTCGTTTTGGCGGAATCGATTTTTTGAAGCCTGTAAAGCAGACTTACTGCCTTAAGGGGCTATACCAACGTGAAGGCTGAAAATTTGGGTGATTTTTGGGAATTTTTTGGAAGAATAGTACTCAATTAAATCTTTCGGAAAATTAAGAATATATTTGGCTATATTTGACCTATATTACATAATTTTTTTCATAGAAAAATATTGAGATCCAAGCGACTTATGCGCTGCCTTCGGAGGCGCCAAAAAAAAAGTTCCTCCACTGCTGACATGATTCCGGCCGATTGAGTAGCTGAAACCGAAAAAGGAAAAAATGTCGTTAAACTGGAAGGTATTTCCTGTACAATGACGTAGGATTTGCGACAAATATCAAAATCTAACAAAATGGCGTAGTTATGAAAAAAGGTCTGTCTTCTTGCCTATAAAAAGGTCGTTTTTTTCAATGCCAAATCGTCAATTTTCATCCAATCGAAAATATCCCACGTCATTGTAGAGTAAATATATTCAAGAGTACTCAGTTCAAATTTCAAGTCAGTCGGATAATTGCTCTTTGAGTTACAATGTCGGCAAATTTGAAAAATCTCATTTCGGGAAAAACGCGTTTAAAGATTTAACTAGCGATTTTTGCAAGATAAAATTATTAGAGATACGGCCATGAATTTTTTACAGGATATTCTTGAAAGTATAAACTGTCGAAAAAAGCAAAAAAAAATCGTTTTTTTTTTAATTGTCACTCTGGTATAGCCCTTTAAAAATGGAAATTTTAAGGAAGGGGAAAAAATAAGAAAATCAATGTATAATAAAAAATACAAATGTATTGTTGTAAGCGAAAAACCGATGGTACGGAGGAGTGGATTGAACTAACAAAAAGGGACAAATGTTAGATAGGGACATGGAGAAGAGTATGGAGAGTGAAAAAGAAGTTAAGGTAGATGGAAGAGACAAAATACCATTTTGTAAGAAACTTGTAAAAAAAAGTTGTGCAAATAAAACTCAATTTGATTAAAGTAATAGCACACGTCGCTTTTTTTAAAACATACATTGGAAAAATGAAGAATGGTTACGCGGATTATTTTAGTCGATGGCTTGTTTCAAGTATAAATATCGTATGCTAATATCAATAAAAAATAATGTACGTTAATGGAAATTCCCAGAAAGACGGGGGAAAAAATCGAGGTGAGCAGACACTTTTTTGCCCGTTTTTGCGGTATGGAATTAAGCTGGTAGGGTTAGAACGGGATGCAGGGACGATATCTATGAATGTTGGATTTTTTCCTGAACGTCTATTTGATCGACGTTTGAGTGACAGCGGCTGAAATTTCTCGACCGACGAAAAATACACGGATGAATGAAATTACAGGAAAGAAAACACTCGATATAGGGTCGAAAGCAAAAAGACCATCAGATGGGAGTTTGCATCGTTGGAGTGCAGTGAAAATGAACTTTACATAATTCCTCTAAATTCTTTTCGCAGATTTTTGCCACGAAAATCACGCCACCATTTTTGAAGGTGATTCTTTGGAGATCTGCAATGAAAATTTGCACAAAAATAGTTGGCATTACAATAAACATGATGGAATAAAGATGTGAAAAAGAATTTTGCGTTGCGTTCCAATGATGCAAACTTCGACATTATAAAAGGACGAAAAGAATGTACAGTACTACCTCCCTAAGAGAGCCCTCGCTAAGAGGGAATTTCCCCGCCGTTCCGCTTGAGCGCATTTTATGGCTTCCCCCACCTAGCTTGAGCTGTCCAGTGTACCCGAGGCCTCCCGAGTTTGTCGCGGACAACTCCATAAGAGATCGCGAGCGATTTCAGAAAATCGCACGTCGCACGATTGTCAAATGGATAATATTCCTTTGTATAATAATATATACGTTTAAGCCGTAAAGTCGGAGAAAAAAACATGCACCATAATTAAATTTCAAGTAGTAATTTAATGCAAGTAAAATATATTTTCGATTCAGCCATCCCGTTTTATCTAAAAATGAAATATTTATACATATATATACATTGTATATTTCAACTTGAAGTATATACACAAGATAAATTGTTAGTTACATTTTTTTTGTACACTGTACAGTAGAACCTCAATTATCCGAACGATGACTTAGTTTATCCGAACTCTCAATTATCCGAACGTTGGCGCGAAAGATACATTGTTGCTCGCTGCCACCGCCGTGAGCAACAATGAGCAACCCAACGCAATCTCTCCTTCCCAAACGGCTGCGAGACTTAGCCGCTCAAAAACGCGTTACAGCCGTTCGTCAATTAAAAATGGACGGTTTTATTTTTAAAAAATATAAAAAAAGCATTCAACTTTTTTCAGGTATTTCAAATACATTATATATATATATATATATATATATATATATATATATATATATATATATATATATATTTCAACGTTAACATATATGTCAAATTATAATATATATGTATGTACTGTTTTTATATAAAAAGGTGTTGTTTATGATCTCGTCCCAAAAAACCCACGTTTCGATTATCCGAACTAGTCTCGGTCCCAATTGGTTCGGATAATCGAGGTTCTACTGTATATGTTCGAGTTTCGATAACGAATATACTACGTATATTTTTGCGAACAATAAGATAATTCAACAATTATTGAAAGTTTTACAAATGTTTCCTTCATATGTGTTATAATATTGCAACAACAAAATATACCAAACAGCAGAATAAAAAAAACGCGAAGAAAAAGAAAGATTTACACATCAATATTCAATGAGATATACTTAAGCATTAGCCTAAGTTCACATGACCGCGCGGAGCCGCGCGGTAGTATAGTTCACATAGTATAGGTCCATGTGAACATAGCTATATACCGGCTTGCAGATCTTGTAGCGCGCGGCGTCGAGAACCGCGCGGTGCCGCGCGGTCAAGTGAACATATCAACACAGGCTCGCACATCTTGTACCGCGCGACGCCGCGCGGTACAAGAGGAGCGTCGAGAACCGCGCGGTACCGCGCGTCCATGTAGACGCTAACGTTGTTTTCATTGAGTTTTGTACCGCGCGGTGAGCCATTCGCGCGGTGCCGCGCGTCCATGTGAACATAGCCTTAAACGACGAAACGCCAGTACACTTTCCGCAACTTGTTTACAGTTTTCTCAACACTTTCGTTCGCGCTCTCTCATAGAGGTCGAGTGGAGAAACACATACACGCTACCACATGCGCGATTTTCGAGCGCGCTAACCTAGCGGTGGGGGAAGGCTTCGGCGACGAATTTCTCGAGAATTACTTCCCCTAACCGCCCTAGACCGCTCTCTTAGGGAGGTAGTACTGTACAAATTCGCGGATCCTCTTGAGCACATGCGACCGCATGTTTTCGAGCTGCAAATCGACGAACGACGATCATTCAAAGGCCATAGCCGGGTAAGTAGGAGAAAATTGCACCCGCATTTTTTCCAGCGAAATTTGGAGTATATTCTGAGGTATAAAAAAAAATTCTGAAAATTTCATGCCCGTCAACGCAATGGTTTTAGAAAAATGAATTTTTTTTAAATATAAAAAAAAAACACATTTTTTCCGGAAACGGTACAGTGGATCGATTTGATTTTTTTGTTGGTACTTGTTCCGATCAAACGTGTTACGAAATAAAATTGTAGAACATCTTGCGAAAGATTAAGATTTGAAAAAAAAAACATAATGTTCCTTGTTTTATTATTTTTTACTATAATCCACTTGGGGTACAATAGCGAAAATTTTTTCATATAATCTTTGGGCACTTTATTAGATTACATAATTTTTTCAAAATCATGGGTTTGGTACGCCACAATGAAAAAAAAAGAAACACACTTTATTGATATATTTTAGTTATATAGATATATAACTAAAATATATCAATAAAGTCTGATATGTGACTAAATGATCGGCTTGGTACGCCACAGTGAAAAAAAAAGAAACACACTTTATTGATATATTTCAGTTATGTAGATATATAACTAAAATATATCAATAAAGTCTGTTTCTTTTTTTTTTCACTGTGGCGTACTAAACCGATCATTTTGAAAAAATTATATAATCTAATAAGGGGCCCAAAGATTATATGAAAAAAAATTCGTTATTGTACCCCTCGTGGATTATAGTAAAAAAAATAAAACAAGGAACATTATTTTTTTTAACCTTAATCTTTCGCAAGATGTTCGATAATTTTATTTCGTAACACGTTTGATCGTAACAAGTACAAAAAAAGTCGAATCGATCCACTGAAGCGTTTCCGGAATTTTTATTTATTTTTTATTTAAAAAAATTTATTTTTCCAAAACTATTGCGTTGACGGGGATGAAATTTTCAGAAAATTTGTTTTCTTTTATACCTCAGAATATACTCCTAATTTCGCTGGAGAAAATGGGGGGGGGGGGCAATTTTTCCCTACTTACCCGGCTATGGCCTTTCAGTAAAAGTTGATAGATATACACTGCCGGTGAAAAGTTTCCGGACAAGCATTCAAGAAAGTTCCGGAACGATTATTTATGCCATTTCGCCGATCGTTGACATAGATGAATTTAATAAACGGCATTTTGAAGGAGAGAAATTCACCTTCATTCCCTTTTTTTTAAATTAATGTTTACTATTTTTTTTAAAGACTAGTACCCTTTTTCGAAAACGACCATTTTTCGCCTTTTTTGTTCCTTTTCTAGTGGACCTCGTTTACAGACGACATTTTTTAAATGCTTTTCTTTGACCGGAATCATAAAGAGGGGAAGCTCAAGCATAATTTTTTTTTTAAAGCTTCATACGATTTTTTTCTCTAAAGATATTTTGATTAAAAAAAAGAGACAATTTGAAAAATAACGTGTATCGCGAAACCGACAAGGATTCAAGGAATACCTCAAGATAGTACAAAAGTTGAATCAGTTTTCACAGTTAATGGTAATAATAAGTCATCTCGTGATATAAATATAAATAGGCACAATTATAAATGACTCAAAATTTCATCCTGAGTTGTATAAAACATTTACTGACGCAGTTTTTTCATAATAATCATCGATAATGTTATACTTTTTCAAGTTGGTATTAACACAAAAGTTTTTCTCATTCACGTAATAAAAATATGATAATTTACAATTTTGACCTTAAATTGTATATTTTATGAAAAAGTAGCATCGTATGCATTTTCTTGAGTTCTATTTTTTTTTAAATTCGTAAACCATCACTTGACTCAACTGGACCGCTCCAACCTCCTTGATTCCGTAATGAGGGAATTAAAAAATGAGAGCATGTCTCGCCGTTCGGCAACTTTTGTGCTCCTATTCGTTCACGAGTTGAATTTTTGTTTGTACACTTTTGTCGACGGGTGCTCGTCACTCTTGTGAAGGTATAATCGCGTAATTATGCGTTTAATGGTTAGACGTAAATTGCCGCGGGTACAAATATTCTTTTTTTTGCTTTCATTAATTCGTGGAAGCATTTCGTTAATGAATCATCACAGTGTAACGGGTCGAAAAATAGTTGATTTTCGCGATTTTTTTTTTCGATGGTTAAAATACGCTAATCAGTGTGATTTTTTTAAATCTCAAGTCAAAGTACTCATGAAGAACGGAAAATACATTTTTAAACGTTTATTTGCATTAAATTTTGTTTAACGGTTGAAAATGTCTTCGGAATAAAAGACGTCCTCACGTTGTGCACGGTTGTTGCCGTAAATATTATCTGAAACGAAATTTGTAAAAATATTATTAATCAGCATGAAAACCGCTATCATGATGATGTTGAAGTCTGCATCGTTGGAACGCAACAAAAATCAATTCTTATTAATTGTTGGATTTTTTCGATTGTGAAAATAACTCAAACGTTTTTACGTATTCTTTTGCAAAAAAGAAGGCTTTGAAATCCGGATAAAAGTACAGTAATGGAGAATTAACAAAAGAATCGTTGCGTTCCAACGATGCAAACTTCAACGTCATCTATCTTGCTATGGAGGTATTTTTAATCAAAATTGACAAAATGGCGGCTGTTTAAGACAA